>CM042840.1:87091456-87778956 GCA_023653725.1 Bungarus multicinctus | reverse complement strand
AAACCAAGTACTGCGTACATATGCATGCTTATACTTTTCAGAGGTCCGATATTGTTCTATGTACAATTCTTGTTTTATTGATTGCATGTAATATTCTAATTTTCTGAAATTGTGGATTTGGGGTTTTCATGAGCTGTAAGCCATAATCATCTCAATTATGACAAATCACGGCTTGAACTATCTTGCTTTGCATGTAATGAGTCTATCTCATATATTAGGTTGACCTTTTAAATTGCATTACTGAAATAAATGAACTTTTGCATGATATTCTAATTTTTCAAGTTTCACCTGTATCTGTATCCCAACATTTCCAGATGCCATTAGTAGTGGAGGAATGAAGTATTACATGATCTTAGGATATGGAAAGTATTTTCTGTGTATGAAATATAGAAATAAAAGTATTAAATGTACTATGTATTGCTGGGTTTAGTATTACAAAAGTGTAACATAAGAAAGAGTATGTTTCTTTCATGCAAAATTTAATGATTAATTAATTCCTAATGTTAACTCTAAAAAGGCAAACAAATTTCTAGTGAAAATTCTGGTGCTGGCTGGGCTTATTTAGATTTAACAGAATAATAGATGTGAATGGGCTATGTTTCATATGCTCATATAAACATAGTGTTATTATTATGGTTAGTTATATTGTCAGCCAAATGTTTAGATTGGCTTTGACATTTTTATCATATCTAGTCCTTCGCAAGGGACAGACAAATGTTGTATGTAAGCTGTTTCAAGAAAAGCTGCCTTTTACAATTATTTTGAACTATTATTATATGGGACATAGATTTTTTGAGCTGAAGTCCATACTCCTAAGGGAGTGGGACAAAAAAATGATTTTATGTTATTATTATTTTAAATAAATAAACCTAGTTAATAGATTACTCTCCATCAATCAATAAACAATTGCAATGAGAACTCTGAAGATTTCCCAAGATTTTCAGATGGGAATGCCCCTCATTGATATACCAGACCCTTTCCTGCAAATGTATAAGATGGATTTTATCCAATTGCTCACTAAGGAAATTAACTACTATTTTGTGAATCAATCTTACAAAATTAAGCCTCATTGAAATCAGTAAGCTTATTTCTAGATACAAAGGCATAGGATTGCATGCTTAAGCTGTTCCCACCTAATAGTTTTATAGGCAAGGAATGCAAAATCTTCAAATTATAAATGGATCTAATGTAAAGGAATTTGTGAAGCATACTTACACATTTGACTTACATGTATTGATTTTCTCTTTATTGTGCATAGATACACACATAAGAACTCCAAATGTTGCCCAATACTATTTTCCTTATGGAAAGTTCTCCCTTTTTATTTTTTAGCATTCCAACATTTAGAGAAGAGTGAAGAGAATGAAAATCTTTCTTCCTTGGTCTTGGATAAGCTTCATAATTGCTTTTAATAAAGAAAAAATGGAGAATCACAATATTGCTGTAAACATGTCTGTTTTTTTGCCTCCAAATCATATCAATTCCCTTTGCTAACACTACTGTTTAGTACTATTGTTTTTCTTTGCTGTAAAAACAATTTTTAGCTCAGATGTGCAGTTTTTGTGATTCTTCAGGCCTCCATGCTAGTCCCTATTTTTTGCAACTGCCTCATAAACCCAGTGACAGCTGAAAATTAAGAGTCCTTCTAGACTTAGGATCTTCTCTTTCATGAAGAATGCAACAAAGCCATCAGTCTTTAAGTTTAGCATCCTATTTACTGACTGCACATGTGTCTTGTCTAAATTTAATTTCAACTAATCACTTTAAAATATCATATGGCTTCCATTGTGTATTTTTGAATGTGTTCACTAATTTTATAGAAAGAGTAGTATTGGTCAACTGTATGCATCCAACTATGATTAATTTCTTATCAGATTATCAGAATTACTTCATGTTTCACTGTTCCATCAATTTTGTCCTTTTTTTCTATATAGATACTTTGGATAATTTCTTCAGTTTCAGTAACTTTATATGTTATAAGTTTCTACATTAAAAACTGGCTTCCTGCGAACACTTTTGCCATTTGATGCAGAAAGAGAGTAACCATCCAGAAAAGAGATTGTGATAAAATTATCGTTATACATAATTGTTGAAGTGATAAAATTTTAAGATCTGGATTATTTTGTGTTATTCTGCTTTTATGCTGCTTTCTAAAATTTGGAGTTTTTAAGTTTTAATTAATTTTAACTGTTAATATTATTTTGGTGTAAAGATGTAAACTGACTTGAAGACCTTTGTTATATAAAAGTAGCAATTAGTTTTCAGATAATTATGTCTAACATTTTTCCAAGACTAGGAACATGGAGACCATATATGTCTCCACTGTAGATTATGAGATGTAATTAAAAGCTCAAGGCAGTGTACCATCTGCTGTTTGCTTTGGTAATAGCCAGATCTGATATCTTTGCAACCCATCATAACAGTATAATTTTATTCTGAGTATTAGCCGGTGATGGGATTCAAATAATTTAACAACCGGTTCTCTGCCCTAATGATTTCTTCCAATAACCAGTTCACTAAACTGCTCAGAAAGTTAACAAACAGTTCTCCTGAACTGGTGTGAACTGGCTGAATCCCACCACTGGTATTAGCTTAATCTATAGGATAAATATGTTAAAAATAATTTTGGAGATGCAAACATATATAATATATACCATTTTATATCCATGTTTTACTCTTGTCAGATATTTATTTATTGAAGTTATATAGCCACTTATCTCAATCTCAATCTTGCAGTTTACAATACCAAAAAACAGGTCACTAATCCTAATATTTTTTCTACAGACTGTGGATTAAATGTACACAAGCAATGTTCAAAGTATGTTCCCAATGACTGCCAACCAGACCTTAAGAGAATCAAGCGGGTCTATTGCTGTGATCTCACTACGTTAGTCAAGGCCCACAATGCACAGAGACCCATGGTGGTGGACATATGCATAAGGGAAATTGAATCAAGAGGTATACTTTTTACATTTTGATTAAACAGAATTCTAATTTATCAATTACTGAAATTCTGACATCATTCCATATTTTGATAACTCATTATCAGATGCAATCAAGTCTGAATAATACTCTGTTAAGTATTTCAAAAAAGATTAAAATAATATATTAAGGTTATTTGTATTTTGTTTTGGTTTTTTAATAAACTTTTGTAAGTGAAAGTTTAAGAATCCATATTTTATATTTCAACCAGTTGAATAAATTGAGGTTAGATTCAAGTTTAAAAATAGATCTATGGATTATTTACAATAGGTCTGAATGTGTTCCCACTTTATAATGCTTCAATTGCAATAATTAGAGTTTAAGAAACTTTTTATTTTTTTTAATCTGATCTCTCCATATAGAACTGAAAAAGAATGTTTAGGGGAAAACTAGGAGGGAATTTTAAATGTAAAATAATTTCTAAAATTGATTTTGCTGTTAATCAGAAATTCCAAATTGGTGAGTGTTGGCTGAGAAGCATCCTTTTGTTTTTAGTTCTTAAAGCAGACTTCCTTGATCTCATGCTCTCCATGTGTTTTGAGATTGTGGCACCTAGAATTTTAATTAGCATTTTGACTGGAATTCCAAGGCTTGTGGCCATAGTACATTTGTGCAACTGATTTTAGTTGGGAGACATCACAGCTTTAATTAGATGCATAGATTTTGAAAAGATTTAAATACTTTTATCCCATCTTAAAAATATATATCTAAAAACCATTTTTGCTAGTTTTTCATTTGCTAATGTAGATTATTTGTTTAAATAATTTTGTACATTTATTTTGTTTTCTTTTCAATAATTTATTTTGAAAGCATCTATTATATTTAAAATTATTGAAATATAATTGAAAATCAAAATAATTACATAACTTAATGTTAAGGCTATAATTAAGAGTGTTTAGACTAGAATAAAAGATATCACTCAAAATGTCTTTTCTTAAAAACCAAATCAAGAACAGAAATCTGAAACATTACAAATATGTTAACAATTCCTGAAATCTTTCACTTTGCAGATAGATCTGTGGGGTTTTTTTTAAATTCAAAATGAGCATTTTGAAAGCTAATTTAGATTGGGATGACATGATTTATTTACCTCTATATTGTGCTAATTCCTCGGAGGTAATTAGTAATTATTTTGTAATTTTTCCTCTGAAGTAGGTACTGTATGAGATTAGCCTTGAGGATGATGTAGAGGCTGTATCTCAAGCAAAATATGGCAGCTAAGTTGTATCAAAAGCTACTTGAAAACGATTCTGTTTATAACCACTGCTTTTACCAAACCTATATTTGCTGCCAATGTGCTTCTGGTCCAGGATGAGTATGCTAATGGTTTGTGGTCTTCTAAGAGATTTCAGGCTTAAGGGATTTTATTAAAGAAGAATGAACAGAAAACTTCCTTTCATGAATGTAATTGTTTTTAGAATCAAGTCATCAGTTTTGAAGAACCATCCTTATTTAGTTTAAAACTGAGTTCCAATCACTTTCATGCAACAAGATCTACAGTGACTGTACCCATTTCACATGCAACAATTCTATGCTAGTCTCTGGTATGTCCATTAGAAAAGAAGAAGAGAAGACCTCTGCTTAGTGTAATTTCTAAACAAATTGTCAATGTTTAACATAGCAAAAGATAATTCTGTAGTTTATTAAATAAAATGAAAATTTTTAAATTAAATGAAAGTCACATTCTTCACTTGAAATGAAAGCTCCATCAAAAATTAGTTTCAAATTCACCTGAGAAAATATGGAAGAAAAAATACATATAATAAAAATGTACCTGTAAACAGCAATTGATAGAATTTTGGTTTGCAGGTTTGAAGTCAGAAGGCATTTACAGAGTTTCAGGGTTCGCTGAACACATTGAAGATGTCAAAATGGCCTTTGATCGAGGTAACAATATATTTTAGTTTTGGAAATATGATATCTGTTTTATTGCACTCTCTCATGGGTTTGGTTTTGTATCAAAGGTGTAAATTTTATTTCTCTCAAAGATTGTATATTTCATGATTCTTTTATTTTCTACTATTTATCACATGTATCAAAATAAATCCTACTTGAAGAATGCATAGTATCCCAAAATACACAACAGAGCTCATTATTTCACAATAATGAAATAATAATGGTATTGAAAGAAAGATTCTGCTACATATTGTGAAGCTTTCTGAAGTTGCATCATTAATTACCAGAGGAAATTAAATTGCTTTTTTTTTCACTAGGTATTTAATGGAAATTATCATTTGTGCCTACAGCCTTGCTCATATGGTGCTTTGCTGTAGATAAGAATGAATCTTTTTACATTCTACCACACTTGAATTCCTTCTTCCTGGAAGTGTTTTATCAAGGTTAAATTGTAAGGACAGATAATGTTTTGATTTTTTAAAAAAAATCAAGACTTTTGATTTAGTGGTATTGATTCCTATAATATCTTAATAAGAACCAAGAATGATTGTTTATTCTTCCACTGAATGAAAATGAATGTTATACAGCAACAATTGCTCACTGTGCTGAATTGTTGTTCAAATCTGTTTCTGTCAGCATATAAAACCCTTATTGTGAAGCTTGTTCATAGCGGCCTCATTGTGGTTAGTAATTTCTGAGCTTTTGTTTGCTTCTTTGTCCTGCTTCACATTAAATACTTCATACGTGATGTTGTGAGAGAATTGCACAATTATATTTCCTACCTACTTGATTTTATGGATGTCTCTATCTTTTGTCTTGTGAATATTTCAGCAAAACAATTTATCCTAGAGATTAGAATGAACAGAAATCACCTGGTTTATACCATGCCTGGCATGTCTTTTTTGGTTGACTTAAAATGGCATAGTGCAATGATTTATAACAAGTCGTACATGTACCACAGATAGAACTTACAAACAAACAGTCTGAGTACTTCACTAAAAATGTAAGCCTTTGAAATACTGTATATAGTAAATATAATAATAGAATGGCTATTCATAGTTCAGTCAAAAGACAAAAGACTTTTGGTTTTGGTAATGCTGGAACCTATATTCTTTTTAAAAATGATTAATGGTACTTAAAATAAAAAAATGGGAAATCAATGACATAGTTAACATTAGACTAGCTTTATATATGCAGTTGTTCAATTTACAGGACAATGTCCATTTTATTAATTTTATATATTTATTTATATTTGCCATTTTCCATGGCCCACGCAGCATGTCCAGATTGCCTACCTCCCCCTGCCTTTGCTTCTGCCTGTTGTTTGCACAGGTACTCAACTCACCTGTGCTGCACGGGCTGCAGATGCTTCCAGACACCATCAGCCCATGTGCGCTCACTGCTTCCTATGCTGCCACATCCATCCCACTTCACTAGGACTTTTTTGGAGGGTAGAGCTTATATTAGGCGCACACATAAAAACTGGGTGAGGACTTACTTTCGGTATAGGTCATATTTTGGGGGAGGGCGATATTTTGATAAGTAAAGATGACAAACATGTCCTATTTTCACTGCCACAACCTGGTGAGATCATTTAGGCTGACAGGGACTGGCCCAAAGTCGCCTAGCTAGCTTTTATGATTAAGGCAGGATTAGACTGCACAGTCTCCTGGCTTCTATCCTTAACCAGTAGATTAATGAATGCAATAGACTGGACAATAATTACTCTTTATACATCATGAATTGAATTTGTACACTACACACACATTCAGAAATGTGTATAGACTGCATTCATTACTTGTTTCCTAGCTTACACTTATACTCCTCCAACACTTTAATTCTACCCTTGCTTTAAAGAAAAAAATAAAATAATTCATAACAAGAAGCTGGGTTTTCCATTCATTACAAAAAGGGAAAAATAGCAGAGAAATACAATTTACATATTGCTGTAATTAATTTTTGAGTTCTTCCCTTTACTGAATCCTGATTAATGTTTAAAAACTTTAGCTTTCATTACTAACATTGTTTTTTTTTAAAAAAAAACCCTGCCATTCTGTTTTCCACATCCAGTTTCTTTTAATATTATAGATCTATAAAGATAAAATAACCTCAATTTTCAGAGTAAGCAATTATTTCCATATAAGTAAAAATTTTGTTTTGATTTGCAGTGAGGTCTTGGATAATATACCATTTTTGTTTACCATCTCCTCAATAATGTAGAGGCAGCTTCAATGTTTAAAAATATTTTTTTTCACTTTTATAGCAGTTTAACACTCATTGTATTGTGGAGTAACAGAACTGTCCAACAACATTTTATAATTCCAATTCTACTATGTCACAAATATGAGATAAATAGGTGGAGACTGGTATAGCAAAATAAATATTGTGATGATAAAAGTAGCAGTGAGTAGGATGCTAATGTGTAAATTCATTCTATATCATGTTAATGTTTTAAAGAATTGCTTCCCAATTACAGGATTTATTATTTCGGTTGAGAAAGAAATGTGGATGTATTCCTTCAAGTTTGCTGCCAAGAGCTAATCCACAAAATCAGTAAACCAATAAAAATACAAAAAACTCTTACAGTCACCTAAGCAAAGTGGGAAAGATACAGAAGGAATGATACTTTCTGCAAATTTAATTATTATTTTCAAGAGGCTAGCTTGATATCTGTCTCAAAACTTCCACTTGTACAAAGTATCACAATATTAGCTAGTGCTAGCCAGCTAAAATGTAAATCATTTTAGTTTAGAAACAAGTTTAGCTATGTTTATCTACAAAGTTACAATAAATGATTAGTTACCATTTTAAAAGGTCTAGTAGGTTTTAAACCAGAGTACTAAACCAGAGTATAATTTCTTCCCATGTGATCTTATCTGTCTACTGAAATTGACACAGGATAATCTTATCATCCTATTTCTGCACCATCCTATTTCCATGAGAACTATGTAAATCTGGCTAGAGGCTGAACAATCTTTTCTCATCTATTTTTTAATTTGTGCTGTTTTTAAACATATTGTTCAGTTTATTATAATCAAAACATTAACCTTGGGTATTAAAAAAGCACAGATTGGTGAAATCATAAGGAACAGATTCTCTGTTGTACTCAGAATAATAATATGCATTAAATAAGCAACAGTGCTATGATCTATGTGGGGATTGTATAAGAACATATTTCCCTACAGTTGCACCAACAATAATATTGTGTATATTTCAGGCAACATAAGGAAAACAGAGACAGTAAACTAAGATGTAGGTAGAGTTTTTAATGATAGTCCAAAGCCATTTCAGATTTAGTTTGATAATTCCCCCCATTACATCAAATAGCTGTACTTTTGTTTTCCAATAATTTTACACCAAGAATATGGTGTGTGGGCTGCATGAATGGGTCTATGTGTCAGTGTTTGAAAGGCTATTACAGGAAATAGTTAACTTTGTCCCCAGAAAAACTAATCTTAAAACCCATACTCATTCTTTTTCCAGATGGTGACAAGGCAGATGTGTCTGCTAATATATATCCTGACATAAATATTATTGCTGGCGCACTAAAGCTGTATTTCAGAGATTTACCAATTCCTGTTATCACTTATAGTACTTACTCTAAGTTCATAGAGGCAGCAAGTAAGTATTAAGACAGATTTCTTTTATTAATCACTTATTACATTCCATAATATTATAGTTCTAAAATTCTTACAATATAAAATTCTAAGTTAGATTTTTATTTAATGCTGATATTTATCCCTAATGAAATTACTGTGTCCCACAGAAATCTCCAATGCTGATGAAAGACTAGAAGCTGTCCATGAAGTGTTAATGTTACTTCCTGCTGCACATTTTGAGACTCTTAGATACCTGATGATTCATCTTAAAAAGTAAGCTATATTGCTTTATTTTATGTAGGGTGTATATGTGTGTGTGTGTCTGTACAGGTAGTCCTCAACTTATGATTACAATTGAGCCCAACATTTCTATTGTTAAGTGAAACATTTGTGAAGTGAGTTTTGCCCCATTTTATTACTTTTTTGCCACAGTTATTAAGTGAATCACTGTGGTTGATAAGTTAATAGCCCAGTTGTTAAATATACCTGGCTTCCCCATTGAGAAGGCTGCAAAAGGTGATCATGTTACCTTGGACACTGTGAGAGTCATAAATATTGACCAGTGCCAAGCATCTGAATTTTGATCATATGATCATGGAGATGCTGCAAAGGTCATAGCTGTGAAAAATGGTTGGAAGTTACATTTTTCAGTGCCATTGTAACTTTGAACAGTCACTAAACAAAATGTTGTAAGTCATGGACTCTGTGTGTGTGTGTGTCTGTGTGTGTGTGTGTCTGTGTGCAGCTTTAAAACAAAGTCATCAAGGAAATTTCTATATAGACCTATAATCTTTCAGGTTATTGTTGTAAGGGACTTAAGAAAAGTAAGAACTCTAAGACAGATGGGAGCAATTCAGTTACACATTCTATATCTTAGATACGGTAAGGAACTAAGAGTAACAGTGAGACTTCATGAAATTCACTGCTAGAGAGTACTCTGAGGACTGGAAAATCATCATATTTATTTGTGTAGGAGAACGTAGGTGTGGAGTTAAAAGGGAAATAGGCCTAGACCCTTTGCATAGCCACAAATGGACTAAGTCCAACTCTTGTTGAATTCTGTTGCCTCTTGTCTAATATCAAAATAATGCTGTTCATTGAGCAGATTCCTATGCATAGGCATGAATAGTAATAAATTGGTTTATTTGGAAAATCATGTATGGTTCTAGTCATTGTTGCACCTGACAATTTGTTTGTTATGGTCCTTGATGGAATAACTAAAACTAAAGAACTAAACTAAAGAATAATAAATGAAAATAGGAAACTTATACATTGCTTGGGGTGGTACATTTAAATTATATCATTGGATATATTAGAACTTAAAAGATGAAAAAATCAAAATCATGGGACATCTTGAAATGTAATTAATTAAATAAGTATAAGGAACTGTGAAAGAGCAAAATAATTTTGGAAGCTGAGTTGTAGAAGCATATATATACATTATTGGTCATGTAAACCAAAAATAGCATTTTAAAAGTAATTCTAAGAAATATATATATTTCTTCCATTATAGGATTACCATGAATGAAAAGGAAAACTTTATGAATGCTGAAAATCTGGGAATAGTGTTTGGACCTACTTTAATGAGGCCCCCAGAAGATAGCACTCTTGCTACACTCAATGATATGCGGTACCAGAAGTTAATTGTGCAGATACTAATAGAGAATGAAGATGTTTTGTTTTAGACAAACAAAGCTCTAAATTTATAACCATCTGCAATGAAATTTAAATTCAAATAAATCCTCATGAAAAAAATTGTGAGCCATGTTTCATTCTATGTGTCTTGTAAATGTACACTGAAATACTTAGTAAAGCTATGTTTCACCAAGTTAGGAGAACAAAGGTTTTAAAAAAACAAACACTTCCCTTTTCATCTTTTACCTTGTTTCCAATTTGTCCCTGTGTAGAAAGATTGCAGATTTCTTTTGTTAACTTATTAAACTTATTAAAAGAAAAGAAACTTTGTATATTTGTTTAGATCACTGAAGCAAAAAAAAAAAGTACTATTGAGCTGAATCTCAAATCTTATTCTAGCTCAATTTCTACTAAAATTAACTCTCTCGGCCCAGCAACTTGTCAAAGTTAATATGTAACAAATGTATTTTACTACATATTTTTCAAGCTTCGAACATAATTACGTACAAATAGATCATGTCTATACACATACATTTCTATGTAGAACTATATATAGAATGGGGCAATTAATGCAGTGAGATTCTTGTTCACATATTATTTCAAGATATGAATTGATAGCTTGAGTCATTGTAGTACTACAGAAGATAATGGCATGATTGCAACAAATGGTAATCATTCAGAATTTTGAACCAGAAGGCAATAAATACCAAAACGTCTTAGTTTGTCCAAGAGATTAGCATCAGGATGTTCATTAGTATTACTTCTATATGGATATACATTTTTCCTTGTATGACATAATTATATATGTCTGAGTGAAATAAAACATGCATTTATAAATATATTTTATACTTACGTTAGCTTTAGGGATGTCTTTTTAGTAAGTAAAAATATAATTCAATGCGGTGCATTGATTATTTTCCATATATTTTTCTTAAGCATTATTGCTATACCATATTGAATGCATTTACCACCGTTGCAGTATTATTCTGACATATCTCTTTAATTGCAAATGGTTTTCAAAATATTTGACTTCAAATCCATCTGAACATTTATTAGAGGTGTGGCAAATAGAGTGATTTTTGTTTTAATTTTACCTCCCAAAAGAGGTATGTTGTAAAAACATTTAAAATATTATTGGCAATAACCATCAACTAGCATTTATTTCTTGAAATGCAGTATGGTTATGTTCAAAATATGTAATACTAGATTCTTGCAGTGAAAAGTTCACACTGTTAGATTTTTCTTATTTTTAAATGCCAAATGAGTTCAATATTTATAAAAGCAAACCTGTTTAAATTAAACCTTTTCTCTTCATTGTATTTTGGCAAATGTGTTAATAATAGAGAGAGTGAATGAAAGAAAAATGGTACATTTTCAAATTTCATGAAAGTTTTATTCTGTCTTCCTAGAAACTGATTTGTCTATATAATAAATACAATTCATTCTAATATTATACAGATTTCTCTTCATAGAAATTTTTGTACACATATTTCAAACATAGGTAGACAATATAGTGTAAATCAGAATTTTCTCTATGAAAGGTTAAACTGTGCTCTTGATTTGTATGGATTCAAATTTTGAAAGCCAATTATGCTGTTTTCTGAATTATTTCAGGGAGCATAGGTTTCTATACAAATAAGTGTGTAATTTTGATAATAAAAAAGAAGATTCAAGACAAAATGGGGCAGGAAAACAATGTATATTAATTATCCTTTACCTAAATCAACAAGGGCTAGATAGATAGAAACAGGCTGCAGACCAGATGACAGTGCAGTATAAAATCATGTTGATATAATAGTTCTAGAAATTATCTTAAGTTACACAAATTTAAATGTTGTAGGCTATATACTAAATACTGTTATAAAATGATATGGAAATGGTTTTATTTTGTGAAGTGAAATATGCTTTGTAATTTATGATAGTGTAAATAGAAAAAAAATAAACCTGTTAAGTCCATTTGTTATTTTCACTGTAAAACAAAAACATACTTTCTCCATGTCTTTGAGTTTTCATAGCTTATATGCAAGAGTTAATCAGTATGACACTCATTCACAACTTTATCATCTTACCCTTGGATATTACTATAATGCACTCTCTTTGGGATTGCTTTTGAAAATTATTCAGAAGCTGAATTTACCACAAAATACAGCAACTGTTGGAAGATGAAGGCTGCTGCATCTCAATACATTGATGCTGCAAGAAGGAGGATACAACTTCAAGTACTACTTTTAATCGATAAAGCTCTTATGCTCCGTTATTATAGGAGCATCTCCTCCTGTGGGTTGAAACAGGTGACAAGGTATGTGAAACTAGGAAGCCCTGGTTGTGAAGTCAGACTTATTGTTGGCTGTTTCAGCCGCATGGAATAGCTTGATTCCCTGGATGAGATGGGCCTCTTTTTTTCTACCCAGAAGATAGTTAAGGCACTGGAGTGGCATGGTGGCCTAATGGTAAGGATGCTCAACTCCTACATGGAGTTAAGTAGTGACAAATGTTTTTCACTTAGAGCACAAAGAGAAAATATTTGCTGTAAACGTCACATAAGCATCAGAAAAGGCATCCGGACAGTAAATTTAGACACTTCTATTCCATTGTGTTTGAAATGCAAATGATGCATCCCAATGTACAGTACTGGTTGTTGATCCTGTGACTGGCTTTTAATTTTGTGACTTTATTGATGATGATTTATTTTTATTGACCATTCTGGAAATTGTTATTGAGGGCTGCTCAGATCTGTCATGGGGCAACATACTCGGTTTTAGTAAATAAATATAAGTATAAAAATAAATATAAGCACAAATTACTGAGATTTTTGTCAAATATTCTGACAGAGTGATGCAACCATCTCCAATATTTACCCACTTTCAAGTTTTTCCCTACAGATAGCACTCGACTTATAACAGTTCATTTAGTGACTGTTCAAAGTTGCAATGGTATTGAAAAAAAGTGAGTTTTCAACTTTCAACTGTTGTAGCATACCCATGGTCACATGATCAAAATTCACATGTCTGTCAATTGGCTCATATTTATCAAGGTTGCAGTATCCCAAGGTGATGTGATAAATGCATTTTCTTACTCTTTTCCTTACATATGTCTCTAGGTATGCTGACTCCAGTACTCAGATTTACTAATTTATTTATTATTTATTTATTTGTTCATGCTTCTATACCGCTCCCTCTCCCAAAAAGGGACTCGAGGCGGTGTACATTCAACAACGAAACAGTACAAGTAACGGAAATAAAATAAATAAAAATCTAAAATGGTTAAGAACAACACCCATCAGAAAAATTATCCAAAATTTGAAATTTAACCCGAATGATTCAATTGGCTAGACCGGCCTGCTTGAACAGCAAGGTCTTAACTGCGCGCCAGAAGGTTAGGATGTCTGACATGGCTCGTATCTCTGAGGGGAGACAATTCCAGAGGGATGGGGCTCCCACAGAGAAAGCACGTAGTCTCGGGGCTGCTAGTCGGCAGTGACTTAGTGGTGGGACCCCGACCATGGCGACTCTGTGGGAGCGTACTGGGCGGCGGGAGGTTGTTGGTGGCAGAAGGTGATCCCGTAAGTATCCAGGTCCCGAGCCATGGAGCACTTTGAATACTATTAGTACCACATTGAATCGAATCCGGAAGGCCACAGGAAGCCAGTGCAGCCGGCGGAGAAGAGGTGTTATGTGGGCGTCCCGAGGGGCGCCCATGATCATCCACGCGGCAGCATTCTGAACTAACTGTAACCTACGGAGAGTCAAGGGGAGCCCCATGTAGAGAGCATTACAGTAGTCCAAACGGGAGATGACGAAGGCAGAGGTGACTGTGCGAAGTGCGCCCAGATCCAGAAAGGGTCGCAATTGGTAGATCAGACGAATCTGATAAAAAGCACTCCTGGTGGCGGCTGCAATATGGTCTTCCAAAGACAGTCGCACATCCAGGAGGACACCCAAATTGCGTGCCCTTTCCACAGGGGATAGTGTCTCTCCTCCTATGGTCAGCGATGGAATAAGCTGACTGAATCTGGGAGCAGGAAACCACAGCCACTCAGTTTTGGCTGGGTTGAGACGGAGTCTGTTATGACCCATCCAATTTCGTACGGCCTCCAGGCACCGGGTCATCACTTCGACAGCTTCGTTGGGGTGGTCTGGGGTGGAGATGTACAGCTGAGTATCATCGGCGTACTGGTGGAATTCCACTCCAAAGCCACGGATGATCTCACCTAGCAGCTTCATATAAAGGTTAAACAGCAGGAGAGAGAGTACCGACCCCTGAGGCACCCCACAAAGTAGAGGTCTTGGGGTCGATCTCTGTCCCCCCGTCAACACAGATTGCGAACGGTCGAAGAGGAAGGAGGAGAACCATCGAAACACGGTGCCTCCAATCCCTAGTCCCTCCAACCGATGCAATAGGATACTGTGGTCGACAGTATCAAAAGCCGCAGATAGATCAAGTAGGACCAGAACAGAGGAATGGCCTCTGTCCCGTGCCCTCCAGAGATCATCCATCAACGCGACCAACGCCGTCTCAGTGCTGTGCCCGGGCCTGAAGCCCGATTGGAGGGGATCGAGATAATTTGTTTCCTCCAGGTACTGCGGGAACTGACGTGCCACCACAGTCTCTATAACCTTCGCTACAAAGCGAAGGTTGGAGACAGGACGATAATTTGATAGTAATGTTGGGTCCAAGGACGGTTTCTTGAGGAGGGGACGAACCACCGCTTCTTTCAAAGCGGTAGGTAGGAACCCCTCTCTCAAGGAAGCGTTAATAATGCCTTGGAACCAGCCTCGTGTTACCTCCCGAGTGGCTAAAACCAGCCAGGAGGGACACGGGTCTAATAAACAAGTGGTAGCATTCAGTCCCCTCAGTATTCTGTCAACGTGTTCTTTGGTAACAGAGTCAAACTCAACCCAGTTGACCTCACCGATATCTGATCTCGCCCTCCCGTCTGGAGATGACCAGTCGGAGTCCAAACCGTTCCGAATCTGAGCGATTTTATCCTGGAGAAATATAGAAAATTCCTCAGCTCGACCTTGCAAAGGGTCATCCTGCGACTCTACTTTCAAGAGGGAGCGAGTCACCTTAAACAAGGCAGCTGGGCGGTTTTCTGCGGATGCAATAAGGGTGGAGAGGTAAGTTCTCCTCGCCATCCTTATCGCCACTAAATACGTCTTAATATAAGAACGTAATAGTGTTCGGTCAGATTCAGAATGGGTGGATCTCCAACTACTCTCTAGGCGTCTTTTCCGACGTTTCATCTCCCTCAGCTCCTCGGAGAACCAAGGAGCTATTTGGGAGCGGCGCCGGGTCAGAGGCCGCAAGGGCACAACCCGGTCAAGTGCTCTAGTAGCCGCCAGATTCCAGGCGGCAACCAAGTTTTCAACCGAGTTGTGTGTGTGAGATTCGGGGAGTGGCCCAAGCTCCATCAGGAACCTTTCAGGGTCCATCAGGCGCCTGGGGCGGTACCATTTTAATGGCCCCGCCTCCCTGCGGTCAAGAGGTGTGAAACGGAAGTCAAGCTTTAGGAGTGAGTGATCTGACCATGACAGGGGTTCTATAACTATATTCCCTACACCCAGATCACTCTGCCACTGATCAGAGACAAAAACTAAGTCTAGGGTATGACCTCCAATGTGAGTAGGGTCCCGGATTAGTTGGGTTAGGCCCATGGCTATCATGGAAGCCATGAACTCCTGAGCAACTCCCGAGGTACCGCCGGCAGAGGGAAGGTTGAAATCACCCATGACCATAAGCCTAGGGGTCTCAACCGCCATGCCGGCAATAACCTCAAGAAGCTCAAGCAGGGCAGATGATGCATAGCAGGGAGCCAGGTAAGCGATCAACAAGCCCTTCTGAACCTTGGAACCAAACTTCACGAAAAGAGATTCACATCCAGACGTCTGAGAAACAGTGGACTCCCTCGGACATAGATCTTCCTTGATAACTAACACAACACCTCCGCCCCTTCCCTGGGTCCTCGGCCGATGAAAAGCCCGAAATCCGCCTGGGCACATATCGACCAGAGGGACACTCCCCTCTGGGCCCAGCCAAGTTTCGGTAATACCCACCAGGTCCGCCCCCCCCTCTAAGATCAAGTCATGAATGAGAGGGGCCTTGTTCATGACGGACCTGGCATTACATAACATCAGTCGAAAGCCCAGGGCCCGATCACTCAGACCACCTGGAGAACGGGAAGTGATAATGGGGTCGGAGCGCGTCACAGCAGATAGAAAGCTGAGACGCGCTCCCGAAACAGAATGTGGCCCCTTATAAGCGCCAAATCTGCCTCTCCCGCTCACCGTTTTAATAGATTTGATGACACCCTCTTCTGGACAACCCCCCATCCCCAATTGAGCCATGTCAGAGTCCTGACCACTCCGGCTGCATTCTGACTGTGAACAGGTCGGAGCCTCAGGTGGGTTGTCCCCTAGTACCCACATGGTTAATCCTAATTTGTTAAAAGATTTGATTAAAAATTTTAAGTAACCCTCCCTCCCATGCTTCTGACGACTCCACCATCTCTCCGGATCCCAGGATCCGTCCTTGAGATGGGATTTGGAGAGACAAGGGGGCCAGTTTTGAGATAGGGGGACATATCTCAAGGCCCGTAGTTCGGTTGAGGAATATGATAGTATATGGGGAATATGATTGTGAGTCAATTGTGTTGGAGCAGGTGGGTCAAATGATGGTCCTAAAACCCTAAAAGGGGTTGGAGGAGGGGCGAATAATGGCCATAGTTAGATCTAGATCTCCAGGCAGGATGTGAGCAAGGTGGTGATATAGTTCCGGACCTCGAGTCTCGCCGCTGCTTGATAAGTATCTGTTGCAGCTGTGGTGGTGGCGGAGGACAAGAGGATGGAGAGTGGTCGTGAGATGATCTTGGCTCAGTCCCTAGGGCTTGCCGCTGCCTGTAAGGCCTCCGGCGTGGCAGTTGATGATTGTTCAGGAGCTGCGGCCCTGTCTCCGGGCCTCGCTGCCGATTAAAACATAATCGCTGCAGTGGTGGTGGTGGTGGTGGAGGCCATGGGGGCAGAAAATGGCCGCGTGGTGGCCTCTGGTTCATCCCCAGGCTCAGTCGCCGTTCATAAGATGTTTGACGTAACAGCGGTGGTGGCGGTGTGGTGGTGGTGGTGGAGGCCATGGGGGCAGAAAATGGCCGCGTGGTGGCCTCTGGTTCATCCCCAGGCTCAGTCGCCGTTCATAAGATGTTTGACGTAACAGCGGTGGTGGCGGTGTGGTGGCGGTGGCGGAGGCCACGGGGACAGAACACAGGTGTGTGGGAGTCCCAGCTCCGCTCCTGGGCCTCGTCGCCGTCCGTAAGATGACCGTTTTGACGGCAGCGGTGGCGGCGGGCATGGCCATGGGGACGGCTGATGGTTGAACAGGAGACGTAGCCTTGTCACCAGGCCTCGCCGCCGATCAAAACGTGTTCATTGCGGTGGTGGCGGCGGCGGAGGCCACGGGTGCAGAGCACGGCCATGGGGCGGCGCCGGCCGAATTTCGAGGCCCCGCCGGCGTTCGCTAGATGTCTGTTGCAGCGGCAGCGGTGGCGGCGGTGGCGGAGGCAACGGGGACAGAGCATGGCTGTGTGGGTGTCTTGACCCTGCCCTGAAGCCCCGCCGCCATCCGCAAGAGGTTAGTTGCAGCCGATGGTCGAATACAAGTTGTAGCCTTGCCTCCGGGCCTCGCTGCCGATCAAAACGCACTCGCTGCGGCGGTGGCGGCGGCAGAGGCCACGGGTGGAGAATACTGCTATGGGGCGGCCCCGGCCGAATTCCGAGGCCCTGCCGGCGCTCGCGAGATGATCGTTGCAACGGCGGTGGTGGCGGCGGGTGGCGGAGGCAACGGGGACAGAGCATGGCCGAGTGGATGTACCGACCCTGCCCCAAGGCCCCGCCTCCGTCCGCAAGATGTTTGTTGTGGCGGCAACGGAGGTGGCGGCCTTGGCCACATGGGCAGCCGCCAGCTGATCGGGAGCTCAGGCCCCGTCCCCGGGCCTCGCCGCCGATCAAAATGCAAACGTTGCGGCGGCGGTGGTGGAGGAGGCCATGAGGGAAGCTTCCGGTAAGGCGCTGACAGTTCGGGCTGAGAACCAGAGGAGATCAGCTGCCGCGACGGGATGGCGCTGGTCGCGATGACAGCTCTAGGCCTGGTCTCAGTAACGGTCGGCCAGGCGGGGAGGCCAAGAGGATCCGACGCCGTCCTGGGGCACCTCCAAAGCCCCGGCTGTCTCCCCGAGGGTGCCCACCCTCCCCCAGGGTCCTCTCGACACCATTGCCATGGGTGAGGACCCGGGGGAGGGGGCTCATCACAACAATGGATCATCTCGGGGGAGGACACCAACCGAACAGCCTCCGGTCGCCATGATGGAAGCGCGAGGAATTGCCAAAGACAAAACACAATGTATGTGTGTGATAGATGTTTCATATTGTATCGTTATAAGTAAAATGATTTTGTTTTTTGTGATTTAGATACATTATTTATAATATATATTATAATAATACATTATGCACATTCTGAACACTTCAAACTAATTACTCCAAGACTAAATATTTACCATATTTTTTTCTATGACAAACTCACACCAGAATTCTTTCAACATATTTATTTGGTAATATCATTCTTTCCATGGCTGTAAAATTTAAAGTTTTCAAAGTTTGCATCCATTCACTGAAAAATTACAAAAATATACAATTTATATAATTTATTAAAAATATAAAAAAATAACTTGCGTAGGGTTACACTGCTTTCATTATTTTGACAAAAGAAGCAACCTCTTGGGGGGCACTGCTGCAGACAGACTTCAAGATTGACAGTCCAGATGTGAACTGAAAATTTGTGCAAAATCCAATAAATGTACATTCTCCTCTTCTGCTAACAAGATTTTACATCAAAGTGTTACAATGTGAAAATGCTCAATAATGATCAACAGATTCAATTGTGGCTTGAATTTTTTTCCATTTGAAATCTTATATTTCCACACATTGAACACAACAAGTGTATAACTTGAAATTAAAAGTGTAATTATTTAAAAATTATCATGGTTATAAATAAATCTAGGTTCCTAAAATAAAGCAAGAAAACAAAATGAAATAAAATGATACATTCTTTACTACTCAAATGTTTTCTACAACTTCTTGCTATATTGGAAATATCATTTTTAACATTACAGTTCTCAATTTACAACCACAATCATGCTAAAAATTTCTATTGCTAAGAAAAACAGCTGTTAATTTTTGCCCCACTTTACAACCTTTCTTACCACAGATGTTAAGTGAATCATTGCAGTTGTTAAGTTATTAACACACTTGTTAAGTGAATCTGGCTTCCCCATTGACTTTGCTTGTGAGAAGGTCACAAAAGGCCATCTCCTGACCCTGGGAAATTGCAAATGTCATAAATATGAAACAGTTGCCAAAGATCCTTATTTTGATCAGCAAGAGGATGGTCAACAGTTATACGTGTGAAAAAGAGTAATTTTTTTCAGTGCTTTTGTAACTTTGAACTAAATAAATGATTGCCTGTATTAGACTGGCAAATTTTACCGACTACTTCAATTTGCTGTGGAGACCGATGCCAGTTACTATTTATTATATACCTATTGTTTAAAGGAATCAATGATACTGAATCAGCAAAATGGAGCTTGGACGAAATCATTTTTCACTTGCCTGGAACATATAGCTGTCAGAGAGTAACAGCAAAGAACCTAATATCAATTTTAGCACTCCAAGTTAGTCTTTCTTAACCTGATCTTAAGGTGTGTTCAATTATAAGTCTTATCAAAGAGAACATTGCACATTGCACTTCCATAATGACATTATGGTAGTAATGACACCAAGGAAGTGATAGTTCTGCACATCGTTCAGGGCATCATTTCCATGATTATAATGGAACCAATTTCAACCGCTGCTTCAGAGTTATCAGCTGCTTCTGCATTCCTTGATGTAACATATTTTTACTCCATAAATGGCAACACAGAAGGCAAGATAGGAAATAGTAAAATGAAGAAGAGGGATATCTTAGTTACCCTGGTCATGGTAGCCGCAAAGGTGGTTTGTTTGTTTGTTTGTTTTAAAAAGGCAACCTGGACTTTCTTGGTTTCTTTTTTCTCTGAGAATGTTTCGCTTCTCACCCAAGAACTGCTTCATTTCTGAAAAAGGATGTTTTGGAAGTACTGCAGGTGATAAAGTCATTGACATGACCAAGCTCCAGTAAAATCAATTCAGGGCATAAGTAAACACAAGCAGAGAAAAGAAAAGAAGATGCACTAAGCATAATTTATCTTTTCTATTATTCTAGAATGGGTTGGTATTTAAGTAGGATTAAATATATCCTTACAAATGGCATATAACCATGAAGCCAGACTGCCCCCAAAACTGCCAGCACCTATGCATTTTTTCTTTCTTTCTCATTCTTTTCAAGGCTTCTCCTCAGCATCAGCAAGGCAAAGGGAACTATAAAAGCTTGGTGCAAAACAGCTGGGGGAGTATTAGAGTAGCAGTAACACAGAGTAGGCTGTAGAAGAGGGTGAGAGAGTAAAAGTAAGTAATGTGTTGTGTATATGTTTTTGTTAGCTCTTTTGCGTCTTAAGCCTACCAAATTGGTTATAATTTAAATCAACTCAGCTCATATTTTTAAAAATTAAAATTTTTAAGTTGTTTTTAATGCATTTAGAGTTGGTTAAGAAGAAGAGATAGATCTTTAGTATTAAGATAAACCTGAAAAGGTGGTAGTCTTATAAAAGAGCATACAAGAATTGGGGATAACTTGTAGTTTGTGGATTTTGGTGGTGGGCAAAAAATGAATTCAAAAGTTTTATTTTTATAAGACACACTGATCAGTCTGAAATGGAAATATGCCAATGGATAAACACAAATAAGCTGAATTGTTTATTACTACCTTAACTATTTTTATTTATTTATTTATTTTATTTATATTTATATTTCTATACCGCTCCCTCTCCCAAAAAGGGACTCGGGGCGGTGTACAGCCTAATAAAAGTACATAGAGTAACTATTGATTCTGCATGCACAGAAAACTTAAATGAAGCTATTATTCACAGTTTAGACATTTATACTCTATGATTGTGTCTACTTTGGGTCAAAAAAACCCTCAACTGTACTTCTGAGATCAAACATTTGTTTCCATGTGCTATCATTCTGCATCCAGGAAGCATCAAGCTAGGTGTATGATGCCAGCAGGGTATTCTGGGGATTGAAATCCATGTATCTTCAAACTGCTAAGGTTGAGAAATACTGATCTAGGAGAACATCGCAGTGGGACATTGATTATCCCAAGAAACTTTACTCATTCCGTTATTCTACAAACAGTACATGTTAAAATATCAATGTTAACATGGTAAACAAACAAAATTGTAGAACTCTAAGGGCCTCCTGTTCCCTCTCTTAAAGTCTCTGCTTGAACATATGTTTAAGGCTCAATTATTATCCTCCCTTCCAGAAAGCAGAATAAAAACTGTATCTCCACCCCTGCCTCAAACATATGAATAACATTCAAATATTAAAATAAGCTAAAGAAATATCATAGCTACCCATGCGATGATCAGTTGCCTTCTCTTCAATTTTTGGTGCCTGCTTCAGCAATTATTCCCATAGGTTTTCAAATATATTTTGTTACCGATATTTGTTATGCCTGCCTTTTAGTGAGTCCCAATAAGACTTCTCTTCCATTTGCAAGGGAGAGGAAAATTGAAAACCAATTTGCCAACTGCAAACCAACTAATTAAATCGGCAAGATCAATTTTTTGCCCTCCTCTTTGTTACAGCTATCTTTGCCAGTTATTTGAAATGTTAGAGCTTGCTGAATTTTTATTTACTGCCGACCAATGCTTTTCAAATTGCTTTTCTATAGGAACCAATCACTTTTTTGAAGAAGAAAAGGGCGGGTTCCACTCGAGGGCTCACCTACACCTGCCTCCTAGTTGTTTTGACAAGAAGTACCCAGCACAGTTTCCACCGCTTAAGAAAGTGAGTCGGGCGGGTTAGATTGTACGACGTTACATTTAAAAAACAATGAACAAAAATATTTTCGTGACAATGGATTCTTTTCCTTTTCCAGCTGCCTACCGTCGACTCTAGAGACTGTTTGGGGTATGTTAGCTTCTTCTACGACGCGACCCTATACAGTTCACCTGGGAAAGTTGATCGCTCCCATTTGGAGCGGGCGGGCGCTTCAAGACGGCTGACTCTGAGACAACCTGTTACTGAGGTAGCGGGGTTCTCAGGAAAGGCAGGTAATTACAATGCCTCTGCGGGACGCGGAGATGATGATTTGAAGGTTTATTCCCATTCACTTGTTGGCCGGCAAGAGCGAGCGTGTGAGTTCCAAGGGGAACAGGTGAGAGCGCAGCTTTGCCTTCCCTTCTTGCCCGTAGGCAGCTCCTACAGGTGTTTCCCGGGAGAAGCGTCCACCTCCCATCTTACGCTCTCGCTTCCCAGAAAAAAGGGAAGGGGGGGGTCTTTCGAGCGGCGCCTATCTATCTCGCAGCGCCGAATGTGTGTCGGTCCTAATACCCTCCCCCCTGCCTTCCACCAGCGCCTTGTACTAAAGTCGCGAGAGGTGGAGGGTGCTATTGGTGCTCAGTGAAAGGAAGAGTCTCTTTGCGGCTCGGTTGCGCTGCATGAGCTGGAACAGAGGTGGCTTTCAGCTCTGTGCTCTTGAATAGTCCTGCCAGTAGAAGAGGATTTCCGCCTGGTGTTTTCAAGAATCCCTGCGGATTTGCACCTCACCGGTGGGTTCTTTAATCCTATATGCGTCTCTTCGTAAAACAATTCCTTGAACTTAGAAAAAATCTCCTTAAATATCTTTGGATTTACTTCTGAACAAAGATGCATGGAGCTGCACTTCAAATATCATGGGAGTTAAAACAATGCCCATGAAACATGTACACCAGCTTCCCCACTATCTTTTCAATTGTTCTGAAACATGCCTGTCCTCTTTGACTTTTACCATTCCTCAACAGCCTTCTGCACATACAATAACTGCATAGCAAGCAGGAATACCACAGAACTTTTTTCTTCCCAGGCTGTCCTGAAGGACCCAGCAGAAAAGTATAGGGAACCAGTGGTGAGTATGGTCGGATTTGAGACTGTAGCACTGAATGAACACTACAGGATTTATTTTAAAGTTGATAAATTTTAAGCTAGAGTTTTGGATCACTAAGCATTGAAAATACCTTTTACTATAAAGTGCAATCTTTTGCCATAACCTCTGTAGTATCTGCCTTAAGGGCTAATTCTGGTAAATAATGCAACAAGGGCCCTCTAGCTATGACTAGGAACAAATTTAATTTATTAATGGAAACATTGTTTTTGCCTCAACATCTCACTGCCAGAAGGAGACTTTAGGAATCTTTCACCATTGCTTAGATATATACAATGATTCTCACTTGAGAGTTTCTTGCTTTATTTATTGCTGGAAGGAAGATGCCTCATTATGCTTCTTGATAACTCATTATGCTGTACTCTACTTGATAATCCTAAAGTCTATAAAATGTTGGCTCTGCTACTGTCAATTTATTTGTTGGTTAACTAACAGGGCATTTTTCTGAAATGAAGTGGAACACACTTCAAATTACTTGCAGGTAACTTGTGTTCACTTGCAATTATTGTGTTCAAAATTATTGCCTTCATTTGGGTGGGGGGCAATGGCTTTAGATGTTGTGTAAATCCATTGACAATGATAAAGTAAAACTATTCACAGGGAAAGGTTCTTTGATTGGAAGGTTTTGTAAAGTATACATTTATGTTCTTTTTAAAGACCAAGTTCTTTTTTCTCATTCAGACCTAAGTGACATTTCTAGTGAGCTCTTAAAAACCATTTGTGAGCCTTGTATAAAATTTAGTTTCTTCTATAGGACTATTTCACCTTTGTTTTTACATTCAATTTTTGTATATGTCTATTAACACGTAGTGTGAAAAAAGTGAGGCAGTTTACAATCCTTTCCCTATTTAAACTAGAAGAATATTGTTAGTCTTCAAATTACTGCTCATCATGGGCAACACAAAATTGCCAAACCTCAAAACTTACCATTTTAGCTACATTTTGTCAATCTCTACAAATGGACAGCAATAAACTTTGCTACAAGTCTGTACTACGGCTGAGTTTATCAGGAGGCACTGTGCATTGTAAACCCCTGTACTGGAAATACCCTGTGCTTAAATCTTCCAACTAAAGAAGCTTTGGATGAATAGTGCTAAGCAACTAAATTCTTGGTTGCTGAGCCCAATCTTGGAAAGGTTTAACTATGGCTAATGATTTCATGCGTATAAAAGGAAGCTATGTCATATGGAAAGGTTTTAACTTGCCAAAGCACCTTGGCTGAATTAAAGTGTACATAGTTTCTCTGCTCTTGTGTTTAGGCATGGACACAACCCTTCTTGAACAAAACTGATACTGAAAAAGTCTGCACCATACTTGAGAAAAATCAAGTCCTTGAAAGTAAGATGCTAATAAGCTGCTTCATAAGCTCCTGTTCTATAGATGGGATAGACATATCCTCCTTCCTTTACATCCCTAATTGAGGACATTTTATAATAGCCTCCCATAAATGCTTCATCGTTGTTTGCATGTCCTGTGCCAATCATTTTCTGGATTAAAAACTTAGTGCAGCAACTTATTTTTCATGAGCGTCATTTTGAATGCCTTCCTTAGGACTCAGCAAAAGTAAATATTATTAGCCATACTGAAGATATCTCTGTTGTTTGGTGAACCTATGGTTACTGCACATTTGAAAAAATGAAAAGTCAGGATTGTGTTGCTGATGTATCATGCAAACCCTATTGCATGATTGGACAGTAGGAATACATCCCAATGTGGCTTTTCTGGAGTAAAATAACAAACCTATTGGCAGATATAAGTACGAAGGTAACAAATCGTGCTCCCCCACCCCCTTCAGAGTTGCAACCCTATGGTAGCAGCATTCAAATTGCAACGCATCCTGAAAAACACCATTCCTGGAACCGAAGGCCGTGATGGTTTCAACCCTGGCAAGTTAGCTGAAACGTTTCCTCTTTTTTTTTTTTTAATCCCCTAGGAAATTCGGATTGCCTTCTGCCCTCCGAAGAAAGACCCGGGGCGCTTTCTGGTTTCAGAATATGGCAGAGAGCAGTAGTGCTGCCAAAGCCCCTTCGGGCGGGGGGCCCGGGGCCAAAAGCTCCTCGAGCACCTGGTGGAAATCTCTGTCTAGTAGAAAGAAGAGCAAAGAAATCCCGCAGCTGGATCCCTCTGAGCTCCTCTTCGCCCCTCCCAACTCTTCAGACTCTTGGGAGAAACAATCGCCTATTGGCAACCGTCGCAATCTCAGGATTTCCCACTCGGGCCGCTTCAAAGAAAAAAGGAAACCTCGCGTAAGCCTGCTCGCCGAAAGTCCGCAAAAGCTGTTTGAAGATGCGGATGGAGGCGGCGCTGCCCCCGCTAGCCCCACGCCTGCGCATCCCAGCGAAGAGACTCGAGGCGAGTGACCGGCTCTCTCTCCTACCCCGCCCTGCTTGACTGCCATTTGGCGACGTGGGGGTGGAGGGTGGAGAAGAGCAGGAGGAGGGGCTGTCCTTACCAGGGACTGCTGCTTGTTTCGTTCCTCGTCCTTCCTCTAGCAGGAATTGATTTTGCTCCGCGAACGACCTTTGATGCTGCTGAGGCATTTTATTCCCAAATTAGTTTCGAAAATTTCCTCTATTGCTGGTGGAATGGAGGCTTCTCCATTTTAGTTGAAGACATGCCTTTCATCTCAGGGGCAACAAAACGATGTAAGACGAGACAAGTGAATGACGCAATGAAGGGTAAAGACACCAGTTCCAGTTGTTTTTCGGTTACATCCCCATGAAATGAATGCGTGCAAGGACAATATTCCCTATGAAGTTGTCACTATGAATTATTTACTCTCTTGCAGGAAACGTTCTAGTTTCAGTTGCATCCATGTATGAAACAATAGATGAAATATTACAGTAGATGAAAATATTTCATTTTTTTTAAAAAAAAACCTGTACCTCTTAATTTAATATTTCAAAATTAAAGTTGTTATTTTGGGGCCAAATATAGGCATACTATCTTGGTTTCTGTTTGGTTCTCTGGTTAGCTTTTTTCACTTTGTCAGGCTTATAATTGCTATAGTTTTGTGAATTGGAAGTCGTCCCCCTTATCCCTTTAACATACAATATTATTGATATAGAATCATGTTATCAATCTGATTTTAATCTAGGAATCCAACTTAAAACATCTCTGCCAATAATAAGTCTTTGAACATTGTTTGAACACAGTGAGGAAAGACAAAACCCACTACTTAGAAAATTGCAATTTTTTTTGGGACTCCCAGATAGAATTGTATCCAAAGTAAGAAATACCAGCATACTGTAAAGTTAAAGCCTATCCTGCATATGATTAAAAAAAATTCAAATTTTTGTACAAATCATTTCTGATTGCAATTGCAGTACACCTGCCTGGAGTTCAATGGATAAGTTAACGTTATGATTATTTGATAAAACATAGATCACAAATGATTAGAGGCAATCTTGGCAACATCGACCATAGTATCTAAAACAGTTTCTTGTTTCTGCTGTTAAGTGAATCACTGCAGGTGATCAGTTGGTAACCCAGTTAAGTGAATCTGGCTTCCCCATTGACTTTGCTGTCAGAAGGTCACAAAATGGAATCACATGACCTTGAGACACTGCAACCATCATAAATCTGAACCAGTTGCCAAGATCTGAACTTTGATCACATGATCATGGGGATGCTGCAAAGATCCTCACTGTGAAAAATATTGTGTTAGTTTTTTCAATGCAGCTGTAAGTTTGATCTTTGTAAATGAACTGTTGAAAAACAAGGACAATGGCACTGAAAAAAGCGAGTTACCTTTTTCACACTCATGACCATTGCAGCATCCCATGGTCACATGATCAAATTTCAAACACTTGGTAACTGACTCATATTTATGACAGCTGCAGTGTCCCAGGGCCATGTGATCATCTTTTGCAATCTTCTCATAATCAAAGTCAACAGAGAACCCAAATTCATTTTACAACTGTGTTATTAATAACAACTGTAACAAGAAAGGTTGGAAAATGGGTCAAAATTCCTTAAAAATTATGTCACTTAGCAACAGAGATTTGGGTTCATCCCCCACTATGGTTGCTGCCATTGCCTCTGTGCTGAGCTCTAGGCTATTCGGAGTTTGGACCATTTGGTGATGGAATGGTGAAGGGGAAGAGGTGACAGCCAGGGAATGTGAGAATGGGAAGCCCATGCCTGCCACCTTGTCCCCACCGCCACCGCCAAATGGTCCAAATTCTGAACAGCCTGGACATCAGATAGAAGCAATAGCAGTAGCAGCAGAGTATGTGAAAATGGAAATGCCCCCGGATGCTGTTGTGCACTTTGCCCACCTGCTTACTCATCTGCCTGGCTTTCCAAATTGTCCCTGCCAAGAATTGCCCATATTGAATTGTCCTTTAATGACTTGGTGGCAGAGGAGAGTTGGTATTGGCAAGGGGATTCTCCCCAATCCTACTTCTAGTTCACATTCTAAACAACCTTTATATTAGAATCTATGCTGATTAAAATAGTAAGAAAATCCTGGATATAACTTAGAATATGAGATTTTGTTAACTATATTAAGTATGAGACATCTGGAATGAAAAATAAGCCTGAATATTTAATGACTGGCTCAAATGATTACTATTCATTATGATGCTCCTCTTTATTTTAAATAATATTTTTACATATTCCTAGAAGTAGTATCTCATGCAAAACTGATTTATGTGGCATTCCACAGATTGCTTTATTGAACCTTGATTGGGCTCTGGCAAATAAAGCAAAGCAAAACAAAATATGATAATCCAGCAAGAAATTGAATTATAATAAAATCTCATCCTGGAGAACATTATCTATCTGGTCACTTAAGAATGGTACTAAATTGATAGGACATAATCAGTAATCTAAAGCAAATAATAAACTTCTGCATGCTATCAAAGCCCTTTATTGGGATAAGTATGATTTCAATCTTCATATACTCATACACTAAAAATACCAATGAGATTTTTGTAGAAGGGAATCTAGAAAGAAAATAAACCTAATGCTATATATGATTATATGACATTAGCTTTGACTATTTGGGCATCCTCTTCCTTTTTAATTAGTTTGCTGGCAAATAGCTTTAATAAATTGAAATTGAATTGAGGAATGCTGGGAAGAAGAATAATGGAATCCACTGATATCCCATCAGTATCAATTTTGGAGGCAGAAGTACTGTAAAACTTAATTAGGAATGCTTGTGACTAAACTATATTCTTCCAGGAATTGGAAAATTCTTTCTGCACTGCCAATCTTTATGCTACTGCTGTTCGTTGTGTTCCCTGTGACCTCCCTTGGTTGCCACTGGCAATAATCATAAACATATGCTTTAAATGTGTGATGTTCCCAGTCCGACTTTTATTCAAAAATTCTCATCAGGCTATAATTAATAATGAAGCCATGTGGCATAAAAAAAAATATTAATGGAGTCTCTTTGACCTTAATGGAAGTTTATTGGCTTTTAATAGTTTGTGGCTCTATTTAAATTAATTCCTATATGAAAGCTTCTTGCAATGAAATTATTGTTTTGAAAAACATTTGTATAAAAAATATAGAATACTCAGTCCTAATATATATGTTCCATTTCCTTAGAATTTCATTATTTTAATTCATTATTCTAAAATGTCAGAAAAGTTATTCATAAAAATTACTGAGAAACTCCAATTAGATATTAACAATTAATCTAAGTAAATTTTGAGGTGCAAATGCTAATTCTTTTTACTCATTTTATGAAACCATCATGTTCTAGCAAAGTGCTTTCCAAACTTTTTCCTTCATAACCAAAACTCAGAAAGTCCTTGTTTAAATGTGGCTGTTGCGATTGGGTTTGCATGTAAGTACACAAAGAAAAACTATTTTAGCCAATTTTGGTTAATTTATCCCGATTTGGAAAGTACTGCTCTAGTTATTTATAAAAATAACAAACAAAAATTATCATCCTCTTTCCATCTGCAAAAACACAGCATAACTGTATTTATATATACTTAAGTGTAATGTGCTTAAGTACAACATGTAACAATGTTGTGCCTCAATGTTGTACAAAGCTACTCAAATGGCTTTGTTATGTAACGTTTACTATATAATGTTTATTGATAAGGAAACCAAATAGGAAGGTAAAAATTTTGGGTGCCTTCAAGTGAATCTTATTCCTGCCCATTCTTATCAAAAGTTGTTTGTCACTGACTTCTTCTTTCAGAGCTGAGTGTGACTGGCCCAAGCTCACCCAGTTGGCTTTGTGCCTAAGGAAAGACTAGAACCCATGGTCTTTTAGTTTCTAGCCTGGTACTTTTAATCACTACATCAACCTAGTCAATATGCAGTGTGCAAAGGCATTGACATGTTTCAGGGAGTATGTAGACAACCTTGGCCAAACTCAGAGTAACTCAAGGCTGTAGGTTAGTCTGGGGAATTAAATAACTTTACAAGCATCCCAAAGAAGATAATGGCAAATTATTCTCTACTCTGGCACATTAAATACACAAAGTTCACTCAGTTTGACTCCAGGAAGACTGTCTTCTCACAAAGCACTGTAACAGAAGGAATCAAGCAGCCACAAGAATTTGGATCATTTTCTTCAAACCACAATTTCACAGATGTAACTTGCTTTATTTGTGGGAATCATGCTCCACCCCCCACCATTGTCTGCAAGCAACTGACGTCAGGAACACACTGCTGCTGTTCTCTTCCTATTATGCATTTCCACTGCCTCCTGCAAACTCACCGATTTTAACCTGTTCCCTTATACCAGAAAGAACACTTCCCTGTTGCCTAAATAAACCATTGCAACTTTATATCACCTTGTTTTCGTCACTAGTCAACAATGCATGACAAGACCAGCTTGAATCTTACCAAAGAACTTTTAAAGAAACAGTAACATCAGTAAGTCCAATAATTTGTGGCACTAAACTGTTCCTAACTGGATAAGGTTGCAAATTAAATTGCAAAACAATTGTGTATTTCTCTTAGAATGATTGCATCCTTCACAAGATCAATAGCTGCTGAAGTATTAAATATTTGGATGACATCAGCGGGCATTTTTCTGCTTTAGATATGCTTGTTTATTTTCCACATAAACAAGAACACTGTTTTTCCAATATTGGAATCCACTCAACTGGAAATGAGAATGCTATCTTTGCTCTATTTCCAGAACCTTTCTCTACTCAAAACATGTAAAATTTACCAATTCCTATTTGCTATTATTAAGCTTGATATAAGGGAATTGCAATAGAATTGGGACTAGTCTGATTTCAGATCTCTTCCTAGATTTCTCTATACTCATTTATATTTTTCCTCCTTCTCCTCCACCCCAATACCTTCCTTGGGCAGCTTCCAAGTTAAAGTAATGCAAATTAGGGAAACCAATGGAAAGACACAAGGATAAAAACTCATCCCAAACACTACTGAAACAGACTTTGCTATTGTGCAGCTAGTTAGGTCAATTACAGTGAGCTAACTGGAACTGGATAATCACTGTCTTATTCTATGGGTGGTACTGAGTAAAAACAAGGGAAGTATAGGGTTACCAGATATCTGAACAGACAATTGAAAATGAGGACACATTAACCAGTTAACTTTCTTGGAACTCATAACAAAAATTACAAACTGCAAAAAAATTGTTTAGAACATGGAATTTAGAAGCATTGTGGCTCAGTAGCTTAATGAAGGTCTCTGCTCCAGCACTTTGAGTCCCAGCATTGCATGGCAGGGTGAACTCCTGTCACACACTTCAGCTTCTGCCCACCTAACAGTTCAAAAGCATGCTCTATGCTAGTAGATAAATAGATGGGGAGATGAGTTGGTGCTCCGTGCAGGCACTCAAATTCCTGCTGGCTCTGAACCTTCCTGGTTGTGCTGCCCATTTGTGAGACAGCTCTGGGAAGGAAGAGGGCCTTGGAGGATACAATAGGAACAGCTGCTCATTTTTCTTTCTGGTGCAAAGCTGTCCCACCTTCCAGGGGTACACTTTGGGAAGCATATAAGCATTTCCTATAACAGATCTGGTAAGTTGGCAGCAAAACTACTACTCTGCACTAGCATCTTGGCTAATTTAACAATGTCATATGCTAACAACAATAACAAAACATGGACTTAACTTTTTCCAGAATCAAAAAGATTGGTTTTCCAACAAATCTTTATTTTCAAGAATATATGTTAGCAATCTATAGAACAATAATATGATTCCAAATTTCATCATAAAAATCTACATGATCTATAGGATATAGTGATCATAGATTTGAAGGGGCTAGAATGAAGCTCATTGTTGCATTCAGGAAATAATACAATTCTAAGTCATTGAATCTGTCTATATACTTGTGTGAAGGAAAGAAAGCAGTTTACAAGGTGACAGTACCAAAAGTTTGAATGGTTACTGCTATGAAAACCATCCAAAAAATTTAAAAATACTCAAAAAGCTGGACAATATTTGACTTTAAGGCCATGCTTGGCATATGGAGAATATGAGGACAAAATGGAGAACACATCCTTCTTTTGCAGGGCATCTGGTAGTCTAAGAAGAATAGCAAAATAATCACAACATAACTTTTTTATTTCCTAAATGAAGTTATGACGTCTGTTCACATGTTTCTTGCAAAAACCTGGGGAGAATATGAAGCTGGGGGAGGTGACAAAAGTCAGGCAGAAATGAACTAAATGTGGTGCTAATGGAGAGGACAGTGGACAATGGGTGAGGTGGAAACAGACCAATTAATAGAATGGGAGCCTGTTCGACATTTCTAAAGCACAACTGTGATCACACCCATTATTTGTCACATTACTTGAACTCCACAGTTAAGAGTGGCAAAAAGATACAAAATTTACTGTCTTTGAATCGCTGGTTTAAACCCCCATTTAGAAATGACACTTTAAATCTATTTCATTCAATCCTGACAATAATAGACAATAATAAAGGCGGGAGGTGAGGATATATAGATACAGATAGATAAACATCTGAATTAGAGAAAATCTCATGTTGTCAGGGCACAAATAATGCTTATTTATTGGTTTCATATTAGATCTCATATTTGCTCCAGAAGCTCAAGAGGGATGGCATGGCTGTCCTAGTCCATTTTTCCACACAACATTTAATCTGATGAAGTAACTTAAACAGAAAAATACTGATTACATCAAAATGACTCTATAATTTTTTCATGCCAGAAGGTGATCAGGAACCTGAATTCTCAGCCCTTGTCCAATACTTTAACCATTACAAAACATCGACTCATTATCTGTGTTGCGCTTAAGGACAATTGGGTAAAGCTAAACAGTTATTTATAAATTAGATTAGCACACTGTGTTTAGCTATGATTTTAAACATAAACATTCATTTATTCATTAATTCAGTAGCAATAGCAATAGCACTTAGACTTGTATACCACTTCACAGTGCTTTAGAATTATCCTGCAATACTGCATTGTAACCACTGCCCTACTATGGGCTCAATAATCCATGATGATGTTAATCCATATAACATATCATAATATTGCACAACAGCTAACTCTATATTGAGCCACTGGCTCACAGCTCGCCTGGTGACCTGGTGGCCACCTGGGATGGGTTGGCCGCCGGGGCTCTAGATCGAGTTGTGCCCCTGCGACCTCTGACCCGGCACAGATCCCGCTTGGCTCCGTGGTATACGGAGGAGCTGCGGGAGATGAAGTGCCGGAAAAGACGTCTAGAGGGCATTTGGAGGGCGAGTCGTTCTGAGTCTGACCGAACACAGGTGAGATCTCATATTAAGACTTACCTTGTGGCGATAGGGGCGGCGAAATCTTCGTATTTCTCCGCCCTTATTGCATCAGCAGAAAATCGGCCTGCCGCCCTGTTTAGAGTGACCCGCTCTCTACTTGAACCGAGAGCGCGGGATGACCTCTTGCAGGGTAGAGCAGAGGAGTTTTCCCGATTTCTGCATGATAAAATCGCTCAGATTCGGGAGGGGCTCGACTCCAATTGGGTGGTCCCGGGGGAGGTGTCCGGGGCAGGTCTTGAGAATGTTATCTGGGGGGAGTTCGATCCTGTGACCGCTGAGGGTGTGGACAGGTTGCTGGGGGGTCTGAATGCCACCACCTGTTTATTGGACCCGTGTCCTTCCTGGTTGGTTTCGGCCGCCAGGGAGACGACACGAGGCTGGCTCCAGGGGATTGTCAACGCTTCCTTGAGGGAGGGGGTGCTCCCTACCGCCCTGAAGGCGGCGGTGGTGCGCCCCCTCCTCAAGAAGCCTTCCCTGGACCCAGCTATTTTAAACAACTATCGTCCAGTCTCCAACCTTCCCTTCGTGGCGAAGGTTGTTGAGAGTGTGGTGGCACGTCAGCTCCCCCGGTACCTGGAGGAAGCAACTTACCTCGATCCGTTCCAATCGGGCTTCAGGCCTGGACATAGCACTGAGACGGCATTGGTCGCGTTGGTTGATGATCTCTGGAGGGCTCGTGACAGAGGGTTCTCCTCTGTCCTGGTCCTATTAGATCTCTCGGCGGCTTTTGATACTATCGACCATAGTATCTTATTGCGACGGTTGGAGGGGTTGGGGATTGGTGGAACCGTCCTTCGATGGTTCTCCTCCTTCCTCTCTGACCGTTCGCAATTCGTGTTGGCGGGGGGGGAGAGGTCCACCTCTAGGCCCCTGGTTTGTGGGGTGCCTCAGGGGTCGGTCCTTTCTCCCCTCCTGTTCAACATTTACATGAAGCCGCTGGGCGAGATCATCCGTGGTCTTGGAGTGAGGTGTCATCTGTATGCAGATGACACCCAGCTGTACATCTCCACTCCGGACCACCCCAACGATGCTGTGGGGGCTATGTCTAGGTGCCTGGAGGCCGTGCGGGACTGGATGGGCGGGAACAGGCTTCGGCTCAACCCATCCAAGACCGAGTGGCTGTGGTTTCCGGCGCCCCGATATAGCCAGTTGATACCTTCGCTGGCTATTGGGGGGGAAGTTCTGCCCCCCACAGAGAGGGCTCGCAACCTGGGAGTCCTCCTGGATGTACGGCTGTCGCTTGAACATCACATCGCGGCCGTCTCCAGGGGGGCATTTCATCAGATCCGTCGGATCTACCGGTTGCGGCCCTTCCTGGATCGGGACGCCTTGCGCACGGTCACTCAGGCCCTTGTCACCTCTCGCCTGGACTATTGTAACGCCCTCTACATGGGGCTCCCTGCGGGGAGCATCCGGAGACTCCAGTTGGTGCAAAATGCAGCCGCGAGGGTGATTATGGGGGCGTCGCGTAGCGCCCATGTGACGCCTCTCCTGCGCGAGCTGCATTGGTTGCCGATGGCTCTCCGGGTTCGCTTTAAGGTTCTAGTTTTGACCTTTAGGGCGACCCATGGCATGGGACCAGGTTACCTTCAGGACCGCATTCTGCCAACGCTCTCCAACAGGCCGGTGCGTTCCCACAGGGAGGGTCTGCTCCGGGTGCCGTCGGCCGCTATGTGTCGTCTGGCGGCGCCAAGGAGTAGGGCCTTCTCTGTGGGTGCCCCCGCCCTCTGGAATACTCTGCCACCGGAACTCCGTACCGGCACGGACCTGAGGGCCTTCAGGCGCGCGTTAAAGACCTGGCTCTTTGAGCAGGCCGGCCTGGGCTGAGATAATGATTTTAAATTTGATCTCCATTTTTAAATTTAAATTTGGGTTTTTAAGGGTGGGGGGAGGGTTTTCTAATTTTAGTCAGCAGCTGATTTAAATATTTAATTACTTTTTAACTTTTGTATTTTTGTGGGGTTTTTAGATGAGCTGTTCACCGCCCTGAGTCCCTTGGGAGAAGGGCGGTATATAAATGTAATTAATAAAAAAAAAAAATAAATAAAAAAATATATTATCTGAGCAGTGGACAAACTAGGTTCTGCGAATATTTGCAAAATACAATTGAATAAATAATTGCTATATTCTGCCCATTCAAGAGCACAAAATTAAGAATGCTTCCTATAAAAATGCATTGCTCTCTTGAGCAATTGTGAATTTTCTACAAATTGTCCTCTATAATGTCCTTTTTTTCTAGATTGATTTCATTTATTTATCTGCTTCCTTTTCTTTTTCCCTTACCAATATAAGGAAGGAAAACTCAGTTCTTAACTCCAGAGCTGGTTAGAGTCATTTTTATTGCATTGGTTTTTACAACTTCTGTTTGCCAAGCAGGATGAGGCACACCCTCAGCCAACACAATGGAGCACTATTTTTAAAAAAAATCAAACTATTTAAATAGGCTCAAAACAGTGTATCTCAGTGATAGAAAGAGTAACATGATGCTTTTTTAAATGCTGCCAACTTAGATGATAAAATGGCAGAAAGATTCTGCTCATGTTTAAGGCAGGAAAAAAAATCAGGCATGTATTCCAAAACAAGCTAATTGAAGGAAGTTAACAGAAGTTTCCTCTTCATCTATCAAAGCAGCAACTGTATTCTTCATAGCCAAACCTATTTTAGAATCCCAATCATATTTTACAAATTTTCCTCCCGAAAATCTCTAACTGTACATTTCAAATATAACCAAGTGGGGAAATTATTTCCCTTAGTTATAGAATAAGCCAGGAGCTTAAACTACCTTCAGAACTTACACGACCATTAAGGCTTAAGGACAATTTAATTGGCATGGAATACATATTTGCAGACTCTTGACTTACAGAGTCAATATTATTGATCTATATTTTAGCTTTCTATTTATGGGGACCACTATGTAAATATTAAAAATTGTAAGACCCTGCTAAACATAAACTAGCCAGTTTGATGTAGCGGATATTATTTTGCCTTAGAAACAAGATTTCTAAACAAGATTGTGAAGTCTAGGCCTCGTAGACCCAAGCCAGCAGGGTGCCTTTGGGTGAGTTCCTCTCTGTCAACCCATCTTTCTTTCTTTCTTTCTTTCTTTCTTTCTTTCTTTCTTTCCTTCCTTCCTTTTTTCCTTTCCTTTCTTTCTTTTTCTCTTTCCTTTCTTTCCCTTTTCTTTTTTTCTTTCTGTACATATGCATGCATGCATGCATGCATTTATATGACTTCAGATAACATTCCAAATTCTATTTATTTATTTAATTAATTAATTAGTCTTGCATAGCAGCTCCATCCCATGATTTTGGTATTACTAATCCAAATCTAGATTTTGGGCATGAATGCTGATTATCATGTGAAATTTTGGTTTAGATGTTAAATAAATTAAGTTGTGCTTTACCCAGTCAAAAAATTACTTTTATTTCTGTTTTCTATCTCCATCAGGATCTATCTGCAGTACTATCATGGGATATGGATGAATGCTAGACTGTAAATTGGGAATCATCAATTTTTCTCATTATTGTTCACATAGATAACAAAACTTCTCTAGGATTTCACAAAGATTTTCCTGATGAGAATTGATCCCGGAACAGAATGAAGCAAAATAAACAAACCCGTTACCTAAATATTTATGTGTAAATGTTTGTGTGTGTCCAATAATTTTATAAAGAATTATATTAAACATATCAAAGAGGTATAAATCAATTCAAAAAGTCTTACATATGCATATGTGACAAGATGAGCAGTGAACACATTCTACCAATTTTGGCCTTTACCTTGTCAGATCCTCCTTTAAGCCCTGGTACCTGTTCATTTCTCATTCTCTTTCCTGTTATTTCCATCACTTGGCACATATACCACCATCACTGTATTTTGGTTCTTATATACTATCATGATGTCTAGTTGATTGGCTAGTAACACTTGTCTGTCTAGAACTGGAAATCCCTGGGGATCTTAGCTTACTTGATTTCTACAAGCTTTTGTGGCATCTTGCGTCTGTGTTTAGGAAAGGCTAGTTCACATTCTGCGCAGATGTTCCTGTACACAGTGTCAGCTACTTGGTTCTGCCATTCAGTATATGCTGTTCCTGCCTGCATCTTCCCTTTGCCACAATGTGTTTGACTGTCTGTGCTGTCCCAGCCAGTCTATGGGAATTGGATAGTTACTTAGGACTTTTACTTTTCTGTCTCTTGCATAGAGGTGGATTTGTAGCTGTGCAGATGCAGATAGATAAAGTCTACAAAACATCCATAACAAAGTACATTTATTGGTACATCAGGTATCTTCATAACTCACATTTGTGATGAAGTTCTTCTATAATGACCAATCCTTTGTGCAGGTAAAAGATGGTTATCTCCTAAGTCACCTCATAGCGATAGAAAGAAAACTGCTATGAGTTCATGAGTCCAGGCAAGAATGGAGGAAACTTCCTCCAAACCCATTGAGGATCAATTTAGTGACCAATTAGGATTACAGATGTGGCCATGTGACATGAACTACATTTCCCAGGATACCTTTAACTACATTTACCGTGATGCATTCTCTTAAGGGGACAGCTCATAATTCCTAAGTAACTGTCCAATTCCCATAAACTGGCTGGGACAGCATATGTCTCCAAGGCCTCTCTGTATAGTCTGCACCTTGAATTCTGTTGTGTGTGCCTGTGTGCCTGTTCTTGTCCTACTATGATCAATGCCTCAGTGCTGTCTTTTAGTCCAGCCCTTTCAGTCACTAATAGAATTTCCTGATGCCTGCCACCTCAGTTACCTGTTGATCGCACTTTCCAGGCAGAATCTTGTCTTGCCATGCATTTCCTCTGCTTGAACATTCTGCCATGTCTGCTGCCATCTCAGACATTGCTCAGCAGTTTTTCTTTGGGTGCAATCTTACTGATCTATTCCTAGATTCTCTGAATTTTGTCGTAGACAGTGGCTTTGACATTCAGTGACCTTGGTATATGCCGCATTTGATGGACATCCATTTGAACTATCTTCCAGTTTTATCTTCCACAGTCCCCCATTGAATTCTTGAGAAAGGGCCTTAATGTGCTGTTGACTTTGGGTAGCTTCAAGTATTTACAGGTTCATGTATGTGGTATTGAGTCACAGGCTTTCCTGTAGTTGACCTAGGCAGTGCTCAGGTTGGTTTGTCTAATCCTTGAGTCTTGGGCAACTGCTGTATAAGCAACTGGTGTTTTGAGCCTTTGGTGTTGTTCCTAACACCCTTCTGAGCTGTGGTCATGTAGTGGCCCATATGGTTCTGGAGAATGGTGGCTATGATGCCTGTTAGGATTTACCATGTTGTGAGAATTACATTATTATTATTAGACAGTAATTGAAATGTTCTATTTCCTTGTGGAGACCTTTCATGATCAGCACTGTCCTTTCTTGGTTTAGCCAATCTGAGTGGGACCTTAGTGATGACAGTTCATTCGTGCTGTTAGATGTTCATGCACTACTGTTACTTTCTTTAGCCAATAGGTGTGAATCATATTTGGGTCAAGCACTGTCCAGCTCTTGATATTTATGACATACTGTTCAATGTCTGCTACTTTGATGGTGTCTGGTTCCTGTTTCGGAAGATTGTGGTCTGCTCTCAGCTCTTGCATATAATTTGCTCTGATGTTTTGTCTTATCTTTCTCACATATCTTCTTCCAGTACATTCAGTTTTTGCTATTGGTAGTTCCGCTGTTACTATGTTATTGCATTGCAGCTAGAACTATATCTTGGATGGTTCTTTGGAGAAAAGGGCATTTAGCTTCTTGGTCTCTCTTTGTCTAGTATATCTCCTTAACCTGGTAGTCAGTGCTTTGAGTTTTTCTTTAGCAATCTTGAGAGCTTCAGACAGAGTTGTGCCCTTCTATTTTTCCAGTAATAAAATCGTCTCTAAAATCTTCACATCTTTCTGTAATCCCACCAGTTGGCTGATTTCTCCCTAATTTTTCTTGATCTTAGCCTCTAATCTCATTTTGGGGAAGGGAGGGTATATACTGATGTTCTTCTTGATTGTGTAGCCCAGCATATCTAGGATTGCAGTGGTTTTGGTGTAATGCACCAATGATGTTTAGCAGAGTTGTTGGAGGACCACCCGCTCCGGATCTGACCGAACACTATTATGGTCCCATAATAGGACCTATTTAGTGATGATAAGGACGGCGAAGCATTCTCACTTCTCCGCCCTTATTGCATCCGCGGGAATCGCCCAGCCACCCTCTTTAGGGTGACCCGCTCCCTCTTCGAGGTGGGAGTGCGGGATGAACCTCTATGGGGGCGGGCTGAGGATTTTTCGAATTTCCTCCAGGACAAAATCACTCAGATCCAGGATGGGTTGGACTCTGACTGGGCGACTCTGGACGGGGGGGTGGGGGTGGAGTTCAGTGAGGTTATCTGGGGGGAGTTTGAGCCTGTGACCCTCGAGGACCTGGACAGGATGCTGGGTGGGCTCAATACCACCACATGTTTACTGGATCCGTGTCCCTCCTGGCTGGTATTAGCCACCCGGGAGGTGACACGTGGTTGGTTCCAGGGCATTATTAACGCTTCCTTGAGTGAGGGGTTTCTGCCCCCTGCCTTGAAAGAGGTGGTGGTGAGTTCCCTCCTCAAGAAACTGTCCCTGGACCTGACCCTATTGTCTAATTATCGTCCGGTCTCCAACCTTCACTTTATGGCGAAGGCTGTTGAGAGTGTGGTGGCACTACAGCTCCCCTGGCACCTGGATGAAGCTGTCTATTTGGATCCACGCCAAACAGGCTTCAGGTCTGGGTTCAGCACGGAAACGGCGTTGGTCACGTTAGTGGATGATCTCTGGAGGGCCCGTGACGGGGTATTCCTCTGTCCTGGTCCTATTAGATCTCTCGGCGGCTTTTGATTCTGTCGACCATAGTATCTTATTGCAGTGGCTGGAGGGATTGGGAGTGGGAGGCACTGTGTTGCAGTGGTTCTCCTTCTTTCTCTCCAACCGCTCGCAATTTGTGTTGGCAGGGGGGCAGAGATCGACCTCGAGGCCCCTGATTTGAGGGGTACCTCAGGGGTTGGTGCTCTCTCCCCTCCTGTTCAACATTTATGTGAAGCCGCTGGGTGAGATCATCCGTGGCTTCAGGGTAGAATTCCACCAGTATGCTGATGATACTCAGCTGTACTTTTCTACCCCGGGCCACACTGACGAAGCCGTGGAAGTGATGACCCAGTGCCTGGAGGCTGTGTGGGGTTGGATAGGGCGGAAAAGGCTTCAGCTCAACCCAGCCAAAACCGAGTGGCTGTGTTTTCCAGCGCCCCGATACAGCCAGCTAACTCCATCACTGGCTGTGGGGGGTGGGAACTCTAGCCCCCAAGGAGAGGGCGCGCAATTTTGGTGTCCTCCTGGATGTACGGCTGTCTTTGGAAGACCATATAGCAGCCGTCGCCAGGGGGGCTTTTTATCAGGTCCATAGGATCTACCAATTGCGGCCCTTTCTGGATTGGGAAGCACTTCGCACGGTCACATCCACCCTCGTCATCTCCCACCTAGATTACGCAAATGCTCTCTACATGGGGCTCTCCTTGAAGAGCACCCGGAGGCTCCAGTCGGTGCAAAATGCGGCCGCACGGGTGGTTTTGGGGGCTTCTCAGAGCTCCCATGTTACACCACTTTTGCGCGAGCTGCATTGGCTCCCGGTGGCCTTCCGGGTGCGATTCAAGGTGCTGGTGATCATCTTTAAAGCGCTCCATGGCTTGGGACCTGGGTACTTACGGGACTGCCTACTGCAACCGTTGGCCTCCCGTTGACCAGTGCGCTCTCACAGGGCGGGCCTCCTCGGGGTGCCGCCAGCTGGACAGCTGGCGACCCCGAGGGTTCGGGCCTTCTCTTTGGGAGCACCCTCCCTCTGGAACGAACTACCCCCGGATGAGGACCATCCCCGACCTATTGACCTTCCGGCATGCACTAAAAACCCACTTATTCCATCAAGCCGGTCTGGCCTAAAGTTTATTGAATTCAGTTATCATGTTAGAAGGGATTGTTGTACGGGATCTAATGGCATCTTCTAGCATGCTATCTAATGGTATTTCTCTACGGAATCTTGGTAACAGATGTCAAGGATTGATTGTACCATGTTTCTCCAACAATATCCCCCCCCCAATAGGAAAACACAACATGTTTTCTAAGCATAAAAATTATCCTTAATCTTCCTCTTATAATCAGTCTTGGCCTTCCCAATACCTTTCTTCAGATTAGCTCTGGCAACACTGTATCTTGCCCCATCACAGACCTAAAGGCCTTAGTCCTGTCACGCAAGAGGAGCTGGATTTCCTTGGTCATCCAGGGTTTCTGATTCGGATAGATCCTAATAAGTTTATCCACAGTGATAGTATCTGTGCAGTGTTTGATATAGCACAGAACAGTTGCAGTATGCTGCTCTAGGTCAGTATGGTAAAAGATGTCCCAGTTTCTGTTCTCAAAACAATCCTGAAGTTGTTGGGAAGCATCTTCTGGCAAAGATTTCACTGTCTTTATTATAGGCAGAGCCCGTCTTCTAAAAGAGATGTAGGCTGGTGCTAAAAGCAGTGACATATGGTCTGATTGTCCCAAATGTGGTAATATATATACTATGAATGATATATAAGTTTAAGTGCTATTGCTATTGCTAATAGTGATGGTCTACACATATATAGATATACCAGGATAAATCAATGTATTTTATCCATAATGTTTCTTTGGATTCAGTGACTCATTCAAAGATGAAGCTGAATAATGTGTTTGGGGGGAAAACACTACTGCAATATTCATTTGGAGATAGATGCCCAATAACACCAATTATATTCAGCTGTTACCCACCTGACATTTGATAGCAGAGGTCTGAGAGAAGCAAAAATTAATAACCAATAGTTGTTATAAAACTATCAAAGATGTAGACCAGGGGTCCTCAAACTTAGCAACTTTTAAGACTTGTGGACTTCATCTCCCAGGGTTCTTCAGCCAGCTGAGGAATTTTGGGAGTTGAAGTCCACAAGTCTTAAAGTTGCCAACTTTGTATACCTCTGATGTAGACTATCATTTGATAGCAAGCATTCACAAATGGTTAAAACAACTGCCTAAGTTCCACACCCTAAGAAATTGATCTGATAATTTCATAGGTTTACACCCTTAGAAGAAACTCACACCCTTAAATGTCTTTCCCAGTGTATATAGATTGTTAGCTTTTAGGGATTTTGTTGTTCTTTCTGATAAGACGTTTTTAGTTTGCATACACTTCCTTCTGACTCCCAAATACAAGCCCCTAAGTTTGAATCAGCATTTATGATCTTTGTTATTTATTTGTTTGTTTGTTTATAACATTTGTTAAAGGGCAAATCTGCACTGTTCACAATAATAAAACCATAGAACAATTTAAAAATAAATGGACAAAAAAACCTACTGCTCAGTCATCCCTCTGGGATGTCACAACAACCAGCCCCAGACATCCTCACCCTACCCTGGGTTGAATAAAAAGCAAGATTTTGGGAATAAACAATATGCACATACATGACACACATTTCATACACATATACAACAACCCCTTTATATGAAGAACATCTTCATGATCCATATAAAATTTAAGAATATTAAGCATAATATAAATTATAATGTGGCATCAAGTCATTTTTAACTCCTGGCAAACACAGATCTTCTCTATATCTATCCCTAAATTGTTCTTTCAAGCTTCACAATTGTCTATGGCAGCGATGTCAAACTCACAGCATCACATTGTCATCACATGACGTATCACGACTTTTTCCCACTCTGCTAAAATGGGGGTGGGCATGGCCCGCACATGATGCATCCAGCCTGTGGGCCGCAAATTTGACACCCCTGGTCTATGGAGATTCTCAATTATCCAGGTCATGGTTTTCCTAAAGGTACTTCTCAAAAGGCACCTGGACTTTCTATGTTTTTGTCTCTTGAAAATATTTCACTTCTCATGCAGGATGAGAAGTCCAGGTGCCCTTTGAAAAGCACCTGTGAGTACACTTGTTGCCACTGTAACGAGTCCATTCATATTGCTCGGTAGTCTTCTTTTTCTTCTTCTCTGTCCTTTCACTTTTCTTAGAATTAGAGCTTTTTTTAGACTACTGGGTCTTTGCACACTGTGTCTGAAGTAGGATATTTTGAGCCTGGTCATATATGCCTCAAGTGGGTTTATTTGTTCAAGGATCCATCAGTTTGTTTTCTGGAGTGTTGAAAGTATTCTCAGAAATCTTTTTCAACACTAAAGTTCAAAGATATATATTTTTCAATATTGCTTTCTTCCCTTTCTTCATTTTTCTAAGTCTCTTTTCACATTCATTCTTTAACAACTTCTTGAAGTTCATTCCATAATTCCCCTGGATTCCTCTATCAATAACGTTCAGGATTTGAAAGCGATTTCTGACAGTTTATTTGAAAATATTCAGCTGCTCTCCAAAGACTTAGGAAGAGTCTTTCTCAGTCCCCAACTACCATTTTTTTCTTATTTTATTTAATTGGAAATGCCAAACATGAAACCTGGAAAACTCTGCACAAAGGACATATTATCTATCCAGGTCCCATGGTTAAATATGCCATAATAAACAGAAATAAACTATTTTCATTACATTGATAGTAAAATGTAATAATGATGATGCATCATGATTGGCTGATAAGGATAGGGATCTTGGAGTGAAAATGTTGCTGAAATACGACTCCCAGCAATCCTAGCCACCCTGATCAAAGATAAGGCATAGAAATATGTAAAGGAATACGAATTTCCTGATTTTTTGGTATTTTCTGTGCAGCATTCAGAAAAATATAATCTCCATAACAACTATTCTGTTATTTTAAGGAGTAGCCAATATCATAGCCAGAATTATTTCACAAAATATTTGTAAAAGTAAAATCAAACTTTAAAAAATGACAGAAACAGCCAAATACATCAAATTCTATTAATTTCAGAAAAATCAAATTTTATCACATGATGGTGGTCATTGACTTGCTCACAGCTATTTAGCGTTTTTTGTGACTGAAAAGGAAAATAAACTTTCCTGTTCAACATTCAATCACAAAAAATGTCACACTCTATATATGCTGAAATATATATGTGTGTGTGAATATGCACATGTGAGATATTATAGGACATATTATCTATCTATCTATCTATCTATCTATCTATCTATCTATCTATCTATCTATCATCTATTTATCTATATATGTCTCTCACATTCACACACATACATGTGAGCCATATATTTGCAGAAACTGATATCAGTAGCATTAATCTTCAATTTTGGTTTTCCCAAGTCTGGAAGTAAAAAAACAATATTAAATTACCAACATTTAATGTACAAAGGAGAAGCATTTTTTCTACAGCTGTTTTGTTATATGTTCTGCTGTTTCAAAAAACAGCAAGAGATATGACAAGAATGGCAATGCTTCTGAGACTCAAGTGCTCCATGTTCCTAGTCACATTGACCCATGTTCCAATGTGCTTTGCAAGCCTAAATTGTTTGGCAGACTAGCAGACTGAAGTTGAGGTTGATTCACAAGGTAATTTAGATCTCTAGGTAACCTTTATGACAGTTCTATAAAAGGTTTCCAGCCTAGCATATCAGTATGATGCAAAAATATTGCAAAGCAGGTATCATAAAATAACATGCTTGACTCTTATCTATTTGCCAGTTACAATTAAGGTTCTGTACAGTACTAATGAAGGTCAAACCAAAGTCTAAATTTCTGGTTAACATATGACCTATCATTTAAAATAAAATTATATTTTCAGAAAAAGAGATTTCAAAATAATTCACTCTTTAATAAATTAATTCAGTAAGTTCTGTATATCAATCCAATAAGTTCTGTTATATATCTTGCAACAGCTTTCATGTGTAGCGTTACCAATTAATTTGCATTTCAGAATTCCAGAAGATTCTGGGAAAGTTCTAGAATACTCAGTTTGCTTCTAGGGAAGATTAAATAATTAGCAAATTACTCTATCTTATAAACAAAAAAAAATCATGATCAGTTCTGCAAGGCAAGCTGAAAATTAGGAAAACAAAAATTTAAATATTGTGTGAAATTATCTTGTACATAAAAATATGTTCCAAGAAGTAATAGTTAGATTAAACATTTTACAACCTTGTGAGATAATCCAGAGAAGCATTCTCAGGTGAAATAATTTTAATTTATTGTAAAGCTATGTCAACAGAGTGTTTCACAAAAAAGGATACTGCATTAGAATTACTCAGAAGGAAAAGAGCTGAATGCCAATAAATAGTACATGGTACATCTGCAACAATTAAGCAGGCTGCCTCCTATCAAATGCCTAACCCAATTGGCATGTCCTTCTAATGTTTTCTAGATTTAAACTATTTGCTGGATGGTATTTAATAAACCCAGATGTATCCTGGAAAACTGTCATTTTAATTTCTCACAGTGGTCTTTTGATTGTTGGAAATTAAAGATGACAATCATAGTGATGATGCAACATTAGAAGCATTAAGTGAATTTAAAATGCTGGCTCTAGATCAGTAGTGCTGTTGTTACTTCTAGTAAGTTTATTTCCATGCAGCTATGAAAGATTTACTCTCCAATCTCTCACAAATTCTCAGAAGGCTGGATTGTATTTGCTATCATTGTTCAGATGCTGACTAGTTCTTCTTCCACCTGGCCAATGGAAGATGTAAGAAAAAGGAGGATGGAGGAAAAAAAGAACTAGAAACACTTCTCTGTCTTCTAAACAGTCAAGTGAAAAAATGCCAGGGTATTTTGGCTTTAGTTAGGAGAAAGGATTAAGAAACTAGTAGGAAGGACTCACTGGAGAAGAGCCTAATGCTGGGAGCGACTGAGGGCAAAAGAAGAAGGGGATGGCAGAGAATGAGGTAGCTGGATGGAGTCACTGAAGCAGTAGGTGTGAGCTTAAATGGATCCCAGGGGATGGAAAGCCTGGAAGAACATTGTCTATGGGTTTGCGAAAGGTCAGACATGATTTCACAATTAAGAACAACAACAAGGTGAGGCAACAAGGCAGCATTTCCATTGATAGGGAATTGCTCATCTCCATGGTCTATGAAGTTCCAGTGTCTAAAACTGAATGATGGAATATTTATTATCTTTTTGCACCACAGCTGATCTGAAACAAATTTGGCCGAACTGCTGGTACAAATGACAACATGGCTGCAGAGGCGATCTTTCATTTGGTGCCAAAGACTCCAGTAGTATTCAGGTTTGCTTAAAAAGGAGAAATGACCTATTATTACATCTCCCTTATATATTGAAATGCAGATGTTATCTATGCAGTTCCCACTATTTTATCATTTATTTTTATCATTATTATTATACACACACCAATGCGAAATCACAGCTATCAGTTCTTTAACTAGTATTCGCTTTCATGCACTGAGTTCTTCCCAAGTACCTAGAATGTCATACTACATCAGTGCAATATATGTGCAGTTCCAAGGAATACATAACTGACAGATGAAAAATTTGTCAATGTGGCTGTTTTTCTAAGTGTCATCCAAGATTTTTTAGTATAGTATCCAGTGTGCCGATAATCATTGGGACCACCAGCCATTTTATGCCATAATCTTTCAACTTTGATTTTCAGATGTTTAAATACTTTGTGATCTTTCCTAATTCTTTGTCGTTTATTCTACTACACCTGGTATACTATCCCTGGTAACTGTTACATCAGTTATCCACACTTTCTTCTTTTCAACCACAATAGAATGTGGCGTGCTATGAAAAATCAGTTTGAATTTGGATATCCACAATATTTTAATCTTCTCTTTTTGGGCTATTTTTTCCAACTATATACTCTCACCAAAGTTTTAGTACTGACACAAGATAATTGTTAAGGATGTTTCACTGAATAATTTTGTTGATTGTATTATGTAGTTGTTTATAATCAGTTTGTGCAATCTTTAGTTTGTGTGATCTACAGTTATTTCTGATTCTTTGTACAAGTTGCACTTTTAATCATTTGATAAGTTTTATACTGGCCTGACTGCATTACTTCAAATAGTTTGTTTTTGACCAGCCAAAATCAACACTTTTTTTTTCAATGTTGTAATTGAAGGTCACTGCCACTATTATTATTATTATTATTATTGTTGTTGTTGTTGTTGTTGTTGTTATTAAATGATTATGCTGCTCAACATCCAGGAATAGCTTAAAAGAAGGAAAAGAAATGATATATATTTCATTGCTATGGACCCACATCAGAGTGTCCACAGTATATGGTATAAAAGTCAAGACAGTGTCTGCGATGGTTTGCCCAAAGCAGTTTCCATTTTTATGTATATTGCATGGATTCAAATTTCCTGATAGAGAGTTGCCATAAATGAGACATATAAATTATAACATAAATAGTAAGATCAACACAATTAAATCAGCTTAATTCACTACTGATAATTCCCAACAATTGAACCCAAAATTGCTAAGCAAGACAATTGTTAAAGTGTATTTTGCCCTATTATCTTTCTTGTCACAGTTGTTAAATGAATCATTACAATCATTAAGTGAATCTTCCCCATTGATTTTCTTGCCTAAAGGTTGCAAAGAGGCGCAACTTTGGACATTACAACTGTCATGAACATGAATCAATTGCCAAGTATCTGAATTTTGGTCACTTGACTATGGGGATGCTGCAACTGTTCTAAATGTGAAATCCAGCCATGTCACTTTTTTCACTGCTATTTTAACTTTGAATTGTCACTAAACAAATAATTTAGTGTATGTACAAGAATACCTCTATCTCATTTTTGCATAACTTTTTGAAACTCAGTACTTGCACTGAGAACAATCAGCTACAAGTTTTTGCTGAGTTAAGAAACACCCTGGCTGACTTTGTCCTGACTGAACCTACTTCAAAGAGTGTTTTGTAACAGTAAATAGATCAAGTGATTAACATGATGAAATTTCCCACCTGCAAGGCCAAACTGAATATTTATTTCCTTTCTCAAATAATAAAAACTCAAGTAGCCAATTAAGTCATATTTTACTTAATATATCTGTTTGACTGAATGTAGAGTGGTACAGTGGTTAGAAAGCAGTATTGCCAGCAGTTTGGCAGTTCGAATCTCACCAGGCTCAAGGTTGACTCAGCCTTCTATCCTTCCGAGGTTGGTAAAATGAGGAACCAGATTGCTTGAGGCAATCGGCTGACTCTGTAAACTGCTTAGAGAGGGTTGTAAAGCACTGTGAAGTGGTATATAAATCTAATTGCTATTGTATTGCTATTGCTGTACTGGATTTTTCTCCATTGTTATTGTGGTTTTTTTGCCCTCATGCCACATTGTACAGTATGTAGCTTCTTGCAAGATATTAGTTGATAAGTAATCACTATCATCCTGGCAAATGATTCAATATCTTCTCTAAATATATTATGATCAGAAAATATTTCCAAAACCAAGAAATACAACAAAAAATTGAAAACAATTCATTCTATAGATCGGGGATGTCCAACTGATGGCCCATAGGCCAGATGCATCACGTGCAGGCCATGCCCGTCTCAGCTCTGCAAAGGAGGAAAACATCATGAAATATCACATGATGGCAACAGAGAGTTTGATATCGATGCTGTAGATGAATAAAAAATCAGAATCAAAATGGCAGCCATGATAGCAATAGCATTTAGACCAGGAATGTCAAACTCGCAGTCCGTGGGCCAGATGCATCATGTGCTGGCCCTGCCCCTCACCCCCCACCCCTACCCAGTTTAACAAAGGTGAAAAAAATCCCAATACGTCACGTACCACCATGACAACACAAGTTTGTCACCCCTGACTTATATACAGCTTCACAGAGCTTTATAGCCCTTTCTAGGTGGTTTACAAATTCAGCATATTTCCCCCAACAATCTGGATCTTCATTTTATTGACCTCGGAAAGATGGAAGGCTGAGTCAACCTTGAGCCATTCCAACCATTGCACCACCACAGCTCTTGAATTATTACTTCAGGGTTTATCATTCTTTTCTTGACAGTCTAATGTATGCCTATCATTAAATTTAGTCTCAAGATAATAAAAAATGAAACATTGAATTGAAGCATACAGGTAGTTCTGGGAAGAAAAGATAGAACTAAATTAAAAGTTATCATTCAAAGGTTATTAAACATATTTAAACTTTTGTTCTTTCCATAGCAAAATATAAGTACCTGACATGTCTGAGTAGAGTAAACATGTTGCTGTTTTTCCTCCATCTGTTATCATTTGGTATAAATTCATAATAAAGGCTTTACAATTGTTCTAAGCCATATTTTGAGTGAATATGGTTTACTGAATAATCCATAATTGGTTAGCATGCACACTATCCAAAGCCATAAATTATGGCTTCCACACAGTAATGGTTGTGTTGATATAACATGTAAGCCCAGAAATAGACAAGGTGCACTATATGACCCATATCCAGTTTGGATGGTTGTATTGTCTATGTAAGAGAACGCGGCAGCTCAATAGCTAAGACACTGAGCTTATCAATTAGAAAGTTTGAATCCCTAGCACCGTGTAACTGAGTGACTCTCGCTACTTGTCCAATTTTTGCCAACCTAGCAGTTCGAAAGCATGAAAAAATGGAAGTAGAAAAATAGGGACCACTTTGGTGGGAAGGTAACAGTGTTCTGTGCAACTTCTGCATTTAGTATGCTGGCCACACAGAGACATCTTCGGTTTTGTAACAGAGATAGGCACCCCCCAGAGTGGAAACGACTAGCACTTATGTGTGAGCGAAACCTTTAGCTTTACCTATTGTCTATGTAGTATTCCTTAACCTCAGCAATTTTTAAATATATGGACTTCATCCCCTACAATTCCCCAGCCAGCATGCTGAGAATTGAAGTTCTCACATCTTAAAGTTATTAAGGTTGAAAGAAATACTAACCTAGTGTTGTGCTCCAGGTTATCAAAATATGACATTTTAGTATGTCAGATGAAAGCAATCAGTACGTGTAAAAAGTTTTAACAGTAGTTTTATTGCTAGTCAAGAATGTTACAAGAATCTCACCAGACTGATTGCATTCCCTTGGGAAAGACAAGATAAGGCTTCAAGGATTCTGGGGAAGGTGTGGCCTATGTGCCTTTCTGCAACTCTAAACGTGAGCCCCTCTTGACCTCTCTCCCCAGTTTAACTGGACATTCCATCACATAATACCTATTAATGCAAGGAGGTCCAGTTGTTTCAATACTATTAATATAACATTGGTATTCAGATATAAAAATAGTCAGGGAAATGAAATCATCAAGTTGGAAAGGGTAATGTCTTAATAATCTGACTAGTTCTGAAGCCAAGTAATGAATTTTGTCATATGGCTTTTATTTTTAAAGCAAGCATTATGAAGAGTTAAGCAGTAGCTGGAATCATTATTGTTACATTGTGCATTATAAGTTATATCATTAGTTGTATTTAGATCAATAAATGGGGTGTTAGAACTGAAACACCATCTAGAGGCTATCAAACATATGCTTTTTGAAAACAAGGTATTCTGATGAAAAAGCAGTAAGCATGCCCAAATATTATAGTATTCCATGTTAATTGTTAATTAGTCTAATGTTAATTATATTCAAAATTGCACCAACAATTGATGTGCTTGAAGTGTTTGGAATTGGAGTGTTCGTTTAGATCTAAAGCTAAGAAAGTATTTCAAATTGCCTTAAGTATCCATTTCATCTCAGATAGTATCAGGACTACAATTCACAAAATTATCTGGGAATTTGGGAAACAGGAGTCCTTAAATACCCACAGAAAAGCAACAGGTTGGAGAAAGCTGGCCTTTATTTCAGTCATTCAAAAGATGTTCTAGGGATGCAGCTATGGAAGCTAAACTGATTTTATAGATTTTCTTGGAGAAAAGCGAAAGTGACTGATAAGTTAATCTGCTGGGAATCAATACGTGAGACTGCTTCTTAAGATATTTAAGGAAATATTTTTTTAAGTCTCCAGTGATCCACAGCATATGATTATCACCTGTTAAGCTACCTGAATGAGTGGAACAGCTGATTTCTGCAGTGCTTCTTTTGCACTATAATATTTATATTTTTGTTTCTAGTAACTATGTATTTTTTATTTTATTTGTTAAGCAAGTATTAGATAATAGGTATAAGCATGGTTATGAATACATGAAATGGATACGAATAAAAAAGAAACAATAGGACACGGGCGGTAGGCACGTTGGTGCACTTATGCATGCCCCCTACAGACCTCTTAGGAAAGGGGTGAGGTCAATAGTAGACAGTCTAAGGTTAAAGCTTTTGGTGTTTAGGGATTATATTGAGGATGGTAGTTCATACTGAGAGAATGTGGAGCACTGAGCAATGTTAAGGAAAAATGACATTTATTTTGTCTTCCAAGCAGGAGCAACTTTGTTTCATTTTATTTTTTATGCTATTTTTTTTATTTATACTATTATTTATACTATTATTTATACTATTAGTCTCCTTATTCCTCCTCCTCAAAAAAAAAAAAAAAAACCTTTAGGAGAAAATTCTGTACATTTTCCAATTCTATTTTTCTCTTACATATTTTCCCCAAAAAATTAAAATATCTGAATTTTAACAAGAGACCAAATGCTATGTGTGAAAAAATAAGCTAAATTGCCATATTTTGTGCAGCTATTTTCCCTGGATATATATCCATTCAGTTAGTTTGGGCTTATTATTTAGTTAACACAGCTTTCAATTGTTTCTCTGTCGCTTTTTCTTCCATCCAGTGGAATTATGCTGGAAGGGAGCCAACTAAGAGCTAGAGAGCAAAAAATCAGGATAAGCATTTCCGGATTAGAATACTTTCAATCATATTGGAACTTCCCGAGGCCCATATTAAGGGGTTTCAATTTTAATCCAGTGGTAGTTACCTCATTTTATCTTTGTAAAATGGCAGTTGCATTGCACACATTCACAGAGATTATTTCAGGAAAGTCAAAAAAGCCAAGATGGCACACATGGCCATACAAAGCTTTACTTGTGCATATGATGCTCATACAAAAGGGTAGACGGTTTCAACTCCAAGTGTGTGGTTGCTAATTTAATTTTTTCTTATTCTGCTATAGATACTTTGCAATTGACAACCAGTTGCTTTCTTCTTCCCAACCTGTTCACTGTGAAATACAAAATAGGAATTCTATTGTGATCTAGATCAGGGGTCTGAAACCTTAAACACTCAAAAAGCCATTTGGGCTCATTTCTCACAGAAAAGAAAACACTGGCCAACTTGATGTTGATCACTCCCACCCAGTCACATGATTTCCCCAGCCATACCTACCCAGGTTTTGTGGCTTCCAGTGTTTTCTTTTCTGTGGGAAACAGGTCTCTCTCTCTCTTTTTTTTTCTCTTTCTCTCTCCCTCCCTCCTTCTTTCTTTCTTTTTCTTTTTATCCTGATGAATCAACATATAACATTCCTAATTCATATATATATATATATATATATATATATATATATATATATATATATATATATATATATATATATATCCCTTATAATGTATCACTTTAATGAATAATGTATAAGTGCTTTAAGGAATATCAAAATGTGATCAGATACAGTGGATAATCCATTAGTGCAGGGATGTTAAATTGGCAGCCCGCAGGCCGAATGTGTCACGCACAGGCCACACCCACCCCAGCTCCGCGATGGGAAAAAATGTCATATGACACCGCCAATTTGACACCCATGCATTACTGTTTCCGTAAATGAGAATGCAACATTTTTGGACTGCATTATTTTTATTTATTCAATATTTAAATATATACAAGGTGAAGAGGCATCCACCACTGTAAAGAACTCCTCCAGAAAAGTATTTATCACTCTAGTTTTAATTAATTGTGTTAAATAACATCCTTCTTATGCTTTCTTGGAAGCCTCAACATTTAGAAAGAGCTAAGAAAACTTCAGAACATTACTAATTATCATAAGAAAAACTTCAGAACATTACTAATTATCATAAGAAAAGACATATCATACACTTTCTGCAACACAAGCTATATCAAAGCCTACCAAACACTTGAAAGTTGACAGTTACCTAACCAGCAAACAGCCAACTCTTCAAAGTATTCCTATTCCTTCAAATCCCTCCAATACATGCGATGCTTTAGAGTGGAATTTACAAGTAAATAGCCAATAACTTATAGATATCACCTATGGAAGAGAATGGAAGAGAATTTTGCTCAGCAGCTGCACACTTATTACAGGTAGTCCTCGACTTAAAACAGTTCATTTAGTGACAGTTCAAAATTATAACAGTATTGAAAAAAGTGACTTATAACCATTTTTCACTTATGACTGTTGCAGCATTCCCTGGTCACATGATTTACATTCGGATGCTTGACAACTGACTCACATTTATGACAGTTGCTGTGTGTCGGGGTCATATGATCCCATTTTGCAACCTTCTGACAAGCAAAGTAAATAGGGAAACAATTGTGTTACTAATTTAACAACTGCAGTGATTTACTTAACAAATGTGGCAATTAAAGTCATAAAATGGAGCAAAGCTCACTTAACAAATTTCTCACTTAGAAGCACAAATTTTGGGCTCAATTGTGATTGTAAGTTGAGGACTACCTGTAAGGATGAGGGGTGTGAATAAAAATCTGATAAACTTTAAGAACTTTAATAACTGACTTTCTAAACAAACAAAGTCTGCTGATGGAGCAAACTATTCTATCTTTGACTTGTCCATAGTTAAAATTAAAACCAAACTCCTTAAAAGAGATCTTTGTAGAACATATTGAGAACCAGTCAGTTCAAAATCCTGCTTACGTACAGATCTCCTGTACAGAGTGTGTGACAAAAGCAGCCAGCAGGGAAGCCATGGGCAAATTTACCCTTACCCCAAAGAAAAGAGAAAGCAATGATTGGACAGAGATGGCCATTCCTAGAGGGAGAGAGAAACAAGTCCCCACTGGGCATGTAGCTAAGACAGAGAGACATTTAAATCACAAATGTATCTATAGCCTAAACAAACCACTTTACAAATGTGTTCTACTTAAAAGAACTCTGCTATTCTTAAACCAATCTGGTTTGACCACTCGACTTTAGATAATCTCAAAGATACTTTATCAGTTCTGCCCCAAGAGATGACTCCCAAGGCGAATAATTTGCTCTACCCACAGCAAAACTCTTTTCCTCCTTGGGGAGGAAAAATCTGATTAACTCTTTTAGTGCCCTATCAGACTCAGAACAAGCTGATATTATTAAAATATGTAAAATTTTAGAGAAACATAAAGTAGCCAGATATCTAAATGATTTGGTTTTACCAAGGCAATTACCATCACTTTGAGAAAAGACCTATTGACACTTAGATTCCCTCCTCTGACCTATAGAATTTAGATATGCAGATCATCAATACTGAGGCTCTGGAGCAAATCCAAATTCCTCCATCCTGCTTCTGTTGAAAGAGCACAATATCCAGAAACTTCAAAGAATGAGAAGTTGGGTGCTGCTGATTGACTGCCTAAAACCTTGGAAACCACAACCTGAATTAGGTTGTCAACTGCACCAATAACATGATATGGACATTTGCTTAATATATCCAATAATTTCATAAACTTCAGTTTTCAAAACTTCGCTGTAGGAATCACAGGAAATAATGAGAATGACAGCCTCTGAGGTATGAAGGAAATCACCACCAGAATGGAACAACCTCTCTAATCAATTATACTGACATGAAAAAATAATCTCCTTATGCTAAGGACAAACCACCACAAAAGTAACCTGATTTCATATAGCAATATAAGAATGCAAAAGCTGGCCAAATTACAACCATTGTCTTCCTAGATACTGAAGAACTTTGGACTTAATTTCATCTCTAGAATGACTGCATGAACCATATCATTCATTCACAGACCTCAATACATTGCCAGTCACTCCCTCGGTCAACAAACAAGGAAGTTCTACACCAGAATTATTATTCTTGTTCTCTTATTATATTGCTTAATGGGAAGCCAGAAATAGACACTATATATGCTCAGCATCCAAGCATCCAGCATTCCAAGAAACATGATCAACACATTATCACTTTACTGAAGGATACGAATCATTATTCCTCTCAAATATTCCTGGCATGAGACAAGGTAAACAATGTGCTGGTCTGAGCATATTTCAACCATTCTAAATATTAATATTATGGCAACAGGCCTATTTGAGAACCTCACACAAACAGCATTGTCAACATTTTTAGAAAGAAATTGCTTCCTAATGATTTCTATAACCCTCAACCATGTATTGTTGAACTTTGAAGAAAAGCAGATACCTGGAAAAAAGCAATGCTATTCAATTAACTTGCCTCACAGGGATGTTCTTAGGAAAATAAGAGGAAGAAGGTGTTTTAGATATTTTCATCACTTTGAATTATTTGCAAAAATAATAAAGGCAGGATACAAATAAACAAACATACTCTTTATTATTGTCTGCATCATCATTGCAAAAAACTCCAGTGCCAGACTAGGTTTAAATGATAACCAGCTGTTTGCCAAATTTTTCAAAATTCCACTGATTTGCACACCATCCTTCTTCATTATTAGAGATTCCAAAGACTATACTTGCAATTTCAGGGGATTGTAGATGCTGCAGACATTTTATAGATTGGATATGCAAATTATGAATGTCATCACAACTATTGACTATCCAGCAGAGTTCTCAAATTGGACAAGCACAAGACCATCTCTGATTGATTACACTGCCGTATCAAGAAATATATATTAATGTTTCCCCAGTTTCATATTGATAACTCTTCTGAATGATCACTGTCTCAAAGTGCTGCTTTTGAAGCTTTTTGCTATTCTTTTTGAATACTTTGAATTTCTTATCCCTTTTTTAATACATTACAAAGATATCCCCCAGAAACAAATACAAAAAATTATATAGTTCAGACAAAAGGACAAATTAACCCAAATGCTCTCCACTAATGAGGCACTTCAATTACATACAATTATTCTGGCTGCCAAGTCCCCTGATCAGACTTTGCCAGTTTATATTGAAGTTGTTCTGCTTCTTCAGCCAATTCTCTCTACCCATCCAATTGGTGCTACAGGAATCAGAGTTCTTTTAACCAGTGAAGAAACAACTGATTTCCTGCTTTAATGAATATAAAAAGTTTCCTCTCCTGTTCAAAAGGAAATATAAACAGTTTTTACAAGCAAGGAAGAGGCGGACTGTGTTTCATTCTTTGGAGCCAACTAATCTCTGCTTCTCATTTTAAGAATTTAGTTCTATTCTGGAAATGTGTGACCCGCCAATCTGCTTCTCCTAAACTATGAATTTCATCCTTTATGCAGTTTGGAAGACCATTTCAGGTTATTTTACATATAGGAAGATTTGCCCCACCTGAAGAGAGAATTAGAATATGAAGCTCACCTGCTCCCTCCCTGACATACCATGTCAGGCTCTGAAGTTACAAAATTGATTCAATATCTGAAACAAACAAACAAACAACAAAACACCCTTGTGGAAATGACTTTATTTCTGGCTTCCCTATTCACTACACTGAAAAACATTCTAAGGTTCCTGGTGATTGGGGCCTAGTTTTGGTGATCCAAATCTATAAGAAAAGGAGGCAGAGATTTATCCACCAATTGCTTCTTCATTAGTCTTCTCAAACAATATGCTAGATGCTTCTAAAATGAGTTCCTGAATTGGGTTGTAACTGAAAACATTTTAGTTAAGAAGTGAACAGGCATCAAAGAAGCCCGCTCAATCACTCAACTCCTTGAGAAATACTGCTCAATCTAACATCTAGTTCAGAAATAGCCCTCTGGAGTATGCTTCATTCATTCATTCAACAACCTACTCTCTAATAAACAATTTGGTTTCAGAAAAAAACTATCCTGTAATCTGCAACTCTTATACTGCAAAAACATATGGACTACACAACTTGATCAGGGCAAAACAATAGACGCAATCTATATAGACTTCTGTAAAGCCTTTGATTCAGTGGCACACAACAAACTACTCCTAAAACTAAAATCTTATGGTATCTCTGGACAACTACATAACTGGATAGAAGCATTCAAAATTGGGAGTGTCCTATCAAATTCTGTACCTGTCAACAGTGCTGTACCCCAAGACAGTGTTCTAGGACCAACTCTCTTCATAATCTACATAAATGACCTCTCTGATCATATTAAGAGCAACTGCATTCTCTTCTGTGATGATGCAAGGCTGTTCAATACCATACACAATACTGCTACCCTTCAAAAAAATCTTGACTATGTATCAGAATGGTCAAACAAATGGCAACTTCATATCTCAACAAATAAATGCTCTGACTTACATATTGGCAAAAAAAAATCAGAAAATAAAACACAAGGTGAATAGTCAAGACCTTGTTGATGATTCAAGCTCTGTAAAGGACCTTAGAATACTCATCTCTAATGATCTAAGTGCTACAGTCCACTGTAACTACATAGCCAAAAAGGCATTAAGAGTTGTTAATCTAATCCTATGTAGCTTTTTCTCTGGTAATAACACACTACTAACTAGAGCATACAAAACATTTGCTAGACCAATACTCGAATACAGCTCATCAGTCTGGAACCCACATTACATATCTGATATTAGCACAGTTGAGAAAGCCCAGAAATATTTCACAAGAAGAGTTCTCCACCCCTCTACTCATTATAGAATACCTTATGCCACCAGACTTGAAATTCTAGACCTAGAAAACCTTGAATTACTCTGTCTTTGATCTGATCTAAGTATGGTATATAAAATCATACATTGCAATGACTTACCTGTCAAATGAATACTTCAGCTTCAACCATAACAACACAACAGCATACAATATATACAAACTCAAGGTTAACCGCACCAAACTTGATTGCAGGAAATACGATTTCAGTAACAGAGTGGTCAATGTCTGGAATACTCTACCTGACTCTGTGGTTTCTTTCCCAAACCCCAAAAACTCTTAGACTGTCTACTATTGACCACACTCCTTTCCTAAGAGGTCTGTAGGGGGCGTGCATAAGCGCACCAACATGCCTATCGTTCCTGTCCTATTGTTTCTTTTATTTTTCTTATATGTACCCATTTCATGTATTCATAACTATGTATATACTTATACCTATTATCTTGTAAGCGATTGACAAATCAAATAAATAAATAAATAAATAAACAAACAAACAAACAAACAAATAAATAAAATCTTAAATGTGCAGTTGACCTCATTTCCAGATCCAAGCTATGGGAGAAATTGAATTCTTCCTCAACTGATAAAAAAATTACTTGTAATTATATCCAAATTATATGGACAACTCCTGGATGAAGATGCAATGTAATGTCCAAGAATACTGCACCAAAGAAATTCCTGCTAGGAGGGGAGTGACAGAAGTGTTCTCACTCCCCCTTTTCAAATATATACTGTATATTAATTTTCTTATTGAAAAACTGAATATATCGTAGCTTGCAAAAATTGCAAAAATTGGGAAATAGACACATTTCTATTCTGAATGCAAATGATTCTTTCCGTGAAGTGCTTCTTTCTGAAACACAGATTGGCCTAAAATAGGTGCTTCATATCCTAGCTGAGCATTGCCAAGACGACCTAGAAATTAATTATTCTAAAACCAAGGTCATGATTTTTGTTAAGCATTCTAAGACGCATGTGACCTAATAACTATCTAATATCAAGGCTTTTAGATATCTGGAATTTTAAACTATCAGCTATTGTAAAATCTCATGTTGACTATATTATTTTAAATGCACAAAAACAGTGATGGCTTTTTAGACCTTTTATTTCTCAAAAAAGAGCTCACTCATTTTTGGAGCTCAGCTGGAAACTCAGTTCATTTCTTCCTTTGGAAAGAGCTCAGTCTAACTTTTAAGAACCATCATTACAGTACCTTGCTCCATTTGGAACATGGTTCTTTACCATGAAATTGGTTTATTTAAAATTGCTTTGATTTTCTTCTTTTATATGCTTATGCTCTCCTTTTTTTCCAGTTGGCTTGGCCCTATTAATTATTACTGATACCTTTCATTGTTCTTGGAGCCATACAATACATGCCAAATTGCAACTTCACTGTATTTAATGGCCATCCATCACTTTTATGCAGGGGTGGGATGCTACCGGTTCTCCCTAGTTCTATAGAACCGATAGCTCTGAAGAGCAGTAGATACCGAACCAGTTCTGTGTTTGCTGCTGTTTGGCCCACCCTCCCACCTGGGCTCTTACCTGTCCTTTATTTCCTGCTTTTTCAATCTCAGCTGCTTTGCGCGGCACAACTGAGGTTGAAACCGCAGGAAAGGAGAATGCTGCGCACCTGCGCAGTGCTTTTTTTGAATGCTATGCACTTGCGCACAGTGCTTTTCAGCTGTCCAGGCAGCACAGGCTAAGGTTATTTTACACACATGTGCAGCCCGCAAAATGTAATTGCCAAACCGGTAGTAATGCCGGTTGAATCCCACCCCTGCTTTTATGGCTATGAATGCACATTAGCTAATTTCAAACAGTGGGCCATTGATTTAGAGCTGCAACCAAACTTTCCAGCTCTACCAAGAAACACTTTCTTTCACTCAGCTCATTTTCTCCCAACTCGATAGATATCTCAATCCCACAACAATCTCAAAATTCAGAAGTCTTATCTTTAGCCAAATTCAATGCCCTCCTGACAGCCATTACCAAAGATGCCAAAATCTCCCCATCAGAGATTGTGTCCTTGCTTTGGGGAAATAATTCATTCATTCACTGGAACATGCTATTTTTTTTCTTCATTTTAATTTTTTCGTGTTAGAACATACTATTTTTATTGCCCTCTGTATGTAGCTGCTTGCCAGGCATTATTACTTCCACTCTTTACTAAATACTCTTTTTGTTACAATTTGTTTTATCTCAAGATGTTATTAATGGATCATCTCCAACTACATAGATATTTTGCTTTTTTGCAGTAAAATAAAGCAGTGCAGAACACTGCGAAATGATTCTGCAGCACTATTCAGACTTGTTAAGAAAACAAAATGAAGCAGTTTGACCCCGGACCATGCAGTGGTGACCCAAATATGTTTGTAGGCAGAGATAAATGGCAGCCTTCAGACAAACCTTTTCATTTTACTTCTACAAATGCTTTTCTACAACACTGTGCAGATCTTGTTAGGGCAGCAAAATAAAGCAGTTTGCTTTTAGGATGCTTGATGGCAAACCATATGCAGCCACTATTTTGTGGGTGGAACAAATTGCAGCTACTTTCAGAATTGAATCATGCAGTCGCACAAAGAAGTCAGGAAGGCCTCAGAATTCTTCAAAAGGCAAGCAAGGAGGAGGTATTTGGCTTGATGGGGTGGGAAGCAGGCCTAAGGCCTGAAAGGAGCCAGTGGGAGTGGGAAAAGGCCTGTGGGGAACCCAAGACATGGGAAGTGGAGTATGGAGTGCTTCAGGGATGGTGGAAGCCTTGAGAAGGTCAATGCAGGTGGCTCTGGGCCTTTGTTAGGCCCCCAATATCTCCCCCTCCAAGGCACCCCATGCTTTTCTGAATGACCTGTACATTCATTTAACATTTCACTGGTGGGGATCATTAGGTGAGACATTTCACCTAAAGACTGCTGTGACATGCAATCATAATGGACAGTGTCTTTAAGGTTGATCTCAAGGACTAAGTGTAAACACACCAAAAACATTCCTTGAGCATTTGATTTCTTCAGAAAATAGGTTTTCTAAATATGGACCCAATAATACATGTTTTGCTTTGCTTTGTTTTTTTCTTTTGAGAATTGCAGTGGAAAAGTCAGACAAATTAAAAAAAATCTTGGGATACCTGTGTTCTCATCTACAAATTAAACTGGATTAGATAAGCTTGTTACAAACTGATTAAACTCCCTATGAATCCACAGTTGCCAGACAAGCTTTGTTTTTAAGGCTATTGTCTCAGTACAGGCTCGCTATGTCTGCAGAGATTTCAACTCTCAGAATTCTCAAGGTAGCAAGCTCAAGAGAACTGTCTCCCTTCAACAAATTGTCTAGTTCAGAATTTCACAATGATAATGAATCAGAAATAGTCTTCTGCCCTTACATAATCCCTATAGGAGTTTATGCCAGTTCTTGGATGAGGAAACTGTTACATTGTACTGCAAATTCTCCCTCTAGTGGAATAAAATAAAATTAAAAATTAAAAATAGCATTTAACCATATAAAAACCAACAAGAATAAATAAGACTATTCTAAATAATCAAGCATAATACTATGGCCATCTATTAACACAGTCTTCCTGAAGAAGCTTTACCAAACTGACAATCTCAAATATTATGGACTATGAACCCTATCAAACCCTGCAGAAAACATAGGTACCAGGTTGAATAAGGATGATCTTAATTTAAAGCTTTACTGGGAATATGAGAATACTCGCCCCATCTCTCCCCCCCCCCTTCTTTGATATAGTAGTATTGCTCAGTTTCTTTAATACTTTTACAATTGCTCTATTGAGTTCAATATACTTTCCTATTATTGTAAAGAACAATCATTTATTTTGCGGCTTTCCTTACTGAACATCAACATGCATGTCTGTTGGCAGGCAGTCAACCTGCAGATACAAAGCATGTATTCTTAAACTATACTATATCTCCTGTCTAGTTTAGGGACTTTGTAAGCTGACCTACTCTAATCTTCAATAATGGATCCAGTCAATGAGGTATTGTGCAACTCATGGCCATAATGTTTGGGTCTGGAAACAAAAGATGCTGCTTTCCTTTCAGTATATTTCTTCATTCAAAAGTGCAAGCTCAGTGGGTCTGGACTGTGTTTGGTTTTCCTTTGAATCAAGGATCTCATGGAGATGTCTACGGAGTTTCCTCGGCAATACACAGGAAGTGATTTAACATTCATTTTTTCTGCAATAATTTTCCAGTTTAGTCCATAGCTCTGAGGTTTTGTTATGGTCACCCAGTCAACCCCTATGACTCTGCTTAACCTTTTGGTATCAGCCAAGGTTGTCCAAAGCTGTCCAAAGCATACCGCTTTCTAGTAAGTTCTGAAGAAATGAAATGCAAATGAAGGGCAAAGTATTAACATCCATCTACAACCATTTGGATGACATTTGCTATGATAAACTCTGATTATCTTTAGATTACATTCATTCTCCAATAGATATGGTATTACAAAGTTTCACCTAACTTCTGATTTGCCCTTTCACTTTTGCTATGAAATGGGACACAGTAACTCTTGGTTTAGAAATCCTTAGAATTCTTACCTATTGGTTTAAAATGGAAAATTTGTGAACCACAAAGAATCTTCAATAAAGGCTTGCTTAGATATATGCTGGCTTATTGTTAACAGTGAACCTTAACTTGCAGAGATGGTATTTAGTCCTACTGCTAAATAATACGGTATGAATGCTTGATACTCCCATACTGTGAAGACTAGCCAAATAAGGTACAATTATACCTTCTTTGATGGGTAATTGTTAGCCTATGAAAGGAATTGAGGGGGAGGAAAAAAAATCCCTACTGCACTGTGACAAGAGGTTTGAAAAGTTTATTGTGGTTTTTCTTTGAAATTTATTCAGGTTACAGTGGAATCATAAGGTTCTGGAGAAGTAAACAGTAGTATGTATTGGGGGTGTGTGTGAGAGTTTTGGCTTGCATATTGAGACTGAATCAATGAAAAGGATGGCCTGTACTTGGATGGAGCACTTAATAGCATTAAAGAGGAGGCAGGATCTGTGGAAGAGAGCTCTGCAGAATTAAAGTTCATATATCTTCAAGGTTGAGAAACACTGTTCTAGATAATAACATAGCTGCAATTGCTTGTTAGAATGTTTTGTTAAATCTTAAGAATTGCATGCCACTCATTCACTGTGTTTTAAATAACCACAGTTGTCCTTATTCAGTATAGGGACTTTTATTTTTTTTCCCCCATTTGCCTTGATTTAATTGTGCTCTCAGTGACTACACTTAATAAAGAATCGTGATGTTCTCATGTATTTTTGTAAAACGAAGTTCTTTCTTTCTCTCTTCTCCAGGCAGGGCTTCTTCTCAGAATTCCCCAGGCAGCTGCAATAATCATGTCTTTCTGGGGAACTCAAGGGTTCCAATATTGTAACAGAGAGAGTTGCTTTGCTCTTTGATCATTCTGGATGCTGTTGTTGGTATTTATTTTAGTTCAACAAGATCCTTTTAAGGTCTAGCAATGTCAACCCTTTGAACAGTGGTGGTATTCAGCTGGTTCGCACTGGTTTGGATGAACAGGTAGGAAGAATTTGGCATGGGTCACCAAACTGGTAGTAACTTCTGGCTGGCCACCCCCCCAACCCAGTCACCGCTTGCTCCCTTGCCCCACCCATTTAATGCTCCCTCACCCCACCCGCCTGATGCTCGTCCCGCCTGTCTGATGCTCACCTCAGCTAGTTACTCCTCCCCTATGCAGCACACTGGTTCCTCGTGGCTTGCCTTTAAACTGTCTTTCCACGTGGTGCCTGTGCCCCAACTCAGCAGCCCTGATCTGACTGCTCACAGATAAGCCTGCGAGTCATGCTAGGGCCACCCATCCACCATTCCCGGGACCTTGCCTGGCCTCCCTGCCCTTGCCTCGGCTCCCTCAGTGTTCCCAGGACTTGCCGCCCCTCCCCTTCCTGGGACCTTGCCTCTCCTCCATCACTGTTCCTGAGACCTTGCCTTGCCTCCCTTGCCCTTGCTGGACTTCCCTCACCGTTCCTGGGATCTTGCCTGGCCTCCCTTGCCATTCCCGTGATGTTTCCTGGCCTCCCTTGCCATTCCTGGGACCTTGCCTTGCCTCCCTCGCCCTTGCCTCACCTCCCTTGCTGTTCCTGGGACTTAGCCTCACCTCCCTCGCCCTTGCTGGGCCTCTCTCACCATTCCCAAGATCTTGCTTCCCTTCCTCCCCATCCAGGTGAGCAGGCTTCTTGCACCTCTGCAACCATTCATTGCGCCATGGCCACCACATGGTAGGGAGACCTGGGAGAACTTACAAGACCGTTCAATCAGGCGAGACCATCCAGACAATCCCTGTGCCCAGAGGCAGGAAGGTCCATTGCTTGGAAGGCCAGGGACAGGACAGGGCTGGGAGACTTGTGGGACCCCACCCCTCTCTGAGGGTCCTTTTTTGTCTCCCAAGTAAGAGGGGTGGGTGTCTTCTGGTTGTCTCCTTCCAATACCATCATCTGGGGAGATGAATCTGCCTCCCTTTTCCAGAGCACCCCCATCCCTAAAAGAGGCACCTCTGAGGGATTCAGCAGCCCCCCAACCTCCCCCCAGGGTTTGGAGACTGGCCTTTGCGGCTGAATGGTATTATGAAAAGAATGTAGATTTTTCTATACGTTAATTGTGGGGTATTGAGAAATTCGGGGGGGGACAGTTGATTGGCGGCAGAGCACAAGGTCGAAGGGGTGATGCGGACAGAGACTTTGCCTATGCTTTTTTTTCACATTTACTTTTTAAAAACTCGTATATTCTCAGCAGCCAGCCAGCAAGCTGCCGGGCTCTGGACAAAATGCACATTACTTTGTTGTTTAAACAGTTTGTGCTCCAGTTCCTCCCCACTGAGTGGCGAAGGTGTGGGGCAATGCGGGGCAAGGACTTCAAGGGAGGCAGAGGAGACGATGGTCTGTTTCTGGTCATGGCTGGTACAGCTGCCCTATTGGGGCAAAGTGAGGGGCAAGCAGGGAGGCAGAGCTTCAAAATGAGCATTGGGGGCCTGGGAAGCTGCAAGGGTACTTGGGGCAGTGCGGTGTTTGTTGTTAAGGGCAAAGTGCTTTGGGTGTGAATGTGGATGGTGGAGAGAGTGGCGGCAGCACCCCAAAAGGGAGGGCAGAAACTCCCAGGGCTGCTGCTTCCCGTAGCTCCGCCACTCACCAGAGCACTTCCGTGAGCTTTCTTCATTCTCCTGCTGCTCTGGAGCTTGCTGGATCAATTCGTTCCAGACCAAGTGTGTGTGTATCACAAGAGAGTGATGTGTGTGTGTGTGTTTGTGTGTGAGAGAGAGAGAGAGAAGAAAGAAAAAGAAACAAAGAAAAAGAAATAGGAAGAAAGAGCAAGAAAGAAAGAGGAAGGGAGAAAAGGAAACAAAGGAAGAGAAAGAAAGAAAAAAATAGAAAGAAAATAGGGAGAGAGAAAAAAAACCCTCTGTGCTATTATTTTAATTGCTCCATTATTTATCATATATTAATATTTTACACTGCCTTTCTTTTGCCCAGATATTTTTCAGGGTTTACAATACATGCATTCAATGTCTATAGTCCAGAGCAGCGGTTGCCAACTGGTGTGCCACGGCTCACTGTTGGGCTATGGAAATTTTTGTGAGCCATAGAGAAATCTCACCCCCAGAGCATGCCTCCCAAAGCAATTAATCCAGGCTTGGCAGAAACACAAGGCTGCGCTGCCCACATGGCCCGCAAGAACCTCTCCTCCCATTTACTCCTTACCCGGCAAATTTGCCTGCTAAATTGCTATTTTTCCTTTTTCCGACCATCAGCTGTTCTGCTGTGCCGGGAGATTTAAATTAGCTAGGAAGCAGGAAATGGTTGGATTTCTTGCTTTCTAGCTAGTCTTTAGATCTTCGGCTCTGCTTTTAAGCACAGCTGAACCTCCTTTAGGACAAGGTTCTATTATTCAGTGCAGACTCAAAGCAAGAAAATTTTATGTGACAGACTCAAGTAGTGATGGCAGATAGATAGATCTCTGAGTGAATTTGTGTGTCAGCTTTGAAATTCTGCTGCCACATTTTTTAAAGGGAGTTGGAGGAGTTGACAAGTTCAAGGTTATTCTGTATGTCATATTAAGAAATTCCAGTTGCAGTTAATTGGTTCTCGTGATTTATGAAGTATTGAAGTGGGAGGAGAGAAGGGAAGAGAGAAGGTGGATTCTGTGTAATGCGTGAAAAATTTTCACTTTGGGAAATCGCTTTAGACATACCATGTCGGTTTCTAAATAAATCAATTGGAGAGAAAATATCTCGGAGTGATTGATATCATGGATACTTTCTGGATTTCCCAAAGTCCACTTTTATTTTTTGAAGGGGCTTGGCTGATACCCCAGAGTTCTTTTCCCAGAGATGGAGAAAGATCAACAATCAGCCAAAGTTGGAGATGTGCAGGGAGGAGCATGTGGGGGCCCTCCCTCCGGAGCATTAATTGAACCTGCCAGCCCTTGTTTGGAGGAGATGATGGATGCTTTCAGAATGGCAGTAGGAGAGATATTTAGGAGCTATACCAAAGCATTTCAACTCAAGAAGTTGTTATAACCCAAATGTAACCCAGCTGTCTGAAGAGAAATCTTTCTCTAGCCCCAGGCATATTGCCATAGGGAAGAGAGACAATTGGGGTCGGAATTCTCTCAAGAAGACAACCCCCAGATTTATCCTGGAAGCCCATCAAGGGCAGATTTACATCAACAGTTCCAGAATTTAAAGGTGACAGATTTGGTCTCACAGTCTGTTTGGACGGGTAGAGTATTGTGAGGAACAAGGAAACTATACAAATGCCAGTTGGAGGAAGCCAGAAAGAAGCATCAACTGACAGAGGTATGTTGCAGCCTCTGAGGCAATCCCTCATTGTCCAGAAGGAATTTTGCCCACTGCAGACAGTATTCCTCCAGGGTGGGGATTTTATCCAGGCCAGGGGTGGATTCAATACCAATGGCAGCCAGCACCAACACAGCCCTGGTCTGAAGGGGGATTGCCCAGAGAGCAGACAGAAGCCACTTCCCCTCCACCCAACCAAGGAACCAGGCCACACCCATCTTCCTCCTGGCAACCACAATTGTAGCCCCAAATGGCAGTGAGGCCACAGGGACCACTATTCCAGAGAGGCACTACCCAGCCAGGATTCAGGGGGCCTACCCAGCCTACGTATGCCACCCGGCCTGTTCCTTCCATTCCAGTACAACCTGTAGGGGCCTGGCATGGGCCATCTCCACAACCACGACCAAGGCCGGACCAAATATCTGTTGAGGCCGTATTCAATGGCCGTCAGGAACATTTCAATTACTTCCTCACTCGAATCCGATCACATATAAAACAATTTGGAAATCAATATGCCATAGAGCGCGATTTGGTTATGGCCATAACAAATGGGATGAATGAAGGGGATGCTTCAGACTGGGTGGCCCAACTACACAACAAACAAGCCCCCCAAATTATATATGTAAATGGATTTATTCAATTATTAAGACTCAGATTTGAAAATCAGACAGGGTAGCAGAGAATGAAGAGAAGTTAATGGAAATGAGGCAAGGCAAGCGACCCTTGTCAGAATTCATTTGGGACTTTAGAAGGGTCACAAGCCACCTCATGGATTGGCCTGAAAGAATGACTTTACACTATTTTAAAAAAGCCATTGATCCAGAAGTAAAGAAGGCCTGTGAAATTAGGGGAATCCCAGCGACCTTACAATTGTGGTATGCCATCTCCCTCAGCTTAGATCACAGCATCAACCCACATAGGAAACCCCTTCTGGCAGCCCCGCCTAAGAGAATTGTGGCGAGGAAACTGTTGACTGGACCAGCCAAAACTGCTCATGCCAGACTCACCAGGGTGCTGAAATGTTACCGATGTGGCCAAGCTGGTCATAGGGCAGCAGACTGTTTGGCCCCTGCTCCTGTACCACAAGCTCCGCAGTCAAAGCCTAATACAGCTGTTAGAGGTCGGAAGAATCAAGGAAGACCTCCGGGCAGGGGCAGGTTCACCAAATGCAGCTGGGAAAGCCCCCTCTGCGCAGATCAGAGCAATGGACAACCAGACCGACACCATGTCCCAGAGAACCCGACTTGCGAAGATGACCCAATGCTGAGTGATCCCATCATACGTTTTACAGTCAAGGTCAAGTTAGTGGTACCAAACACGGAGGAGGTCGGGGAGGTAGAAACTGTCATTGATACTGGGTGTTCTTGATGTCTTATTGGACTTCCCATCGTTGAACAATTGGACATAAAGACTAACCTGCTAAAATGCCCAATCAAATTTGAGCAAATGGATGGAACCTTAATTGGGGGGGCCCAGCCACTCAAATGACAGAATTGATCAAGATGGAATTAGGGCCCTATCGCAACTTCATACGCTTCATAGTGGCCCCCAAAATGTCAGAATCAATCATATTGGGACTTGCTTGATTAGATAAATGGGCCCCAACGATCAAATGGGAAGATGGGTTCAGAAAAATCCTCATTGCCCCCTCTTCCACCCACTACAAAGCCTCTAGTCAGCTTGAACCCAGAGCCTGAGCCAGCATCCATGGCATCCCACCTTCTCCCAGATAACCCACAGGTACCCGACCAATACAAAGACTTGCTGAAGCATTCAGTGAAGAAGAGCATAATGTTTTACCTCCCCATTGAGCCACTGATTGCACCATAGAATTAAAGCCCAGGGCAAAATTACCAAACCAAAGATATATTCCATGACGCCTGCTGAAATGAATGACCAGAAATACATCGACAACAATTTGGAACGAGGCTTTATTGAGCCTGCCAAATCAAGATTAGCTGCCTCCGTGTTCTTCAAAGAGAAGAAAGCTGGCAGGTTGAGATTGTGTATTGACTTTAAAGGTGTGAACGCTATATGCGTCAAAAACATGTATCCTCTCCCTCTTATGAAGGACTTATTGAACCACCTGTTGAAGGGCAAGGTATTCACCAAGATCTCAGGGAAGCTTGCTACAGGATCCACATCAAAGAGGAGATGAGTGGAAACCTGCTTTTAACTGCACTCTGGGTAGCTTCCAATTCAAAGTCATGCCTTTCGGACTTCAGGGAGCTCCTGCAGTGTTTATGCAGCTCATCAATGAGGTGCTACACCCGCACCTTTACCGGGGTGGGGGGTCCTTGTGTATTTGGGTGACATCTTTATCTTCAGTGAAACCATGGAAGAACATGTTCAATTGGTCCAATAAGTTCTAGAAAAAAATTGAGCTGCCAAATTATATGTCAAATTCTCAAAATGCGAATTCCAAAGAGTCGCTGGACTACTTAGGCTACCAAATATCCAACCTGGGGATTGAAATGGACCCCGGTGCTGGACTGGCAACCCCCCAGAACCCGAAAACAACTTCAAAGTTTCTTGGGGTTTGCCAACTTCTATAGACAATTCATTCCGTCCTTTGCTGAAGTTGCCCTCCCATTGACAGAGCTATTAAAAACAGGCCCATCACCCACCAAACCAAAGCCGAGTCAATCCTTGGCTTGGACTATGGACTGTCAGAAAGCTTTTGAGACCTTAAAACGCCTCTTCACAGCTGAACTCATTTTCTAGCACCCAGACGCGACCAAACCTTTTATTGTCCAAACAGATGCAAGTGATGTAGCGGTGGCAGCCATTTTGCTGCAAAAAGATTCTCAAGGCCGACTGATGCCTTGCGCTTATGTGTCCAAAAAGCTGACTGACACAAATGGTCTGGGAGAAAGAAGCATTCACCGTATGATGGGCTTTATTGACTTGGAGGCATTTTCTAGAAGGAGCGCCAGAGGCCTTTGAGCTATGGATTGATCATAAGTACCTTGAGGTTCTAAAGACCCCTACGAAATTATCACCCAAACAAGTCCGCTGGGCCCAATATTTCAAGTGATTCAATTTCAACATTAAATATATCCCCGGAGGGAAAAACATACTGGTGGACGCTCTGTCCAGAAAACCTCAGTTTGACAGCCACCGAGCGGAAATAGTACAAGCCTTAATTTCAGACACTCAATTGGCAGGCCAAGTGACCACTCGAGCCCAAGACAACCGCAACCCCAAATGCCTGGAAGATAATCTGACTGCAGAATTGAAAATGGTCCTATTGATCAATCCTTAGTTCCTGGACCATCAAACCGAGTTGACAATGAATGATGGACTAAAAGGGACTAAGCTTTATGTACCCACAACCCTAAAACTACTGGTACTAAAGCGTAGCCACGACTCCCACTAGGAGGCCACTTCGGATTCCTAAAAACCAAACATTTACTGAGAAGACAGTTCTGGTGACCAAAAATGAAACCTGATGTCGAGGACTATGTAAAAAGTTGTTCAATTTGTGCCACAATAACACATAGAACTGGAAAAACCCCTGGCCTTCTGCAACAACTTGCTGAACCAACCCAACCTTGGGAAGAAACCACAATGGACTTTATTGTCGAATTACCGAAGAGTGAAGGGAATACGATCATTTGGACTATAATTGACTTATTCTCTAAACAGGTCCATTTTATAGCCTGAAAAGGATTTCCATCTGCGAAAAAACTTGCAAAGCTGTTCATGAAACATGGAGTAGAGTAATATCAGACAGAGGGATACAATTTACCGCAAAATTTTGGAGGGAATTTCTGAAATCCATTGGTTCCTCTCAAGGGTTATCCTCAGCTTTCCATCCTGCTTGTAACGAAGCAGCGGAGAGGTCTAACGCCATGATTGAACAATACATTAAATCCTATGTAATTTTTCAATAAGAAAATTGGGTTGAGTTATTACCTTTTGCAGAGGTTGCTTACAATAATGCAGTACATAACAGCATGGGATTGACTCCATTCTGAATCAACACTGGAATGGATTTTGTCCCGATGCCAGAGTCACCTAGACAACCTCCCTTATCCATGTCCCTAACAGAATGGATGAACTCATTAAAGAAAGGGTGGGAAGATACAAAAAAAGCTTTGACCGAAGCTGCAAAAAATTATAAAAAACAGGTGGATAAACATAGATCCCTTCAACCGCCTTTTAAAGTAGGGGACAAAGTATATTTGTCGACCAAGTATCTTAGGTTGAAATTGCCCAGTAAGAAGCTGGGTTCAAAATTCTTGGGTCCATTCCCAATTTCAAAGATAATCAATCCGGTCCAATTAAGTCTTCCTTGACTATTGGGGAAAATTCATCCGGTGTTCCATTATAGTTTACTAAAACCAGCTACTACATCAATGATAAGACCATTACCAATCGCTCCCCCTAAACCGTTAATGGTACAGGGGGAAACACATTGAGATTCAAAAAATTCTCGATTCTAGATTACACCGTGGCCGATTGCAATATTTGGTCTTATGGAAAGGATACCCCACCTCAGATGCTAGCTGGGTAAAGAGTTGTGATGTTCGTGCTGATCAATTGGGTAACCACTTCCATAAGGATTTCCCCCACAAACCGAAGAGTCCTCGTGGAGGGGGGGGGGGTTTAAGGACATTGTATTAACCCCTGTGTTTTTTTTCTTTTAGGAGAAGTTTTCAAGGTGGGACGCCTGTCAGCTTTGAAATTCAGCTGCCACATTTTTTAAGAGTTGGAGGAATTGAAAAGTTCAAGATTATTCTGTATGTCGTATTAAGAAATTCCAGTTGCAGTTAATTGGTTCTCGTGATTTATGAAGTGTAGAAGTGGGAGGAGAGAAGGGAAGAGAGAAGGTGGATTCTGTGTAACGCATGAAAAATTTTCACTCTGGGAAATTGCTTTAGACATACCATTTCGGTTTCTAAATAAATCAATTGGTGAGAAAATGTCTTGGAGTGATTGATATCATGGATACTTTCTGGATGCCTTACACTGTGATTCTGTGAGCAACTCAATCTGCCTGCTTGCTTTGCCTGATTTTGGGTAAAAGTTGCTCTTTTTTTATAAAAAATGTAATATTTACATACATGATGTGTTGTGAGTTAATTTTGTGAGTTTGCTTGCAAGCAAATTTTATGTGACGGAGTGATTTAGCTGATGGCAGATAGATAGATCTCTAAATTTCTGAATTTGTGTGATTCTGTGAGCAACTCAATCTGCCTGCCTGCTTTGCCTGATTTGGGGTAAAAGTTGCTCTTTTTTAAATAAAAAATTCAATATTTTTATACATATTTATAATATTTACATACAAGCCATGCCCAGCCAGTCACATGACCACCAAGTCTCATCCACAAATTAGGCCATGCCCACAGAACCGGTTAGTGGTCCCTGGGATTTAAAATTATGAATTTGGGGGTCCCTGAGGTCCAAAAGGTTGGCGACCCCTGCTCCATAGCATAAATACATGTGTATTTAACAGAGTTGAAAGGGACTTTGGAGATCTTCTAGTCCAACCCCCTGCTCAGGCAGGAAAACTGAGGATGTCAAACTCTGAGTAGAGGTCCTGGGAAAGTGTCAGAATAACAATAACACTTAGAAGGGACGTTGGGGGAACCCTATAGCATTTCAGAGAAATGGCTGTTCAGTCTTCTCTTAAAAACTTCCAGTGATTGAGCACCCAGAACTTCAGGAGACAAGCAGGTCCACTTGTTCTCACTGTCAGGAAGTTTCTCCTTAGTTTTAGGTTGCTTTTCTCTTTGTTCAATTTGCATCCATGATTTCTTGTTTGCCTTCTAGTGCTTTGGAAAATACATTATCCCCCCTCTTTCTGGCAGCCCCTAAAAGCCTGTTGCCTATCACACTCTTGGACAAAGCATGTGAGCCATTTCCTCCTTTCAGTGGTCAATGAAAGTACATCTGTAGTATGTAGATAATAAAGTCAAAAAAAGGTGAACAATGTTTTTACAGAACTATAGATACCTTGAGGCTGGGTGTGACAACAAATGTCTGGGAGGGGAGAGACCTGGCGAGCATCCCTTGACATGAATGACATTGAATTTGCCATGCCCACCCAGTCACATAACCAACAAGCCATGCCCACCAATATAAGCCACACCCACAGAACCGGTAGTAAAAAAAATTTGAATCCCACCACTGCCTTTTAAGTATACTAGACTAAGAAATAGGCACCCAGAGATTCCAGGGATTATTGTGGCAAGGTAGAATAACCGAATCTTGTCTGTCCCAACTTATATTAAACATAATCAAGGCAGTACTATTTTCAGTTTCTTTCTTTTGTTTTCTTTTCTCAAGACTGTGGATTACAAACCATAATTGTGGCAAATCATCACTGGTAAATTAGTATTACTGGAATGACTGGACAACTTGATAAATCCCTAGGATAGAAATGCCCATTATGGAAGTTTTGTTTTCTGTTATTAAATTGGCGGTATAGAATTTCCCTATAATCACATACTTGATCAACATTTTCCTAAAACAGTTCTCTGTAAAATTTCTTTTGTGGTTAACAATCAATTCTAGCAGTTAAACCATGCTGGCAGTATACCAAGAAAGCAGTGTCAATTTTATGATTATTTTTAATATTATTTGTTTTTGCTGCCTCAGAATTAGTCTTATTTTTTTTGAATTTGGTGAACAATAAAGTTAATTTGACTGGCTGATTGATGGACCCTACCGTAATATGTACAAAGCTATGAAGGTAGGGTTTCTTTAAAAAAGATCCTGATATCGTCCTTAGTCTCAACAGCTAGAAGACTTTCCCCTTCACTGCATCGAAGCATATTTGCAATCAGAAACCTAGTTTGGTATATTGATTAAGATCAAGCCCAGCCTCAGCCAAGAAACTTACCAGGTGATTTTGGACCAGCATCTCAGCCTAATCAGCCTATACAAAGTTATTCTGGACGGGGGAAAATGGAAGAAGATGTTGCCATGACTTCTGAAGAAAGGCAGGATGTATATCTAAGGGTCAAACAAATAGACAATAAATTTAAACAGGTATCTTTGTAGTTTCTTTGTAAACTTCGTGCTGTCCCAGCCAGTCTATGGGAATTGGTTAGCTACTTAGGAATTGTTAGCTGTCCCCTTAAGGGAATTCATCATGGGAAATGTAGTTAAAGGTATCCTGGGAAATGTAGTTCATGTCATGTGGCTACATCTGTAATCCTGATTGGTCACTAAATTAACCCTTCAGGGGTTGGGGGAGGTTTCCCTCTATTCTTGCCTGGACTCATGAACTGATAAGCAGCTTATCGCTACAAGATGGGTTAGGAAAATAACCATCTTTTACCTACAATGCTGATATACAAAGGATTGGTCATTACAGAAGAACTTGGTCACAAATGTAAGTTATGATGATACCTGATATACCAATAAATGTACTTTGTTATGGATGTTTTGTGGAATTATCTATCTGCATCTGCACAGCTACAAATCCACCTCTGTGCATGAGACAGGACAAACTTTACACATGTAATGTTTTTCTGCTATTTTCTATAAATATTGCGGAGAATATACAATGTTCAGTTTTGTGTGTAGAAAATATTGAAAATTTCTAAACTCTCTGCATACTGGACTCTCCAACACTAATACCAAAAAATCAGCTGAGTTTTATTAGCTCATTAATCTCTGCCCATTAGAGCTTTTTTGAGATGATAAAGCTTTGTTCATTGTTTCAGCTCTCAATTATCTCTCAGATGTACAACCATTTCACTTAATCTTATGCTAGTGTAATATTATATTCATATGCTAGTTCTATCAACCCAAACTGAAGTGTGGCTCAGCTTTCAGTTCAAGATTAGACTCCTTTGGATCCAATATTACTTTTAAATTCTGCATAATTGTGGCAGTATTTATTTATTTATTAAATTTCTATACCGCCCCCTCTCCCAAAAAAGGGACTCAGGGCGGTGCACAGCCAACTAAAAACAAACAATATATACAATTAAAAACAGATTAAAACAATTTCATCACAGGCCGAAATACAATTTAAAATATAAAACTAATACAAATTTAAAATTTAAAAATTTAAGATACCTAATTATTAAGAACCCTAAAAATCGTTACTGGGCCAGGCCGGCCTGTTGAAAAAACAGGGTCTTTACTGCGTGCCGGAAGGTCTGAATGTTGGTAATGGCCCGTATCTCCGGGGGCAAATCGTTTCACAGGGAGGGAGCTCCCACAGAGAAGGCCCGCACCCTCGGGGCCGCCAACCGGCAATGACCAGGTGGCGGAACCCCGAGGAAGCCAACCATGTGGGAGTGCACTGGGCGGCGGGAGGCTGTTGATGGCAGCAGGCAGTCCCATAAGTACCCAGGTCCCAAGCCATGGAGCGCTTTAAAAACGATCAATACCACCTTGAATCGGATCCAGAAGCCACAGGAAGCCAAAGCAGCACGTGCAGAAGCGGTGTTACATGAGAGCTTCGAGGGGCTCCCAAGATCACCCGCGCGGCCGCATTCTGGACCAACTGCAGCCTCCGGACACTCTTCAAGAGGAGCCCCATGTAGAGAGCATTGCAATAGTCCAAGCGGGAGATGACGAGGGCAGAAGTGACTGTGCGAAGTGCATCCAGATCCAGAAAGGGCCGCAACTGGTAAATCAGACGAATCTGACAAAAGGCCCCCCTGGCGACGGCCATAATGTGATCTTCTAAAGACAGCCGCATGTCCAGGAGGACACCTAGATTGCGAGCCCTTTCCATGGGGGTCAAAATTTCTCCCCCCCATGGCCAGCGACAGAATAAGCTGGCTGTATCTGGGCGCAGGGAACCACAGCCACTCAATTTTGGTCGGGTTGAGACGAAGCCTGTTAAGACCCATACAACTCCGCACGGCCTCCAGGCACTGGGTCATCACTTCGAGGGCTTCGTTGGGGTGGCCCGAGGTAGAGATGTACAGCTGAGTGTCATCAGCGTACTGATGGAACTCCACCCCGAAACCACGGATGATCTCACCCAGCGGCTTCACATAAATGTTGAACAGCAGGGGCGAGAGCACAGACCCCTGAGGCACCCCACATAATAGGGGCCTCGGGGTTGACCTCTGCCCCCGTCAACACAAATTGCGAGCGGTCAGAGAGGAAGGAGGAGAACCACCGTAAAACGGTGCCTCCCACTCCCAACCCCCCCAACCGCTGCAATAGGATACTGTGGTTGACAGTATCAAAAGCCGCTGAGAGATCTAACAGGAGCAGGACAGAGGAACAACCCCTGTCCCAGGCCCTCCAGAGATCATCCACCAATGTGACCAATGCTGTCTCCGTGCTGTGCCCGGGCCTGAAACCCGCTTGGAGGGGGTCTAGATATACCGCTTCATCCAGGTACTGAGGGAGCTGACGTGCCACCACACTCTCAACAACCTTCGCGACAAAGCGAAGGTTGGAGACCGGACGATAATTCGACAATAATGCTGGATCCAGGGACGGTTTCTTGAGGAGGGGCCGCACCACCGCTTCTTTCAAGATGGCGGGTAAAAGCCCCTCTCTCAAGGAAGCGTTAATAATCCCTTGGAACCAGCCTCGTGTCACCTCCCGAGTGGCCAGGACCAGCCAGGAGGGGCACGGATCCAATAAACAAGTGGTGGCCTTAAGCCCTCCCAGTATCCTATCCACGTCCTCCAGAGTAACAGGATTGAACTCATCCCAAATGACCTCCCCGAAATCCACCTCCGCTCCCCCGCCCGGAGATGCCCAGTCAGAGTCCAACTCATCCCGGATCTGAGTGATTTTGTCCTGCAGAAACCTAGAAAAATCCTCAGCCCGTCCCTGCAAGGGATCCTCCCGTGCCCCCATTTCCAAAAGGGAGGGGGTCACCCTAAACAGGGTGGCCGGGTGATTTTCCGCGGACGCAATAAGGGCAGAGAGGTAGGACTGCCTCGCCATCCTTATTGCCACTAAATACGCCTTAATATAGGATCGTAATAGTGTTCGGTCAGATCCAGAGCGGCTGGCCCTCCAACTACTCTCTAGGCATCTTTTCCGGCGCTTCATCTCCCTCAGCTCCTCGGAAAACCAAGGAGCCACTTGGGATCGGCACCGGGTCAGAGGCCACAAGGGCACGACCTGGTCAAGGGCCCCAGCGGCCACCCTATCCCAGGTAGCCACTAAGCCCTCGACCGAGTCGTGTGTGTGAGTCTCGGGAAACGGCCCAAGCTCCATCAGGAACCTATCTGGGTCCATCAGGCACCTGGGGCGGTACCATTTTATTGGCCCCGCCTCCCTGCGGCAGGCGAGTGAGGAATAGAAGTCGAGTCTGAGGAGCGAATGATCCGTCCATGACAGGGGTTCCACAACCACATCCCCTATACCAAGATCATTCTGCCACTGATCAGAGACAAAAACCAAATCCAGGATGTGACCCCCCAAGTGAGTAGGATCCCGAATTAATTGGGTCAGTCCATGGCTGTCATGGAAGCCATGAACTCCTAAGCAATCCCCGAGGCCCCGCCAGCAGAAGACAAGTTGAAATCCCCCGTGACCATAAGCCTGGGGTCTCAACCGCCAAGCCGGCTATGACCTCAAGGAGCTCAGGCAGGGCCGATGTCACATAGCAGGGAGCCAGGTATGCGATCAACAGGCCCACCTGGACCCTGGGACCAAACTTCACGAAAAGAGAGTCACATCCGGTCGTCTGAGAAACAGTGGATTCCCTAGAACACAGATCTTCCTTAATAACCACCGCAACCCCCCCACCCGTCCCCTGAGCTCTCGGTCGATGAAAGACCCGAAACCTGGGTGGGCACATCTCCAACAGAGGAACTCCTCCCTCTTGGCCCAACCAGGTTTCGGTAATACCCGCCAGGTCTGCTCCCCCCTCACAGATCAAATCATAAATGAGGGGGGCCTTGTTAACGACAGACCAGGCGTTGCACAACATCAGCCGAAGGCCCAGGGCCCGATGACTCAGACCACCCGGGGAACGGGACATGACAAGGGGGTCAGAGCGCGCCACCTCACACAAACAGTGGGGGGGCGCTCCCAATACAGGATATGGCTCCCTATAACCGCCAAATATGCCTCTCCTGCTCACCGTGCCAATAGACTGTATTTCGCCCTCCCCGGAACAACCCCCCATCCTCAATATGACCCCACCCGACCCCAGCACCTCCCGGCAACGCTCGACCCACGGCCTGGCCCCAGGCAGGTTGTCCCCCAACCCCCGCCCGGCCATTCCTAACCCCAATAAAAATCTAGATAAAAATTTATGCAGACAAGAACCCTCCCCCAAGTGTTTCTTGCGGCCGCACCATCTCTCCGGATCCCAGGATCCGTCCTCAAGGAATGTCTTTGAAAGTCTAGAGGGCCATTTAAGAGAAAGGGGGACATTTCTCAAGGCCCACAGGTCTTCAGAGGAATATCTTAATGGAGCCCTCAGCTGGGCCTCCACTGACCGACGCCGGCAACGCAGGGGCCCCACTGGTCGGGACCGAGGCCTGGTCCAAAAACGTTCAGGTAGTGTCCATGTCCCACCCGGCCACCGTCCTCGCCTCCGCCGTCGACAACCGAGGGGACAGCACCAAACAACGTCATCCCCGTGGCCAGCTGGTCACCGTCATCGTCGGAGCCACCGAAGCCACAACCGCCACCACTGGAACCGCCGCCACCGCCATCGAATCAGAAAGTCCCAACCTCCGAGGGCACTGGGGACTCCAAGCCCTCTCCCACGACCGAGGCCAGATGTCATCCAAGGCCGCCGTGGCGCCACCCATGGCCACCTCGGGAGCCAGGGGCGGGCTCCTCCCCGTGCGACCGCCGTGGCGCCACCCACAACAGTCACGACGGGCAAAGCCCGTCCCATGGCCAAAACCCAGTTGGGGCAAGATATCAACCGTGGCTGCCCAGTCCTCTCCTCCGCAGCCACTGCCACCCCATCTTCGGCCATCACAACGCCCCTCACGGCTGCCGCGGCACCACCCGCAACAGCCGCTATGGCGAAGTCCTGCTGTGGCAGGGCCGTCCACACCGCTGCCGCCCAGACACCGCCGGGGCAGCCACCAGGGCGGCCATCCAACGGTGGCCCCGTCTCGCCAAACTCCGTGGCCTGCAGCCTCACCCAAGCCCGGCCGCGGCAAGACTACCACCGCCCGACTCCAGCCGCGGCGGTCAGAAGTCGATCACGGCAGGGCCTCCGATGCCCGAAGCCCGCCCAAGCAACAGCCCGGGCGGCTGCGAACAGCGGCTCCACCAGTGACCCCACTGCAGGCTCCATCGTCGCCTCTGCCATCTCTCCAAGGTCAACGCCGCCCAACATCGGTCACGGCGACTGAACCTCGCCCGCGGCAGGGCCTCCGGCTCAATGAGTCCGGGCAGCTCCGGCTCCAGCCTCCAGCTCAATGTCTCCGTGCGGCCCCTCCGGGATCGCCAACCCCCCCCCCCGGTCCTTTAGCCACCTCTGCCACTGGTGGGGACCTGGGGGGAGGGAAGCCTACCCCGAAATTTGGCCGCCATGACAGAGCTCCTCACAGACGCGTCCTCCGGCAATTGTGGCAGTGTTAAGCCTATGGACAATCTCTGAAGGGATGTCAGGATAAAAGTAGAATTGGCTCAAACATTTACTGTAGGGATCCAAGGCACCAAACATTACTTTTTTTCTTTACCAATCTCTGTCATGTAGAATTTCATCTCGCTCATGCCAGCCTTCTATTGCCTCTGCTATAACTGAAATAAAATAGTGCTAGCAATCTACAAGCTTGTTCGAGTCCCACCAGGACAAGATACTTGGCCTTTCCAGTATAGATCAAGCTGACCAATAAGCAATACCAACTCCTTTGGCACTCTTGAAAATTCTATCAGTACATGCAGCAAAGCTAAATCACCCCAGAAGAACAAACCAAAGAGCATTCTTATGATTTTCTTCCCAAAAAACATGTTTGATCAATGTGCCCTGCTCAGAACACCCCAATACTGATGATAAACAGTTCCACATGACATCCCAGAAGATAATAGCTGTAAAGCACAACACTACACAAAGCACCCGTTTAGTATCATGCCAAGTCTGGTGCTCAGAAAAACAAATGGGAAAGACGATTTTACTTTTTAAAGTACTTTGGAAAGTGTGTGCTATTATTTTTGTAAAAATGCTGCTCTGGTTCAGTACAATTCAGATTTTTCACTGGAAAATTTAGCAATTACTGTGCTGTTTGTCTTGAAAGGGAGAACTGTAAACAACACACACACACACATGAATAATAAACACACACACACATGAATAATAAACACACACACACACATATATATACATAGAGTAAGGAAATTATTAACAATATGCACCTTAGAAACATTGATAATCTATTGCAGGGGTGTCAAACTCCAGATCCACAGGCCAGATCCAGCCCATGAGATGCTTAGATCTGGTCGCAAGGCCCGCCTGGAAATAGCAAAGGATTGGCCTGTGGTACCTTTGCTAGCGAAAATGAGCAGTGGAGAATCACCCATGGCCCATTTTGGCCAGCAGGATGCTATAGGAGGCCACCCTGGCCAAAAATGGACTGTGTGAGGACCACTTGCGCCCCCTCCCAGGAGCCCATTTTTCCCGGCAGGGTGCTGCAGGAGGCCATCTGTTCCCTCTCCTCCCCCTACCAGCCTGCCCATGGAGGACAACTACAATGCTGATCTGGCCCTCCAATAAACACTTCGGGTTTATTGTCTCTGCATTTTACCCATCACTCCACCCCAAAAAAGTTAAACAGCTGAAAAAAAAAAAGCTCAGTGCTTCTCCATTAAGACTTATAGTATTTTTTTTTCATATTCAAAGAGACTCCAATATTTTGAATCTCAAATGCAGGCTCAAAGATAATCCAAAACCATCACTTTAAGAAGGATCACATCTGATTCATATAGACATACTAGGAGATGCCCTGGACTGACAGTTAGATATTATCTTTAAGAACTTCAGGAAAAATGAAAGAGTGCTAATTGATGAGAGAAGAAATTTTGTCCCGTCTTTCAAAAAGGAGGACATTCAAGGAATGACAGACTAGATAGTATCACTTGAATTCGCTGAAAATTTCTAATTGGAATCCATTTGTAAGAATCTGCAAATGCTGAAAAATAACATGTACATAGTCAACATCAGATTAATTTGATTTTGCTTCCCAAGAAGGTAAGTTCCCTAATAGATTGGCAAAATATTTCCAGAAAATAGGACACAGAATACAAGTATTTCAGCTTTAATCACAACAACACAAGAGCACACAACAGATATAAACTAAATGTAAACCACTCCAAATTTGATTGTAGGAAGTATGATTTCAGCAACAGAGTGGTCAATGTCTGGAACTCACTACCTGATTCTGTTGTCACTTGCTCAAACCCCCACTCCTTTACCCTCAAACTAACCTCTGCTGACCTCACCCCATTTCTAAGAGGTCTATAAAGGGTATGCATAAGCATACAATCATGCCTATTGTGCCTGTCCTATTGTCCCCAATTATTAGTTCCCGTTTCTTATATTTAAACTTATGTTTATTCTTATTTCTATTGTACTGTAAGCTTTTGACAAAATAAATAAAATAAAAAATAAAATAAGTGGTCCTAGACTTACAATCATTGGTTTAGTAACTGTTCAGAGTTACAATAGCATTGAAAAAAGTGACTTAGGATCATTTTCCTCACACTACTGTAGCATCCCTGTGGTTATCAAAATTTGGATGCTTAGTAGTGGCTCATATTTATGATGGTTGCACTATCCTAGGATTACGTGATCACTTTTTACAAACTTCTGACAAGCAAAATGAATAGGGAAGCCAGATTCACTTTCTTTATTACTAACCTGACTGCAGCAATTCACTTAACTGTGGCAAAACTCATTTAACTGTTTTGCTTAGCAACATAAACTTTGGTCATAAGTTCAATTGTCATAAGTTGAGGGCTGCCTGTAGTGGATTTAATTGCAGGAAAGCAGCTTCTCTACCAACATTAAAGGAAAAACACTGGGCAGTTGGGCAGATGGTCAGCTCCACTGTAGAGAATGGACACTTGGGATTCCTGCTTGGCCTAAACCAGCATTTTTCAACTTTAGCAGTGTGTGCACACTTCAACTTCCAAATTCCCCAGAGATACAAACAGTTCCTTGCAGGTGTAGGATTCTATGAACCTTAGCACACAGTACATTCGGAGGCCCTCAAATAAGTTATCTCTGCTAGGTGCTCACACCTCATGTTTTGAAGCTGGAATTCAAAACTACCTGCAGACCCCTCTCGTTTTATTCTGCTTGGCCTTCTGCCAGGCTCAGAAGCAGAATTTAAGCTCCACTTTAATCGGAATTCTACAAATGCTGAACAGCGTTTGAATCAGCGTTTGAAACCGGTAAAATATTCTCCATTGGCAACGGAGAGAGGCCCTGCTGGCTTTAGCGCTGTTAAAGAAAACCAAAGTTAAAGGAAACCAAGTTAAAAATTTAACCGAACTTCAGGCAGAGATAAAAGGCCTTCTTCTAATTCGGACCTCTCGCGGACTCCCAAAGCCCCTTGCCAGGGGTCGCGTCTCTGTGTTTCGCCTCTTTTCTTAGCTTGGTCTTCCAAATTCGCTCCCCAGTCGTCGTCCCCCTCCACCACCTCCCCCCCGCAATATGTAAGCAGCTGCATCAGAACTCCAGGGATAAACGAGATCGTGCGGACGAAGCTGCATCTACGCCCCGCCTACCTTCCCACGCTGCTGCCGGAGTCGAGGGAAACCGGATTCGGTAGCTTTGGAGTAGCTGCGCTGGTGCTGGCGGATAACGAAGACCGGTCAGTTGGGCTTTCTTCCTATCCTGTTCCAGGTCAGTGAAAATCAACCATTCGCTCCCTAACCCCTTTATTTTTGTCTTGATACAGGGGCGGTGGGATAGCGGTGTGGCCAATTGCCTTTCCAGCCAAGGGGTTTTATCTCCCTTCTTCGTCCCCTTACTCCCCCCCCCCCTTTCTCAACCCTATCCTAAGTAGAATAAAGTCCGCCTTGTGCTGCCTGGATAGCAGCACAGTAGTAGTTGTTTTTCTCTCAGCTGGGGTTTAGCCATCACCATATGTGGCTTAGCATACTGTTTAAACCCCAATGTTGAGAATCCTACACCCGGAGCTATTCAACAAGCCATGGTTCAGAGCGCGGCGGAGAAACGTTTCAGATAAAAACGCTATCCGTCCGGGTATTTTTGCGGGTTTAAATTAACACAATCCCAAACGTATCTATAAAGAACTAAGTTCCATTTAGTTGCTGGGATGGGACTAAGTAATGAGTTATATAATATCTGTTCTTCATACCTATCTCCCATGAGTAGGATACATAGTAGTCACAAACTATGGGTATTGTAGTCTGGGATTTTTGGAAGACATAGAATAGGGTTGCATTCATGACTTTCACAGAAGAAAGCAGGTATTACACATTAAGTTTGTGCTCTCCGACAAAAGGTTAGATAGTAAAAGAGTGCTGGAGAATTATGTTAATAAAGCAACATGATTGTGAAGTGAAGACCTTACCTGGGAACAGATATGAAGAAAGAAAAGGTGGAATAATTGTACTACTTTTCATTGCTAATGTTGAGAATCTCCTGTCTCCAAGCATCTCCAGTTTTAATGCACCACACTTCAACAGTATCTAAACCCTCTTGATTTTTAACTGGGTAAAAAGAAACATGTGACCTTGAAAATATATCCTTGAAGATGATGGTGGCTGTAGGTGCCAAGGGAAGAGCTGGAACTGTAGAACTCTGAAAATACAGTGGCTACTTGGTAGGTTGTCAAACCTTACAGATGCTTGAAATAGGTCATTGAATTGTATAATTTATAAAAGACTGCTTAAAAAGAGCAAGGTTGGTTTATAAACTGGCTAGATTTGGCTTTTGAAAATACCTTGAATGCTCTTGGCAGAAAATATATTTTCCCCACTAGTTTGACCCTGGGAGCTTCTGTAGGTGGATCTATATATGGAAGTTGCTATATTGGCCAATGCATTTAATTATTACTTGCTTATTGTAGCCATAACTATGTGATTTCTATCTTTCAGTTGCACTTACTTAAAAATAAGCTTTGTGGAAATTCACCAAGTCTAGATCTAAATGAGAGGATTTAGAAGAGTTAAAAAGGTTTATTGAGCTACAGTCAAATGATTTAAATTAGTGTATAGTACCTGGAAGTGCCCAAATATATTGGATTCTTCTGAGACTTATTGGCTCAAAATTTTGAGAACTACTGAGAGGAAGCCTATCTTAAATCAAGATGTTTTTATTCCCAATTTATTCACAGAAAATAAAGTTGTAAAATTGAAAGGAAGATTTCCCTGCCACTGGATTCACATCAGCTGCTGAACTCCCAGTTTTTATTCCCTTGTTTACTTAATAACATTTGATTGTGCAATTTGTGCTTTCCAGTTTTAGACCTGAATTAGAACTCCTTTAACCCATCACCTCTCTAGGTAATTACTTCTAGTTTTGAACTGCTCTTCACATAGGAAGATTTTTTTTCCTAACATTTAATCAGAGTCTGCCTTCTTAAAACTTAAAACCCTTATTCTATATTCTACAACTAAATATCGATCATCTTCAGTGAGAGATCCTTTTAAATACAGGTATTCCTTAATTTATAACACAATTAACCCAAAATTTCTGTTGCTAAGTAAGACAGTTAAGCGAATCACTGCAGTTAGTAACAGGGTTGTTAAGTGGATTTGTCTTCCACATTGGCTTTACTTGTCAAGTGGCCGTAAAAGGTGATCACATGAGCCTGGGACACTGCAACTGTACATGCCAGTTGCCAAGCATCTAAATTTTGATCACATATCACAGAGATGCTGGAACAGTCATAAGTGTGAAAAATGGTCATAAGTCACTTTTTTCAGTGCTGTTGCAACTTTGGATGGTTGCTACATAAATAGTTGTAAGTTGAGAACTATCTGTATTTGATAAACTATCAGATCTCTTCTCTGCCCTGTTTTTTCGTGGTTAAGCATTCTTAGGCCTTTCATCATGTGATAAATTTTAGCCTTTGTTGCTCTTTAGTTTGTTTGAATCCTCTTCAGTTTAATGTTCAGAATCAGGCAGGATACCTGGCATAGGGTCTGATCCCACTGCAGAATGAAATGGAACTATAATATTGGAAGCTATATTTCACATGTCCTATTGCATTTGATTTTTTTTCTAGCTTTATCACCCAGCAGGGTCATTCTCACTTTGTAATCAATAATCCAAGATCTTTTATGAAAGTACTTGTCATCAAGCCAAGTATCCCCATCCTATATGCATTTGTTTTCTGTTTCCTAAGCAAAAGAGAAAAGTAAAAATTAACAATTGGTCCTCTATTAAATGTCGTTCTGCTACTTTCAGCTTATTTTTCTTAACTTATGAAGACTGTTTTAAATGTTATTTCTATCTACTGGCTATGCTGCCTAAGATGGTATTGTTTGCAAATTGGTAAGCATTCCTTCTACCTCTTTCACCAGACTATTAATAAAGTATTGAAGAACAAGATAAACATATAGTACCTGACCCAGTATTTCTCTATGATATTTGAGATAACTATACCTAAGTGACATAGCATTTAATCATCACTTAACTAGCTTGCTAATCAGAATCTCACATTTTTTTGTAATATATTTTGCTGTAGTACATAGCACTCCCACTATCTGCTAAATAAACATTTAGATTAAAAATGGTTCTAATTTGAAAAGTCTGGTGCTTGAGAAATTCATGCTGGTATCTAATAATTACTACTTTGATCTCTGGAGGTTTGAAACAATCTTTTTATGATAAGCTTTTAAGGTCAATGATTAATGTCAGATTGATTGACTTACAAATTCCTGGATCCCCTTCTAGGTGTTCATTTACTTAGATTTCTGAATAAAGGTGGATAGTTTTAATACTTCAAATATTCCAATTGTTTCTGTTTATTTTGAACCCTTTTATCTTGCTTACTCAAATCAGAGTAGTCATCCCATCAGGTTTTGCTTTTCACACAACATGTGCACATCATGCGCATTAAATATTGTCCTTTCTGGGCTGCATTTTGGTTTATTTTTTCATTTTGCACACATTATGTGCTTTGTTATATATAAATCCCATTATCTACATGAGCTAATTTTCTGATTTTGTATTGAGTGGATTAATATATTCCATGAAAGCTGCTCACTTCCTCCTTTTTATAGCATGTAAGTCTACTGTGTATCTGTGAAGCAGTCAACTTCTTATTAGCAGTCCATCAATCTCAATAATTAGAATGATAGTCTCAGAATCCAAATATCTCTCATAAATATTGGCGTAAACAGTAATTAACTTCTTATATTCCTCTTTCCTTTCCCAGTCATGTCCGAAGACCATGTGAGCATATGTTAGCTTGGCAACTTTAAACTGTGTAGACTTCCAAACACTGCCCTAAATTTTGAACTTCTGCTCTGGATCTTTCAATTCCATATAAAGCGATTGTGGCTGGTTTTTTTCAGTATCATTTGATCCACATAGAATAGCAGGAAATGATAATTGGACTCCATTATTATAGGACTTCAGTATACTTTTAAAAACATTTTTTCCTGTGCTCCGGGCAGAGAGCATGCTTTGCAGCCCAGAACTCAATTATTCGTGTTGGCATGCTTTTGTTTGCTCCACATGCTAAAGTGGTACCAAGTATCAGGACACTCTGTCTTAAATGCAATCACATCTCCTCACTCTAAGATCCCCTCATCTTGCTTCTTGTTCCCCTTTTTTACTTCCTTGGTAGCTCAAAGTTGGTATTTCTAATAAATCAACTATTACTGTGCCACTATATCACTATCAAAGACACGCTTTATAATACTGGCTTGAGATCACCATAAATCACTAGTGAGGAAATGGCTTTAGCTCTCAGGTTAGCCAAGCACAAACTTGACGTAGAGGGAAAATTTGTTAAGAACTTCCATAAATTCTTCTGCTGAACTCTACTGCCAAGCTCCTATTTCCTCTTCCTGTTCAGTAGTTCTTGAGCAAATGTAAACATAAGTAGACACATAATCAGGCCTGCTATAGAGCATTTATCATGTTGTACCTGTAACTAATAGTTTTGGCATGCTTTAATAACTAAATTTAAATTGAGTGAAGAAAGAAATATTTTCCAAAATTACATTGTTTTTTCCAATGTAATGTAAGAGTGGGAATCTTGCAAGCATCCTCAGTTGTGGAATTCTGTTGGTTTGGCCTGGTTCTACCGAGCTGGTAGCAGCGATGAGCAGCGGAGACAGAACCAGTTTTCTTGCTGCTCTGCTGTTGGGCCCGCCCACCTGAGCTCCCATACTCACCTTTAGCCTCTGAATTTGAAGCTCAGCAGAGTGCTGCACAGCAGATGCTGAAGCGACCAGGAGAGGTGCAGGCTTGCAGTAAGGTCAAAAGGAAGTTCCTCAGACGACCGGATGTGAATTCCTTTTTGTAAAGTGTGGTTCCGGGGTTCAGATGGGCCTATTGATCACATACCTGGCTCCCTGCTATGTGGTATCAGCCCTGCCTGAGCTCCTCGAGGTCATAGTCGGCCTGGCGGTTGAGACCCCCAGGCTGATGGTCATGGGGGATTTCAACCTGCCTTTGGCTGGCAGGACCTCAGGGATTGCTCAGGAGTTCTTGGCTTTCATGACAGCCTTGGGCCTGACCCAACTAATTAGGGACCCCACTCACACTGGGGGTCACATCTTGGATTTGGTTTTTGTCTCTGGACAGTGGCAGGATGATCTAGTTATAGGGGACGTTATTGAGCCACTGTCATGGTCTGATCATTCGCTCCTTAGACTGGACTTCCAGGCCACACCCCCTCATAGCAGGGAGGCGGAGCCAATATGATGGTTCCGCCCCAGGCGCCTGATGGACCCGGATAGGTTCCTGATGGAGCTTGGGCCGTTTCCCGGTGTTCGAACACATGACTCGGTTGAGGACCTGGTGGCCACCTGGGATAGGGTGGCGGTTGGGGCCCTTGACCGAGTTGTGCCCTTGCGGCCTCTGACCCAATGCCACTCTCGCTCGGCTCCATGGTTCTCTGAGGAGCTGAGAGAGATGAAGCGCCGGAAAAGATGCCTAGAGAATGGTTGGACGGCTACCCGCTCCAGATCTGACCGAACATTATTGCGGTCCTATATTAGGACCTATTTAGTGGCAATAGGGGCGGCAAAGTGTTCTTACTTTTCTGCCCTTATCGCGTCCACAAGAAATTGCCCAGCTGCCCGTTTTAGGGTGACCCGCTCCCTTTTAAAAGTGGGAGCGCGGGAGGATCCTCTGCAGGGACAGGCTGAGGATTTTTCGAATTTCTGCTGGACAAAATCACTTAGATTCAGGATGGGTTGGACTCTGACTGGGCAACTCTGGATGGGGGGGTCAGGGGCGGAATTGGGGGAGGTCATCTGAGGAGAGTTTGATTCTGTGACCCCTGAGAACGTGGACAGGATGCTGGGTGGGCTTAATACTACCACATGTTTACTGGATCTGTGTCCCTCCTGGCTGGTATTGGCCACTCGGGAGGTGACACAAGGTTGGTTCCAGGGTATTATTAACGCTTCCTTGAGTGAGGGGTTTCTGCCTGCCACCTTGAAAGAGGCAGTAGTGAGACCCCTCCTCAAGAAACCGTCCCTGGACCCAACTTTGTTATCTAATTATCGTCTGGTCTCCAACATTCGCTTTGTGGCAAAGGCTGTTGAGAGTGTGGTGGCATGACAGCTTCCCCGGCACCTGGATGAAGCTGTCTATTTAGATCCACGCCAATCAGGCTTCAGGCCCGGATACAACACGGAGACGGCATTGGTCGCGTTGGTGGATGATCTCTGGAGGGCCCATGACAGAGGTTATTCCTCTGTCCTGGTCCTGTTAGATCTCTCGGCAGCTTTTGATACTGTCGACCACAGTATCTTATTGTGGTGGCTGGGGGGGTTGGGAGTGGGGGGCACTGTTTTGCGGTGGTTCTCCTCCTTCCTCTCCGACCGTTCGGAATTTGTGTTGGCAGGGGGGCAGAGATCGACCCCGAGGCCCCTGATCTGCAGGGTTCCTCAGGGGTTGGTGCTCTCGCCCCTGCTGTTCAACATTTATATGAAGCTGCTGGGTGAGATTGTACGTGGCTTTGGGGTAGAGTTTCATCAGTACGCTGATGATACTCAGCTGTACATTTCTACCCCAGGCCACCCGATGAAGCCGTGGAAGTGATGGCCCAGTGCCTGGAGGCTGTGCGGGATTGGATGGGGCGGAACAGGCTTCAGCTCAACCAGCCAAGACTGAATGGCTATGCTTTCCGGCACCCCGATACAACCAGCTAGCTCTATCACTGGCTGTGGGGGGGGGGGAATTCTTGCCCCCACAGAGATGGTGCGCAATCTGGGTGTCCTCCTGAACATACGGCTATCGTTAGAAGAATATATAGCAGCCGTCACCGGGGGGGCTTTTTATTAGGTCCATAGGATCTACCAGTTGCGGCCCTTTCTGGATTGGAAGCGCTTCGCACAGTCACATTCTGCCTTCGTTATCTCCCGCCTAGACTATGCCAATGCTCTCTACATGGGGCTCCCCTTGAAGAGCACCCGAAGGCTCCAACTGGTGCAGAATGCAGCTGCGCGGGTGGTTTTGGGGGCTTCTCGGAGCTCTCATGTTACACCACTCTTGCGCGAGCTGCATTGGCTTCCATTGGTCTTTTGGGTGCGTTTCAAGGTGTTAGTTACCATCTTTAAAGTGCTCCATGGCTTGGGACCTGGGTATTTACGGACCGCCTACTGCCACCATTGATCTCCCGTCGGCCAATGCGCTCCCATAGAGTGGGTCTCCTTGGGGTGCTGCCGGCTGGATGGCTGGCGACCTCGAGGGTGCGGGCCTTGTTGGGGGCACCCTCCCTCTGGAATGAATTACCCCCAGAGATGAGGATCATTCCTGACCTTTTGACCTTCCAGCGCACGTTGAAAACTCATTTATTTTATCAAGCTGGTCTGGCTAGGGTTTTATAAGGTTTTAAATTTGGTTTTAATTGGTTTTAGTCCTTATTTTTAAACCCTTGTCTCGTTTTTATTCAGCCACGGTATTTAATCTTTTTAATTGTTTTTAATTATTGTGTTCTTATTGTATTTTTTAATGGCTGTACACCGCCCCGAGTCCTGCAGGGAGAGGGGGCGGTATATAAATCTTGTAAATAAATAAATAAAGTGAGTTAGAACACCTCTGCGCCTACACAAATGCCTCTGTGCCTGTGCAAAGTGTGCGCTTGGCACGTGTGTGCACACAAAGTGTGTGCACATGCTCAAAGTGTGCCCACCAAGCCATGTCCACCGAACCAGTGGTAAAAGTATTTGAATCCCATCACTGCTCCAGATGCTGTTGAACTGTAGTTCCCAGAATTTTTAAATAATATTCATACTAATTGGGACTACTGAGACTTGATGTTCAGAAACATCTGGGTGATCATGTGTTCCCTAATCCTGTAGTGTGTAGCCTTTGCCAATTTTATATGTTGTAGAGATAAGTCAAGCCCTGAAGTCCTTGGAGGAAAATGGATGGATACTAAATAATTTATTTAGAGTGAAATGAATAAACAAATAATTCAGTAGGTATTTCTTTGTTACCTCTGTGTTTATTGCAAGTCTGATTTTTTAAAAATAATTAAATAACTCTTAAAAATATGTTCAGTTGAGTATACAGTAGCCTTTAGAAATGTGGTCTGGAGGAATGATTGCTACAGACACAAACAAGCTTTTAAGAGTGGTATGTGTGATGAAATATGATTTTCTGGTGGCCTTTGGCTGCAAACAATGTTATGGGACATTCCCCTGAAAGAAGAGCACGTATTACCCGGTAGAAGCATCCATTTGGAGAAAACTCCTATAAGCATTTCTAATGCTGGATTACATATTACAGTGTTTATTTGAGGTGTTCTTTTACTTGTTGCCTCTTTATTTCTCTTATTTCTTCACGCCTGACTTCTGAGAAATTCAGAGTTTGAAGATCATATGGGGTATGGAATCCATATCTTGCTCAAATGCAAAAATCTAAATTAAAGCAACCCTCACCAAGAGTTTAGCCTCTGTCCATGACATGAATAATAAAGAAAAGCCATCTTCTTAAACTGTTGATTAAACTGTTCTTATTGTTGGGAAGTTATTTTGTAAAGTTCAATTAGATTTTAACTTTTTTATAACTTTATTCTGTGTACCTGCATTGTGGGATAATGTAGAGTAGTCTTGACCTCCTTCTGACAATCTTTCAAGCAATTAAAAACTATTTTATTTTTTCTCCTTAGTTATTTTTGTTGTCAGTCATGATCACTTCACACCATTTCTTCTCATGAAGCATAGATTCCAGTTCCCCGATTCTCTTTGTCTTCATTGAACTGTTTGGTCTAAATTTGTAAAGTATGGTGCATATAACAGAATGTAGTACTCAATATACCAAATTGATTGGAACAGGTATTATCTGTGACTGTAATGAGAATAACAAAGATCACTGTCAGATACGAGAAATCTGAGTCCAAAGCGGGAATGTAATTTGAGAAAATGTCTCAGACTTCACCCTCACTAGTTCTCTTAAACATAAAGGCAAGGAAGGAAGACTTGCAAGATTCTGTTACTGTAACATTATAATAAAAATAGTATTAACATTCATAACTTTGATGTTCTGGTTGAACTATTCTGAAGGGCTGACAGTGATTTAGAAAATGTACTTTTCTTGATGCAACCTAAAACAGCAGTTCAAGTTCCTCAGTTTAGATCTGAAGAATAATATCAGAGCTGATGATGATCAAATTAGTTTTTCGTTGTTACTAAAAGAGATATAGTGAATATTCATGTGGAAAACTTTAGTGGAAGTTTGAAGAATTCAAATGAATTGAATTTCAAGGTGAATAAAGGAACAATTTATATTTATATATGCAAAGGTATCTATATTATATAATATCAGTGTTGTAAGCATTAGTCAAAAACCATGGCAAAAAAACAAATGACTAATCATGGCTAGCCAATCTTTTGATGAACAACAGCTACAGATAATATGGGGAGTTAAAGGTCACAAAATGGATATGTTTATTTCAGATAACTGGGCAGGTATGCCTGCTTTTGTGGAAGGTGGAAGATTGATAGCCTTTTATTTGGGGCAATTATTTTATTTTTATTTTAGGCAGTTTTAATCATTCCCTCATTTCAAAATAGTAGGAACTTGTGCTTCTTATTTTCAAGAATTGTAATGGCAGAGTATTCCAGGGGCTTTAGAAAAGGAATTGAGGGAATACAAGTTGCCAATCCAGATATAGCATGGTCTATGAACCAGCCCTTGCATGTGATATATGTTTCCCAGCATTTTTTTTCCAAAGGAGCAAATGCTGTCTTAGGGTGGCCATATCAAAATTTAAGTGCTTCTGACAAATCCAAGTAAAGGCAATGTGTAGTCAAAGCTAAAATTTCTAGGTAATCCCATGTTCTAAGGAGTCCCAACACCTGGGAGAAAATTTCATTTTAATCTAGTCCTTGAAGATCTAATTGTTTTGAATAGACAGTTGAACAGAAGCAAAAGAGCAATTTATTTAATTACAAAAGGTGCAGTTGTGGTGCACAGCTATTCTTAATAATTCAAGGGTAATATCAGAAGTATTTGGTTATTATCCTTTCCTTGGATTTTTTTTATTTGCTAATCTAACCAATGGATTTAGGACTTCCTAGAAGTCTTTATTCCAGAATAACTTTGATCCAGCTTTTAGTAACTTCCAAGCCCAGAAAAAGTCATGCAGGTACCATATGAAAATAAGATGAATATATGTGTACAAAGTTATTTTTGTATTGTAGTTCAAAGTGCAATTGAAAATAAATACTAAACAGTTACAATTTTGCATCTTGTTTCCTAGTTTAAGTTCCCTTTGCTAATTTTATTAATTGATCATTACCTTACCTTATTAAGGCTCCTCTAACATAATGTTTATGAACCAGGTTGATATAGTGGTTAAAGCATCAGGTTTAAACTGTGAGACTGTGAATTCTACCTTAGGCACAAAGCCAGCTGGATAATTTTGTGCCAGTGAATTTCTTTCAGTTCTAGGAAAAAGGCAATGACAAGCCACTCTTGAAAAACCTTGCCAAAAAACCTGCAGGAACAATTGGACATGACTGAATGGGGAGGAGGCGGGACATATGCTTTTCTGATAAAATAAGTATCTCACTCCTCCTAAATATTGTTGGTTGACTCTTGTTCTGAGAAATAACATTTACATTTTCTACCATCTATATCCTATCTATTTCTGTTTAAAAGCAACCATTTAAAAAAAATGGAGCCAGCCAGCAAGTAGTTGATTTAAATCAATTCATTTCAAAATGCAGTATTGGATTTAAGACTATTTTTACACTGTGAATGCATTTTCACAGTTTATAAAAATATATTTTAATAAAAATAAAGTAAAATATTGGACAGTTCATTAAAATGTCTGGTGTGTTCTGTTATATCAATCTATGTTTGGTATGATTAAATCAAAAAAGTACATGACTGATAACATAGGGGGAGTGTAAGTTTACAAAATGGATTCCTTTATTTCAGAAAACTGGGTAGGTATTTTGTTTTTGTGGAAGAGGAAAGATCAATAACTTTTTATTTGGGAAAATTTTCCTGATAGAGTTTAGCCATTTAGCTAAACAGAAAAAAAAATATTTCTAGCTATTCTTTACAGGAGCAAACTTTCCTTGACATAGGGAGGAACTCAAAGAATGAAATAACATGCCTTTATTGTTATATGTAAGACTATATACATGAGTGTCAATGTATGTATGCTCTCTATCAACAGATCAAAATTGGAGCCACTGCCATATTCTTTAAGAGTCCCCTACACTTACCTAGATTTCCTATTTCTAGTGTCTTCAACCTTCCTGTCTAAATTTCTTGAAGTTTCAGTTAAAATAAAAATCCAATTTCATCCAGGAGTGGGTGCATGCCTCAAAAATATTTTTCTTGGAAGATGTTGATTAGTAATAGCAATACTTTTTCTTTGCAGAACAAGCCCCAGACAGATGACTCAGTCTGGAGGCCATTAATGAGATAAAGAAGGAGCTGCTTAAAATAGTTGTTGAGCATCATGCAAGAATATAAAGAGCCTTCTGGATTATACCAAAAGGCTTTTTAAATGATACTCCTGTTTCTCAAACTATCTAACCAGGTGTCCTCAAAAGGTTAATATTTATGATGTGTGAGCAATAAGCATTAGCAACCAGACTAGTTGCTTTGAGATCCTTGAGACCCATGTCCAGAGACACTTTCTCTGGCAAAAAGTTAGCTGATGCCCCACATTGTCTTTATGTCATTTGAAATTTTAAAGAAATGAACTTGTTGGTTGTGACTGCAGGACCCTCTTGTTTCTAACAGTACCATTGGCAACTTCTTTGCTGCCAGTTGCATATAATGATGTTGTACACCATGTCACTTATTGTTTCCTGGCCATAGACAGCCATTTGTGACCATTTGTGACTTTCACATTAGGCAATCAGATCTTCAGTTGATTTGCATGGCATTAGAGACCACTGTTTAGGAATGATGCAGAAATGCTCTTTTGTTAAATAGATGCTTTCTCCAGGGGAAGAAGGTATTGTCCAGCTGTTACTCAAGAACAAATTCTTAATAGTGATAGAAGCCAGGTAGGAAGAATTTTACTCTGGAATAGATATTTATTTATTACTGAAATTGATACTTGAAGGATGTGTCTGTAATATGCAAGGATGTAAATCCTGTAATCCCCTGAAAATGCAAAATGAATCTGCTGGAAAAATTGAGCCTAGCAAATCTAAAGGCCTCAGATACTATGAAAGAGTGCATGGCTTGCCCATTCTAATCTATACTAAATATCCCCTCCCCATAATACATCTCTAGGCCTTCTGAATAAATAAAGATAACTAACTAACTAATCACTACTTTCTTTGAGAATATGTCTGCTTTCCCTGAAAAACAACAAGTTAAAAATTGGGTGTTAACTGTTTCCATTTGCCTTAATGGCTGTACTTTCCAAATCCCTGATTCTTATTTTTTTTTTCACTTTCGTATTAGAGGATTCTGGAAGTTGAAATCCACATGTCTTAAAAATGCCCAGGCTGAAAGCATTGCTCTATATATGATAATATATCGATGTGCTGGTATATATTAGTGCTAATAGAATAGAGTGGAATTTCTATATTTTACAAAACTCATCCAATTTATGTTACATTGGCAAGCTTGCTTATAGAGGTTGTTTTTAAGTATACTTTTTCCTCTGAATAATAGACTGTACAGCTATGTGTAGTTGCCATGGTACAAATATGACACAAATTGAGACGTTAAATATTTCAAGGTTTTAAGGTTAAGTATAACGGGATCCAATTGTTCAAGACTAAATATCATGGGAGTCTACAGCTTCTGCTGCCTATCCTACTTCCCTTGACTCACAGCAAGGTGGGGGGAAGTGAACATGTCCTCCATATGTCTTGAAGAAGAATAAGCTGCCGAGATGGTGACATTAGCATGTGTGAAAGGAAGTGAGGGGGAGCAGGGTAGATGAAATAACAGAAGTACTCTGAAAATACAGTTCAGGCGACAGGTTTATGATGAACTGTAGAAATTCTATTCTAATAAATTCTAGACCAGATGAAAATGGCAAAATAGTGAGCTTTATTTTGTGTTTGAGGAATTCAGAAGATCAGAAATTGCATGCAGATTTTGAAAAGAGATGGTAATACAGTATATTAAGAATTTTAATCTTCAAAAGCTTTAGTGACAAACAGGAATAACATGGGATTGTTAGTACCATAGTACAGTGGTTGCCATCTGATGGGCTGGGGACCACTGGTCGTCCATGGGAAAATTTTAGTGGTCCATAGAGAAATGCCCCCCCCAAGCACTCCCCCCAAAGCAATTAATCCAGGCTGCACAGGAACACAAGGCTGCACCACCCACGTGGTCCGCCCACCTGCTGGCCCCCACCCTCCAGCCAATCTTATCTTGAGTAGAGGCATGCAAGCTGGAACTGGAAAGTAAACCAATGGCAAGGAGGGATATCTGCCCTGGGATGGCTTACTGATATTGGTGGGAAAGTCGATCCCATATTCCAGAGCTACAGTAGTCACAAGACTGGCCCTTTGGTCATCCCAGAGCAGCTGCTCCAGTCCATGGCAGGCCGGTGCACCCAGGTGGAGGAGCAGCTGCTCCGGGATGACCAAAGGGCCAGTCCTGTGACTACTGCAGCTCTGGAATATGGGATCGACTTTCCCACCAATGTCAGCAAGCCACCGTCAGTCAAAATTCATATTAGTGGTCCACGAGATTTAAAATTATGAGTTTGGTGGTCCCTGAGATTGGCAACCCATGTCATAGTAGATGAAATTTTATGGGACTAATATGAAACCTAGCCTCAAAATTAAGTGCTTAACAGAATAACAGAGTTGGAAGGACCTTGGAGGGCTTCTAGTCCAACCCACTGTTCAAGCAGGAAACCCTATACCATTTCAGATAAATGGTTTTCCTGTCTCTTCTTAAAAACCTTCAATGTTGGAACACTCACAGTTTCTGGACGCAAGTCATTCCACTGATTAATTATTGTAACTATCAAGAAAGTTCTTTTTAGTTCTAGGTTCAATATCTCCTTGTTATGTTATGTTTGTTATGTTTATGTTTATTTAATTTATATACCGCCCCCTCTCCCATTTGGGACTTGGGGCGGTGTACAGCCAGATTAAAACAATACGAAGAAATTTAAAATTTAAAAACAGATTAAATAAGTGGCTGAAGTTAAAAATAATAATAATAATAAAAACAAGGGTATATAAAATGACAAATTTAAAACCCCACAATACTACTAGGCCAGACTGGCTCATTGAAAAAGATGAGTCTTCAATGCGCACCTGAAGGTTCGCAGGTCAGGGATAGTCCGTATCTCCGGGGGCAGCTCATTCCAAAGGAAGGGTGCTCCCACAGAGAAGGCCCGTACCTCGGGGTCGCCAGCCGACATCGTGCAGCTGATGGCATCCCAAGGAGGCCCACCCTGTGAGAGCACACAGGCCGACGGGAGGCCGATGGTGGCAGAAGGCTGTCCTGTAAATACCCGGGTCCCAAGCCATGGAGCACTTTATAGATGACCACCAACACCTTGAATCGCACCCAGAAGGCTACCGGAAGCCAATGCAGCTCGCGCAGGAGCGGTGTAACATGGGAGCTACGAGAAGCCTTGATTAGTTGATTAGTTTCCATCCCTTAGTTCTTATTCTGCATTCAGGAGCAGAGGTGACACTACCTAAGGAGTGGAAGCCCCTTAGCTATGAAACACTGCTATCATGTCACCTCTAATCCTTCATTAAACTAGACCTCTAATCCTTCATTAAACTAGGCTCAATTCCTACAATCATTTTTCATATGTTTTAATCTCCAATTCCCTAATTGGAGGTTGCTCTTCTCTGCACTCTTTGTTGCTCTTCTCTGCACTCTTTCTAGAGTGTCAGCAAAACTGGATACCATATTCAGAGGTGCTATTCAACTGGTTCTCACCTACTTGGACAAACTGGTAGCGGTTATTTTGCATGGGTCGCCGAACGGGTGGCAACCCCTGGTTGGCCACGTCTCCAACCCGGTCGCCCGGTTGCTCACTTGTGATCGCTCTCCTAGCTTTCCGTTCTCCACGTCCTCTTTCTCCCTGGGGGAAAGGAAGAAAGGCTTGGATGCTGCAAGTATCGCTTTCCCCGTGTGAGTTAAAGTGCTTGAGTGAGAAGGAGTGCAGTCTGACAGCGGGGGTAGGGGTGAATCGAGCCTTGGAGCACTTTTGCAACATAAAAGAAATGCATTTTGGAAGCAGCAGGCAGGTCCTTTAAAAACTTCTCCAAGGATTCCCCATGGATGCTGCAAGTATCGCTTTTCCCTTGTGAGCTAAAATGTCTGGAGTGAGAAGGAGTGCGGTCTGACAAAGGGGGTGGGGGAATTCACTCCAGCCTTGGAGAAATTTAAAAGAACTGCTTCCAAAATGCTTGTCTGTAAAGTGCTGTGTGTGTTTTGTGTGTGTGTGTGTGTGTGTGTATGAGAGAGAGAGAGAGAGCGAGAGGAAGGAAGGAAGGAAGGAAAGAAAGAAAGAAAGAAAGAAAGAAAGAAAGAAAGAAAGAAAGAAAGAAAGAAAGAAAGAAAGAATAGGAAGAGAAAGAGAGATAAAACTCAGTGCTATTATTTTTAATTGTTCCATTATTTATCATATGTTAATACTGTCCCTACACATAGAGTGATTTTTCTGCCTTTCTTTTGCCCAGGACTACCACATATTTTTCAGGGTTTACATGCATTCAGTGTCAATTGTCCAGAGCATAAAATACACATGTGTTTTACAAGAGTTGAAAAGGCACCTTGTAGGTCTTCTAGTCAGCCCCCAGCTCAGGCAAGAAAACTGAGGATGCCAAACTCTGAGTAGAAAACCTGGGAAAGGTGTCAGAATAATACTTAGAAGGGACCTTGGGGTGAACACTATACCATTTCTGAGAAATGGTTGTCCAGTCTTTTCTTAAAAACTTCCAGTGATTGAGCACCCAGAATTTCTGGAGACATTCAGTTACACTGGTTAGTTGTTCTCACTGTCAGGAAGTTTCTCCTTAGTTTCAGGTTGCTTCTCTCTGTTCAGTTTCCATCCATTGCTTCTTGTTTGCATTCTGCTTCTTGGAAGATACATTGTCTCCCTTTCTTTATGGCAGCCCCTTAAAAGCCTGTTGCCTATCACACTCTTGGGTAAAGCATGTGAATCATTTCCTCCTTTCAGTGGTCCATGAAAGTATATCTATAGTATGCAGATAATAAAGTCAAAAAGGGTGAACATTTTTACAGAACTATAGATAAGTTGAGGCTGGGTGACAAGGAATGCCAGGGGGGAGGGGCCAGGTGAGGCACTCTTTGATGTGAGTGACATTGAGTTGGCCACGCCCATCCAGTCACATGATCACCAAGGCATGACCATCCAGTCACATGACCACCAAGCGCGCCCACCCAGTCATATGACCACTAAGCCACACCCATCCATCACATGACCAAGCCACGCCCACCAAATAAGCCACGCCCACAGAACCGATAGTAAAAAATTTGAATTCCACACTGACCATATTCCAAGTTTTGTCTTTCCAAGGTATTATGCTGTGGCATGAACACTTCATATAATCTTAATTCTATCCCTTTGTTAATGCAACTTAGAAATGGGTTGACTTTTTGGCAACAGCACAAAAAATGCTGGCTCATATTTAAGTATCCGCTAGGACTCCAAGATCCCTTTCGCAGTTTCCACTATTGAGCCAGGTACTACCTATTCTATACCTGTGCATTTGTTTTTCCTTGCCCAAATGTAAAACCTTACTTTCCTCACCATTGAATTTCCTTTTTTTAGAAAGGGTCCAGTATACAATTCTGTCAGGATCCTTCTGTATCTTGATCCTGAAGTGTTGGCTATTCCTTGGTGTCATCTGATGAGTTCCCTTTTTATTTCCTTGTCTTGGAAGTCAAATTACTTTTAATCAGATCAGATGCTGAGAAGATGGGGTAATTTAGAATAAAAATTTCAAAGACTGCTTTTAACCATAAAAATTCATGGATACAGTCATCATGAGCAATTCGACCTGAAACTATATTTGTGTCATTGATAGTGATACTTGGGCATTGAACTAAATAAGGATTGACAAAAACTGTAATGGAATATTAAAGGTGATGGAGAGGTTGAGAAATTGAAAAATCATCCCAAAAAAAGGCAGTGGTAAATCTACATTGCTGCCAAAAAAACTGCATGTATATGTATACATCATCATCAGGAATCATTCCATTTTAAATGTTTTTTTTTTCTAATAGCAGATATGAAAGAACTTTAATCAAAACTATGATGAAGTACCATAATGGCCACAAATAAAGTTGCCTCACTTTCTTTGAATTGTTTTATAAAGTAATGGGTTTTTTAGTGGTGCATTACACACTACACTTAATTTGGTTGTTGTTTCATAGTGATCATTTTTATTTTCATTTTGAGATGTGTGTTCAACAGATCGATGAGGGATGAATAACTTGATGGCAGAATCATAAAAGCTACTGAAGCTATGGGCTGAGATTGTTTTTTGCAGACTTTATTTGTGTCATTATATTATTTGTTTTAAATAAATACTTGCTAATTTTCCCAAATTACTTGATTGAATGGAATAATTACATTTAGTAAAGGAAGATGTTGGAAGTTGAAAAAGGGGATCAGACAATGGGGAGAATAGAAGATGTTGGAAGTCTGAAAAGGGGGATCAGACAATGGGGAGAATATATTGAATCTTTATTCCCACATCTTGGGAGAAGTTTCTTTCCAAAACCTCTAATTAGAAATGTCATTACTTTAACATTACTCCACATGCCATTTTTGTTGGGGGGAGGGGGGGGGGTTGAATGTCTGGATAGAAATCTGTAATTCATTCTATTTTGTGTTAATTTTTGGAAAAAGAATGTATAAAAGTAAAATTCTTTCTTGGAAGAAGATGGTTCACAGACCGCTGCATAAGGAATCTAGCATATAACTTGACTTTCAGAAAGAAATTTCTTATAATGTAAGAAAAATAGATTGATAAATATATATTGAATATGAACATGTTCTGGCAGCAAAATTGGCATTGAAGATCAGTAAATTCACTCTACAGAACAACCACAATGTTGATAAAGGAGTAGGTAATGCATCATAGCTATTATGCTATACATGAACATGTAGTATTTGGCCAATGATCTCTATCTGATGGCCTCTAATGTATGAGATTATAATTCCTGCAATTTCCAAACAGGATAATCAAAACATCCTCTCTTAAAGCTTTCTTGAGTTAATCAGTGTTACAGCTACAATTGTTAAATGCATAGTTTACTTAAAAACTAACTGGGATTTCTTTTGTGTGTGCAATTTATATGTGGAATGAAGTAAAGGATAGCTTATCTGCTTACTTATTTAGAGATCTAAGGTTTGTAAAAAGCAAAACAAAGCAACCACCTTATAACCTAAGTGAAAGATGGCCCTAGGCACGTAGTTATGTATACTGATTTTCCCCATAGAGCATTCGATCTCTGATTGTGGACAAGAGATGCCTGTGTCACCGCCACCACCACCACCTCCTCCTCCTCTCCCACCCTCTTCCTCTGGAGGACCACCACCTCCCCCTCCTCCTCCTCCACCTCTTCCATCCCGTTCTGGAGGTCCTCCATCGTTAACTTCCCCGACTTCTTTTTCATCATCATCTGGAGATCATCCTCCACCACCACCACTACCTTCATTTCCTCTGGTAAGTTTTTTTCTTCCTCCTGGTTTGATTAGACTTTAAAGAGTGCTACTCCTATTTGCCCCCTATAGGTGGCAGCACCTAACTAGGTTTAGCTGATCTTGGGCGGAAAAAAGTCCAGTTTGTATCAGATCTGTTTTGATATTAGCTGGGAGGATACTGTGAAATCTAAGGTAGATTAAAGTTGAAAAAACTTCTTTGGATGTTAATAGGAGTTAAGCTTGATTTGTGGAAAATTTTAATGGTAATACCACTGTATATTTAAATATACTTTAAAGCTGCTTAAAGGAAACTAATGCTAGTCTACAAAATCTAAAATGCTGGAGCTTTCTCAAAAATAGCTGCATTTTAAATGCATTTTAAAAAAAAGAAAAATAGAAATAGTTTATTCTTGAAAATAGATACATGTATTCATTAAGTAAATGTTTAAATTTTCTCTTTTTAGTTAAAGTACCATGCAATTCTTTTTACTTTCCTTATGCTTAGTTGATTTTAGTTGCTTGGATTTTATTTTTATAATATTTTGCTTACACAGTGGATGTATTATGATTGCTGCATTCTATAATATAGTTTGTAGTTCACCTTTTGATCTTGAATGTGTTATATTCATCAGGTATACTATTAATCCAGTATACTTTCATCTCATTCCTTTTCTAAATACAAAAATTATTGTGATACTCCAAAGCCAGACAAATTCTGTCACTTAAGAAAACCTCATATTTACAGTTGATGCATACAATCTGGTCTTTCTAATACAGGTATAAGAATAAAAATGTTTTTTTGTTTTGTTTTTCACCTTTCACAAATTACATAAATATTTTTGTTAATCTATTTAGGTTCATTAGCTTTAGAAATAGTTTATCTTTAAAAAAAACTGTCTTTTTTTCCCCTTGGATGGATTTCAGATCAGTAAATGGATAGATATCAATTAGGCTCTGATATTAAACAATCAGGGTGATGCTTACCAAGCCAGAGGCAGGAATCTGGTCTACAGTGGACAGAACTTAAATATTAAAGCAGAAATCAAAGAAAAGAAAGCCAGTAAGAGCAAAACAAGGATTCAGGTTAGCACTGTAAAGTCATGTGCAGAAAATTTTAAATCATCCTCTATTTGGACTGGAGCTGGACTTTAAATATACTTAAACATTTTAAAAAGTCATTAGAAAGGAGGTCAAGGTATGGAAAAATTGCCCTTGGACCAAAGACTGAATGGATATTTGGGTTATCTCATCTGATCAAAATCTTCCTCGGTTCCTTGATTGACTTCTGTGGCTACCTACTTTTCTTTAGCTTATGCTTGGAGATCATCAAACCTAACCTCTGGAGACCTACTTGGAAATATCCCAGACTTTTTACAATACACATTAATGCAATAATTTTCTAGATAGGATTTTCTACACATCTAGAACTTAACAGGACTGAATTAAAGGACTAACTCAGTATGTTAATTAACTCACAAGCTATTCAAATCAAACAGTCAGTGTGAAATTAAATGGACTCCAGGGGATGGTTGAGGACAGGAAGGCCTGGAGGAACTTTGTCCATAGGGTCGCGATGGGTCGGACACGACTTCGCAGCTAACAACAATATTCAGATCAATGTTTGCACTCCATTAATCTGTGACAATGAGAGACATGTTTCCATGTCTTATTCACTTACAGTATCTGTGGACTTCATCAAATGTATTCACAAAGAATATCTTTCTCTTTCATGTTTTATTACCTTTCAAAAATAAGAATGTGAAAAGTCATATGCAGCCAAATCTACAGTTCAATTTCTGAATAATTGTACAGATCATAAAGATTCAGATGAAAAATCCAGGGAGAAAAATTGTGTGTGTGTGTGTGTGTGTGTGTGTACATGTGTGCATATATGATTTAAAAAATACCCCTCTGGAAATGAATTGTTTGGCATAGTCATATATTGCTCTGTGATTTTCAGAGATGTCTAGAGTTAACTCTGCCTTTTGTCAGGTCAAATTAGACAGTAGGCAAAAATGCGAAAGTAAGAACTGCGTAGGTGAAGAACAGACACAAGTTCAACTGTTGACATAGTTGGTCTGACTATACCATTCAGTACAATACACGACCTTTAAAAAAACTAAAATGAATTAGTTCACAGGGCTGCATCTACAAAGCCTCAAGTAGATCAACTATTATTATCCTTCTCTGACATTCCATCAAAATGGATGATAAGCATAATTTCCTCATGATACTTTGTTTTTTATACACATTTTCATGGTGTCTTATTTCTTTCCATATATTTACACAATGTAATCTTTTAAAAATTTAAAGAAATTTACTTCACTAATATAAATTATAAAAAAGGACCAAAAAATTCATTTCTGCTCCATCCAAAGGTGACGTTGTATCACTAGGTGGCCTTCTGTAGCCATGTTGAAGTTTGCAAGGCCCAACTATTATTCAGTCCCATAAGTATTGTCTAATTTTCCCTAATGTCTATACAGAATTTTTGGAGAGGGATAAATGTAGTGGCAATTATTTGATCTTGGTAAATCTAAATATTAAGAACAGGACTTTGGAGAAGTGTATGGATTGAATCTGGCTGCATCTCATACTTGTAGAACATGCATGAATTGGCAACAAAAACATGTAAACCAAATCAAGCCAAGCTAACATCTGTTAACTCTGGTTTGGACACTTTATTTGCCATTTCAATGAGATTCTATATTTCTCCACTTAAGTCTATTGGGAAGATTTTTTGAGTTTGATAAAGAAAAAAGATTTACCGAGTCCTTTCTCCTGACAATCTAGCCTGTTAAATGCATGAGTCATTCCATCCTTTTTAAAAAGAAAAACTGTACTTGTTATTTAACGCAACATTCCTTATATAAGAAATAATAGAATATCCCCTAACGGCTGCCAAAGAAAATGACTACCAACTGTTCATGTTCTGATTTCATAAAGGAAGGTCATGGGAATTAATTTTATTTTTATTTGCAGACCCATATGTGGGTTTTTAATAAAAGAAGTAACCTTTTCTTTCTTGTTGCTTTTGAACTCTAGGGAGGAAAATCAAGAAAGTGAGGTTTTTTGATAGTTGTTTATTTTTAACTTTTTATATTCCACTTCTCTGCAGGAAGGATCTAAAAATGAAGAATATACTCTATCAACATATTTTAAAACAATAGCCTCTAATACCTTGTTCATAAAGGTCTGTTAAAGTGGGATTAATAAGTAACAATAATATGCAGTAATCACAAGGGCTTAAAAAAGACCTCCAAGGATTCCAACAATGTAAGTTAGGGAGTTAAAATTTTTACCCATTGCCAAGCAAACAAACATTGGGACTTGGTAAGTCACTGTTATGCTTTGAGTATGTTGGAATAAGTAAAAGATGATCTGTGCCCATCTCCCAATCTTTTTTTAGATAATAACGGTTAACATCACAATCGTGTGTATCATCTATAGCAGTTTTGCTTTATTCCAATCTGTTGATATTATAATGGTTTTGTTCTGTCTTATATTGTTGTAAGAGTCTATTAGCAGGACGTGTGTGTGTGTGTGTGTGTGTGTGTGTGTGTGTGTGTGTGTGTGTTGGGGGAAAGCACAAGGTTCAAGGACACAAATGGCTGACCAGATTTGGCCAAACATTGAACAAGCTAATCTATCTGGAGATGTAACATTAACTCTTGTTACCTGAAACTAGCAATGGGTGAAAGCATGTTAGGAGAATATCTAAGCAGGAAATTCTTGGTAGTGAGAATTATTAAGCAATAGAATATTTTGCCTCCCAGTATTGTGGATGCTCCATTGCTAGAAGTTTTCAGGAAAAAAATTGGGCAGCCATTTGTCCAAGATGGTATGAGAAATCTTGCTTTGGATAAGGGGGCCGGACTAGAACAGGGGTCTCCAACCTTGGCAACTGTAAGCCTGGCTGACTGGGGAATTCTGGGAGTTGAAGCCCTCCAGGCTTAAAGTTGCCAAGGTTGAAACCCCTGGACTAGGAAACTGCCAAGGTCCCTTCTAGTCTCATGAACCTATGTTTGATCATCAGAACTGTGGTATAAGAAAGAATCAGGAGGGGAAATAATATAAATAGAAATATATTTCTATAAATAGTAAATATATTTCAATGGTGTGTGTGTGTGTGTGTGTACTAATTCAGATTTAAAAATAAAATGATATATTAAGATTTTTTTTCTATTCCTATTTTCCCCCTTGTCGCATTCCAACAAATGGTATTCTTATGAGGAGAAAAAATAACTACTGTATAGTACGTCCATATGATACAACTTGTGGACATATGAATGAAAAACAAACCCCACAGCTGTTGGTTCTAAATTTAAACCAAGAGTTTGCCCAGGAGTGGCCCTAGTCTAATAGCAGAGTTACAGCAAAACTATCAGGAAAGCTGCTGGAATCAGAATTTAAAGGGATGATTTAAAAACAAGGACCTTTTCAAGTTATGTTTCTTCAGTTCTTCACAGTAAGTATTGCTTGATATTCTCCAAAAGAAAAGGCTATACATTTCACTGTAATGTGTGCTGTAACAGCATTTGAACATGGAACATTTAGCTTTTGAAAATAGTATATATTTATGTGTGTGAAACAGAAATGTTATCAAGGAATTTGAAGGTAATTATGTAGGTTAATTTGTCAGACAGCATTTCAAAATGACCCTCTTTTTGGCAACAAATGTAGTCATAAGAATAGAAGCTATTAATAAGATTTTACATCATCCCCCAGGAAATCTTCTGGTGCCAATATTACCCCACCTGAATGTGCCATCTAGAAGAGCTAACACTAAATTTCTGGAAGAAAGAAGGAAAATTTGTGACTAATCATTTAAAATACTTACAGTATTTATATACTAAATAGGGTCTGTGTGTTTTATGCATGAAAATGCAAAAATGTGTGATCTTTTCATTATGTTTCAGATTTTTAGTCAACTATAATTTAAAGTTAGATATATATAAAAATAGGATGGCATTCAGAGATTATGTTAAAGAGGGAATGGCACAGATACAGTATGATAGTAACATGACAATCTGAATTTTGATTTAATTTTGCATATATTGTATTATGTTTGTGAGTTGCAGAAAAAAGGAATATGACAATTAGCTACAGCCTGCGACTCTGAGTTGCTCTCCCTATTATACTCTAACATTAAAGGCACTACTAACCTTATTACCCTTTAAATATGCTTTTGCCCTCTCTCTTGTGTTTATCATAGCATGCAAAAGTTGAAAACCAAATTATTTCTTGAATCATGGCTCTCAAACATTTCTGCTATTATTAGATATGTTTTTAGGCAGAATAACTGCAAATTGAAAATGTCACAGAACAACCAAAATGAAAGTCCTAGCAAAAGCTAATTGACTTTGTTGATGAACAGACAATTAAAAATAATTACACTTAAAGGCAAATATGATGTATGACTGTTCAAAAATAAATTCAGTATTTAATGTGAAACTCTTCCAAAATCTTACTTGGCCATTTAGGACAGCACTCACTAGTAATTCTCTATTCTAGTAATGTATGGTGCTGCTTAATTTCTAAAACAAGGGTTAAAACAAATAACAGATAATCCAAGTTGGAAGGGACCTTATAGGTCATGTAGTCCAACCGCCTGCTCAAGCAGGAGGTCCTACACAATTTCTGACAAATCGCAGTCCAATCTCTTCTTGAAGGTCTCAAGTGATGATGCTCCCACAACTTCTGAGGGCAAGCTGTTCCATTGGTTGATTGTTCTGTAGCAGATTTAATCTCTAGCAGATTTCCTTCCTTTCCTTTGTGCAAGAAGTAAGTTATTGAACCATGAGAGATAACAGCTTTACATATGTTTACAGGAGCATGTCTTGCTTATTTCAGAATTGAAACAACTTGAAAACCTTTCCTCACTTGCATCTAATTATCATGTGAACATGGTCTGACAACCTCTTTATTCTTCCATATCCCCAGGATTTGCCTGTATCATGTTCTCAGATTGCATCTTTGGCCATTCTAGTTTTAGAGTAGCATTTTCTTTTTAACTTTCAAATCAGGTATCTGACATGCTTTGCTGACTCAGTACAGTTAGACTACCTTAAGGGGTGGAGGTAGCCCAATGCTGATTGAATATTTCAGGTTTCTACAGACACATACCATCCTGAGTTCCATTCCCCTCTGCTGCCATTTTATTTTCCTTTCGTCTGGGTAAAAGGAATTGGGCACAATTGCTGACTGAGTATAAGTTTGGTGCTTTTTGAACCATCAAAATAAATCCTTTGAACTTGTGTCTGTTGGACCAGCAAAGTTACTTGTTAATGCAGGAGATTCACTTCCATATACTTAATCATTTTTATTTATTTATTTATTTTATTTGTCAGTTGCTCACAAGATAATAGGTATAAGTATAACATAGTTATGAATACATGGATACATATAAGAAAAATGAAATATAAAAGAAACAATAGGACAGGGACAATAGGCACGTTGGTGCGCTTATGCACGCCCCCTACAAACCTCTTAGGAAAGGGGTGAGGTCAATAATAAATAGTCTAAGGTTAAAGTTTTTGAGGTTTGGGGAAGAAACCACAGAGTCAGGTAGAGTATTCCAGACATTGACCACTCTGTTGCTGAAGTCGTATTTCCTGCAATCAAGTTTGGTGCGATTAACCTTGAGTTTGTATCTATTGTTTGCTCTTGTGTTGTTATGGTTGAAGTTGAAGTATTCATTGACAGGTAGGACATTGCAATGTATGATTTTATATACTAAGATCGGACCGAAAATGGCGTAGTTCAAGGTTTTCTAGGTCTAGAATTTCGAGTCTGGTGGCATAAGGTATTCTGCAATGAGTAGAGGAGTGAAGAACTCTTCTTGTAAAATATTTCTGGACTTTCTCAACTGTGTTAATATCAGATATGTAATGTGGGTTCCAGACTGATGAGCTGTATTCGAGTATTGGTCTAGCAAATGTTTTGTATGCTCTAGTTATTAGTGTAATATTACCAGAGAAAAAGCTACGTAAGATTAGGTTAACAACTCTTAGTGCCTTTTTGGCTATGTAGTTAAAGTGGGCTCTAGCACTTAAGGTCATTTGAGATGAGTACTCCAAGATCCTTTACAGAGTTTGGGTCATCAACAAGGTCTTGACTGTTCAGCCTGTATTTTATTTTCTGATTTTTTTTGCCAATATGTAGGACAGAGCATTTATTTGTTGAGATCTCAAGTTGCCATTTGTTTGACCATTCTGATACGTAGTCAAGGTCTTTTTGAAGGGTAGCAGTATTTTCTGTGGTGTTGAATAGCTTTACATCATCAGCGAAGAGAACGCAGTTGCTCTTGATATGATCACAGAGGTCATTTATGTAGAGTATGAAAAGAGTTGATCCTAGAACACTGCCTTGGGGGACACTTATTTTATTAGACATTTATTTCAGTCTATTGATTGGTGGGTTGTGATGGGTGGATGAATGGGTGGGCTTCCCATGTCTTGCAAGACCTTGTTCACCTGCTTCATCTGTCTGTGGGGGGAGTACTTTCCTGATTTGGCAAAGAAAATGTAAAATATGAGGGGGGAGAGTTACTTGTTACTACTTATCACTATCGTTTTGAGATGCAGATTAAAAATGGGAAGTGGCACTTCAGCTTTTTTTCTTTATTGAGAAAGTTGTAAGTTTAACTTTTCATTTTAAATGGGGAAAGCCATTTTATTTGTCTCTTAGATATGTTTTAACTATCACTAGATTTCTGTCCAGATATAATAATTCTGCTAAGCTAAAACTAAAATAATATTCCTTGTGTAAATGTTCCTTATATGAGTGGATGTGCCCATCACTTTAATTTCAAAGCAAACACCCAATACATTTTTTCATGTAATACAAAATGGTCATAGCAGAATTAAGGGGAAAACTTCATCTAGGTTAACTTTCAAATGGATCCTGGTGATGTATGAAGTTTCTATGTAGGCAGATCTGCCAGTCTCACTCCAGGTCAAAGGTGCTTCCAGGTCAGATTATTATATTTTGTTATTTTTATATTTTATTATGAGACAACCTTATTTTGAATTTCATTAAAAATTTAAAGTATAATCCAATTTTTCTCAACTTGGTGCTCTGCAGATTTAATTAGGACTGTAATTACATTACTCTAGAAGCTGCAATCCGAACATATTTACCCTACCATTGAATGCTTGATTCCTCCTTCCTTGTTTCTAATTCACAATCAAAAGCTGTCTTTTGGAGATTGTCCATAAAATGCAAATTGACTTTAAGTTATACTATGATATCAAGTCCATCAATTATCTTGATTGTTTTGGAAACAAGACTTTATTATTTGGGGATGAAGTCCAAACTCAAAAGTTTAACTGTTGTATCATTTTTGTGTAGTAATTAGAGCATCCAGAAACCCAAGACCCTGAGTTGTATCATTTTTCTCTCAGTCTTAGAAAGAAGGCAATGGCAAATCCCTTTAAAAAAAGCTGCCATGCCCAATAACAAGAAATAAAAAACGACTAGATGGGATAACAATTATTTTATTTGAAGGCTGCTGAAGGGAGATCTGTAAAATGTAAGTTTGATTATATTTGAATAGAATTCCCTGTAAAGTGCTTCAGTAAAGGAAACAAATGCAAGTTATCCCTTTGCCTGATCCTAATCATGTTTTGTGGATGTATTTCAGTTGCTTTGACTCCAAACTGATATGATGTATTTTCAACTATCTTCTCCATTGATTAAAAAAAAACAAAAAAACAATTGAGATTCTCAGGAAAAAGTAAATTGTTAATTTTGGCTTTACTATAGTATGTTCATAAGTACAATTGTCTGTGATTATAAGCTGAAATGGAAAATGTGCTTTTAAATGAAAATAATTCATACTGCATTTGCAATTTTTAATATCTTCAGTTAAAAGAACTTGTGATCAGCATGTTCCATTTGTCAATCACTTACCAGAAAGCAATGTTTTTATTGAAAGAACCTGTAAAAATTCAAGTAGGCCAAGGATCCTGATAGATAGTGATGGAAGTGCTATATTATCTTGAAGAAATGCCTAGTAAATTTGGCTAACAGAATTGTAATTCAAAATAGTAGATACCAAGTTTTAAAAGATTGGCACTGGTGACCAATTAGGGAAATCCAATATGGTGTAGGGTTTAAGGAGGTGAACTATAACCAGGAAACTTCAGCTTGCAATCTATCCTTAGTCAGAGGAGCTCCGACTCTCTCAGCTTTGTTATGAGGAAAAGCTGGAGGAGAAAGTAGTATACTCTGAATTCCTGGAGGCAAACATAAAGTACATCTAACAAATACAATTTCTGGCCCATGTTTTAAGATGCTGGTGTTGACTGTCAAACTTCAAATGGAGAGTATGCAGTGTGGTGATCATCAAGGAACCAAATGTTGCTAGATACTTCTCCCTGTCATTGTCTCCCCTGATGTCTGGGATTTTAACCTGTTATTCTGACAGACAAACACAGAACCACCCAAAGTGAAAAGAGAGGAATCCAAAAGTCGAAGTGCTTTATTACATGAGATCCAAAGAGGGACTCGACTGAGAAGAGTAACCCAAACCAATGATCGCAGTGCTCCACAGTTTGACAGTAAGTATTCTGTTGATGGACATGCTCTAATGGCCACTCAGTCATTTTTACATTAAAAGCCCTTTCTTGGCAAAAACCTTTTTGATTGCGAAATTGTTTTAATGACTCACTTTCATTTTTCTGATGAAAATTTCTTATATTGGCCTGCTTATTTGAAAACTGTTAATGAATCTTATCAAACTAATATTTTTCTTCAATATTCTGAACTTCTTACCATATTAATTAGAGGAATAATTTTCAAGTCTTCCAATTATCCCATATACAGTATTTTGTATTTTAGATTCATGCTGTATTTTGGATTCATTCTTAAATCCATTCTTAATTCCTCCTCCTCCTTTCTGTTTTCAGCCAGTCTGAAGACTTGTCAGTTATTTATTCATACCTTTCACAAGGGAAATAAACTGACAGTTTTCTATGTTAAAAAAAATCAAATGTTCCCACTTAATTTAATATCTTCCAGACAAAATAAGTAAGGAAAATTTCAGCAAGGAATGCCCAAGATAAAAACTTTAAAATTAACTAAGTAAAGAGGAAGCAGTGGAATAAAGCAGCAAAAAAGTAAAATATTTTAATCCCAGCATGTAATGTATTGGTTGAGCTAAGTGGTAACATCTAAGTTTCTCTTTTAAAGAATAATATATATGCATAGTTATATTATCTTGATTGCAATGAATATTTCTCTCTTAATATATGCAGCAGAAAATCCTGCTTTTTGTTATATTAATAATTGTAAGACATAGAGATTTCACATCAAAACTAAGCCATAATACAGTTTGCTCAGTTATATATTTAGCATTTAGTTATATATTAAAAGCATTTTTTCTGGCTTAGTGTATTGTGTGAATCCAGCTACAACATATGCTAATGATGCTTACTAGCTGAATCCTGCCAGTTATAATTTGTTTAACCATCACCGTGTTGTATGTATATAGCAATTAGTCTCTGTTCATTTTATGCCAAAAAAAAAAAGAGCAGAAAAACCAAAAGCTGAAATAATACCCCTTTTCCTCCTCCTTCACAGCTGATAGAAGAAAGTCCAGCAAAGATGGAGGAAGCTCTGGAAATTGTAGCAGTGAAATACCTCAGGCATTAGGGAACCTTTTTGCAGAAGGATTCCCTGTTCTGAGACCAGTAGGCCAAAGAGACTTAGCAGGTAAAGAATCCAGTTTGCAATGGAGTCTCAACTAAAAAATCAGAATATTTCTTTGTGATGTAAGTTAGGACATGCTAATTTGTACTATTGTATATAAAATTAATATTCAAAGAAGACTGGAAAATTTGGAGTGCAAATAAGAGCTGATCTTGTAGCATGTTAGCTATACTTATAGAAAGTTTTCTTGGAATCTGTGAATTGCATAAAATGCAAAATCACTTTGCTATTTATTGTCTGAGCACAAATCGGTTATTGCATAGTATTTATGTTTGCATTAACAAAAAGCATGCATATTCTGCCCATTATTTGCAATATTTTTCTCTTATTTTGTTATATTAGAGTTCTTTTGGCGATCATTTTTGCTTTGCACAATAAATTAACTCAAAAAATCTCAAGGCCTTTAAACAATGTACTGTTTCATAATCTAGTCAGTATAATCAAGCCAGTTAATAATCATGCTGCTGCTATGATTCATGCTAGCTGTTATTCCTGGATGGTTTTCTAGTATAGCCAAGAATAATGCAACTTAAAATAATAAAAGTGACCAAGACCTTTTCTTGGTCTTATAAACATTGTTTGTCAGCAAGACAGGAAAATTAAAGTTAAACTATCAAATCAAGTAAGTAAGAGAGGTGTATGAGAAAAACAAATTTCAGGCACAGTAGGTTAATAAGCTACAATGCTGTGTGGAAAGACAGCTGTTCCTGAATCCACCAGAGTGTAGCTGTTGCCTGGAGACATTCATCTCACCTCTGTAGGGTGTAATTGAGATGTGCAGGAACAATTCCTCCTTTCTGCAGAACTATTTTAGTTTGTTTTTTGGCTGGCAACAGAATGTAGCAAAATTTAGATCCTTCTGATTCCTAGAATAATGGAACTGCAGGATCTATAATCTCTGAAAATGAATTGGCAGGATTGGAATAGCTAATTGATAGTAGGACAACTAATTAAGAAGTTGAGTTATTTTTTAAAAAATCCTCGTTTTCTTCATTTGAATCCAAAATCTGGATGAATTATTTAGATTTAGTTACAATGAGAATAATTTAGACTATTCAAAGGATGTATTGTTGAATGCAGTTTTCAAAATGAAGAGTGATTTATTTACTCTTGCTTCATTTTCTCAGTGAATAGGACTGGAAAGCCACCTATTGCCAAAGCAGCCCCAGTCCCACTCAACAATAATGGGAAGTCTGGTGGCAACTTTCAGATCTCCCCAAGTGGCCCTAATCAAGCAGATGAGTCAGAAGCATCTAAGATCCAGAGTGCTATCCCAGCTCACCCCAGCATCCCTGCTCCTCCTGCTCCTATTTCAGTACCATCTCCTCCTCCTCTACTTCCTCCACCACCTCCACCACCATTACCATCTCCCTCTGGCAAACCATCACTTATCTTTCCTCCTCCTCCCCCTGCACCACCTCCTCCTTCAGAATATCCTAATAGTTTCTCTTCCCCAGACATGGTTGCTGCTGCTGCATCCTCTCAGATTAGAACTTCTAAAAGTCACACCTCCCCATTGCACATACCACCTCCACCACCATTACCCTTGTCTCCATCATCTCCCACTGAGCTTCCAGGCAAAAGTAATGAATGTTCCAGCCCAAGTTCCTCCCAGCTGGACCTAAAACATAATTCTCCCCCCATGCCACCACCACCACCACCGCCTCCTCTCCCAGGACCTTCTATGTCTACTTTTTCTTCACCCCGAACCTCAACGTTTTCACCATCATCACCACCCTGTAACAGTGCCTCAAACAACAGCAGCGATTCTGCTCCCCTAATGCCTCCCAAGAGCCAGTTGCAAAAGCTCCCTATTCAATCAGTGTCTCTTCCCCCTACTCCTCCAAGCACACAGCAAGCTCCTGCAATGCAGAAAAGGAGACAAGGAAGAGGTGGAGGTAACTATTTTCAGTGGCATCCCTATTGGATTACGTCCTGTGGAATATAACTTGCATTCGGTATGGATGTCCTTTCTATAAACACTTAAAGCTGAAACTGGTTGGAATCCTTAGTGTTGTACATTGTGCAAATTGCTTTAGAATGTAACTACAATATCTCTCTCGTCCTTGGAGGACTACATGCCTGCTTGGATTGCAAGGCTGACTAAATAAACAGCCTCTAACAGGGCTATCAAACTCGTGGCCTGCAGCCCAGATGCATTATGCACTGGCCATTCCCACACCTGGTTTAGTGAAGGGGTGGCAAAGTCACGATATGTCATGTGATGCCTCAGTGATAATGCAAGTTTGACACCCTTGCTCCGACAGATTGTTCAAGGTTTTCTTTGCCCATAGGCCAAAATACGTTTCACATAAGTCAGTAAAAGTGCTGATACCTCACTGAATCTGATGATTTGAACAGAATAAATATGGGGAACTACAAAAAAAAGCATGCTGGACAAGATGGGAGAGCTGGCTACAATTTCACATTGGTTAATTGTGACTAATTACACTGCTAATTCTGAGGATGAATAGAAAATATATGGATATTTTGCTTTAACTTTTTGGAATAAGAATGAGGGGTAAGAATGCAAATATCACTCTTTTTTTTTGGCATGTTCATTCTTCTTAGCAAAGTTGATGCCGCCACCTGTTCCTCCTGCAAGGTCTCCCACAACTGAACTCACAAGCAAATGCCAACTCACCCAAGTATCTCCGTGGCCACTGGCTACTCAGGACCCAGGTATTACGGACAGCACTGTCATTTATTGTTGACAAGTATTGTATATACAAAAACATAGAACTTTTCTTATCACAAGGTTACAGACTTATCAATCTATGAAAGCTTTTTAAAATTAGGACCTGTTTAGGAATGGTAATGCAAACTGCTCAAGAAAGTCACTTATCCTTTGTTTAGTGACTAAAGTCTATTCCAATTACCAAGTTATTAAGCAAAATGGTCGCTAAGTGAGCCCATAGTGAGACAAGGAGGGAGACAGACATTACTATTAATTGGTTGCTACTGCCTGATTCAGTCAAGGTTCTTCTGTACAGTTACACAAGCATTATTCTTATTCTGATATGCATTATCAGGCACACAACCTTTAGTTATAATGCAAACGTTGGTTAGAAAATGACGTTTTTAATTACCATCATATTTGTGAATAGTCATGAGCTGCTGGAGGGCATTTTGAACTTTTGAATATTGATTTGAACTTTTTTAGAGACAAATGGACATTTATATAGGAATTTTAAAGGCACAGGCATTAGTAGTTAGCGACATACATAGGGAAGAACTCCAGGATCAACTTATCATTATTTATAAGAAAATACTGCCAAATCATTTCAATATTTTTGGTAAAAAAGCTACTTGAACATTTTACTAAACTGATTTATCCTAGGATTTAATCTTTTTAAGTGAAACAGTAAGATACAAAAGAGAAGTTGGTGAGCGAATACTGCAGTTCTAATATCTTCAGTATTGGTGAAAGTGAATGAGGAACTTTAAGCAAAGTGTATGGAATTTTAAAAAATACGATAAAGCAGTGCAACTGAATTGAGAATATACTGGATGGATTCTTTTATTGTGTTTCTGTTTAACATTCCATAATGGGTATATATATACCGGTAATACATACTTGTTACTTTGCTTATTGTAATTCAACATGATTTTTTTAAAATTAAACTCTTTCCAGATGATTTTGAATTGAAATTTACTTTCCATTCCATGGAAGACTTTCCTCCACCAGAGGAGTTCAAGCCTTTTAAGAAAATTTATCCTAGCCAAGAAGCGAGAAGTAAGTCAACATTTCTACCTCAATATGATCTGAAATGCCTTCCAAACAGGGGCTATTATTCATTTTTGCCCTCTAGTTATGAAAGTTCTAGGCTTTCTTAGTGTTATGCATGTGACAGTGTTGCCACTGTAGAGAAATGTCTGCTGATTTTCAAAAACATCACAGGAGTCCCCATTGGTATCCATAATTCGTTTTATACATAGTGGCCATGTGCCCCTGTGGCATGACTTTTGTCAGCCTGATCTAAAACATTAAGATTATACCATAGACCCCTTTGTTCTCTCTCATCTTGAGAACAATCTCAAAGTCACTGAAACTTGTTTTTGCTGTTTTTGACAATTTAATTGCCTTTGAATGTAGCACATCTCTAAAAAGAATGATAGTCTCCATGTCTATTAACTATAAGCCTTGCCCAGTGCTATTTATGCTTCATTGTCTCATCTACATGAGACATCAATTGGCTGGGGAATTCTGGGAGTTGAAGTCCATATAGCTTAAAGTTGCTCAGGTTGAGAAACATCATCATAAAGTGATTTGTTTACTTTGATTCAGAACTGGTTTCATTATATGGCATAGAGTAACCAAAGGGTAGAAATTTGATGACATATGATACATGCACTCAGATTATGACTTTTATAGTAAACACAGCCTATCACAAATAATCATTTACCAGATGGAAGTTATTATTAGAACAAATATATACATACATGTGATTTTATTATATTTTACATATGTATATGTACATAATTACTCAGCCAGTTTGATGCAATGGTTAAGTGTAATTAAGTAAAAGCTAGCTGGATGACCTTGGGCCAGTCATTTTCTCTCAACCCTAGGAACAAGGCAATAGCAAACTACTTGCCAAAAAGACTTGGAATTATCCAAGCAATCACCAGCAGACAACCTGGTTAAAAAGGAAATATACATATATGTAATTGTTCTAATTAAAACTATAATTGTTTTACATATTCATTTAAAAGTAGAAAATGTTAAACAATGTAAATGTACTGTACTAATCTCAATAGGATTCTGCCATGATCCAAAGGCAAGTAAATAACATGCTAGAAACTGGTAGCTTTTGAAGCATGCTAGCTTTCACTTCTTAAAAATAGATATAAATATTTTTAAACTAGTTTTTAAAAAATAAATCTTTTAAGAAATGACAGACCAGATAAAAAATTTTTGGGGATTTTGAGGGAATCATCAGTGTAAGCACAGTAGAGTCCATGGTGCACTGTTGATTACCAACTACTAGGTTAGATGTTCCGAGTAAGCCATGTCCTTTGCGTAGATTGCTAATTTTGGTTGGATAAGAAACACATTACAGTGATCCTTGACATACAACCATTAATTTAGCAACTTTGCTTAAAAGTTGCAATGGCTCTGAAAAAAGTTTGTTATGACCTTTTTTCACATGACCATTGCAGCAGCCACATCGTCACGTGATCAAAATTCAGGCTCTTAGCAACTGGCATGTATTTATGACAGCTGCACTGTCCCAGGGTCATGTGATCACTATTTGTAACTTCCCAGCCCTCTTCCAACAGGTAAAGTCAATCGGGAAAATTGGATGACCACTTTCACTAAATAATTGGAGTGATTTGCTTAAAAAGGCAGAGGCAAAACCACTTGTAAAATGGGACAAAATTCACTTAACTGCCTTGATTACAAATGGAAAATTGCGCTCAGTTGTTATTGTAGGTCAAAGATTACCTGTACATATTGGGAAACTACTATCTTAAGTTCTATGTATTTCTTAAACCTCTATACAGATTAAATTGCTGATTTGAGAATTGTGTGTGCAAACTACACATATATGCCTACACGTGTGTCTTAGTTGAATTCAGAGGTATTATGAAGGTTTTCAACTGACATAAGTAGTCGATACATTTGCCTTGATGATTCTTTCAGATTTATGGCTCAAACTCTAGATTATTGGAGAAAGATATTGATAAGTGCCATCGATAATGTCATGGAACATACCCTTTCCTTTTACAGATAAAGCAAGCAACCCTCCTTTACGAACGCAAGCAAGATGAGATCAACAATTGAAGGGTATTCAAAAAAATATTCAACAATATAAAATAGAGGGCATATTTTTGTTAGTCATGTGGTATGTACCGGCAAATATGGCACTTAAAAGACTGCTGGATGCAGATAGGCCAGAATGAGAGTGCATGTTCATATATTTTAAAAAAAGTTGCAACATAATGTATTTTGATTTAAATTGCTTTAAAGCTGGCCTGAATTTTATTTTTAAATGCTATGAAGTATTGTAATTTACATAGCTGTTCATTCTTATATGATTTGGTAAAGTAAAATTGTATGCCGTTCAGTTTCCCATGGAGTTTCTGTTGTAATTAATTCATTTGATTTGCTGATTTATATTATATAATATATAAATTCCTGGCAAGTCTTCTCTTTTGTTTTCTTGGATATATCATAGCTTTTCAGTGATGCAGATGTATACATTTTCAAAAGAATATTACATATAGATACAAATGTACTCCGAGCAAGAAGAATGCAAACAAAACGTTTTCCATTAACTTCTTCTAAAGCCCATCAACCTAAGAACATAAAATGTTGTTACATGTAATCCTGAACTTGCAGGCACAATAGGGATTGGAAAATGTGTCATTTAGCAGTATGGTTGTTAAGTGAGCCATCACTTGACTGTACCCTATTTCATAACCTTTTCTGCCACATCATTAAGCAAATTACTTGCAATTCTTAAGGAGAATATCATGTGACTATGACTTGCAACCTTCTGCTGGCTTCCCCATTGACTTTGGTGTCACAAGTCTCTTGGGATTGTAGCAAACAACCATGACATGACCACAAGTATTTGCAACAGTTGTAAATGTGACACTATGGCCAATTGCCTGAATCACAATCACATGACCATAATCAGTGATCATAAGTGCAAGGACTAGTGATTTTTTTTTCAGTGCCATCATAACATTCAAAGGTTGCTAAATGTTAAGTGAGGACTTGTATTAGCAAGCCCCCTGTGGGGCTTGATCCTGTGGAAGCTGGCCCATTTGATGCCTCTATGTATCAGAAGGATTAAAAATGCACAAAAACAGAAAAAGACCTAAAATACAAGATCTACTTTGGATATAAAAAGCAAGTTCCTATATCTCAGGCTATCTTATTTTTGAGTACAAGGCCAAAACATGCCTGCATCACCACTTGCCTCTACAGAGCAGAGTAGAAAGATATTTTCCCCTCTCTCACTCTCCAATAAATGGATTCAGTGACATAATTCCCCTGAATTAGGGGTCGACACATAGCCTACCAGTAGAAAGAATACTTGAACTGGAGCATGGAGTAAAGAAATATATCTTGTTTAGGAAGCATCTGAAGTCTTAAACTAGCTGTTGTATAGTTGGGCTCTAAATAACATGCTGTATATACTTAAATGCAACTTGAAAAGGAATGAGAAAGTTTAAGAACCAAATTAATGGGAATATGGAAAACATACAGTAGCTTCCTGTCTCACACAATTTTGCTTTCCACAAAAAGCAACAGGAAGAACAACAGTGGGGGTAGGGAAGCATTTCTGAACAGAAGAGACAATGTTTTTTTTTTTAACTGAATTATGGCTTAACATGCTTACAAAGCAGCCATCATAGACTCTGTTTCATTCTTGCAGTATCGGCAGCCTTTGGTCATGCATATGTTGCTGTGTAATATAGTGTACAGATTTGTTTGAGGATAACTTGCTTAGAGAAGTTGTTTGAGGAGGAAAGGGAAACCCAGACTGTATTTGCATTTCTCCCTTACTCTTACTGGTGGAACCATAGGACTGCAGTAGCTGTTTCAGCTAGTTTTGTATGTCTATTTTCAGCAATGGCTCTTTGGCTTCTTAATGTGAAAGCAACTAGAAACTATATGCACAAAGTGTTAGAGCTAAGCAAGTCCCCTCTGGATGAGAGCTGTTGTTTTTGCTTTTGCAGAACTTATTTCTGGAATAAAGAAGGGGAAGAAATGAGACTTTCCTGTACCAAGGAAAATAAAAAGAAACTATTAACTTATTCAAACCTTATATTTAAAAATAAAACAGGGAATGGTGGTGTCTAATCAATATGACTATGATGTAATATAATATGATTTAGTAACTTCCAAAAAATAACTAATTTTACATTAATTTGTTTTCACAATTTTATTTCTTACTGGAAAAAAGGAAAAAAAAACATTTCTAATGCATTTCAGGAAATAATATTAAAGTATTTAATACTCAGACATTCTTTCTGTGCAGAAATAATTTATTAATTTGGTCAATCATAAATGTCTAATACATATATACCAAATGACACCAAACTCCTGATAGCAACTTCCTACAAGAAATACCTAAAATGTACTAATTCTGCTTCAATCAGGTATTATACATTCTAACATATCCTCGGGGAGAGAGCATGGTCAAATCTTGTAGCATAGCTGGAACATTTGGAATTTTACAGAAAATGTCCACAAATCAATGCAATTTACATTATAATTTTTTTCCTTTTTCAGCCTGCCTTTTGATACCATTATTTTTTGAAATTTTAAGCCATAAAATAATAGCTGTTTGCTGTATAAACTGTCCAAATAAGAGAAATTGTTTGCTAAGGAAAGTCTGTAGATCTCCATAGTGACAAGATATATTGAAAGAACTAGAAAAAAGTCTGGCCCTTGGAATCAATTCCTTGTACAGTGGAAAAATACTTTCCTTAGCTTCCTGCATGATTTTTAAAACTATTATTTACCTCATGAATCTGTGTGATTCATGACATTCTTGACATTTGTTTTATGAGTGTCCCAAGTTAAGAACAATATAAACAACATTTGTGATCTTATCACAATAGTTTAGTTGAAAGTTGATAGTTGGAAATGTCTTATTATGTCTTATTAGAATCCTGGTGTTTTGAATTATAGGATTAGCACCATAGTTTTGAGACTAGAATCACCTGTCACTGCCTGATGGCTTCACCTGCACAATCACTTTCTTCTATACCTTTCATTAAGAAATCAACAGTAGGAGGAATAACTTGCTGATGGCCAAGATGAACTTGGTAAGTATTTAATAATGTCCAATGTTATTTGGATGCATGGACAATAAGCAAGTTACATAAAGAGAATGGATTCAGGGTACAAAAACCAGGAGGACACTTTCACTTTCAATTGCTTTAAGAAAGTAGCTCTAATTTTATGGCATCAGTGAACATAGGCATTAGGAAAATATGCATCATAACACAAAAAGGCATGTATAAATGCACAATTGTCTACCGTCCCTGTCCTATTGCCCCCAATTATTTGTATCCATTTCCTGTATTTATACTTATGTTTATTATCTTGTAAACTATTGGCAAATAAATAAAAATAAAAAACTTACTTATCTGTGTCAGACAATGAGATGCAAGCACATGAGTATGGAGTTTGTTATGTCATTACCACACATGCCATTTTAACTCAATTTGGTTGCTACAAATACAAATATGTTGAGCTTATTAACTATCTGTCAATTAAAGTGTGCAAAATTAATCTTGCTCATCTTAGTATATCTTTGTATTAATAATTACATAACAATGATAATTGTTGTTTACTGGATTAGATCCTGTTCTACTATTTAAGTAGCTATAAATGACTGCTGCTATTTGGCAAAGTAGTAAGAGACTTATTAGCTGCCTAAAGAAAAGATAGATGGTATCCTCAATATTCTACGTCACTTGAAACCTTCCCAACACATTTCCAATAATATTGAGAACATTCTAAACCAAACGTTTGGAAAAATGTGTGAATGCAGCACAAAGAAATATGAAATAATGTGTAATAGAGAACTAGGTGGGCTATTTCTCTAAGGTTTGTGTAAATTGATTTCATTCTCATTCCAACTAGCATTAGTGAGAAGGCATCCCATTGCTTAAGTTATCTCCTTTATAATGGAATTTCCTTTTTTAATATTTCCATGTTTTCTATTCAAAAAAATCATTTAAAAGTTATAAAATGGATCATCTTTCCTTTGAAAGTGAATCAATATTTTGAAAGGAAGTTCTCAAAAGATCCTGTTAGGTCTCATTGAGACCTCTATGGTCTTTTCTAAAATTATTCATTTCTAAAGTTTTGTCACCCAAATAAAACAAAATTTCCAGCATTACACTGGCCAGCATGCATCTATTAACTGAACCTATCAGCTGAATCTTCTCTTTTAACAACATACACAGGACAACACATAATGAAAAAGAATGTTAACTGGATACAGCTACTGAGGAAAGTTTCTCTAGAAAGACAAATACTTCCTCCCAAATTCGGCAATATGGTGAGATTATCTTTCAAGGCTTGAAGAGTTCTATGTTCTTGTGCAAAGACTAACAGTATATATGGGAACTGAAATGAAAAAAATAAAAATAAAGCCTTAGTTTACAAATTACAAATGCCAATCTAAAATGCAGCAGAAATATATACATATAGCAAAATAACAATGTACTGAAGGTTGGCTGCTTATTCTTATATGTGCCAAAAATTGCTTTGGAGTAAACACAAATTCAGGAGATAGAGAAGAATGTGAACATCTACTGGTAAGTTGATTTTTTTACTTTTAGAAGAACATTTGCTGAAATACAAATATAAACATATGGAAAAAACATGAAGAAGACTCACTTCATTTGAAGAATTTAATTTCTGTATCTACACAGTCATAAAAAAGGTCTTCTATTTCTGAAGAATCAAGAATTTCAGACCTAGAGAGAATGCCTTCCATTGCTTCCAAGCCCTGTTTTTCAAGGTTTAACATTATTCTTCTTAATGTCTGACCTTTTTCCTAAGGAATGCAAAGGCCAATAGGAAATATTGATTAAAAGGATTTAAGCTGTAATTTTGTACAAATGTTTACGAATGCACCCATGTAAAAATTCTCAGAAAACGAAAAAGGACTGAACTGTGCCACACATATAATAAAAAAATGACAAATTATAATCCAGACTTTCCTAACTTGGTTACTTTGAGATTCTACAACATTCAGAATTATTGAAAAGTGTGTAACAACTTCAATTCCTAGAATTCCATGTCAAATTCTGAAAGTTGCTGACTAAACACATGTGGAAGATGATAGGTTGGAAAAGATTGGAATATACAGGAAGAAATATACTTCAATCAGAATAAAGCTGGAAGGGAGATCTTTTAGTCCAACCCGTTGCTCAAGCAAGAGACTCTACCATTTCAGACAACTGGCTGTCTAGTATTTTCTTAAAAACTTCCAGTGATAAAGCACCTACAATTTCTAAATGCAACCTGTTCCATTGGTTGATTGTTCTCACTGTCATGAAGTTTCTCCTTAATTCCAGGTTGCTTCTCTCCTTGATTAGTTTCCAACCATTCTTTCTTGCCCCCTTTACTTTGTGGCATTCTTTCTTGCCCCCTTGACTTTGTGGTTGCCAATTGGAGGTCCATGGCCCACTGCTGGTCCGCAAGAAAATTTTGGTGGTCCGCAGAGAAATGTCACCCCCAGAGCACACCACAAAGTAATTAATCCAGGCTGCGTAGGAACACAAGACTGCGCCACCCACATGGCCCCTAGGAACCCTCCCCGCCCACTCCTTACCTGGCAAATTTGCCTGCTAAGTTGCTATTTTTCCTTTTTCTGACCATCATCTGTTCTGCTGTGCAGGGAGATTTAGATTAGCTAGAAAGCAGGAAATAGTTGGATTTCTTGCTTTCTAGCTAATCTTTAGATCTTCAGTTCTGCTTTTAACCTTCCTTAGGACTGAAGCAGTGCAGACTCAGCTAGCCGATGGCAGAAAGATAGATCTCTGAATGAATCTGATTCTGTGAGCAGCTCAATCTGCCTGCCTGCTTTGCCTGATTTTGGATAAAGTTGCTCTTTTTTTATAAAAAAAAAATCAATATTTATATAAATATTTATAATATTTACATACAAGCCATGCCCAGCCAGTCACATGACCACCAAACCACACCCAGAAATTAGGTCATGCCCCCAGAACTGGTTGTTAAGAAATTTGAATCCCACCCCTGCCTCTGTGTGTGTGTGGGGGGGGGGGGAGGGGGAGAGAGAATGGTTAGATCAGATCTCTCTCTCTCTCCCACCAACATCAGAAAGCCATCGTCAATCAAAATTCATATTAGTGGTCCCTGGGATTTAAAGTTATGAGTTTGGTTGTCCCTGAGGTCCAAAAGGTTGGCAACCCCTGCTCTAGACTATCCATACCCAATTCCTGCAATCGTTCTTCATATATTTTAATGTTCAGGCCTTTAATCATCTTGGTTGCTGTTCTCTTCACTTTTTCCAAAATCTCAACATCTTTTTTTTGTAATGTGGTAACCAAAACTGGATGCAGTATTCTAGGTGTGCTCTCACTAAGGATTTATAAAGCAGTATAATATGTAACATGATTTTGATTCTATGCCTCTGTTTATACAACCAAGAATTGTATTAGCCTTTTTGGCGGCGGCTGCACACCGCTGACACATATTTAAATGATTACAAAACACTTTCCCATGAAAGAGATTAGGACAAATGGGAGCTCCCCTGGAAAAGCTCTATTTTTTCCACTTATTTATATATTTTTTCAGTTACAATTAAGGGGCAAGGGGGGGGCGGGGAAGCAAGCATCTTGCTTTGAAAAACTTCCAAATTCCTCCTACCATTGGAATGAATTGTCCTTTAATTGACAATACTTAAAATTATAAAAGGAAAAAATTTGTGGCATCTTAGGAAGAACAATTATAGTATTAATTTTTTTTGACAATACAGCCATTCATTCATTCATTCATTCATTCATTCATTCATTCATTCATTCATTCATTCATTCATCCAGTTTCTATGGCTGCCCATGTCCTATAGTGCACATGGTCACATGAAAAAAAGTAGCTGAAGATATTATTGTAAGTATTTCAGATATAAATACAGATATAAATATATATTTGCTTACTGTTTGTAATTGGGACTGAGATATCTGTAAGAATATAATACCATATCACTTATGACAACTTGTAATAGCAGTTTCAGCTGCCATTATTAAGTAAGTAATGTGCAAACTCAGCATCCTATGATCACAGGAATGCCACTTGGGATCTCCTGCCCAATTCCTCATTGGCTTGTCGGAAGTTGGCTGTGCAAATATGATTTCACGTGACTGCAGATCACTGCAACATTGTAATAGTGAGACAGGTGCCCAGCATTTGAATTGTGATCATGTGATTGTGGAGACGCTGCAACAGCCACAACTCCAAGTATCCTTGTTCAGCACTATTGTACTGTCACTGAACAAGTAAATATAAGTAAGTGCAGTGCTATATTGGACATGCATGTTGGAAAAATGCAACTGAAGGTAATATTGTTAATTATTTCACCTATCAGTATAAAAAAACCAGCAATTATAGCAGATAACATTTAGTTTTTAACTATGTGTGGAAAGTTATTTTTCTCCCATTACACTGTATGCCTCCTAATTACAAAAACATCAACATGTATAATATAGAATTAAGTTGTCCTATAATTATGCAAAGAAGCAATCAGCAATAAAGGGGGCACAACCTTAATATATTTTATAGAAAGCATAAGAGAACTATTTTTAAAATATAAATCTGGAGTACTGAACAATACAATCAATCAGTTTAATAATAATTAATATTCTAAAATCCAATTGAAAGCCTTACCTCATCACTGTCTAAGACTAATCGGGCCTGCTGTTGCATCTTGTATAGTTCATGTCTGCGATCAGGTTTCTCCTGAAACCGAGGAATTTTTTTCACGGGATCTTCACTACCAAAAATGGGTGATTGAACTTTAGGTACTATTTTCACACCATCCACAAAGATAAAAGGTTTAAATATGGACCTGAAAAAGGTTACATGAATGACCAACTAAGTAATTATAGCTACAGATTACATTGTCACCTAGCAGTTTATTTTCCTACAAACAAAAACAACCTACCCAAAATAAATCTGAACATACCAATTGCATTAAAGAATAGGGTAAATATATGCAACACATTCAACAAACTGTATTTACTTTTGCTAATAATTATATTAAAATGTAAATAATCATATTAGGACATTTTTATTGTCACTGATCACTCTTTTAATTGGTTTGTGTTGTCATACCATTCTGCTCAAAGTAACAGCCACTTTATGCCATACAAAATATCCCTTCAAGTTATATAGGCTTTCATATTGCAATTTTCTGTATGGTGGTGTTCATATCAACTGGAATAGACACTACTGCTTCTAGGAATTGTCTGCAGCACCCTTTTGTGGCTTCTGAATCCTTCTTCCCTTGAAACATTCTGTGATTAGAACTAATATCTCAAATTCACAAAGCTTTTTGTTCAAATTTTTATTATATTTAAAAATAAATTTTAATATCATGTCCAGTTAAAATATTTTTTTGATGTCTTAAATACAAAAAGTTTGCAGGTAATGGACAAACTACAATGCTGGATATTCCTTGATTAATTATAAAGGTTAAAGGTTTTCCCTGTCTAATCATGACTGATTCAAGGAGGTGGTGAATCATCTCTGATTCTCAGCCAAAGGAACCTGTGTTATCTGAGAGATGCTTCCATTATCATGTGGCCAGCACGAAGTATGAAACGCAGTAACCTTTCCACTAAAGCAGTTCCCATTTATCTACTTGCATGGAGTCTCGGTGGTGCAGTGGTTAGAGTGCAGTACTGCAAGCTACTCCCACTGCAATTTGGTAGATCAAATCCCACCAGGCTCAAGGTTGACTCAGCCGTCCATCCTTCCGAAGTGAGTAAAATGAGGACCCAAATTGTTGGGGGCAATAGCTGACTCTGTAAACCACTTTGAGAGGGCTGTAAAGCACTATAAAGTGGTATATAAGTCTTAAGTGCTATTGCTATTTGCCTGCTTTCCAACTGCTGCTGGGCAGGAATTGGGGCAAGTTAATGGGAGTGCTTGGACCTCAAACCCAAGCTGTCAACTTTTTGGCTGACAAGCACAGAGTCTTTAAGCACTGAGCCATCACTCTACTCTGTCGGATTATACCTTTATATACATGTTCACCTATTTGTCTTTAGCATACAACTTTTTTCTAGAAAGCACTATTTAATTTGCTTATTACCCTTTTGCTCTGGGTATTTTCTAAATTATGATCAATGTGTGTGTGTGTATGTGTGTGTGTATTTCTGTTTCTACTCAGAAATATGTTTTTATAATCAAATTCAGCACTTCTATAATGTCAAAATGCACATGATAAAAGGATAAGATCTGCTTTATAGAATAGCAAGGAAGAACTGTTGATCTTTCCAGTAGGATTTGCAAATTTTTTCAAATACTTTACAGAGATTGTTGACGTTATTATCAACTTCAGTCAGTACAGCAGTTATACATTTTTGCCTTGAAAATAACAAGAAAAATCCAACAGTTGTATTCACAGAAAGAAAAGATAAAAATGCAGGAAATGCTGACATGGCTAAATTAAACATAAAGAAAAGAAAACAATATTGATATAGCTGCAATGAAAACTTACCAATATACTGAAAAGATTATGTCAGTTAAAGCTTATTCCCTCCATCCTCTTTCATTAGTTTTATAAATTAGGGTTCAGGTGGGCCTGCTGGTCGCATACCTGGCTCCCTGCTATGCGGCAGCGGCCCTGCTTGACCTCCTTGAGGTAATAGCTGGCGTGGCAGTTGGGACCCCCAGGCTTATGGTCATGGGGGATTTCAACTTGCCATCTGCTGGCGGTGCGTCGGGGATTGCTCAAGAGTTCATGGCTTCCATGACGGCCATGGGCCTGACCCAGCTAATTCGGGACCCTACTCACGTGGGAGGGCACATCTTGGATCTGGTTTTTGTCTCTGATCAGTGGCAGAGTGATCTGGGTATAGGGGATATAGTTGTGGAACCCCTGTCATGGACGGATCACTCGCTCCTGAAGCTCGACTTCCGTTCCGCACCCCCTGACCGCAGGGAGGCGGGACCATTAAAATGGTATCGCCCCAGGCGCCTGATGGACCCTGATAGGTTCCTGACGGAGCTTGGGCCATTCCCCGAAGCTCACACACACGACTCGGTTGAGGGCTTGGTCGCCACCTGGGATAGGGTGGCTGCTGGGGCCCTCGACCGAGTCGTGCCCTTGCGGCCTCTGACCCGGTGCCGATCCCAAGTGGCTCCCTGGTTTTCTCAGGAGCTAAGGGAGATGAAGCGCCGGAAAAGACGCCTAGAGAGCAGTTGGAGGGCTAGCCGCTCTGGGTCTGACCGAACACTATTACGATCTTATATCAAGACGTATTTAGTGGCGATAAGGATGGCGAGGAGGTCTTACCTCTCCACCCTTATTGCGTCCGCGGAAAACCGCCCAGCCGCCCTGTTTAGGGTGACCCGCTCCCTCCTGGAGGTGGGAGCACGGGAAGACCCCTTGCAGGGACGGGGTGAGGAGTTTTCTAGGTTTCTGCAGGACAAAATCGCTCAGATCCGGGACGAGCTGGACTCCGACTGGGCATCTCCGGGTGGGGGGGCGGGTGTGGATATCGGTGAGGTCAATTGGGTTGAGTTCGATCCTGTTACTGTGGAGGACATGGACAGGATACTGGGGGGACTGAATGCCACCACCTGTTTGCTGGACCCGTGCCCCTCCTGGCTGGTCTTGGCCACTCGGGAGGTGACACGAGGCTGGTTCCAGGGTATTATAAATGCTTCCTTGAGAGAGGGGCTGTTACCCGCCGCCTTGAAAGAGGCGGTGGTGCGGCCCCTCCTCAAGAAACCGTCCCTGGACCCAGCATTGTTATCTAATTATCGTCCTGTCTCCAACCTTCGCTTTGTTGCGAAGGTTGTTGAGAGTGTGGTGGCACGTCAGCTCCCGCAATACCTGGATGAAGTGAGTTATCTCGACCCCCTCCAATCGGGCTTCAGGCCCGGGCACAGCACGGAGACGGCGTTGGTCGCGTTGGTGGATGACCTCTGGAGGGCTCGGGACAGGGGCTGTTCCTCTGTCCTGGTCCTGTTAGATCTCTCAGCGGCTTTTGATACTGTCGACCACAGTATCCTATTGCGGCGGTTGGAGGGGCTGGGGGTGGGGGGCACCGTGTTGCGGTGGTTCACCTCCTTCCTCTCCGACCGTTCGCAATTCGTGTTGACTGGGGGGCAGAGATCGGCCCCGAGGCCCCTACTATGTGGGGTGCCTCAGGGATCGGTGCTCTCACCCCTGCTGTTCAACATTTATGTAAAGCCACTGGGTGAGATCATCCGTGGCTTCGGGGTGGAGTTCCATCAGTACGCTGATGATACTCAGCTGTACATCTCCACCCCGGGCCACCCCAACAAAGCCGTCGAAGTGATGTCCCGGTGCCTGGAGGCCGTGCGGAGTTGGATGGGTCGTAACAGGCTTCGTCTCAACCCGACCAAAACCGAGTGGCTGTGGTTTCCTGCGCCCAGATACAGCCAGCTGGTTCCTTCGCTGGCCGTGGGGGGAGAGGTCTTGACCCCCGTGGAAAGGGCGCGCACCTTGGGTGTCCTCCTGGACGTACGGCTGTCCTTAGAAGAACACATTGCAGCCGTCGCCAGGGGGGCTTTTTATCAGATTCATCTGATCTACCAGTTGTGGCCCTTTCTGGATCTGGGCGCACTTCGCACAGTCACTTCCGCCCTCGTTATCTCCCGCCTGGATTATTGCAATGCTCTCTACATGGGGCTCCCCTTGAAGAGTCTCCGGAGGTTGCAGTTGATCCAGAATGCAACCGCGCAGGTGATCGTGGGTGCCCCTCGGAGCTCCCACGTTACACCGCTTCTCCGCAGGCTGCACTGGCTTCCTGTGGCCTTCCGGATTCGATTCAAGGTGGTATTGATGGTATTTAAAGTGCTCCATGGCTCAGGACCTGGGTACTTACGGGACCGCCTACTGCCATCGTCAACCTCCCGCCACCCAGTACGCTTCCACAGGGTTGCCCTCCTTGGGGTACCGCCGCCCGGCCGTTGTCGGCTGACGGCCCCGAGAGTTCGGGCTTTCTCTGTGGGAGCTCCCTCCCTATGGAATGATCTCCCCCCGGAGATACGGGCCATGACGGATATCCTGACCTTCCAGCGCGCAGTTAAAACTCTATTTTTTAGACAGGCCTGGCCTGGCCCAGTAATTAGGTTCCGGTTTTAAACTTAATTGGGTTTTAATAATTAATTTTTAACTTTTATTCAGATCCCTGATTTTATATTGTTAAATTTTAGTTTAGATGGGACACAGCCGGACCAATCGTGTTTAATATATTTTTAAATTGTATTTATAGTATATTTATTATGTGTTTTTAGTAGGCTGTACACCGCCCCGAGTCCCTTTTTGGGAGAGGGAGCGGTATAAAAATATGATAAATAAATAAATAAATAAATTCAAAAAACAATGGTAACTTTATATATTTCTTTATAAATATGAAAATATCCAGCATTTTGTATCCAAAGCACAAGTGTAACTATTTATACCAATCTTATTTACATCTAATAAGGTTTAGAACTTTTTAAAGAATGAGGTCTTTTCTTCAGCTTAACATACAGTAGTTGCTTCTGAATCCCAGAAGGATGCATACTTCAGTTAAGGGGGCTCTGATAGTGCCCTGCTCTGAAGCATCCTTAGGCTTCGGAACAAAAGTACAGCATAATTTAATGGATGTGTGTATGTTTTCTAAAACAATCCCACAGTATCAGAAAAGTAAATTTTAAAAATGAAGTTCCAATGCAGTTGCAGAACAAAGAATTACGGTAAAAAAATTAATTAACTAATATGTATACATCTTAGATATATGAGCCCAACATAAATAATGTCCTTTAAAAAGAAAGCAACTTTAAGCTTAAACTAAGAGAGTAAGTTATAGAAAATTATGTAGCCTTAATATCCCACGATCCGTTGCAGGCAATCTACAGGACAATAGGCTAACACAGCATTTAAATTGACATAGGGTAAATCAAATTAGCTAACACAGTATTTCTCAAACTTAGCAATCTGAAGATGTGTAGATTTCAACTCCCAGAATTTCCGAAGTAGTGTGTTGTCTGGAGAATTCTAGGAGTTGAAGTCCATACATCTTAAAGTTGCCAGGATTGATCAACACTTAACTAATTATCTTTTTTTCCCCCATCTTTACAAAGCTGCCTTTACTCAATTAGATTTAAGGTAGCAGCTGCAAAAATAAGGCTAGTGATTTGAAAAAAAACAAATGTTTTACTCATCCAAGATGTAAAATTAGTAATTAATTCTTGAGACTATTAAAACAATGCTGATACATCTAACATACTTGGATGGATCTGGTGTGCCAGTGAAAAAATGAATGCATGGGGAAGTTGGATTCTGAGGTAAGATGGACACCATGCTTGCTGTTGTAAGAAAAGAGTCTGAATCCACAGAGATGCCCTCAGTCTTGTTACGTAATAGGTTAATCACTGTTTCCACAGTGATGTTGCCTGAAAGAAAAAAATGGAAATTGGGAAATTAGCAGGACATGATCATTTCAGGAGGAAAAATCTACTTCCTTCTTTGCCAATGCATCTGGGAGGTAACAGGCTGTATGAGGCTTTTTGAGTAAAATAGGGAAAAAAATGAATGTGTGATGATTAAATAAGACAGATCAATGAAAGAATAATTGCATAGAATAGCAGGTAATATGACCACAGAATACTTGAATACAAAATACTTTAACTGCTATAAAAAAGATTGGAAACCATTTCTTTGTAATATTTTTCTTTCTTCCCCCACCCCTTCTTGAACTTTTAAGTTGCACTTTGATTTTCATTTCTTTTTCTTATATTAGTATTAGTTTTCATCTTCCTTTTAAAAATTATATATATATATATAATTATATATATGTTTTCTGAGGTTTTCGCAGGTATTTGTATGTGGATCTTTGGTAATTTGGGTTTTCTCCCGTGTAAAATTGGAAGTATCTAAGCGACGTTTCGATGAAATCTCATTCATCATCTTCAGGCTTGTGTCTTTGGCTTTGTGCTTCTCGGAGTAATGTGAGCTTGCAGCTGTTTCTTTTTTTTAACGATCAGTGGGAGTGGCTTGATTGGGTGGGGGCTTGACTGTGTTCTGATTGGTTGGGGGGTTGGCTGTGTTCTGATTGGCTGGGGGTGTGTTCTGTTCAGGTGGGGGCTTAGTTGTGCTCAGGTTAGTCTTAGTTGCTGGGAGATTTGAGCGAAGCCAAATAGCAGGATCACAGCTCACCATCTCAAATTCCCCAGCAACTAAGACTAACCTGAGCACAACTAAGCCCCCACCTGAACAGAACACACCCCCAGCCAATCAGAACACAACCAACCCCCCAACCAATCAAGCCACCCCACTGACAGTTAAAAGGAAGAAACAGCTGCAAGCTCACATTACTCCGAGAAGCACAAAGCCGAAGACACAAGCCTGAAGATGATGAATGAGATTTCATCGAAACGTCGCCTAGATACTTCCAATTTTACACGGGAGAAAACCCGAATTACCAAAGATCCAATCATATACATATATATATATATATATATATAAATACAAAGTATATATATAATACTATATATATACTTGTGTTACAACACCCTGGTAAGCCCCAATCAAGGGGCTTATGTATATATGCGTATGTGTATGTATATATGTATGCATATATTAATATATATATGAAATTGCTTGCTTCAAAACCATCCATACACAATGCAATGTGGTTATTTTATATCTATTGCTAAGAGATAAAGGGAAAGATCCAGCAGGATCCACAGAGGATATCAAAAATATGAAAAATGAACATTGCAATAACTTGCAATAAAATATGCAAGGAAAGAGGCAAGGTGTCAAAGAGATCTTCTTTCATGCATATGCTTGTAAAAGAATTGCAATTTGTAAAGATTTTTCCAGCCTCTTATGTATGTGTGCCTAACCTAAGCAACCTCCCAGATTTTGTACAATCCCCAGTTGCCACCAACTTTCAAATGACATCATTCTTTTTCTGGCCCCTAATATAGTTTATAAGCCTCAAGTAAGACAGCTTGCAAATCCTGGTGCACCAGATCTTATATAGCTTACTCTTTCAAATATCACTTTGAACATTGCAGCCTAATATTAAGGGCAATGTTAAATGGAATTATTATTAAAATTCAAAAAGGGCAAAGGCAACAAAATAGATGCAAAATGGAATGTGATATGGTTTTATCAATTCCTCTTTTTAGACAATTGGAATTCATCCTTCTCTGTAGGATGAATTTGCAACCTTCACCACCAGATGAGTATGATTCCCATCCTGGTACTTGGAAACTCCTGCAGTGATTTGGGGAATTTTTCATGATATATGTGTCATTGGATGCCAAACAATATAATACGTTCCTTAACGTTGCAGGATATTGTGGATCTAACAAACATAAAATAGATGGTCTGTGCTTTCAAATGTGCATCTAGAAATTCAATTCAATGAATATAGATTTTTCTATTGTTTTCTATTTAATCAACTGGTCAACACAATAAAAGATTATTTCTAAATTTTCTGAGGAATTGTTCAAGGTTCCCCTATGCAAAGGCAGTTGAAGGGTGAGTTCCTTGCATAAGACCATTCCTTGGATAGGATCTTGAATTTTCTGTTCCAAGTTTCTCTTGTGCCCTTTTATGCATACATTATCTAATTTATTCTTTCTAAAAAATTTGCCACTAGTAGTAATAAATTGTCAAATTGCCCTCCTGCTCTAAACTGTTTGAATCAGACTTTGGGCAACAAAGTTACTTGCCTTCTTGCTTTTTTAAGGTCTCCTTCCCCAAACAACAATTTGAACAATCGTCAACTTGGGAAAATACTTCAGCAAAATTGAACTCCTTATCTGTGCTCCACCATCCTTTACTTTCTGCATAACTTCTAAGCTCAGGGTGCTCTGCGTCGATTTTTGTAGTTAAGGACAGACAGTTGCAAATGCATTTCACTCCGTCTATAGAAACAAGAATTAATCATCTAAATAAAATATGACATTAAAAAAACTAGGGTGAGTTCCATTTTGCATTCAATAAAATCCTATTAGCTAAGTGCTAATGTTGTAACAGATTTAGAAGAGCTGCTCTACTAAATTTTGCAAAGCAGTGACGAACTGATTCTTTTTCATCTTTTGCTGCTTTTATAATAAATGGCAAACTTCAGTCAAATGTCTGTCACATTTAAGGAAGGTAGCAAAAATATCTGATGCACAGAATGGCTAGATTGATTTACAAGTATGGAGATGTACCAAATATATAAATCCCATTCAGAAAAATAATCAATATACTTGCTTCTATAATAAAACATGCTTGGCAGCTTGTAAGTCAAGAGAGGAGACTGGCCTTGTTTGGTTAGAAAGAACGAAAGTTTAATCCTAGCTTCAAAATGAAAGAAAAGAAACTTGTCTAGTTAAGGCTAAATGAAGTTTATTTTGCCTCACTCTTTCTGGTTAAAAAGATTTAATTTAAAGATAGAGAACAGGGAAACTAACTTATGGATAAGGGAAAGAGATGTTGCCTAGCAAGATAAGAGAAGAAAGGGAAAAGAAGATAGTCACTTAAGGGTCAGAGAAATTTAGGAAGGACCCACCCTAATTGATCAACTGGTTAAAAATGGTGATGGGAAGTTTATACTGTCAGATTCTGTTAATGCAACGTAGTCGTATAATAAAGTAGCTTTAGCTCGTCTAGTTGTATTTTTTGTCTGGTTTACCTAAGAAGGAAACAAAAAGGGTGAATGAGGATAAGAAAGAGAGAAAATGAGCAGAAGAAGCAAGAAGAAGAACTGGTAAGAACTTCAAGAACAGTTCCTACTGCAAATGGCAAAATTCTGAAAAATGGAAAGAAGTAACATTGGGGGATGAGAGAAGTAAACTGCCTAAGGCTATGGTCAAAAAAATACATTGGGGTGAGGTAGGGGAAAACATTTAGGCTGGCAGGAAAACACCAGACAGTTAGGATGATAGGTGTGTGGTATATGGTGTGTGAAGAAAACAGTGATTTGCCGCATTATATATTGGTTATCCATTATTTAAATCCAGGAGTGTCTTATGGGAAGAGGTGGTTTAAAATAATCAAGACGGAAGCCATGACTACATGATTGAAGTGTTCTCTTTTTTAAACATACACAATGATCTGATTAAAAAGGAAAATCTTTAATCATAGGATTTTGGCTTTTTAGCTTTTTCTGCATTTTGGCCATCCCTTCCCTTATTCCAGATTCCTCTGGTTAAATCTCTTAATACCTATTCTCTTTAAAACACACTTTGGGGTATAATTGCCCTTGAAGTTCAGAATTCTCTATTCCAACTAGCAACAATTCTCTATGGTCTTGAGCAGACATGAGTTGCCCATTCAACAAGTTCAATTAGTACCAGAAAAAGTTGGGAAGAGTCTGTTAATTAAAAGATATCCGAGGCTGGGTTATTCTAGGATACTTGTGTGATAGAGAGATTCCACTGATCACTAGAAGTAATCAGACTGGAGCCCCTGTTTGCATTCCTGGAGTGGTGAGCTAGTCATGCTGATTACTTTGTCCCTTGAGCATCAATTTGCCATGAGCATTGCCAGATGACAGACAAAGTGTGAGTCAGTCTCTTCCAAGCATGTTTATATCAGATCTATGAAATTCTGAACAGCTCATTAAAATCAATATAAATTAAATTAGTTACTATAACAAAGCTCCTAGTGGTATCAGTATTCAAAGTGTGGCAGAATCTGGATACAGTCATTAACATTTTATTAAAGAAGCTCCTTTATATAAGGAGCTTTGGTTACTGGATATAAAGGAGGTGGAAGTGAGAAGTTTAACAGGGATGATTCAATTACCCTAGAATGCTATCAAAGAATTTTGGTCAATAAGTATGAAGCAAACAGTCTTCCAGTCTCTTATCCATCCATCTCCTCTGTATCCATGCTTCAAGTTTTCCAATGCTGTGCATTGATACAGGATTGCCTACTGCAGGCAGCTGAAGCAGTATTTCTGAAGCCCCCTTAGGGAGTTCCTGGATGCTCCCAGGCTCTCCTATTTCAGTAAGTGCCACAGAATTGCCCACAGAGAGAGCATTAAAGTCATCACCCTGGATATGTTTTCATGAGATGAAGATCTTGAACTTCAGATAAGGGTCTGTGCAGCCCATAACTGGGCAGTCTGGTAGTACTTTGGCCTAGTAACACTATGGAAAAACTAAGCAAATTCATTTCCCATAGAATAGCCAGTAATGGTCATGTGCCACTCAAATTGCTTTATAGAGGCAATCAAGTAAATGTTTCTTCAGCAAAGAAAATAAGATCACTTCTGTGGCTCAACTCACACTGTCATAGTTAATTGTACTTAGTCTAATGTATATACTGTACTGTAGTATTTTCAAAGTCAGAAAAAGACTGTTTTCATTCTTTAAGAATTCTAAATGATTAATTTTCAGAAATGATTTGAAGATGCTTGCATCAGTCATTTTACTCTAAAGTTCTTTTGGAACTCAGGTCCATCTTGTTTTGTTTTTTGACTTTCAAATTTGAAGGTTTCTAACTTCTTTTTTGTAAACTGTCTGGAGAACTTCAGTTGGCTGGTGATTCAAAAATATAAATACAAACAAGAAATAAAATCTTAATTCATATAGTGTCACGTTGGAAATGCACATTTTATAATATTTTCTTATAAATAATGGGTAGGGATAAAAATTAAAAGCAGACCTCTAATTCTTTCCGCTGCCCAATATTTTCCAATAGTATCCAACACCCAAGCTTCTTTTCTGTCTACTATCAGATAAGCAGATAGGAAACTATGGCACATATTTCCATCTTCATAGTAATTTCCACCTTGACCATATTCTTCCAGCAGCGAGACAATGACATCCAAGGCTTCTTTAGCAGTTGAACCTCTTTCAAGCCCAAGTCTGGAAAGGGAATAACAAAAAGCTATCTAGTTACAGAAGCACTTAGAATTTATATTTAATTTACTTACAGAAAAGAAGAAAACGATGTAGCTATCTGCTGAGTAATTAAATAAAGTCTAAGCTGTGTTTTTCAAATTTGGCAACTTGAAGATGTCTGGACTTTAATTTCCAGAATTCCTCAGCTACCATGCTAGCTGCCAGGTTTGAAAAAGCATTGGTTTAAATAAACAATGATTCCACATGTTTTCTGGGGAATTGTTGGTACTGTATAGCAGCACAAAGTCAACTGTTTGACAACAATGCAACAATTAACCTCACATCTTGAAAAGAGATGTCCTTAGCAAATATGAATGGTGGAATAGAAAAAACATTTTCCTGTCTTTTTGCAAATATTCTTCAAGTACCATACTCTCCATGCTGATGCTGTTTAGCTATATTGGTATTGTTTCTAAGTTCTCAGAAAGCACAACCAGTGTCTGGCTCAACAGACATGAAGGTTGCTAGGTTGGGGAAATTGGCTATTTCTCGGAGCCCTAAACTGTATCAGCTGTAGATCAGCTGTATGAAAAAGAGAAAAGGGAGGAAGAGGAGGATAATAATTTGCAGTGGAAAATTGGCAGTCAGAGAAAAAAAGTAAATTCCTAAAATTGTTTACTTTTTTTAAAAAAATGCATCTGGATAATTTCAAATCTATTTCAGATAGTTTTACAAATTGTTGTCTACTAGATGGACTTGGTGTTGGATAAACATTAAGAACCTGTGGTTCATTAAACAATGGTTTATTTGCTTGAACAAATAAAATAATTTACTGAATAAAATTCTATTTAACAGGAGGAGGCAGAAATACAAGCCATTGACTTTTTAAAAATGTCGAGAACAGTCTGATTAGTAATATGGGATTATAATGAATTTGGACTCAAGACAATATGTTAAATATAATTACTTTTAATCTAGGACAAAATAATGAAGGGAATGAATTTCTGTGTGTGAGAGAGGGGGGAGAGGAAGGAAAGAAGGATGGATGAAAGGAAGGAAAGAAGGAAGAAAGGAAGAAAGGAAAGAAAGAGAAAGGACGGAAGGAAGGAAGGAAGGAAGGAAGGAAGGAAGGAAGGAAGGAAGGAAGGAAGGAAGGAAGGAAGGAAGGAAGGAAGGAAGAATTTTCAAGGTCCATAAGCAGACCGGAGAATGTGTAGCTTCAGCTGCTAGATCTTCCCCATGAATTAAAAAAAATATACAATTAATATACTATAATGCACTGATAGAACAGAATATTGCTAGTTCAAGGTTGAATTGTGGGTTCCGCTTCACAAAATCTGAAGTAAGAATTACATTTTGCATATAACCTGATAAGTATACTTTATGTGAATGTATTTTGTTTTTGAAATAGAGTGACCAATGCAATATTACCAAAAGCTCTCCCTCTCTCTCCTGTCTGTCTGTCTGTCTGTTTGTTTCTGGTGTCTTAGGTGATTTTCAAAACCATCCTATCAAAGGATAAATTCCTTGTTCATAAAATGAGCTTCTCACCTCACAAGATCCATTCCTAGGAGAGCTTCAGTTTCAGAGGCTGCTTCTCTGGCTACCACAGCTTCATTAGCAATGAAGACTCCATGTTCATTGGCTCCCATTTCAGCCCCCCAGAGCCAGGAAGGTCTGCTCAGTGCAACAGCATTTGTCTTGGGTACTTGGTCTATTTCAATGTATGTGCACTGTACAGAAAAAAGGAGATAATTTTTTATCGGACCTGTATTACTTTATAAGTGATTCAAGGCAGCAAATTTTCATTATGCTTCATCTTCCTCCTCTTTTCTCCTGCAACAGCAAGCCTGTGAAGTGGGTTTGCTTGAGAGGTGACTGGCCCAAAGTCAGCCAGATGGTTTTCATGCCTAAACAGGACTAAATTTCCAAATTTCTCCAAATTTCCAGGCCAGTAGTTTACTAGATCAAACTGGCATTCAATTGAATCAGATTAGATTTAACTGCACAAAAACTATTATTATCCTACAGGGATATACAGAGTTTTATATTCTGAATTAAAAAAAGACTTTTGAACATACGTTGTGAGTTTTTAATTGTGGACTTCTAATGTAGGGTGTCACTGTGTATGAGTTGGGTGGTTGTATAAATGTAGAGTGCCTATTTTCAAATTCTTACATAAAAGAGGCCTTGGCTTAAGACATCACAGCTTAAAGGGTATCTGTGTATACTCCAAAGCATCTTTTTGTCTTACAATCTGAAGCACAATACAGATCTATTGAGTCACTGCACAACCTAATTATTTGAGATACTATCTCAGGCAGGCTATTCAAAGTACTACCCACAGAGGTAAGAAGCAGTCATTTTATATATGATTTATAAATATATAAATGGTTTAACATAACATTCAAACCCACAATTAAAAAGAATGTAAATATTTTCATATAGTCAGAAAAAGACAGTTCTTTAATATTTTAAAAATAAATGTATTATATACCATGAAATATCAGTATCACTGATGGAAGAGTAATAAGTTGTCGAAAATGATTTGATGGAACATAATCTAGATGAAGGAAATTGGTTTGTCATGGCAACCTTTTTATTATTTCTCAATCTTCATTTTAAAATGTTTATGTTCATTTAAGATTTTGGACTAGACTATATATAATTTTTATCTTAATAAACACTAAAGCATTCAGGTTTGCATAACATTCCTAATAAATTGTGCCTCAACCTGCAATGTTCAAAATTGCCAGCTACAATGACTAAATACTAGAAGTTGTTGTTTGAACATCATGTGTGAAACTAGATTAGAGAAGGCCATTGTATTGTAGTTTATTATCTTATTACAAGTCAGCATGAACAATATAAGCAGCCTTAAAGAGTTATAAGAGAAGCTAGGTGACTTATGCCTACAATCTTTTTTAAAGATTTCAGATGCATTAATGGCCTCAACACATCCAGAATTATAAATGTAATAATTTCTGACGTGTGGAGCCATGAATGCATTATTATAATATTTATAATAAAATCTGGATAGCTGAGTCTTTAAACTCAATGCTGAAGAACCAAACATCTTTATGAATACTCTTTTTAAACAGGCACTAAAATTGATCATCTGGGACAAATGAATTTATCTAATCACATTACTCAGGATTCAACAGCCACATAAATTCATACTACTGAAATACTTATGGCATTTTTCTGCAGATTTAAACAGAAGATTTAAATATACCGCAACCTGTCTTTGGAAAATAGAAATATCACTGTTGTGATGAAAATATTGTCTTTGATAAAGAAGATCTGTTAACTTCTGTTAACTGTATAAACAGAACCAATTGTGGACAGACAATTGGAAGGAAGGAAGCAAAAGAAAAAAAAATTAAGATGTTCTTCAAGTGTTTCGACAATTTTCAAAAATATTTTGGCACAACTTCAAATATTTTTATTTACCTCAACTTTACATCCTGGATCATAAGTAGCAGCAGCAAAATAAACTACCTCCTGAACTTCATCACGAGGACGTGCAGAATTTTTTCCAACTACTGCATGGCCATCTTTAGTAGTTGGTGGAAATGCAACAAAACAGTAGCTAGGAGGTGCCACATCCATCCTAAAAAATAAAAGTAAGGATATATTGAAAATATGAACTTGCCTTATTTCAGAATTAGAAGCTATAGCTAGAACTGGCTGCACAAATTCACAGGATTTTTTGTTATTTAAAATTATTTATTTTTAACAATTGCATATAACCTTACACTAACCATAACTGCTTAGATGGATATGAGAGTAATTACTATTTTCTAGCTTTAAAAGAAGTTAACATTTGAAAACTGAGGGCACAATTCAGTTTTATTGATTATTGTTTTGAGTCATTATGCATGCCTTGATAATTTATTCCAAGATAAAATATCTGTATCACTTTTGATGCATGTCATATAAAACAAGACAATGGCCAGAAAACAAACTTTAAAGCTAATGAAGTGACAACACAATAATTTTTTTCATTGTCAACAGCAAGATGCTCTTATATGTATGATGTATATTAATTTTGAGGGCAACTGACTGTATACAGTAATGCTATTTTTTCCACTATGGAAAAAAAATTGTTCAGCTAATGCCTTTGTCATTACTATGACAAAATGCTTAATATATCCAGTATGCTGAAATGTAATTTTGATTAATATGAAAGTGTATTACTCTTCATCAACTCACTCTGACAAGATAAACCCCCCCAATGGAATTTGTATTTAAGGTTGTTTTCAAGAATGTAATGGATGGGGATTGATGCTAAACTCAATCTGAATTAAGAACCTGCTATTGCAAGAAATGAACAAAAATTGTTTTCGTTTTTCCTTCTCTAAATTCTACCTGTAAATCTAAGGCTGATTTTCACAGTCATTCAAGAAACCCAGGGACATGTAAAAGGTATGTTATATGAAACTGGGATAGCTGGCAAATCTCCAACTCCTGCTTAATTATTGGGGTACAGCTGTTATCATAGGTTTTAAATATCTTATTAAGACTGATTCCCAAGCAGAATTTTTTTGTAGTTGAGTTTTATTTTAAGATAAGGAAGTGCCAGACATATAAACATTTTGCATATATTTATTGCACTAGAAATAGGCCACCACACTGTGTAATGATTCACACTGAAAAAACAAGGAAAAGAAGGGGGAGAGTTGTCTGCCAATCAGCTTTTGTTTCAAATGTGTCAGCCATCAACTTTGGGTGCAAATACTGTCACTAGGAAACAGCCTCTAGAAAGCCTCAAGGAGTGTGGGAAAATCAGGCTGGCTTTGCAATTTCACTGAACTGAAAAAATAGAGATTGCTAGTTTTTTCTGACTTATTACCTTTGATTCCATGAAAAATGCTCAGCATGCTTCCATTTGTCTGTCACAGGTTGGGGAATTCAACTTAATTGAATTGGTGGCCTGCTTTCCTTCAGTGCTGATCATGAACTTTTTTTAGCATTTCTTCAAAAGTTCAAATCTAACAGCCTATGTTTTTCAGGCAACCATTGCTAGGGGATCCCACTCCTCCCACTCCCCCCACTCCCCATTTTTTTCTTGCTTTTAAATCAACAAAAGCAGACAGGTAGGAGCATGTATTGAACAGTGTAAATAAGCTCAATGAAAAAAATAAATAGCATCCTCCTCCATTATGTCTTATCTTTCAGGAAAAATACCAATATAAAACTATGATGGGGATAGTGTATCTTTATTAAATATAAATATTTTTAAAAGATGGCTATAGATTTCTGGCTTCTTTACACAGTACTCCAAAACAGGTTTCCCAATTAATTTATAAGGTACATGCAGCATGATTGCCAAATTGTCCAATCCTACTTCATCATAAGAACACCAGTCTTCTAGAATCCCTATACCCATAGCTGTAGTACTCTTAGTACCGGTAGTTGCACAGAAGCAATTCTGACTGGCTGAAAAAAAAAGACTACATTATCTAATACCCCCTCCCTCTCTGACCTTTATATGCATCAATGTCACACCTTAGCTGTAAAACTCCTGATTAAAGATGCCAGGCCAACATCCTACTCTCTGGTGGCTTTTTATCACCTACATATTTTCCTAAGTTATAAAGCATTAATTTACAAAGTGTAGATTTTATTAGAATGTATTATCTGTCTGGTTTTATTTGATTGATTGATTGAAATGTATTAAATGCTGATTGTGAGTAAATTGGGAAAAACTGAATAGGTTTAGCAGCATGAACAGCAACATGTAAAGACAACCTTTCATTTCTATAACTCTAGACTGAAAGCCATTAAGGATCTCAGCATGATATTTTCATCACTAAATGTACAGTATATTCTTGACTATCATACAAGAAAGTTACCAGCTACTAGCTATCTTAAGTTATCTTAAATGATATACTAGTTATCTCTAATTGTTATAAATATGAGTCAGTTGCCAAATGTCTGAATTTAGATCACATATCTATGAGGATGCTGCAACAGTCGTAAGTATGAAAAAGAGTGATAAGTCACTTTTTTTCAGTGGAATTGTAATTTTGAATGGTCACTACATGAATTGTGGTAAGTCAAGGACTACCTATATTGAAGCATTATGCATTTCAGTTGACAAATGGTTCCTTTTAGCAAATGTTCAAAACTTGTTTTCCTCCATTGGACTGCAGAAGGATAAATCCTGCTGGCATTATCATTGTCTCTCCCCAATACAGCTCCTCCCTTGCTTCCACCCATTCTTTTGTATCCCTTGGGTGGGTAGAGATCCCAGCCAGACACTTGAAAAAGCATTTTGAAGGAATATTCCCTAAATCTTTCCTGCACACTTATTGATTTGGGATATTCCAGAGAAGTGGGGGATAGACAAGGAATTTTAACAGCTTCCCCTTGTATCCAAGTGATTGGAAGGATTCAGAGGTGGTATTCAGCAGGTTCTGACCAGTTCTGGAGTACCAGTAGCAGAAATTTTGAGTAGTTTGGAGAACCGACAAATACACCTCTGACTGGCCCCGCCCCATCTATGTGCTGCCTCCTGAGTCCCAGCTGATCGGCTGGGTCTTCTTTTGTTGCCCTGCACAGGAGAATGGAGCTGGAAAGCCGGTTAGTGGGGTGGGGAGGGAATGGGGATTTTGCAATAACCTTCCCCCAAGAGTGGAGAGGGAATGGGAATTCTGCAACATCCTTCCCCTGTCACGCCCACCAAGCCACACCAGGCCCACCCAAGTCCACAGAACTGGTAGTAAACAATTTTGATCCCGTCACTGGGATCAAAACGTTTGTCTTACTAATGAAATGAAGAAATGATGGGTGGCTTATTTTAATCAATCCTCTGATGAAACTTTTTTTTGCCTACTTTACATAAATGAAATGAGGTAGTTCCATGTTCCATACTCCAGTGCCCTTCTTTGTATTCATAGGTTATTTCCAGTGATGTCCCACTAGCTGTCATAATTCCCTTAAAACACCTATTGATTTGGAATATTTGGGACCAGGAGTGAAATCGATAAGAGTTATGACAATTTCTCCTTCTAGCCAAGTGACAAGAGGAAAAGGGAAATAATAAAGTGCTTTCTCCCTGAACTTGACTAGTGTGCCGATTTTCTCTTCTAGTTTAAGTGACAGCAGAACATGAGATGTGTTTTCTCAACTGGTCCACCATTAAAATGTTCCTCTGAGCAAGCAGCTCCTGCACTGAACAGGGGATTTGTATCAAGGACTCCTAAAATCCTTTAAGATTTTAGGATTTTACATGTTGGACTTGTTTGATCATGCAAATTAAAACCATATTCCCTCAAAGACCTGCTCAGAGAAAAGGAAGTGATTTGTTTCCAGGCGTGGATAGGAAGACTAAAGAAGCAGGAAACTTCACCAATCAGAAGATGAAGTAACTGCCATCCAGACAGACCACCTTGCCAACACAGTTGGTATAGATTTAAATTCAGAACAACAAATTCTTAACCTGGATTCATTCCCAGTATCAGCATAAGAAGTAACAGCTTGAGGCTTCAGGCCTTTATACACATCAAATACAGTATTTCCTAAAACATAGTGTTATGTCACTGAGAAGCTGAACATAAAAGGAAATACCCCAGTGTCATGCTCCTGTCAGAATCTGATTTGGAGGAGAAGGCTGAGCAGCTGACAAGGAGTGGGAGTGTGGCTCCGTTGGCTGTGGAAGAAACAGGGGAAGGGCAAAGGCTGGCTGGGCAGAGCAGGGAAGAGGTAGAGCAAGGGAGATGGAATTCAGAGGAAGATCCAGGCCCATCTTCTCTTCATCCTAGGGCACGCAGGGAAGAACGGAGAAGGGAGCAACGTGAGTTGCGTGGCTTACAAGGGAGGAAAGGGCCCTGATTCCCTTCATTAGCTGCAGCTGGGAAGACAGTGTTTAAAAATGGAAGCTGCTCACAGCAAAGTTGTTGGGAGCAAATCGTGAATTATCTGGTATCGTCAAGGCTTATCTGGGTTCCTGGCATCTTCCCAATTGTGTGTATTTTGTTGGGCTTTCAAGTCTGCAATTCCTTCTCCTGCCCTGCCAAGTTAATTACTGCAACGTGGTTTGTGTGGATTTTTATTTACAATTTGTATGTACTTTGTTTTCAGACTGAATTTCTCCACTTAAAGACTGTTCTTGGGAGACTTTTTTTCTCCAGCCGAAGGTAACCTGGACGCTGTGGGCAAAGTTGGAGGTATTAAAGGGACATTCCTTGCTTATTTGACTATGTTGCCTTTGTGCCATGCCCCGGGTCATCACACCCACACTGTCCAGAAATTTTGGAACTGTATATTTGATACATTTCAAGAGAACACTATGTATCCTTAAAAAACTGCAGCTGGATGTATAAGAATTATTGCTGAATATAACTGAATAGGTATATATTTTCCAATGGTTTGAAAAGCACTGGACATTTGCTTTAAAGGTCTTTATCTTATGAGTATCTATTACATTCAGTGTTCCAAAAAACAGAAAATAATCAAGTGATATATGTAATCATTAGGGCAACAATTCCAAACTTATTTGGAATTAACAATCTAATAATAATAATTTAAAATAAGAAATTTCAGCTTCATGCAATAATGCCAACAGAACTGCAAAAAATTGTGCTACTTTGAACATCGTACATTTTAAGAAGATACTCGGTTGAGCCCTAGGATGTATCAACCATCAGCGTCAATAAATAATATTTGTAATTACATTTATAAATGTTCCTTTGACTGAGTTACATGTTTAATGAATAAAAGAGATAATAATAATATCAAAATATTCTGTAAAAAATAAAGAGGCCCTTGCCTATAAGTTTGGTATTTGTACTTCTATATTTCAAAATTTCTATGTATTATTTATGCAGTAACTTCTTCTATCCTTTACCCCATCATTTTGTATGACGTTTCAAAAAAAGGCACACCCATCTTCATTCACTATTATGCATAAGGATACAGATTAATAAGGGATAGAGAATGGGATGGGGAGGATGAGATGGGGTGGAGTGGGATGGAATGGAATAGAATAGCATAGAATAGAAATCTGAAAGTTTTGTAGACGCTTGGCCAATCTTAGCTTTCTTAGCATCAAAATATCACATCCAAGTGACTTTTTACTGATTTTTTTTCAAAATAGGACACCGAGATGAGTATCATGCAAAAATAATGCAACATATGACACTCTTTTTCCTCTCAAAATATTTATTATTTTTAATAAATATTTGATTATTTATTATAATTTATTATCATCTGCAATTCAGCAGATTTAGAAGAGAATCAGGAACCAAGATATTGTTATTAGACATGTGTGAATGCTATTATTCGACTATTTAGAGAAGCAATATTTATATTTCCATACTCTTAATGCTTCATTAAGAATTTTCCATATTGGATTAGATCAGTGACTCAAGCAAAGGCCAGAAACTGTACCTGCAGATCAGGAATTGATCCAGGGATTATACTTGGGCTTATGTGTGCTTTGTTACTAACCTATGACCCCTTCCAAGAATGGCCACAGATCTTGCATAGATATAAGTAGGAAAACACAGTTAAAATCTTACATCTCAGGTGATCTATGACTGTAACAATCATTTATTTGACTAAATGTTATCTATAATACAAATAAAAAGCACGGTTACAAATATATTACAAAAGAAAAAAGCTTTGCAGGTATTTGCCTACAAATATCATTGGGACTCCTTTCAGACAGAGAACTGATTAAAATATACAAGACTTGCACAACAGAATAAATTATTTTAAATAGACATTGATATAGATAAGCAATATTCTGGACACATAACCCAATTCAAGTGCAAAAAGATTGAGGAAAAATACTTTTAGCAGGTCTAATCAGTTATTAAATAACATATTAAAGATTGAAATGTTTAATCTACACTTGCATTCATTATATATATCAGCAGCAAAAGCAAAGATTGCATCTTAAAATACAAAAGCTTGGCTTTGAAAAATTACTGAATTAATGCATAATGGTAATTTAACAATTGTGTTTTCTGAGACTGTTTAACACGAGCCAGCATTTTATTGCTCATAATTTTAGATTACATCTAGCAGTTTGCAAATTGCAGCAAAGATTCTTGTTTCAATCTGTCTCTCACTATTGTTACTATTATTTAAAGGCAGCCAACTGAGACAGTCCTGTAAAAATTCTCCAGACATATACATATCCTTCAGATTATATACATACACACAAAGCAGTAGTCATATTACACAAATTTAGTCTCCTTAAAGCTAAGTTCCATTTACATACTTGTAAATGAAAAAGAGAGATAGAGCTCATTTAACATTATGTATGATGAATGAACTGATTCTGGTTCCATCAGCTGTCAAAATCAGCTAGATAGCTAACATCATAATTATATGGGGATACTGTCATAAGCAGCTATAGTATCACTTATTTCAATATATTCACTGTTCCTGTGAATTATAAACAATATATAATTTTTGCAATATATAATTATACACAATATATAAGTTACAAGTAATCCCTAAAGAACATGATGGATTGGTTTGTGGGGTTTTTTTGGGGCTATTATTCTTTTTATCAAATTGATGCATTCTAGATGTGTAAAGACTACAATAATTAGAAGAAGCTCAGCCAAATGGAACCAAAACTGGAGGATAATAATGGGAGTTGTCATTCCAACATATCTTGGCTGCACCAGGCTGGAAAAGGCCTGTAAAGCTTCAGTGAATCAAATGTTATATTCCTCACACTATACTGTGGGATATAATGTGATCTGATATTTGGGTGACAGTAAAAGATTTCCATGCATAGTCATACATGTCACATTAAACCATGATTTGTTTGGCTCTGGTTTAGTACCTTAAGAAAAATTGTGGTGGTTGGTCCATTAAACCATACAGCTCAGTATTCAGACCCAAATCAGTTGAGTTCTGACAACATACCAAGCCCAATTAAAACTGCTTAGCCCAATGCCTGAACCCAACCTAATACTAGCCCTGATCGGTGATGAGCTACAACATCACATCAAATGGGTCAATGCATTGAAATAGCCACTGTGAACCACGACCATTGGCCAAAGCTTTTAAAATCACTTTTTGATTTTAATGTGATCATGCTCTTGCAAAAAATAATCACCTCCTGTGGAGGCATCACTGTCCTAAAAGCTCTGAAGCTCTTTCTGATCCTCCTGATTTCTTTCTAGTAAAAACATCCACAAGGAAGAGAAGAGAGGAAAGACAAACGTGATATCACAGCCTTCTTGTTCCCCCCATGGATCCGGCTGCAAAAGAGAGGAGAGGAGAGAAGGCTTGCGAGACTCCCTGAGGAGATTTAGACTGGCGCTGACTGCACATCATCCTAAGGCGTTCCGTAGCTCGGAGCCTGAAGGGCTGAAAGACAGGCTGGGCTGAAAGCATTCACAGGCGATGTGCAGCAGCGGACGTGCCCAGCTGACATCGCAGAGCATCCTTTGTGCCCCCCCCTCCCACTTTCGGCAAGGAAGGCGAGACTCACCTCTCGGGCAACCTTCGAGGCGCTTCCCTGTGGATCTTCCTCCGCCTGCGGCTGCTTCTCTTTTTGAGGACGCCAGGGGGAAAGAGGCTCCAGGTAACAGCCACACAGGAGAGAGAAGGAGGGACGGCGGACGTCAGCGACTGCTCTGCCACCTCACCGCTCGGCGGCAACGCCGCCTTTGTCGCAGCAGCTGACGCTCGAATTCCCTGCGCTGGGCTCAGGCGGCGAGGCTGCAGCGGCGAGACTAGGGCGGGCGACAGCGGGAGGAGGGGATTAAAGCGCTCTCTGCCACACAGCGGTGGAGGGGGCACCTACGAAACATCGGGCTCGCCCAGGATGCAGAAGCGCCGCTCTTCTGAGCATAAACAAAGTGACATCTCAAATCAAGTTGCTAAGTAGGAGGGAAAGATAGAGTTGGCAGCATTATTTCTCTCTCTTTCCTGAACCCTCGGAGGGAGGGTTCAGGAAAGCTAAGAAAGCTGGGGTTGATGTTAATGATTTGTCTAAAGCCCGATTTGTTTTGTTGATTTTGTTGTGTATCAGATTATTGTAGTCTGGACTGCCTGTCATATTTTTTAGCTTTTTTTTAGTTTTGTATTCTTCCACAGCAAAATAAATAAATAAATAATATTAGCAAAATAATCTGAAGAATTATAGTGATTGTGATGGGAGAAGTGAAGCAAATATATTGGAAGAAGCAAATATGTTAAGTTGGAGGTTCTGGAGTGGGCTATTTCATAGTTCCGTATTAGGCTTACACCACACTGAGTAAGGAAACGTAGTTGAGACAGATCTGTGTCCCCATCACAAAATTTAAACCCTTATTGCTGTGTTGCAAGATTACCTAGCAAAAAAAAAAGGCTAGGCATTAAAATGATCAGCAGCATTTGATGGAAAATATTTGATTGGTTGGTCAAATGCTGTATTATTTAGAAATATGAAATCTTTCTGTTACAGTGAATTTCATGTGCTGCTCCCTTTTCAGCTAGTTACACTCTTTTCTAAGATGTTCATTCCATTTTTAATTGCATTTTCAAACCACTCAGGCTGCTCTGTTTATTGAGTTTGAGGGATTTTCGCAGTGTTTTTGAGATTCCCTAAACTTGCTGATGGCTTTGTCTTTTGACTATGTCAGATAATTTAGTTTATTATAATGTACTCTACATAGACTGTCCTTGAAGAGTTGTTTGGAAGCTTCAGTTGTTTCGAAATGTAGTGTTGCACAAGCCTAGATTTGCTCTTCTCATTTTGCACTTTTGTAGGAGCTGCATTGGTTGCCAATTTGCTTCAGGTGCAATTCAAGGTGCTGGTTATCACCTTTAAAACCCTATTTAGAAAGCCCATGTTTTGCAGATTCCATCCATCAAGAAAATACAATTGGTAAGAAGAAAAAGGGCCTCCTCACTGGCAGCTTCTTTCTATGGAATACAGGTAGTCCTCAACTTTCAACCACAATTTAGCCCAAACTTTATGGTGCTAAGAGAAATTTGTTGAGTGAGTTTTGCTCCATTTTACTATTATTATTATTTATTAAACTTTTATACCGCCCCCTCTCTCAAATAGGGACTCGGGGCGGTGAACAGCCTTAATAAAACAATACAATCCATAAAAAATTTAAAATAGATTAAAAAATTATTAAATTAATGGCTGAGTTAAGAATACAAAAGACCAATAAAAACCAGATAAAAATTTAAAAGATAAAAACCCTTCTAATGACACTAGGCCAGACCAGCCTGCTGGAAAAGGTGGGTCTTCAGTGCGTGCTAGAAGGTTTGCAGGTCAGTGAGGACTCGTATCTCCGTAGGAAGCTCATTCCAGAGGGAGGGTGCTCCCGCAGAGAAGGCCCGCATCCACGGAGCCGCCAGCCGGCATTACCCAGCCGGCGGCACCCTGAGGAGGCCTATCCTGTGGGAGTGCACTGGCCAGCGGGAGGCCGATGGTGGCAGCAGGCGGTCCTGTAAGTACCCGGGTCCCAAGCCATGGAGTGCTTTAAAGGTGACCACCAACACCTTGAATCGCACCCGGAAGGCCACCGGAAGCCAATGCAGCTCGTGCAGGAGCGGTGTAACATGAGAGCTCCGAGAAGCCCCCAGGATTACCTACGCGGCCGCATTCTGCACCAGCTGAAACCTCCGGATGTTCTTCAAGGGGAGCCCCATGTAAAGAGCATTGTAGTAGTCTAGGCGGGAGATGACGAGGGCAGAGGTGACTGTGCGCAGTGCACCCCGATCCAGAAAGGGCCGCAACTGGTAGATCCGACAGACCTGACAAAAAGCCCAGTCGACAGTCGCTATATGGTCTTCTAACGACAGCCGTACATCCAGGAGGACACCCAGATTGTGCACCCTCTCCGTGGGGTTCAAAGTTTCTCCCACCACGGCCAGCGATGGAATAAGCTGGCTACATCTGGGCGCAGGAAACCATAGCCACTCAGTTTTGGTCGGGTTGAGCCGAAGCCTGTTAAGACCCATCCAGCTCCGCACGGCATCTAGGCACCGGGTCATCACTTCAACGGCTTCGTTGGGGTGGCCTGGGGTAGAAATGTATAGCTGAGTGTCATCAGCATACTGATGGAACTCTACTCCAAAACACAGATGATCTCACCCAGCAGCTTCACGTAAATGTTGAACAGCAGGGGCAAGAGCACAGACTCCTGAGATACCTCACAAAACAGGGGCCTCGGGGTCGATCTCTGCCCCCCTGCGAACACAAATTGTGAGCGGTCAGAGAGGAAGGAGAACCACCATAACCCATGGTGCCTCCCACTCCCAGCCCCCCCAACCGCCGCAATAAGATACTGTAGTCGACAGTATCAAAAGCCGCTGAGAGATCTAACAGGACCAAGACAAGAGGAACAACCCCTGTCCTGGGACCTCCAGAGATCATCCACCAACGTGACCAACGCCATCTCTGTGCTGTGCCCGGGCCTGAAACGCGATTGGAGGGATCTATATATACTGCTTCATTCAGGTGCTGAGGGAGCTGTTGTGCCACCACACTCTCAACAACCTTCACCACAAAGCGAAGGTTGGAGACCGGACGATAGTTCGATAATAATGTTGGGTCCAGGGACGGTTTCTTGAAGAGGGGCCTCACCACCGCCTCTTTCAAGGCGGTGGGCAAAAACCCTCACTCAAGAAAGCATTAATAATACCCTGGAACCAACCTCGTGTGACCTCCTGGGTGCCAAAACCAACCAAGAGGGACACGGATCCAGTAAACATGTGGTGGCATTAAGCCCACCCAGAATCCTGTCCACATCCTCTAGGGTGACAGGATAGAACTCCCCCCAAATGACCTCACCGGAATCTGCCCCCCCCGCCCAGAATTGCCCAGTCAGAGTCCAGCCCGTCCCGGATCTGAGCGATTTTGTCCTGCAGATATCTAGAAAAATCCTCGGCCCATCCTTGCAGGGGATCCTCCCGTGCTCCCACATCCAAAAGGGAGCGGGTCACCCTAAAAAGAGCGGCGGGGCGATTTTCTGGGGACGCAATAAGGGCGGAAAAATAAGATTGCTTTGCCGCTCTTATCGCCACTAAATAGGCCCTAGTATAGGACCGCAATAGTGTTTTTTCACTTTTCTTGCAAAACTTGTTATGTTAGTAACACAGTTAAGTGAATCTAGCTTTGCCATTGATTTTGCTTATCAGAAAGTCATAAAAGGATCACATGACCCTTGGACATTGCAACCATCATAAATATGAACCAGTTGTCAAGCTTATGAATGTAAGTAACATAACTGAGGATGCTGCAACTCTCATCAGTGTGAAAAATGGTTTTAACTCACTTTTTTTTCAGTGCTGTTGTAACTTTGAACGAACTGTTGTAAGTCAAGGACTACCTGTATTACTGCCCCTGCTTTATTATTTTTCAAGAAGGCCCTGAAGATGTAGTTTTATAACAGGGGACTCCAAACTGTCACGGAACAGATCAAGTTGCTAGTGTGATTATATCTTTTGCTGACATGGGGAAGAGGCTTTACTAAGGTGGGGTTTTACAGTACGTTACGGATTTTTAATGGTGTTAAGTCTCCCAGATTCCCTTCTGAGAGTTAGATAGCTATGTAAATATGTTAAATAAATATATAAGTAAATAAAGTTCTTGCCCTAAGACCAAAAGATGGTGATGATGAATGATAATATAATAAATATTATTTGGGCACTTCTGTTTCTCTTTTTTTACACACTAATATTTTTTTGGGGGGGGGAGGGAATACTGGCAATTGCATAAAATTTGCAACAGCTTAAATCACAGAAACATCACATTCCTATGTCTACTTTCAAGAAACTTACACACAAATTAATAATAATTATAGTCTACATCTTTGACTAGATGGGGAATTCAGCCTCAAAAGTCTGCCTTAAAGCACTATGATAACTATAGGATTCTGACTGGGTTCCCATATAGTGCTATGCCTCTTTTTAAATTTTTAAGCCATGACTTATTTAAGCTATGCTGGTTGAAAACAGACCACAACTCTTCTGGTGTGCATACCATATTGACCATAGGAAGGTTTATAATATTAAAGAATCAACTTACTCAAGAATAAAAATAGCTTTGTACTTCCAAAACTAAGCTACAGAGATATATTGTCTAGGTCAGGAGTATCAAACTGGCAACCTACAGGCTGGATACATCACGTGCAGGCCACTTCCACTCCAACACAATATGTCATGTGATGGCAACATGAGGCGGCAAATTTGATATCCGTGGTCTAAGTCATTCTCATTTAGCAACAGTTCTGTTATGACAATGATGAAAGAGTAATTTTACAGCCAATCCTTGTATTTACAACCTTCACAATTTTGGAAGCAAAAGAAAGCCAAAGTAAGATCATAAGCAGTTAGGATTTCACTTAGCAATTACTTTACTTAACTATGTTGCTAGTAAACAAGACCATCTGTAAAACTCAATCATCTTGCCAGAGCTGTTGAATTCCAATCTACAACAGAGCTACAGTTACAGCAAAAGATCAGAGAAGTAAAAGTCCCATTTGGGAAATCTAAACTCCCTACATAATGTAAGGAAAAAACTCAGTAATCAAAATCCATGTCAACATGATGGACCTAGTTCCCGTAAGGGAGGCCTGCACTTTTGTTATAGAAGCCTAATTGTTTGGATCTTAACTCATAGACAATAGACACAAAATAGCTTGCCTACTGTTAAAGTAATACCCTAACCCTGTGATGTCGAACCTATGGCATGCATGCCACAGGTGGCATGCAGAGCCATTTGTGCGGGCATGCGAGCCCCAGCCAAACTTACCTACACTGCACTGCACATGTGTGCATCTCCCAGCTGATTTTCGGCCTGCTTGAGGCCTTTTTCGGCCTCCCACAGGCTCAAGGGCAGCTTCTGCAGGCTTTGGAGGCCTAAAATCAGTCCCATTTCATCACTTCCTGTATTTCCGGAAATACCGGAAGTGATGAAACAGGCCCATTTTTCGGCCTCCAAAGGCTGTAGACGCTTCCCTTGAGCCTCTGGGAGGCTGAAAAATGCCTCAAAAGGGCTGAAAATCAGTTGGGAGGCACGTGCATGCGCAGTGCAGGTAAGGAGGCGGGAGAATTGTACACGCATGCGCAGGGGACAAGGGGGTGCGCACATTGCCTTCTAGGTGTTGGCAGTACAATTTTTGGCACAGGAGTCCAGAAAGGTTAGCCACCACTGCTCTAACCCTAACCTTACAATTCAAAAGAACTATACATACTGTACTTGATTTATATAAAAGAGAAAAAATCTTGCTAAGCTACAATTTTGAGATCTACTGGGTTTTAAGTAGGTTTTGGCAGAGCACTAGGACCCAAGAACCAACCCCCTCCTTAATTGCTTTCATTCTGTTGAATGGGGAAAAGAAGTGGTTTGTTTAATAAAAACTACCGTACAGTTTTAACGTACTTATATGAGACACTTTTAGCAAAAAGCAATGTTTTATTTTTTTACAAAAGAAATTGCTGATAAAGCATCTTTGGTCCTGTATAAATTATACAAATTATACAAACAATGAAATCTACTAGCAACATTGCGACAACTATCATTTAAAATATTAAGAGTTCTAAGAGCACAGAAATGAAATACTTGAATAACAGATGTATTCTCAATAAATACTGCAAAGCAAACAACTATTTTCTGCAATATTTGTTTTTGGAAATGTTTTAATTCCATATTCTTAAGCACATAATAATGCTTCTATCTAAATAAAAACCTTAAAATGTTTCAGACCTATATTTAAACAACTGTATCATTTGGTATCAGAAGTATGTCTTGTAGAAAAATAGGTTAAAATTTATGCATACACTGATGAGTAACAGCTCCAAAACTTTTTTTAAAAAACCCATTCATTTTGCAAACTATTGTTTTGTTCAAGTAATCTTTTTCAGCATGTTTCATAGCTCATCATGCTTATAAACAAATTCTCTTGCAGATATAAAACCATCGTTGTCCTCATCTTCTTTATTAAATATGTCTTTAACCAAAGTATCATGGTGGCTTGCATTAACTGGAGCACCATGTCTTTCAAATTCCATCTTCAAATACATTTTTACCTTTGACGCAAAGAAAAAAGATTAAAATTCAAAATCACAGATATGCATTTAAGAGCAGATAAGCACAGACTTCTAGAGAGAAGCAACTGTTATTGATAGACTTTTTAAAGTACATTTTGTAGCTTCATATAAATATTATCTCTTTGTTAGCTGGCCAAAAGAGTAGGATGAGCATAATATAAAAGTAGATCCATATATATAAAATATAATCCAGGCCAATATATTTATTTAAATTCTATGCTGCCCATCTTACCAAGAAGGACTCTGGGCAACTTACAATTAAAATGTAGTATAAACATTAAAACAATAAATAAGAATCAAAAATTTAAAATTCAATTAAAACAAAATTAACAGGGATGGAAAGGGAGAGGGCAACGTGCATATAGAAACTTTGGGGGTGGGATATTATCTATTCCACTAACCACTTCCAAAGTACCACATCCCAATTGGGACCACAAACTAGTTGGCATAACATGTCTTCAAAGACTTTTGGAAAGCAGAAATGGTGGCTGCATAGCCAGTTCTTGATTCATTTAAACCAGCGGTCGCCGTGAGAAAATTTTGGTGGGCCACAGAGAAATCTCACCCTCAGAGCACCCCACAAAGCAGTTAATCCAGGCTGCGCAGAAACACAAGGCCCGCGGGAATCCTCCCAGCCCACTCATTCCTTACCTGATAAACTTGTCCGCTAAATTGCTATTTTTCCTTTTTCCGACCATCATCTGTTGCTGTGCCAGGAGATTTAGATTAGCTAGGAAGCAGGAAATAGATTCCTTGCTTTCTAGCTAGTCTTTAGATCTTCAGCTCAGCACAGCCGAACCTCCCTTAGGACTGAAGATTTGTTTGCAAGCAAATTCAGTGCAGACTCACGACAAGCAAATTTGAGAGACTAGGCTAGCTGATGGCAGATAGATCACTGAATGATTCTGTGAGCAACTCAATATGCCTGCTTTGCCTGATTTTGGGTAAAAGTTGCTCTTTTTTTAAATAAAAAATTCAATATTTACATGCAAGGTGTGTTGTGAGTTACTTTTGTAAGTTTGCTTGCTAGCAAATTTTATGAGTTTGCTTGCAAGCAAATTTTATGTGACAGACTGAGCTATGACAATGGCAGATAGATAGATCTCTGAATGAATCTGTGATTCTGCGAGCAACTCAATCTGCCTGCTTTGCCTGATTTGGGGTAAAAGTTGCTCTTTTTTTATAAAAAAAAGTCAATATTTATATAAATATTTATAATATTTACATACAAGCCATGCTCAACCAATCACATGACCAAGCCACACCCTCAAATTAGGCCACGCCCACAGAACCAGTTAGTAGTCCCTGGGATCTAAAATTATGAGTTTGGTGGTCCCTGAGGTCCAAAAGGTTGGCGACCCCTGATTTAAACTGTCTCTCAAATAATATGTTGAATAACTGTGCAACAGAATTCTGAAGGCAGGAGTAATTGCTCAATTTTAATCTAGCTCATCTTGAAATGAAAAATTTATTTATAGATATTTGCATAGGACTTCAAGAGAAATGATAGCTTAGTTATCTTTTTCTATACATTGCAGAATACATTAACATATTCACCTCTTCCTCAGATAGCTTCCAATCATTATTAAGATCCATCTCTTGAAAGGACTCATGAGATCTTGGTCCATTTCTGATTTCTAAAAGGTCAATGTGGAAGATCAGTGTGCTTTCAGGTGGAATTTTTCCTATTAAAGAAATATAAACAACAGATATATAAAACAGATATCACATTAGGCCTAATACTGAGAACATAACACCTATTTTGTTACCTAAAGTTAACCAAAGTATTGAAAGTTTACATAATGTCTAATTTAGAATGCAAATCCATGCACACTCAATTAGAAGTTAGTCTCATTGAACTTTTTAATGTATCAGAATTACAGCTCTTACAGTTTAGCACACCTGAAGGCACCAGAATGATGGACAAATCTCCTAATTATATTATCTTATGGTAAGTACAGAAAGATATCTAGTCTTCTATAGTTTACAGTTCATCAAATGTACACATTTTCTGTTTGTAGCTCCACTCTATTTGGATTATATAAAAATAATTATTTTATGTGTTGTTTCTGCAATGTCAATTTTTTTAACATTGAGTATGGCCATACTCAGAAAAATGTATAGATATACACCGAGGTTAATATGAGGAGAAAGACTTGTAGTATTTCTGTTTGTCCTATAAAAGGTAAGCGTAAGAAAGTAAAAGTGGGGACACAGAACTGGCTTCAGTTCAAATTTATTTTCTCTTGCCTACATTACTTCACACTTCTTATTTATAGCCTAAGGGAATGAAGCCTAAATTAAGAAGAAAGCTACTTTATCACTGCTAACATACTATAATAGCCTGATAGTAACATATTATATAGCCTGATTCTTCTTTAGAAGTTTTAAACTGATGGTGACAAATTAAGGAGCAGAATGATTAGTAGTAGCAAGGCATGCTAAGAGATCTTGTAGCAGTTAGATATATGGGTGCACATGTTGTTGTAGTTGTTTCTGTAGTGGAAAAGCTGGAAAAATACCAGGACTGAAGGAGGAAGAGAGGAGGTGGAAAGTAAAGGCCAAAATATATTTATTTATTGATTTATTGATTTATTGATTGATTGATTTGATTTGATTTATCAATTGCTTGTGTAATTTACCAAAAAATGCTCAAGCTATTTTATGATGGTTCAGAGCCCTTGTAGTAACAGAAATTATCTTATTGTTTGTGTTGGACCCATCTGCCTGTGAAATTTGAACTAGCATTGTTAGTGAAAGGAGTTACATAAATATTTATGGTACTTATTATTTCAAATCATAGAGAGGTTCTATATTAGATATATTATCTTTGTAAATAAGGAGTGATTAATGTCTGTCTGCATGCCTGTCTCTTGTGATCCTATCATTCAATGTTTATTGCTCTTCAATATATGCTTTTAATGCTTCCACTGAAATGTGGCATGTTTAAGACATCTTGAAATGATTCAAGTTAGGGATTTCTCTTTTTAAAAATACACTGTTCAATTCTCTGAAGAAACTGATAATCTGGTTTATTTCCTGAAACTTGTTTATACACAAGTTAAAACCTTCTGCAATGAAGCAGAAAGCTTTCTTTAAAGTCTAGTTGAACATCATGGAGAGGGAAGTTTCATGTAATAATACGAATCTGCAAAGTTCAAAGTATAACATTATGTGGTATCATTGTCCAGTAGCACAATAAAACTATCAAAGAAAAAAAGTATTTAGGAAAAAAAAACCAATGAAAATCAGGAGTACCGTTTTCGAGAAGGAAATAATTATTCACGGAAAAAACTATGTGGTGTGTTCACCACTTCAGTTTTAATGAAAATAATTCACAAAATATATATTCTTAATTATGATCACAACACATATATATGTGATTTTCATATACAGATATTCTCAGAGCAGAGCTGAGCTAAATTTTGATAGTCCCGAAAAGTGAACTGAGGACTTCCTGCTACTTAACTGCAGTTCTTCTTAATATCTATATAAGCAACATCAAGTAATGATGTTTACCGTTATATATATAAATATAAAAAAGCCTTTTCCCCCTATTCGTTTTAATTAACTGAGGGTTTTTTTTTTCATTTCTGTGTTAAATTCACACTTAATTATGTTTTTTCTTTAAAAAAATGAAATTTATTTATTAGAAGTATATCTACCTTTTGTTCATTAGCTCAAGGTAGTGTGTGCATTATGCTTCACTTTTTCATAGTGCCAGTAGCCTATTCAAATGTGGCATGATCAACTTCTTTCTTATTGGAGTATAAAAATATTAGGGAAGAGTGAGCAGTTGCTGGCCAGGTATAAGTAAAAACATACTTATGAATATATGGATACATATAAGAAAAATAAAAAATAAAAGAAACAATAGGACAGGGATGGTAGGCACGTTGGTGCGTTTATGTGAGGTTGTGACTCTTGAGTTGGGAGAGTGGCTCCAACAGATTCCAACATCAGAACAATCTGTCCTGAAGAATATAGTGTTTGGAAAAACTAAGATACTGAGTAAAACCCACAAACTCCCACGCGTTCTGTGGAGAACCAAAAATTGAGGAAGACACCTACTACCCAAAGGATGAAAAGGGGGTGTCTGTGTATCTGTGTAATGTTGTTTTAATATAATACACTGCATATGAACTAACAGTGTAGTCATACATAAGAAAATAATTCTCTTTATATCAATGGAAATAATCAAGTTTAAAAGATATCAAACTAATTTAAATTAGCCAAGAGATATCTTTGAATATATAATAGCATACGTGTATGCAAAAATTAGCCCATAACCCTGATTAACTCTGATCAAATGTTTCACTGAATCCATAAGTGAATAGAAATTGATACAACTTTTTTATAATTCAAAGTTAAATACAGTATATCTCTATAACTGTTAATGCATAGTTTTTTTAATATGGAATTATTTACAGGCTCAAAATAAAATAAAAAATTAACTAGCAGATGCAAAGATTTGGAAGGTCTATTGATCAGTACTTTATAGCATGTCCTTTGGCAGAAATAACTGCTTCCAAAGTCTCCTGTAGCCAATTAAGAATTTTTTTGGTCTTGCATTTGGATTCCCTCCCTCCCCTTTCTTATAGAACGCTTCTATCTCAAATGTCTGAGATTTCCCCAAGATATTCAGTATTACTCAAACTGAGCTATGGAGGCTATGTCAAAACATGTTTCTTTCTTTTTTAAAGCATCTCATGATTGATTTGGAGATATGTTTCAGATGGTTGTTTTCCCAAAATATTTTGAATCTATAAACATAGACTAAGTAAGTATGTATTAAAAGATACAGAAAGATGCTGTGCTTTCCATGCAATTGTATTATGTAACTTGGGTAAAGAAATAAATATTGGTAGTATAAATGATTTTATGAATCATAATCATAAAATTTTATTATTTTTATGAACCTGAAAGTATTACCTTTGCCTTCTTTTCCATAAGCTAGGGATGGAGGAATTGTTAATTTGCGTTTCTCTCCTATACACATTTGTTTCAAACCTTTATCCCAGCCTTGGATAACTTCCTTTATACCAAGAGTAAACCATGTCGGTTGGCCATTATTATGCTTGTGACTGAAACAAATAAAACATTCACCCAGTGAAAAACAAATTGTCTTGTTGGATCAGACCAAATATTTAGTATTTCAGTATCCCGTTCATAAAGGCTAATGACAGGCTAATCAAATAGCCATTCTATCCTATTTCTTTCTATAATTCACATGGCAAATAGAATTACAGGGTCTCATGAACAAGTTTTGAAAACTGAAGCTGAGGAATGTGAAGCCTTCCAGATTTTACTAACTACACTCACAGCAGTTCTCATTCTTGGCTGTGCTAGGTGTGGCTGCAGGAGTTGTAATTCAGCAATTTCTAGGCCCATTTTAAAGCATACACATAAAAGAGACACTGGGGTGGGGGAAAGGGACAGATTTTTAGATCTTTCCTCCTGGTTTAGCAACTGAAGCTATTAATAACACAATACAAACAAAAATAAGTAGATTATGTTTGCACTAATTAAAATCTAAGATCTTCACGATCATCATTAGCTTAAAAGTATCATCAAAAATTTTAGAACTTTGCAATATTGCAATGTCCTTGTGTGATAAATTTGGAGGAGAGAATGTTACAAAAATGCTTTTAATTTAATAATTAGCATTTGTTCCATATATCAAATGAAACTGACAGAAAAATCTTTATAAAGAATTTTATTGAAGATTTAACAAAAATGCCATCCAAATCCCCAATAAGGAATGAATTTGGATATCCTCACTGAATAACTGTAACTTCTGAAATCTGGCTTTTATTCTTGAAACTACCACTCTCATTTTTCATTTATTTTCTAATCCATAATTTTTCTTTATAGCAGCATTTTAAAAAACCTGACTCAATAGCATCCTTACAGCCTTCTTATTCATTTTGTGAATTCTTTTTGTACAATAATATCCAAGGAAATATATTGCTGGGAATTCAGAGTATCAGAACAAACTTCATACATTATTTCACTTAGTAACACGTAATATTTACCAGTTAGTGTTTCTGTTACCTATCTCTTACATTAATGGATAAAAAACCTGAATGTCACTAATATATATAGATATTCAAGAAACTATAAGCATGCTACCAGCAGACATGGCAGAGGCAAGCAATATATTTGACAGAAGCTGAACCCAATTACTGGAGTCAATGTCAATAAATTGCAAATAGATGCAACAGCTTGCCACATAATTAACAAATGTCAAAATGCAAATATGCTTTTTGTCAATTTCATTTGTAGTAAACACCAAATCTTCAAAATATACCATGTTCTAATAATAGAAAATTAAAAATGTAATTGATTTACAATTGATAGATTGTAAGGATGTTTAACATTTAATGTTTAAACATCTAATTCACATGCAAAAGGTCATTTCAGAATGTTTTATAATGTAATTAGACAACCCATGAGCCATTGGGTCATTGTTTCACAAAATATTTACATTAACAGTGAAACAGAATGACCAAGGGCAAAAAAAGCGGTGGGAATGGGAGCCACATCCAACTTCCTGCAGCTAACTGTCTTTCAGCAACTGATGATGTAACCAATCTACCTAGTCTCCAGAGGATTAGGATGGGGTTAGTCTACTTTGATTTCCAGAAATCAAAGGAGGGCCTAGTTTACCCCTGGAGAGCTAGGATAGGACTGGTTTACAGAAACTCCGGATGACAGCACAGAAGCATGGAATTAGTCACAAATCTCCCAAATTTCTATCCCACAGGAGTCATTGATCTCAGTTTTTGGATAACTTTTATAATGCCTCCAAGGTACTCTGAGATACTTGATTAAAAATTGTTGCCCTATGATGCACCCAGTTGCTGCTTCACCCAGTTAAAAGTTACAGACAGAAGAATTTAGTAGTAGATAATTTAAAATTCTAAAAAATACAATACACCCGGTAGTCCATGGAATTCTAATGCCTCTTCCAAGGAAAAGCAGCAGATAGAAAACTGATTTGTAAGCCAAATATTATTCAAGATGAGATCATTCCTGAAGTAAATTTTAAAACAAATCTCTCTGTTTCTCATACACTTCCAGAGGTCATGATCCATAAACTAAGAATGCTTGTATTATACTCATTTATATGATAGTACAAAAAAGAAAGGAAAGAGGGTTCTTACTGCAGTTAACCAGAACTTTGCTGTAAGAATGGTTTGGTGTGCTTTGCTGTACTTCTGGATTTACAAATAAAAGTTAAAAGTGCTCTTATCAAAGGAAAATCTTATCATTCAGAAGAAAAAGTGTATGTAATAATAAGTTATGACCCAACTGAGAATAAATCCACAATATCCTAATAATACCCCTATAATAAGGCCACCAAATATTTCCCATCAAAATTATATCATATATTGTGATTTTTGCATCATAAGATGTGCCACTTTTTCTGGCTCAGGACTACAGTTGACTTGGTGGTAAGTTAAGGGCCATATTTCAAAGTATAATGAGAAAAGCCAAAGTATTTTCCACTGTGGTAAATACTGTTTCCATTCATACATCGCAATGTGATTTGTTTGGTTAGTGTGTCTGAATTTGGAGAAAAAAATACTTACGTGGAATGAAAAAGTGACCCATCTTTCTCTATATATGCGTCATAGTGCACCAACATGAGGTCGCCAAACTTGGTCTTCCTTTTGCAAATGGAAGGTTTATGGAGAACTTCGATTTTGACTTCTGGTTCTGGAATGAGAGCGCCAGTCACCAAAGCTACTGTCCCAAAAAGGATCCAAAAGGTACCTTCCATTCTGGTTACTTGAAGATGCGTTTTTCAGAGGCTGAAAAAGCAACTGACATGACCTTATATGCACCTGGCCATTAAAAACAAAAATACAATGCTCAAATAGAACCTCACATTACTAAGGAACGATCTAAGGTCGCCTTATAAAAAAAACCCTCTAAAATATACTCTTTTTACTTTCCAGTTTACTTAAATTGTATCTTCTGGATATTCCACTTCATGGGACTTTAAAACATCGGCCGTTGCAATAAAGGTAGAGATGGAAAAGGAGCGGAGCTTCTTCCCAGCCTTTGTATCTCACCACTTTTCACTCACATTCACCAGATCCGCAGACGTGGCAAGCATGGTCTTAAAACCCGCAGAAAAAGCAGGCAAATCTCCTTCAAGCATTTGTATCTATTTAATAGCCACTTCTCCTCTTTCTCTATTCTGGTTGGCTGAACGCGAGGGCTGGGTTTTTCTCCAGCCACTCCATTGGGAAGCTGACCCGTTCATCTGCAAGTGGGAGGAGGGGGACCGTGAAGGAACCTCTCTCATCGCTGAGCGGCGATTGGTCTCCCAAAAATTCTAGCGAGAGAACGCCGCGCATACATTTTGGAATCTCTCAACACAATACTGCCGGCTTCGGAATGCCATCATAGGCTGACGCCACGCATGCATCCGGGTTCTCATTGGTTCCCAAGAACTCATCTGCTCTCTTGGTGTTCTAGTCACGCCCTTTTTCTAATCACATGTAAACTTTGCATTCAGGAACGTACTTACGTAAATCTGCGGAGCGGATGAAGCCCGTAGCTGTAATTAAATCTGTATTTCTACTCTAGTAGCGTAAGGCTAACTAGTTGGCTGGTAGGGTGGGGCGGGGGGAAATAGGGCGGGGAAGGAGACAGGAGGGCGGGCCGGACTTCTGCCAGCCTCAGGATGGCCTTGGCTGTCCGTGCTTCAGCTGTGGGGCTGAGAGCATAAAAGTTTCCCGGGGGAAGGTTTCCCCTGTCCCAAGCAGATCTGGATGGGGGGACCTTGCCATTATGGAGGGGGTATTATACAAATGGACCAACTATCTAAGCGGTGAGTATTACCGGTCCTACCTTGTCTTTCTTTGTTAACCCGCTTAAGTTGCGCCATCTCGACAAATCCTGAACTTGAAGCTAGAAGCTGGTGAAGAGCGAGGTGATGACTTTGAAAAGTAGGAAGAAAAGGAAACTGTTCTGGGTGTCTAATTTAGGTGCTGCTGGTTGTTGGAGGTCCTAAGCTTTACAAAGGCCTGTGGGAGTATGAGTCTGAGCTCTGCTGCTTTTCCTTGAAGGGATCCTGGGTTGGGAGGACAGTACTCTCCTGGAAAATAAATCGCTTGCTAAAGTTTTAAATTCAGACATAGGAGGGTTTGTGGGAAACTATGCAGATACTGCCCCTAAAGGAGAAAGAATTGGACAAAAAAGGGACACAGCACCTCATTTGATTTAAGCACCATCTGAAAAAAGTTTTTCTGCCTATTCCATCAACTATCTAAATGGTTGGAAGCCAATGATACATAATACTGGCAGTATAATGAACTACAAATGATTAACATTTACAGTTTTTTCTAACCTGCTTTTAAAAAAAAAGATAAATTGGACATACTGGTAGTTATTATAAAATATAAACATGTCTTCTCCAGGTTATTTTTTTCAAACAAATTATGTGAGACTAGCTTTTAATCTCCTGATCATCCTCATTGCTCATTTCTGAATAGATTTCTTTCTGATTTTCTTATAAGGTAGTCCAGGACCTAGAACAATTGAGTTCAAAAATTATGTTGCTAAGCAAGGCTGTTAAGTGGTTGTGCTTCATTTTTGCTACTGTTATTAATCAAAGCACTGCAGTTAAGCACATCTGACTTCCTCCTTTGACTTGCTTCTTGGAAACTGACTGAAAAGATTACCAGTAGTGATCATATGACCCAGGACAGCATAATTGTCATAAATACATACCAGTTTCTATGTGCCTGCATTTTGATAATGTGACCATAGAGATGCTGCAACAAGCATAAGTGTGAAAACTGGTCATAAGTCACTTTTTCAGTGCCATTGTAACTTTAGTCACTAAACAAATGGTTGTAAATCAGGGACTACCTATATTACAGTCAGCCAGAATCTTGGTCTAAGGATTAAACTTTGTGGCTCTCTGCTTAATCTCTCTAGTTTCATTAGAAACTTAATGCATAACATGTGAATACTATTTTGAGTAGGCTATATATCCACTTAGTTGTTCTATTTAGCCCACATTTAATTTGCTTGCTAATCAGAATGCCTGTGGCAATTGCTTTCTGAAATCCAGACAGTTAAATCCATTTATTTTGATCAAAGGTTAGATTAAGAAAAATTGAATTATAAGAATAGTAAATTTAAACAATCGAACACAGAAGAACATAGCGTGCATTCAGAAAGTATTCAATTTTAGAAATATCTGTACATTTATTAAAAAGAAAAAACTGAACTATTACATTGGCATAAATATTCAGATCCTTTACAACAATACTTGAAATTTAGCTCAGGTGCTTTTCATTTCTCTTGATAGTTGCTGACATGTTTCTGCACTTTAATTGGAGTCCACCTGTGGTAAATTAAATTTATTGCACGTGATTTGGAAAGATATACAACTCTTTATGCAAGGCCTCACAGCTGACAATTCATACTGTAGCAGAGCAAAAGCCATGAAGTCAAAGAAACTCTGCAGAGCTCAGACACAGGAATAGGACAAGGCACAGATCTGGGGAAGGCTACAATAAAATTTCTGCTGTGTTGTGAAGGTTCCTAAGAGTATGGTCGCCTCCATAATTCTCAAATGGAAAAAGTTCGGCACAACCAGGACTCTGCTAAGAGCTGGTCTTCTGGAAAACTGAAGGAGCAAAGTACAGGGAGATCCTCAATGAAAAGCTGTTCCACTGTGCTTGGGACCTCAACTGGGCCGAAGGTTCACTTTCCAACATAACAGTAATTTCAAAGTTGTTGCAAAGAGTCTTATGCCAATGTGCTATTTCTGTTTTTTTCTTTTTAATAAATTTACAGACATTTCTAAAATTCTGTTTTCAGTTTGTCATTATGGGGTATGGAGTATAGATTAATGAGAAAAAAATAAATTTCAACAACTATAGAATCTTTTTTGTGGTATAACAAAATTGATAAAAGTGAAGGGATCTGATACTTTCTGAATGCACTGTAAGTAAACAGTGGCACATATATAAGGCTTGTTCTGTTTACAATCACAGCTGATCTGGTATTGTCAGGAAAGCTAGCTATGTTGTATTTACAGTATCCATGCAACTACTAAGGAAGTTGCCTAATTAAAAATGAGATAATTTGCCTGATATGATTGATTTTTCCATATTATCTATGATAGAGCTTTCAGAGAGTTCATAAATTGGCCATTTTCTTTAGAATTTTCTTGCTGAGACTATTTTTAGTATCCAAGGTTTTTTTTAGCCTTTTTGAAGATAGAAACACTTGCCTTCTTCCAGGGGTGTGATTCTACCAGATTGCACCTATTTGCTAGAACCGGTTGTTAACATTCTAAGCAGTTCGGAGAACCGGTTGTTAGAAGAAAGTACTGACCTAATCCTGTAAGGAAGGCAGGAAGGAAACATTCTGGTGTTGCTTACAGAAACTGCCTCTCCATTAATCCTTATTACATTCTTTGCAGGACTAGACTTCCTGTCTCAGGAATGTCTGTGGAGTTTTTTTCCCCTCCTTTGCTGGTACTTTGCTTGTGTGGAGTGACCATTCAAAGTTACAATGGCACTGAAAAAAGTGACTTATGACCATTTTTCACATTTATGACTTGCAGCATCCCCACAGTCATGAGAGACCAGGCAAGGAGATGTGTGCCTCGATGTGAGGAATATTGACTTGGCCACACCCAGCCAATAACATGACCACCAAACCTTGTCCACCCAGTCACATGACCACCAAGCCACGCCTTCAGAACCGGTTAAAAATTTGAATCTCACCCCTGCCTTCTTCCAGTTATTTGTCTTTTCACCAATTCTTCAGTTTCTTAGGATTAATACATGAAAATTCCTCCCCAACCTTCAGTGGTTTATGAGCAATGGGCCCTAGAGATTTAAATTCATTTAAAGACCTTAAGTTCAAGTCCCAACTTAACACCTTTGTGCCAGCCAGGTAACTTTGGGCCATTCACTCTAAATAGAAAAAAGTTTGCCACTTTGAGTTATTTATAAAAATAATAAAGATGAGATATAAATAAAGTTTAAAAAACTTGAACATATACCTATCACCTTAAAGTTTTAGCCCTGCCCCTTCATCCAGATTTGTGCAATTGGCTCAAGGAAAAAATAGTGTCTAATTGGGGGATGTTTGAGCCGACTTATAAATTAAGAAATTTATAAGTTTATAAGAAATTTTCTTTGCTACTAATTAGCATTTTGACTTTCTTTATGGGCAGATAGTATATTGTTTCTTTGTTTTTAGCATCTTTTATTAATTTCGGTTCATCAGTACCATCCTTGGAGAGTAGGACTACTGTTGAACAGTCTTCTTTTACAGGTAATCCCTGGATTACAAGCGTTTCCTTAGCGAACGTTCGAAGTTGCAGGATAAGCATCCCCTAGCGTTTACGAACAAGTCTCAAAATTATGAATTTTGCAGCAGCACAGCAGTTGTTCACTCTTATGAACGACTGTAGAGGCTCTGCAACATTTGCTCCACCTATTCCCTGTCCTTCCAGATCTTCACAGGCACTTCACCTGTGGATACTCCCTTACTTTGTGAAGATCTCTCTGTCACACTTTCTTTACTTCCTTCATTGCTTCGGACTTTTGATGCATTACGATCAAGAACAGAGATTCTAACATACTGTTAGAGAACAGAGGTTTAACATACTGTGAGATAAATAGCACGAGATCTTGTGCTACTAATCTCATGTGATCTCAGACTTTAGGCCTCTATTCTCTGTGAATGGAGGGAAGGTTTTGGTCCTCCAAGCATTCCCTCCATTTGCCATTTCCTTGCCAAAGTCTGCAGGGAGATTGCCTTTCACAAAAAGCTTTTGCTGGCACCAGCAGAACTTGGGAGGAGCAAGCACATTCCTCCGAATCTCTGTTCCTACCATCAAAGGCTTTTGAAAAGGGCTGTCGAAAGAACCCAGGAATAAAGGAGTTAAAAATTAAGAAAGAAGAATACAAACTGCAGTCATTCGCGTATGATATGGTCTTTTTTATAGAGGACCCAATTGAAACAGGTCAAGAACTGTTGAAAGAGCTAGATCAATTTGGGAAAGTTGCAGGACTTAAAATTAACGGAAAAAATGAAATTAATAACTAAAAATCTAACAGAAAAACAGAAATTAAAATTGGAAAAGGCAGTGGGACTACAGATGGTTAAAAAAAATATTTAGGAATTTGGCTGACGGCTCACTGTAAAACTCAAATGGAAAAAAATTATAGTAAATTACTACAACAGGTTAAAAAATATTTAGAGTTATGGGTTAAATTGCAACTATTAAAATGACCATTCTCCCTAAATTTATTTATTTGTTCCAGACAATACAATACCCAAAAATTACTTTGTGGAATTTAATAGGATAATCGCAAAATTTATTTGGCAAAGGAAAAAATCGAGGATAAATTTAAAAGCAATGTAAGATATGAAAAGCAGAAGGGATATGGCACTCCAAATTTGAATTATACCATAGCGCAGCCTCTTTACTATGGCTGAAAGAGTGGGTAAACCTGTTGAATAAAAGAATACTATTCCTGGAAGGCCACGATTTACAGAGGGGGTGGCATGCATTTTTATGGGACATGGGAAAAACCAAACAAAATTACTTCCACAGTCATATAATTACTGACTAATTGCAATAAAATAAAGAAAAAACATTATCTAAAAATGCCAATCTGGATTTCAATGATGGAGGCAATGATACATCCAAATAATTTAGATCTCAATAAGATGATGAAATACAAAGACCTTCTGGATGCACAAGGAACTTTAAAACCATGGCAAAGTCTCCAAGAACAAGGGCTACAAGTAGACCAGTGGGTTTACCTGCAAATTCAAAATAGATACAGACAGGATAAGAAAAGTTTTGGAATTTACAGTAAGCTACAGCAATTAGATAAAATCTTATTAGGTCCAGATTAAGAAAAAATAACCAAATTTTATAACTATTTATTAGAGATAGAATTAGAGGAAGAAGTAGTCAAAGGCAATATGATAGCTTGGAGTAGAAATATTGGACGTAGCATTACATTATTAGAATGGAAAAGGTCTGGATCAGGAATAATAAAATCACAAAATCAGCAACATATAAAGAAAATGCCTATAAAATGTTTTATAGATAGCATCTCTCCCCTTCAAGAATAATGAAGATGTCTCCTAACATGAATCCAAATTGCTGGAAATGTAAAAAGAAGCACAGAACATTCTTTCATATGTGGTGGTCCTGCACTGAAGCCCAAAGATATTGGCGCAGAATCAAAAAATGGTTGGAGGAAATAATGGCGGAGCAAATTGAATTAAAACCAGAATTCTTCCTATTAGGGATTTTTAATAGACAATTCCCTAAAAAAGTCAAATATATAATATTGCACATTCTTACTGCAGCTAGACTAGCCTTTGCACAATGTTGGAAACAAGCCGACATCCCAACAGAGGAAATGATTATTCAGAAAATAGCAACCTGTGCAGAGATGGATAAATTGACCCTAGCACTTAAGGATAAAGAATCATCAGAATATTATAAAAGCTGGGAATGTTGGTATGACTGGATAGAACAAAGATAGAAAATATATTAGTAAATATTGTTAAACTGTATAGGAGGTAGTAATTACATACTCGCATTAAGACTTACTTGTAAATATTATACCAATAATAATAACAAATAAGGTATCACAAACTCTTGATAACAGAATTGATTGTTTTTATTCTTTTTTTTCTTTTTTTTTCTATGTTGTATATGTGTTTATTCGTTATTTTAGTTGTATATTCAATAAAGTTTGTTTTAAAAAAAAGAAAAAAGAAAAGGGCTGTTGAAGCCTAAAGGGACACAATGAATGTTTGCCGATGAGAAAGGAGCAACTACAGGAAGCACAGTAGGATGGGATAGAAGCAATTGTGGGGAGGAAAAAGAGGTATCTGTGGGTTGGGGGAGACCTTGGGTGGTCTGAAGTAGGTGGCCTGTCCCATCACTAGCCCTTTCCCATGGCCTTCCCTACCCCGAGATACCTCATGTGGATTTAACAAGCCACGCATTCGATTAGCAAATGTGTGGGCAAATGCGGAGAGTGTTCGCTCTGAAGATTCACTCCTATGAATCTTCGTGTTATAATGGAATAGACAGGTTCCATTACATTCGTAACTGGAGGACTACCTGTATTATTTCACAACTTTGTGAATTTTTTTATATCTTCTGCTGCCTTTCAGGTTTTCAATGAAAGGAATTTCCAACTAGCTTTTTGCATAATGGAAGCCTCTTGTTTTTATTTGGCTATAGTTTTATTTGGTTAGGTTTTTTTCAGTCCAAAATACATAGTTTGACTGCACTCAGCTTTTCACAGTGTGATCATTCTAACTTGGTTTGTGGGCGAGGCAGAGCACATGGCCTATTTTTGGAACAGAATGATCTTACAATCTTGAACAAATACATTTTGCTTTAAAAAGATTTATTTATATTATAAGTACAGTCTAAAGTACAAGGAGGATGAATTAGGAAAGTGTGATTTCAACATACAGTATAAAAAAAGGAATGTCAGGTTTTTTCCTCCTGAATTAAAACAGAAGAATCAGAAGTGGTTTAAAAATAATCCCAAAGTAATATGAGAAGTTCAACAAATGAGTAAAGTTAGTATGAGAAACACAGTTTTTTTAAGTTATATATTTTAAGTTATTAAGTGTATGTATGTGTGTGTATAATATATATATTATACACATATATATGTGGATCTTTGGTTCTTCAGGTTTTCTCCCGCGTAGAATTGGAAATATCTAGGTGACGTTTCGATGAAGTCTCATTCATCATCTTCAGGCTTGCGTCTTCGGCCTTGTGCTTCTCAGAGTAATGTGAGCTTGCAGCTGCTTCTTCCTTTTAACTACTAGTGGGGGTGTGACTTGATTGGGTGGGGGCTTGACTGTGTTCTCATTGGGTGGGGGTGTGTTCTCATTGGTTGGGGGTTTGGCTGTGTTCTGATTGGTTGTGGGGTTGGCTGTGTTCTGATTGGCTGGGGGTGTGTTCTGTTCTGGTGGGGGTTTGGTTGTACTCAGGTTAGTCTCAGTTGCTGGGGGATTTGAGCTGGTGAACTGTGATCCTGTTGTTTGGCTTCACGTTCGTGGTCGTGCCACATCTTCATGGTGGGCGTCAGTTCCCTTCATGTATGGGTTGGGAGGATTTGATGCAGGTAGTGATGCAGCTGTGGTACGGCTTCTGGTCCGTGGTCGTGTTTCATCTTCTGTGTGGGTGTGAGTCTGCTTTCTGCGTGGAAATGTGGTGGTAGGTTCTCGTGTGGCCCTCGTGGGTGTGGGTCTGGTGTCCTTTATGTTAGGAACTCGTTTGTTAATGAGGGCGGGTTTCCAAATGGCTGGTAGACGGGAGGTGTCATCTCGTTTATTCATGCTGTGTGGGCGTTTTTCTATCTCTATGGCTTCTCTGTTGTTGAAGTGTTCGGTTTTGGCGATAGTTCTGGTATTTTTAAAGTCAATCTTATGTCCTGTGGCTTTGAGGTGTTGGACCAGGGAAGAGATCGGTTCTTCTTTTTTGATTGAGTTCTTGTGTTCTTCAGTGTGTGCACTTATCCTTCTGTTAATTTGTCCAATGTATTGGTTGGGCAGGAGGTGCACGGGATTTCATATACTCCTTGGTTTTCTAACTCAATTTTGTCTTTTGGGTTTCTTAGGATGGTGGATATTTTTCCGTTTGTGCAGAATGCTGTTTTAATGTTGTGTTTTTGGAGGATCTTGCTGATTTTGTCTGTAGTGCCTTTTATATATGGAAGGAGGGCTTTCCCATTTTCTTGTTCTCTGTCTTGGATTTTGGTTGGGGTTTCTTTTTGGATTAGGTGAGTAATCTTCCTTCTTTGGAATCCATTAGGAAGGAAGATTACTCACCCGAAAGTCAAAATTGAGGGCCACATGAGAACCTACCACCACACTTCCACGCAGAAAGCAGACTCACACCCACACAGAAGATGAAACACGACCACGGACCAGAAGCCGTACCACAGCTGCATCACTACCTGCATCAAACCCTCCCAACCTATACATGAAGGGAACTGACGCCCACTATGAAGATGTGGCACGACCACGAACGCGAAGCCAAACAACAGGATCACAGCTCACCAGCTCAAATCCCCCAGTAACTGAGACTAACCTGAGTACAACCAAACCCCCACCAGAACAGAACACACCTCCAGCCAATCAGAACACAGCCAACCCCCCAACCAATCAGAACACAGCCAAACCCCCAACCAATGAGAACACACCCCCACCAAATCAGAACATAGTCAAGCCCCCACCCAATCAAGTCACTCCCCCACTAGTAGTTAAAAGGAAGAAGCAGCTGCAAGCTCACATTACTCTGAGAAGCACAAAGCTGAAGACACAAGCCTGAAGATGATGAATGAGACTTCATCGAAACGTCGCCTACATATTTCCAATTCTACGCTGGAGAAAACCTGAAGAACCAAAGATCCACATACAAATACCCTCGAAAACCTCCGAAAACACACACACACACACATATATATATGTGTGTGTAAGGTTTTTAAGCTGATAATTTAAATAATAAATAAAGGGGACTAGGATAGATCTATTTCGAGCTAGTTAGCTCCCTTAAGCTAGCCATACCCTTACTGGGATTCGAACCAGGGAAGTATTACATGTGAGGCAGTTGTAATTGCCACTACACCACCTGGCTCTATCCTTATCAGCTAAGGCAGGGGAATAAGTATATACTTTGTATTACAACACCCTGTTAAGCCCCAATTAAGGGAAAAAGCATACTGCTTTCTTTTCTGTCTTTTGGCTCATCACCAGAGACCATACCGACAGAAAGCTATTTGTTTTAGCTGTCTTTTGTTTACATGTGTGTAAGGTTTTTGAGCTGATAATTTAAATAATAAATAAGGGAGACTAGGATAGATCTATTTCGAGCTAGTTAGCTCTCTTCAGCTAGCCATACCCTTACTGGGATTCGAACCAGGGAAGTATTACATGTGAGGTAGTTGTAATTGCCACTACACCACTACATATTTAAATTATCAGCTTAAAAACCTTACACACATGTAAGCAAAAGACAACTAAAACAAATAGCTTTCTGTCGGTATGGTCTCTGGTGATGAGCCGAAAGACAGAAAAGAAAGCAGTATGCTTTCTCCCTTAATTGGGGCTTAACAGGGTGTTGTAATACAAAGTGTATATATATATATATATATATATATATATATATATATATATATATATATGTATGTATGTATGTATGTATGTATGTATGTATGTATGTATATATATATATATATATATATATATATATATATATATATATATATATATATATATACACATACACATACACACACAAATACTCGTGAAAACCTCCAAAAACAAATATATACACATATATATATACACTTAACTTTTCAGTAAGTCAACATAAATACTTAAGAACATAGTAATCAAGCTATCTAACAAAGATCCAAACCAATTCAATAGTTGAAGTTTGAAATATAGATAAGATTCACATCTGAATCATGGTTCATACTTGATCTTTTTTCTTTTCTATGCTTGATTTTTCATTAAGTTCATTACAGTTCACTAGCTATCCTTTAAAATGGTTCTAAATTAGAAATTTAGAATATTTAAGTTATTATTTCTGCAAGAGATTTCTAAAAATGTATATGCATTATTTATTCTAAAACCTATAATCCCCAATTATTGACGAACTATAGTGCCCATCAGTCTTGACCATCCTAGCATACGGGGATGAGAGTTAAGGGTTATTATTTAGTAATATTTTGAGGAACAACAGTTTAAATCAATTTAAATAGCTTTAGTAGCAATTATATGATTGTAAGGTTCTTTTCTCCAAGAGAGATAAGAACAGAACCATTTCCAAGGCAGGTTAAAGGAGCCAAATGCCAAAATCAACTTACATAATATAAATTCCTTTTCTACATGGGTCTTCACATTGTATGCATGGATGAAAGAACAATGACACTGGTCATGACTGCTTTCAATATTTTTTATTGAAGTACTTAGTCTTGTGGATGCCTCTATTATATGTGCTTGTATGTTTATGTATGTATATGTGTACGTATATTAGACATGCATTCATTAGAAAAAGTATAGTTGGGATATTTTCTTTTGTATTCAGATTATAAACTGCATTCTTATTATGCTAGTTCTTCTCTTATGGTTGCTTGTTATAAAACTGTTCAATCCTGCAACATTAGCCCTTGATGGAACAATTTTTTCATATATTTTTATTTATTATCTTAAGATCGTTCATAAAATAGTCTGAAATGGTCTCTTTCTCTTCTTATGTCAAGTGTGTGTGTATGTGTGTTTGTTTCTAATTGACAGTAAGGATATTAAAGTAGTGTCTAGCTTCTGCTTATTAGGATATCCATCAATAGTAAAGGAACCAACAGTCCAGAAATGCACTGAGGACTAGCATTTGATAGAACAACCATGAAGGCCTTGGAAAAGATATTCAAATGCCATGATACCTACAAAGATCAGAAAGACTCAGGAGCCATAGTGTTCCCAGTGACATTCTATGGAAGTGAAATTTGGACTTTGAAGAAGAGGAATAAGACTTTTGAAGTTTAATGCTGAAGAGGGCTCTTGGGAACACTGTGTTTAAGCCAAGTAAACAAACAAATGGATCATCAAACAAACCAATCCAGAATTCCAGCACAAATGACCAAGCTCTAATTATTCTATTTTGAATATGTTATGTGAAGTCTTAGCTCTCTGAAGAAGGCTCTAATGATGATGTAATAATGATAATGATGATGTAAGGAAAGAGAAGAAATAACAACAAGCAGCAAAGTGGAAAGATTCAGTTACAATGGCAATGAGCACACCATTGGAAGACAAAGACCAAGCTAGGGATGGATCATAATGGAGAAAATCTCTTTCATATGGAATAAGTCTTAGTTAAGTCTTTATTAAAATTCAGTTGCCTCGGAAAAATCTAAAAAAGTTTTCTCCAAAAATATACTTTTTAGAATTTTCTAGCAAAAATAACAAAATAATTCAGGGGTTATTTTAAAAATGAATAAACTTCATTCTTTGCCATTAAAATTTATATTTGAATATTAAATATTTGATATTTGATATTAAAATTAAGTGCTTTAAAAAGTCACTGGTAAGTTTTGAATACTCTCTTTGTATGCTTGCATTTATAAATTATGCTTTCTGTTACATTAACATTCGTAACACTTAAACTTGTGATTTTGTTTTATTTAAGACAAATAGCTGAAATATAAAGAAATGCTTCATTTCTTCTTCCTTCTGTGTTTATGCCAAGATATGATAATAGCATCACAGAATGATCACCCAGATGGTCTCACACATAAACATGCCACCTAAACTATAAATGCAATTCATGTACAAAGAACAGTTCTTGTGCTGGAATTAGAGCACGATTTGTGATTATATTAGCATAATTAGCATATAATCATAACAGCATTATTCATGATAATCAGCAACCCAATGATTACATAAAAGGTTATATTTACTGAATTCCATGCATTATTTACATGATAATTTCTGTTCTCTTGAGATTTAAAGTTGCCTTTTTGTATATAGGTTAAATATCGGCTGCCTTAATACAAAGAAGAAAAATTACAATATTGGTTAATTATTTCTGTCTGAGCTCTAGTATTATCTCATTTTGTTTTCTAATTGTTTCTTATGATTCCTCTTTTTCTTTTTCACTCTCACATTCATAACATTCCCCAGTAAACAGCTTGACTTGAGTAAGTAAATTCTTTCCCTTCCCACTCAACCCTCCATCAGAAGTTCATGATATCTATCTACTTCCATTGAGTAATAAAACACAGTTTATGTTTTTAGTTTTAGATGGAACATCAAGTCATTAATCTGGGAGCGTGTGGGGGTGCAGGAATACTGCATGTATCTATGGTTTTAATGGATGTATATTGGTAAAATTACTCCAAGCAAGAGAAATTAGATTGCTAGACTCTAGGTTTATTTAATCCAGAGCTAGCTAGGTGAGCAGGATTTCAATTCTTAGAATTCCCTTTACTGACTAATACTGATTAATTTGAAAGACAGCTTCAATGAAACCAGTGCAAACTGAATTTTTGAGCAGATACGTACAAGGTATCTGTTTCTCACAGATGATTCTTGTATAATAGCTTTGCAGATCTGATGGTATGCAAATCCATGTGTAGAATGGACCTGGCAGAAGTTGTTATAAAGGAAATGTGTTTACCTGTGGGTGTTGTAGAGTATATCATAATTAACATAAAAGTGGGATAAAAGCAAATTTGGTATGGAATTTAATAAGAGTAAAGTTCCCTTCAGTAGTTAAGTACACAGCTTCCCCTTTCATATTAATCTTTTCTCACCTACGAATCATTTAATTTTATATTTTAAATAAAAATTAATGACAGCTAAGAAAGGGATTGGTTGTTTCACAAAAACCTTGAAAAGTTGCAATCTCTCTTAGGCTATCGATTGGATACCTAAATTATAAGAACGTAATAACAATATTGTTCTAATTGCTTTGTAGTCTCTTGAGCAAAATGGCCTTAGAAGCAACTGCTTCTAAATCAGTGTTTTTCAGTCTTGGCAACTTCAAGATGCAAAGGCTTCAACTCCTAGAATTCCTTAGTCAGCTTGCTTAAATAAACTGCTCATTTGATGTATATATTATGTAGAGCGTGCAGTATTTGCTAGGGCAAACTCATTAACCATGGAGCAAGTTTGGGCTTATTCTTTGACCTGCAATAAAATATACATTTTTTCCAGTTGTGATTTTAAAACACTGCTTTATTTCTTTCCAGGCTGGCAACCTCGGTGGTTCCTTCTTGCAGGAGGTGTGTTATCCTATTATGACTCACGGGAAGATGCTTGGAAAGGTTGTAAGGGGAGCATTCAGATGGCAGTTTGTGAAATTCAAGGTAAAGAGACAAGATCCACAAAGTATATCTTCTTGCTCATTATATTCAATGACTTTGTTTAGAAACTCATCTGTAGTTTCACAAGCCATGTATAGGAATCTGTGAGTAAGTGTCATAGACTCATACTTTTCCAAATATGTTCTGGGTCTTTTTCTCTTCCTCTTTGGCATGAAAAATCATCCTATTTGCTTTATTTCCTGCTAGATCTGAAAAAGAAGACCTTTACATTAATATCAGTTAACCAACAGGGATTATAATTTATTAACTTAATTTTTAAACTGAGATGAAACCCAAAATTAACTTCAATGAAGAAATTAAATTAAAAGAAAACTAATATCAGATACACTAGATTTTTTGTGACAAAATGGAAATCATTAATATGATATATATATCCATATTTTGATGTATTAATGAAAAATACATTTTACAAGTTTTAAGATGGTGTGCGACACTTCACTTATTCATTCCTAGTGCACTGTGATTCGGATTATGGATCTATGATTCTGATTTTTTCTGTTTTTCCCATCCATAAATTTGGCCGTAAAAAAGAACTGCGATTAGTAATTCCAGGAGTTTTCATTTGGTTTATTTAGAAGAAAGGAAGAAAAAGGCTGCATATAATCAGACAGATTGCGTCTGAATCAAGTTAGTCAATCTATATGTTAGACTGTAGAAAATGTTGATTGCGAGTCTCATCTCCCACCTAACTCTGTTGATATTAGTTCATTCTACAGATAATACACGCATGGATTTGATGATTCCTGGAGAACAGTGTTTTTATCTCAAAGCTAAAGATACAGCTGAAAGACAAAAATGGTTGGTTGCCCTGGGAACTGCCAAGGCTTGTTTGACAGATATTCGGACATTAAAAGAAAAAGGCAAGCAATTCTCATATGGGGATCAACTTAATGTAGTATTTCTCAGCTTCCCTCAAGGGAACATATTCTATTTATGTACATTTCCAATCTTTGTATTACTTGCTGCACAAAAGGTTTGTTGAACAGGCTTTGTTTTATTTATTTCAAAATCGTCTCTCTGATTTTCTATTCCTGGGAATCTTTATGATGAATAGGGATTTAAATATGGATGTTTCCTGGACACTTGGCAATCTAACAACTGCACAACAATGAATTCCTTCTTTTATAAGTTTTATCAGCTAATTAAAAGTATTATAGTAATGTAAGAAAAAGGTGTTTAATAAAAAAATTGCATTTAGTCAAATATTACTTCTAATTTCCACCAAGTGAAAAGTTATAACCTATTAAAATCTATCATTAAAATAAGATCTAAAAAGCTATCCTTGTTTTGTTATATAAGAATATATTATACATTATATTCTTAAAGACAACTTTTTCTAATTTGAAACTTTGCATATTATTTTAGTGTCAAAAATTAATATAGTGCATTAGTTTATATCAAATTTTTATTTCATGGTTTTCTTTTATACTGCCTTTCAGAATTTAAGGAATAATTAGATGGTCACTTTTCTAAATACAATATTCTTTGGAATAATGTTTATTTGTTGAGAAGCCATTGGAGATGCCTTTGATTAAATAAAATATTAACAAGACTGATTTTTCTAATTTAATTTAGAATTTACAGAAAACACTGAAATGTTGAAAACAAAAATGGCAGAACTTAGATTATATTGTGACCTCCTGGTTCAGCAAGTGGAAAAAATTAAAGCAACTACTACAACTTCACATGTTCAGGTAATATGTTCCAAAAAAGAATTCCCTTTTGTTAGAAATATTAGAATTGAGATGTTTGTAAAGGACTTCAGTGACAAGTATCTTATAGAGACAGTTTGCAAAAAGAATTGTTTTATTCTGATTATGTCATTGTAATCTTTGCTCTAGTATCAGGCCTTTCTTCTGTTCTTACAAAGTTATTTGATAGAAATTTCATTGTGGCTTCCATACAGCAATCAATATTTGGCTTTGAAATAGAATTCAGGCCTTCCGAAAGCAAATTTGGCCTGGCTCTTTTGATGATCTGAGTCACAGTTGTCAGATCACCATGAACTCTGTCTACAGGTGAATTAGTTGATTTTCACATGCACATAATGTGGAAGTAATAAGAAATTTAGACCTGGGTATATTTTAAACAATTTGGTATTTGGTAAGTGCTTGATACATATCTCTAAAGCGGGACTGTTAAACTCGTGGGCTGGATGCATCAGGCACTGGCCACGCCAAAGCCCAGTTTAGCAAAGGGGGAAAAAGTCATGATATGTCACGTGATGCCATAGGTTTGACACTTCTGCTCTAAAGTGTATCGAAAGCTTGCTTCTTTTATTAGATTGCAAAGAAGTAACAAAGACACTAAGAAATCTCATCTCGTGTTTGATTAGAAATAATGCTACAGAGAAAATACTCTTGGAAGAGAGAAGCTATATATATTCCTCTTATTCACATAATTCATGCAAGATATCATTATACATAATTTTGATATGAGGGGGTTGCCTTGTCCTATCACTCATTTTTAAATGGAAAGGCAATAGGCAAAAGACATCCTGACAACTCAGACTGGTTGCATTTTTAAAAATACAGAATCTTCTGAGTTTTCCAGGAAGCCTCACTTCTACCTGGATAATAAGGTCTTGGTAAAAAAAAATATGTGTTTTAACAGTCAGCAATGCAATCTGAATCATTCTTCTTGCTTTTAATGAACCTTCAGTGCCAAGTTTAGTATCAGAAATCAGCCTGGGTACTTTTGTGTCAGGAAAGCTGTCAAACATGAGAGTTAGGATCCTTTTGGTGGAGTATGAAAAATGTTTAAGAAAGATCTTCCTCTTTATAAACCCCCATGTTGCAAAAATAACTGGCTGTGACAAGTTCCAATATGGAATATATTCCCTAAGAATATCTGCTTGGAATTAATTGTTGGCTGAAAGAGAAAACACTTTTTTCCTCAGGCACCTTTAAAATTAAAATCAATAATGGATTTTATTATTGCTCTATGGTGAAATTTCATATATTTCAGATCAGTTAAACTTATTTCAGTTGAAGAGTTATTTCTAGATAGCATATAGATTCCCAGTTGTTAGGAACTAACACTAAAAAAAAATCTACTCTAGCTATTAAAAAATTGCAGCTTCCATTGCTGTACCTCTTATTTAAGTGCAAACTATTCTGGAATTTACCAGTGAAAAACAGTTAATTAATGTGCTATATAAATAAATATTTAATGCAGCTATGTCATCTGAGCTGGAAAAAGTGAAACCTGATATTGAACATTTGCAATTGGAATAATGATGATGGATAATCCTTGAAAATTTTGAATTTTGCAGCATGGAATTAATATGGGAGCACTATTGAACTCCAGTTGTGCCACATTCTTGAAGACTCTTGAAGAATGCATGCAGATTGCAAATGCTGCCTTTTCTTCTGAATTGCTTCAACATACTCCAGGAGAAACTTCATATTCAGTTATTCACAAATTAAACAAGGTAAGTTTATGCAATCTCAGATACTACAAAATATTTTACAAACTGGCAACTTATGTTTGCATATGGTTCGGAATATGATTTGCTGTTTTGGTGACTTTTGAAAGCATCTACAAATTAGTGACATTGCTGAACAATACTGAACAATAAGGCAACACTTTTTGGCGATCTGCAGTGAGAATCAAAGCAAAATGCTGAGCAGGTCATTGGATAGACCTAAAACAGAGATTTCTTCCAAAACATAGTTAGATAACTTCCTCCAAATTTTTAATTTTGCAGCATTATCTACTAACATGTTCTGAAACAGTAGTTTTCTGTCAAAGAAAATAATCATAGAAAACAAGAACTGTAGGTCTTAGCTGCCAAAAGGGTGACTTTTTATTATAATAACCATTCATTAGATATTCGTAGAATGAGCAATTCCAAGTGCATATATAATTGAACAGGCAGCTTTTTGGCTTGAGATGTGCAAATTACTCTGGAAAAGAACAAAACAGCTTATGAACTGATTATTTTTTTGAAAGAAAGCCTGTAATATGTCTACTTTTTTGAAAAAAAAAAAGTATGAGTGAGAAATTTATTAACAGACAATGCATTTTAACATGTTACAAATATGGTTTGTTCATAAGGTTTTTTTAAGGTTAGCATTTCATGTCACAGTTAAAAAAAAAATTACCAAGCAGGTTTATCAAGTGCTGCTTTGGGTGTGGTCTGCAATATTTCAGAAGTTTTAAATGTATTTCTTGCTCATTGTTGTTCATGGATTGTATATAGGTAGTCCGCAACTTACAGCAATTCATTTAATGACCATTTGAAGTTACAACGGCACTGAAAAAAGTGACATGACAATTTTTTACGATTATAATCATTGCAGCATCCCCATGGTCATGCGATTTACATTCAGATATTTGATAACTGGTTCATATTTGTTACAGTTGCAATGTCCCAGGGTCATGTGATCACCTTTTGTGAACTTCTGACAAGCAAAGTCAATGGGAAAGCCAGGTTCACTTAATTAGTGTTACTAATTTAACCACCGTACTGATTCACTTAACAAATGTGGCAAAAAAGGTCATAATATGGAGCAAAGCTTACTTAACAAATTTCTCAGCAACAAATTTTGGGCTCAATTGTGGTTGTAAGTCAAGGACAACCTGTAACTGGGATAAAATGTGCAGTACAGGATTTGTTTCCTTCTGCAATATATCATGTGATTTTTGCTTATATTTTACCAATATGCTAGTCTGCTATACTAGGATATGATGACTTCTACCTGCCCAACCAGCATGGCAAAAGGTGCTGGGAAAAGGTGATAACAGACCTCAGAGGCAGCTCCAAATTTGGATCTCAAATAGTTTGAACATTTTTTTCATAGATTTTTCAGCCTTTAAAGCTGAAATTAAATTGATTATATTTAGATTAAACTTAAATTGATCATATTTAGAAATGTCATATCATTTTCAGTCATATCATTTTCAATGTCTCATCATTTTCAGATTCTAAAAATATAAGTCAAACATAGGGAACAGTATTAATATTTCAAACTGGAAAACAAAATAATTGAGATAAAAATGATACAAATAAACTTGTCTGTACTCTCAACAAAAATTTTGTGTTGTAAGATCAATCTAGATTGTTAAATGTTGATATTCCAGGACTAATACTTTATATGAGATTCCTTTTTTCTTCTCTTCTTTATTTGTCACAGCTGAAGATTGCTAGTGTGGTATTAGCATGAATTTTAGGTTTGCTTAGCTGAGTTTTTTCCCGTTTACCCATTAGACTAAATTAATTGGTGTACTGTATTCATATGTATGTATGTATGTATGTATGTATGTATGTATGTATTCATATATAATGTTTTATTTTTTTCCATATTTTGATGAACTTAAGATAGAGTATCGAACCCAGAAGAATGTTGCTAATGCTTGAACTCATAGCCAATCATTTTTTTCCTTGCAGCTGAAACTTCCTGCCATACTTAGCCGCAGTGTAACAGAAAGGTACACTTTTCTTATTTTTTCTTCATTCAATTGAAGATTTTCTCAATGTCTAATCTTTATGTAGTGATCCCAGCCCTCTATTAGTGTTAGCAATAACAGGGAAAAGCTATTGCAGATAATGGTGCTTTAATGAGGTGATTTTACTAAAAGTTCTCAAGGTGCCAAACAATAGCTGGAAAGCCACAAGTGTCTTCCTACTTCCTTTCTTTTTGTTTAATGACCAGAGATCTCCATTCCTTTTGAACTCTGTCCATATAAAATTTCTGTATTTAAAGTCCATCCAAATAATTTGTCTTACATTTCTGTATATTCTTAAGTCACTGCCATTAGATAATTTTAAATGAATACCTTATTTATAAATAAATAGGTGCATATTAACAAACTGCAAAATCCATATAACACCCATAGAACCGTCTATTTCTGATGCCAATGCTGCAGTTATATTTATTAACTATAAATATCATTCTTCATTTATTAGCATGAAAAAGTCCAACTGGACAGCCAATAGTGAGAGTTTTACTTTCTAAAGATGTAACTGCAACTACTGGATCAGAAAAGTAAACTCTTTAAAAAATGTAGTATTACACATAACAATGGAAGGAAAGGTGAAAACATTATGTAAGACAAGCATTAATTTTTAGCATTAATTTGGCTTTCCCCTTTTTAATTTCTTTCTTCCCAGGAAGATGGAACTAAAGAAATGTGAAAATGGGTCTATTTATAAAAATACTACTCTTCATGAAAAAACGTTTATTGAAAAATCATCCCCTGTACCCCTAAAGGGAAGCGAAAAGAAAGGTAAGAAAAGAGCCTTATTTGTTCTCCAAAGATTCTTTGGAGAAATTATTTCATATCTACCCATAACAAAATCCTGAGTTGGTACAGAATACACAATTGTGAGCTTGAAGAGAATCAATTAGAACACAATATCATTTGCAATGTGCTTTTCATTCTGTGGATGTCCTCCTAGTTTCAGATCATGAAAGACTGATAAAGACCCATATCTGAAAGGGAAAAGGAGGGATGAAAAACAGAAGAATGAAGACATAGAAAGAAAGATGAGTGAGCGGATATGTGTTTGTGAAGAGATGTGTCCTCCTTCTCTATAATACCCAAACATTTGACTAGAGAGTTGTGAGGAGTTTGACATTCTCCTGTTGTAATATTAAGAGTTTATCTTCCAAGACAGAGAGGTACTAGAGAATTGAATTAGAGCAGAGGTGTCAAACTCAATTTTATTGAGGGCTGCATCAGGGTTGTGTTTGATCTTGGGGGATGTCACTCACCAAGGCTCTATTTGGGTTGTGACGTATGCAGCCTCGAGTTCCATTTTCACGGGCAGAAGGTTGCAGGAGGCCATCGCAGCCCAAAACAGAGCCCGGGAGGGCAGCACACAACCCTCCTGAGCTCCTTTTTCACTGCCAGAGATGCCACGGGCTGGTCCTTCACTGTTTCCAGGGTGGGCCCATGGGCCAAATCTAAACACCCTACGGGCTAGATACAGCTCCAGGGCCTTGAGTTTGACACCCCTGAATTAGAGTAATATAAGGATATAGAGTCTGCTGAAATTTGATTTGTTGTTTATTTTTCTATTGTTTGGAAAAATATTTATGAATTTGCTAACTAAATTATAATGCAGCTTTGCTACCTGGATACCGCACATACAAAAATCCATTCTGGACTTTCTAATATTAATTATTAATTATATTAATTTTCCACAATTAGCCTCCACACCATTTAAAGATTTTTGTTTCTTTAAATCTAAGGTAGCCCCAGTAAAGATGGAGAAAACAAACTGCTACCACAAGGGAACATTCAAGATGACAAACCTTTAGAGCCTTTAGAAGAACCTGTAGACAGATCAGCAGACACAGATCTTCCTACTTTCTTCAGTGCGATGAAATATAGGTAGTATGCCACCTGGATGGAGCATCCTCCCAAAATCTTAATGGAATTTGATCCAAAGCAGCATAACTCTCCACAAAATTCGTCATCTACATGCTTACCTAATATGGTTTATAACAGAAGAAAAACTAGTTTATAAATATTATAAACTACAGGTAGTCCTTGACTCTTAGCCAGTCGTTTTATCATCATTCAGAGTAATGACAGAAACAAAGCAGCCCCCCCCCCCAATCATCACAACTGCTCACACCATCTCCCTTCTGTGGTCATGTGAACTGCATATTGGGCAGAGCAGCTTTATGACCAATTGTGGCATACCATCTTTATAAGACTGTAATTTGTACTATTTTTGTGTGGGATTTTTTTGAGGGGAGGGGTGAGAAAATGCTGGTTCATTTAATGATTGTAGCATTTGTTTAATACTGGCTTGAAAAAGACGATAAAATTGCATAAATGCCTCAACCTACAGCCATAACACAATTGTAACCAATCATAATTTACATTTGTAAATCAAAGACTACCTGTAGAAAGTTTTGAAATAAGATTCAGGGAGGAGTTATTTTTTATTGTTATCGCAGGATTGGCTTTTTAATGTTTTGTTTCTTTTCCAAAGATTTAGTGATATCAAGCTTTTTGACGATGGGGGAATACCAACAGAAGAATTTCTGAATTCCTGTTATGAAATAGTTCCAGTCTTGGGTAGGTATGATTGCTGGTTTTCTCCATAACATTTATTGTATATGGATGCTGTTGGTTGCTTTGGATGTTCTATACTGGGTCATAGAATAGATTCTTTGAGAAGTTGTTATGGGTTATTAGCGGCAATAACCCATAGTAACCCATAGTTATTAATCATTATTGGTGGCAGGAAGATAAAATAAAGAACTTGATTACAGGTTTTAGACAGATTTTTTTAGGCAGTTGCAACAGATCTTTTTCCTTTTTTAAAATAATAACTTTATATAACTTTATAAAAAGTTTTAATTACAATAATACTTTCCTTGTAGAAATTTTTCTTGAAGGGTCTCTTGGCATGTATTTTAATTTAATTTTAATTTATTTATTTTTATTCTGTGATTTTTTAAAAAAATAATTTAAGCCAGTGAACAGACCTAATATTCCTTCCTTCTCCTGACTTTCCCACAACAACCCTTTGAAGTGAGCTGCACTAAGAGAGAGTGACTGGTCCAAAGTCACCCATCTGGCTTTCATGCCAAAATGGGTTTAGAACTCACAACCTGTTATTTTCTAGCCCAATGTCTAAATTGAATTGGCTTGCAATGTGTAAGTTGAGACATTCAATATGTCTGAAATAAGCCTCAAACTTCATCGTAGAGTGCGGACCTACTTGGATAAACTTTAGTAGAGAAAGCTTTTTATTTGTTTCCTTGGTACCAAGCAATAATCAATGAAACTTACTTCTAAATAGACTTATAGACATCTTTATAAATGTTTCATTGTTTATTTTTTGTCTGGCTCTTGCTATAGTTTCATGGAACTCCATTGATTTCCATAGTGTTATCTTTGGATGTTGTCTTCTTTCTAAGCATGAAACAGATTAATATCTATATAGCAGCATGATCTTGATTAGTCTGAAAGACTGATTTCAATCATTCATTCATTCATTTATTTATTTTTTATTCATTAAATTTATATACCACACATCTTCCTAATCAAAATAACATTATTTCAGAGTGTAATTTAGAAGCTGCTAAATATTTAGCTCATTTTGCCCAGGTTCAATCGCTTATGCATCTCCATTGCATATCTAACCACTTTAGTTTGAGTTTTTCAGATAGTCCTCAACTTATGGAGACTGGTGTTTCTGTTGTAAGTCATAGGTTATGTAAGTCATGTGATTCTGGTGGTCAGAGAATGCAACCATTGGAACTACAGAACCAAGCCATGTAGTTTTAGGGAGATCCATCCTAACTTTGAATAGTTGCTAAGTAATCAGTCATCAAATGAGGACTATCTGTAAATGTACAAATTTTACAAAGAGTTGTTCATCAAGCTTGAGCTGACCTCCCAAAATAGCTCTAAATGTGTGTTGTGGCCATGGAATTTCTAAAGCCATTGCTCTAGGAAGTCTACAAAGCCTGAACATGTTAAATGCTATTACGAAGATGTTTCCCTTTAGGTGGGGAAGGAAGGCTAGTGAGATGTTCTAGATGTTTATTACGAAAGATTTAAAAATATCTTGTAAAGACTACAAGCTAATTCAAACTATTATTGCAGGTGGTCCCCACTTAACGGCATCCTGTTGAGTAACTACTTAAACTTATGATGGTACTAAGTGAATGGAATTTACAACCATTTTTCACAGTTACAGTGGTTGCAGCATCTCCACAGATTTACTGTATAATCATATATCTGTTGAGTGGATCCTTGACACCTAGCTTGCAACTAAGACATCTTTCCATCCTGAGATTACCGTTCGCGATCTTCTTTGCCAGTTTTTGACAAACAAACTCAGTGGGGAAGCTAGGAGGAAGTCCCAAATGGTGATCACATGACATCAAGCTTAACAGCAACCAGAAGTACTAGAATATATCATTAAGGACATGATCATGTGATGTTGCATTTTATTATTTAAATTTCTGTTCCAATTATTGTCATTAAGTGAAGGTTAGCTATACTTTTCTCAACAATTATTTTTATTTATTTATTTTTATTTGTCAATTGCTTACCAGATAATAGGTATAAGTAAAACATAGTTATGAATACATGGATACATATAAGAAAAATAAAATACAAAAGAAACAATAGGACAGGGACGGTAGGCACGTTGGTGCGCTTATGCACGCCCCCTACACACCTCTTAGGAAAGGGGTGAGGTCAATAGTAGACAGTCTAAGGTTAAAGTTTTTGGGGTTTGGGGAAGAAACCACAGAGTCAGGTAGAGTATTCCAGACATTGACCACTCTGTTGCTGAAGTCGTATTTCCTGCAATCAAGTTTGGTGCGATTAACCTTGAGTTTATATCTATTGTTTGCTCTTGTGTTGTCATGGTTGAAGCTGAAGTATTCATTGACAGGTAGAACATTGCAATGTATGATTTTATGTACTATACTTAGATCGGACTGAAGGCAGCATAGTTCAAGATTTTCTAGGTCTAGAATTTCGAGTCTGATGGCATAAGGTATTCTGCAATGAGTAGAGGAGTGAAGAACTCTTTTTGTAAAATATTTCTGGACTTTCTCAGCTGTGTTAATATCAGATATGTAATGTGGGTTCCAGACTGATGAGCTGTATTCGAGTATTGGTCTAGCAAATGTTTTGTATGCTCTAGTTATTAGTGTAATATTACCAGAGAAAAAGCTACGTAAGATTAAGTTAACAACTCTTAGCGCTTTTTTGGCTATGTAGTTAAGGTGGGCTCTAGCACCTAGGTCATTTGAGATGAGTCCTTTACAGAGTTTGGGTCATCAACAAGGTCTTGACTATTCAGCCTGTATTTTATTTTCTGATTTTTTTTGCCAATATGTAAGACAGAGCATTTATTTGTTGAGATCTTGCCATTTGTTTGACCATTCTGATACATAGTCAAGGTCTTTTTGAAGGGTAGCGGTATTTTCTGTAGTGTTGAATAGCTTTACATCATCAGCGAAGAGAACGCAGTTGCTCTTGATATGATCACAGAGGTCATTTATATAGAGTATGAAAAGAGTTGGTCCTAGAACACTGCTTTGGGGGATACCACTGTTGACTGGTATAGAATTAGATAGGATTCTCCCAATTTTGACCATTTGTTGTCTGTTTGACAGGAATGCTTCTATCCAGTTATGCAGATGTCCAGAGATACTATAAGATTTTAGTTTTAGGAGTAGTTTGTCATGTACCACTGAATCGAAGGCTTTGCAGAAGTCTGTGTAGATTGCGTCTATTGCTTTGCCCTGATCGAGTTGTGTAGTCAATATGTTTTTGCAATGTAAGAGTTGCAGATACCATGATAGTTTTTTCCTAAAACCAAATTGTTTATTAGAGAGTAGGTTGTTTGTTTCTAAGTGGAGGATGATGGATTGGTTGATAATTGATTCCATGACTTTACAGGTGACGCAGCATAAAGAGATTGGTCTGTAATTTTCAACTAGACTGGGGTCTTCCTTTTTGAAGATGGGGATGACCATGGCTTCTAACCATAGTTTTGGCAAGGAGCTGGTCCTGAAAGATTTTTCAAAGATTATGCTTAGAGGTTCTGCTATGGCAGTGGATAGCTTTTTAAAGAAGTAGGCACATATTCTGCCCAGTCCAAAAGATAGAGATGGTTTTAGATTGCGTAGTGCTTTTTCAACATTGTCTTCTGTAAAATTGATATGTATTAGATCATTGTAGTTGTTTGTGGTTCGATTAGGAAATACTGGGCATGATCCATTGCTGTTTACAAATACTGAGCCAAAGAATGTGTTAAAGAGGTTGGCTTTAATAGTGTCGTCATTGCAGTCTTTACCATTAGGTCCTTTCAGGGGTGTGATGGACCTTGAGTCTTTTAGTTTGTTGTTTATAAAATTGTAGAAAGCATGGGTAGAATTGGTGCGTAGAAGATTTTTTTCTTGTTTAATGTGATAATTGGTGCATTCACTTTTTATCTGGTGGCATAAATTTTTGTATCGGCTTTTGAAGTTGGCAACATGACCAGATTTGTTTTTCCGCTAAAGTGATTTCTTTTTGGATTGAAGCTTCCTTATTGTTTTGGGTAATTTGTTTTTTCTGGTTTTGGGAGTTGTTAATGGTATATGTAGTTTGATGACTCTTTTGACTTCAAGTAAAAATATGTTGTAATGGTCTTCTATAGTATTGCATCCAGAGAATAGAAATTGCCAATCAAGGGATGAGAGATCATTGTTTATAAGATCATAGTTGCCTTTTTTGAAGTTATAATTGGGGATTCCATCATTTTGATGATTTTTGTGTGGACGTATGTTGAGACAAAAGTCAATCATGTTATGTCTCAACCTGGGTTCAACACTTTGTATCCAACACAGATTGTTTGAAAATAGTTTGCAACTTTAGCAACATTTGGGGTAAAAGGAGGTTTTTTTAAATAATTATAATTTTGGCCTGTTCTTTAAAAGAATGAGAGAAATGAATTAAAAACAGTGATGTCATGTAGACTTTTGGAAAAAGAAGCATGCCAAATTTATGTTAACAGAAAATTGAGATATATTCCACAATCTCTTTCTGTTTGGGGAGACAATATTTTTTTCTTTTTACAATCCTGTAATTCCTTTTATCAGGCTGGAGTTGGGGTGATTGTATGAAGCTGAGTGTTTACTGGCTTGGATGCCTTTCTGACACCTACACAGAGCTTGCAGCAGACATTTTCTCTTTGTACCCTGATAGAGAAACATCTGTTTCTGCTTAGGACTCAACTCTCAGCCTACCAAGTGGAAGGCAAGTGTCTTCACCTCTAGGCCACCAGGCTGCTCATGAGGAGACAATAGCTGATAGCAAAAATAATTCTTCCTCCACTGTTTCCATAGAGTAAGAGAGAGAAGAGAAATTCTGATACCAGACAGAATTCTCCCCATGTAATATCAGTTATAGACCAAGGGTGATATTCTTCCTGCTCTTTTGTGCTAAATCAGAATTTTGTAGATGCCAGTTAAAGAGGGCCTTGAGGAAACCAAACTTGAAAAAGACAATGTTTTCTTTTTTTCTAGACAAACTTGGACCCACAGTCTTTGCCCCTGTTAAAATGGATTTTGAAGGAAATATAAAGGTAATAGATTCAGTTTAACATTCAGTGGCCATTAATTTATAACTTTCATAGCATTGTAGAACTGAAAGGAACCATTTAGACTATCATGTACTCAAGTTGAAAACAAAGAAAGCCTGTCCAAAATATAGTATGTCAATATATATCTCTGTATAAGAACCTATCACCTTCCGGGTATTGTTCAGAGGACTCTTCTTAATTATTCTTAGAATTAGGCAGGTTTTTGTAATTTTCACCTTTCTGTAACTTCAGTTTATTCTCCCATGTTTCATTTTTATTTTTTCTCTTCTATTCAGTCGTGTCTTCATGTACTTAAAGAGAGCTATATTAAAGACAGCTGTTGTATCCAGGGGTGGGATTCTACAGGTTCGCGCCTATTTGCTAGAACCGGTTGTTAACATTCTAAGCAGTCCGGAGAACCGGTTGTTAGAAGAAATTACTGGCCTAATTCTGTAAAAAGGCAGGAAGGAAACATTCTGGTGTTGCTTACAGAAACTGCCTCTCCGTTAACCCTTTTTACATTCTTGGCAGGACTAGACTTCCTGTCTCAGGAACTTCTCTGCAGTTTTTTCCCCTCCTTTGCTGATACTTTGCTTGTGTGGAGTGACCATTCAAAGTTACAATGGCACTGAAAAAAATGACTTATGACCAGTTTTCACACTTACGACTATTGCAGCATCCCCACAATCACAAGAGGCTAGGCAAGGAGATGTGTGCCTCGATGTGAGTGATGTTGAGTTGGCCACACCCAGCCAATCACATTACCACCAAGCCACACCCACCAATTAAGCCACGCCCACAGAACCGGTTGTTAAAAAAATTGAATCCCACCCCTGGTTGTATCCCTCACAAAGCCCATCTATATTTACTTTCTGGGCTGCTGTCTTTGCCACTCTGTTGCAAAGTAGGTTTCTCACACTGTCATAGGAGGTCTGTAAAACTGTTTGTTTCAGCAGGCTAGTGGTGAGAACCCAAATCAGAAGACAGCATTTGGTCTAGTCCAGGGGTGTCAAACTCAAAGCCTGTGGCCCAGATCCATCCCGTAAGTTGCGTAGATATGGCCCATGGGGCCACCCTGGAAACAGTGAAGGACTGCCCTGTGGTGCCTCTGCCAACGGCCCTTCTGAGTTCCATTTTCGGCTGCAATGACCTCCTGCAACCCTCTGCCAGTGAAAATGGAGCTTAGGAGGGCCATGTGCAGCCCTCCAAGTTCCGTTTTCACTGGCAGAGTACTTGGGCCACCATAGGCGTCCCCAACATGAGTGACATTGAGAAGCCCACCCTGGCCACGATTATCCAACCTCTGAGGTCAAACATAAACCTGATGCAGCCCACAATGAAATCAAGTTTGACCCCCTAGTTTAGTCCCACCTCAGTTATTTCCATGCACATTAACTTTTTGTGGCAACAAAAGTTAGAAAAGAAAAGAAATTCAGATGCTATAGGATAGGGAACAAGTGATGATTACTAGCACCTTAGTTTCTAAAAAACGATGAAACCTTAATAAAAATGGAGTTCATGTCAATGAAAATCCACTTGCCTTTGTTCCAGAGAAAATGCTGCCTAAATGTTATATCTGAATGGAAAGCTGGATAGTTAATTCTAAAAGTCTCAAAGTCCAAAAATGGAGAGTTGCAAAGGAAATTGTTACCTGCAGAAAGGTGTTCTGTTACCTTTCCTTTAGGTTGAAATATATTCTGTTATCTCTTTCTCTCTTTTTAGGACTTAATTTCTAATCATCTCATTGTTACTCAGCTTTTTTCAAAGAAAACTAAATGCAGAAATAGCCTAAGGCTTTTCAGAGAAGGAGAAAAACCACTCTTGGAAAAAACCACCAGCAGAATTATATACAGTATTTAGAGTTTTAAAGACTAGTTTCATCATCATTGCTCTAGAGGCATGCAGTATTTGGATTGGAACTTGGCAAAATTTCTTCCTATTTTTCATGGCACAATACCAGTGTCTGTTTTCACACTTAATTCAATGCACTTTAGTCTATTTTAAATACTATGACTCTCATCCTACCATTATATTAAGTAAGGGTATTGGATAGCAGCAGGTTTATATCTATAAGCATTTTTCTTGGTTTGCTAAAAAGTCTGAAATGTATGTTTGACATCCTTTTAGAAAATAAATCAGAAATATATAACCAACAAAGAGGATTTCTGTACCCTTCAAAAAATTGTCCTTCACGATTTGAGCACTGAAGTGGCACAAATTCGACACTCTGCTACACAGGCCCTCCTCTGGCTTAAAAGGTCAGTATTCTGTTCAGGGGGGTAATTTGAGATAACTGAGTAGAAGAGACTTGCCTTTGCTCTAAAATCTGTAAATAATGTCTACTTTTTAAGAAAGCAATTGCATTTTGGTCACATTACATGCAAAACATGTAAACCCAAGTTATCATTTGTATTTAAAGACACTAAAAATATATGGACTTGTGCATCATGATCAGTCTTTGGGTGCAAATTACAGACTAGCCAGTCACTGGGAATGTTACAAGTTTAGAAAAATATTCTCCAAATGACAGAGGAGAAATGGCAAGGAGCTATGAAATCTCAGCTTTCTGAGATAGTCATTTTCTAATTAAAAAGCAGATTACAAATTTTCAGATCAAGCTATAAACGTAAGCCTTCATGTCCTCTCATTATATTTTACATCTTTGTTTCTCACTGCTGTATCAAAATGTTGAAGAGGATGATTTGATTTGTAAAGTTTCAATGCAACTGCACTTGTAAGCAGAATTTTGAAGAAATTTTACAGGACAATGTGTTTATCCTTACTTTATTAAATGTACGAGTTGTCAAAGGGTTTTTTATTGCTATTTGATTAACAACATGCATGAAACAATATATAGACAATGAATGTGCATATTGAACTTGTTAGCAACTTTTCACCATAATAGTGGCCTTTATGCTTAACATTTTCATAATCAATGCCTGTAATCTAGAAGCGCTTTGCTCTGTTGTTGATATTCAAGATACTTTCAGAAACATAATAAAAATAAGAAAATATCTTCAGCCAACTTAATGTGATGAATTAAAACAAAGACAAAAATTGTCACTGCTCCCTAATAACCTGTCATGGTTTTCTTACATCCTGGAAATAGTTGGAAAAATGTCCTTGCTTTTGCAAGAACTAATTCATGCAATTGGAATAAAATGTTTGTTCTTTAGGATTTGTTTCCAGAAAAGTATGTTTTCATTTGTTTGAGATTATATTTGATTTTAAATATTTGTAATTTAAAAATCAGTTCTTATTTTCAGAAATAGCAGTAATTGATATATACAGAATTCATAGACATGGATTCACAAAGCTGAGAGATATGTTGGGCAGCTTCCCATTGTTATACAAAAAAAATAGAATAGAATAGAATAGAATATTTTATTGGCCAAGTGTGATTGGACACACAAGGAATTTGTTTTGGTGCAAATACTCTCAGTATACATAAAGAAGGAACATTCGTTAAGAATCAAGAATCATAATATACAACACTTAATGATAGTCATAGGGTACAATCAACATCAAATCATACTAGGAAACAGAGGATACAAGCAACAAAGTTATAGTCACAAGTGGGAGGAAATGGGTGATAAGGAGTGATGAGAAGATTAACAGTAATAGTGTACACTTTGTAAATAGTTGAACAGTGTTGAGGGAAGCTTTCAAACAGTACCTTAAAACTAAATCACAGAGATGCAAAGGGCCTTGCTATTCCTGTCTTTGTCTTCCTTGATAAAATGAATGGAATGTTTTCAGTTTTCAGAGATGTAATATATCTTGTTTGTCATAAACAGAGGTTTAAAATTTTTGAAGGAGTTCTTGACAGAACTAAAGAACGGAGAGAAAAACATCCAAACAGCACTGAGTAAGTACAGAATATTTTGTGAAATTTTATAAACCCAAGAACTTTAGGAAAGAAAAACATAAATCTGCCCAATCATTGCCTTTGTTTGGATTACATATACTAAATAAAAAGTAAAGCTTAAAGTGAAAAAGAAACCTATTTTTTTGTGTTAGAAAAATATGGTTAGAAAGATTTTGCATGAATAAGAAACCTGTTCCTTTTTGACTACTTCTGATCTGAATTCAGCATCTTGCAATGATTTCCTTTCTCTTTGCAGACAAATCTTATAGCAAAACATTACGACAGTATCATGGCTGGGTTGTTCGAGGAGTTTTTGCGGTAAGTCCTCACTGCTTTCCCAAACAAAGCATAAAGATGAAGATGATCACAGTTTTAAAATATTTGATCTTGCCCTGCTGGACAAGCAGGAAATATTTCTGTTAACACATCAATAGTCCTTCTTTCTCCTATATTGGTTCTAGTCAGGAAACTATTAACTACACCAAGTATAGGTCAACCTAATTTGAGAGTTCTGATGTTGAACGCAAGATTTCATGGGAAGAACATCTAAGCCTGTGTCTTGTCTCATCCTCAGTTCTGGAGGATCCCATGGCGTTTTTTTCTTTGAGCCAGAGATGTTGCTTCTCAACCTTATCAACTTTAAGATGGGTGGACTTTAATTCCCATATACCTTAAAATTGACAAAATTGATGAATGCTGCTTTGGAGCTTAAAGCTTTGATCCAAATAATGATGTGTCAGAATAAACTGAATGGATCCATTAAAAAGAAAGAAAACAATATTGGAGGAAAGAGATAACCTCAATCTTTTCTCCTTACAAAAGAAAAGTTTGGCTTGGATGGGTAATAGATTGCTTTATATACACTCTTTCCAGTGTATTTAATAATTGCATCCACCTGTTACTTTAAACAGCATTTGGGTCTACTGTACACATGGCCCTGGGGCTTCATATGGTTGACTTCTGTGTAGAGCTGATACCACTCGTAAATAATTTATCTTAGTTATGTAGACCTAAAATAATTTCTCCCTCCACTTATCATTATCATCCAGTGCAAATGATAAAGTAGAAATTAGAAGATAACCATGCTTGACTTTCTTTTTCCCCCTTTTCCTTTCAGCTAGCTCTAAGAGCATCTCCCACCTATGCAGGCTTTGTGGCTGCATTGTCACTTGCAGAATGTGAAAATCAAGAAGAAGCTTTTTATCATGGAATGCAGCGGGACCTTAATATTTATCTACCAGCCATGGAAAAGCAGCTCAACATCTTGGATGCATTGTATGAAGAACATGGACTAGAGTCAGATGAAGTGGTCTGACTTCAGCTCAACTTCGTTTTCAATATTCAGGGATTCTGTCCATCAATGTACTATGTTGCTCTTTTCCTCAGAAAACTGTATCTGTTTTTGTTTTTTTCCATACATGGGAAAGAATTCCATGCTGCTTCTTTTTTTTTAATATACAGTTTAAAAAAAATACTTGTTTTGTGTTTAAATGCAAAGTTGCTATAGCTGGATTCCGCCTATCTTTATGGCAAGATCTTTAGAATAGTTATATTGCTTATTTAATGAATAACAGGCCAAATATGGCAATGGTTCTAGTCTGAGGAGTTTAGTACCATTTGGTTGGACATTTAAAACTTGCTGGAGCATTTATTCCAACACAGTGATATATACCTGCAACTCTAAAACTCAGCCAGGATATCCAAGCTACACATCTTATTCACATTAGAGTCTGTCTAGTAAAGGATTTATATCACAACTACATCTTTGCTCTCCCCTCATTTGCCAAGTTCATCATTGAATTTTGAAACTATTGGCTGTATCTATTAAGGGAGCTATAGCAATGAACCAGCTCTATTCTACTTAACAGGTATGATACACCTCTTAATAGTATTTATTTCTTCTGACCTGGAGCTGTGTTTTCATGATAGCCCAGAAATTATGCCCGGTACCATAATTGGATTTAGTCCCTTCTAACATCATATAGGGCAGAAGTGTTTCAAACTGATATGCTCTAGATTGGGCAGAACTTTGAAAACCTTATCATTGCTATTCCTATACTTTTCATATTAGAAGCCTACATTTTATGGTTGGTCCAGTACTATCAGATCTGGCTAAATTTAGAACAAAATGAGATAAATAGTCCATAATAGTGGGAAACCTTTAACATTCTGTATAGGCTGGGCCATCTATATGAATGTGCTTAAAGCAAACAGTATTTTTTAGGATGTAAATTATTAGGAGTTAGAAATTTCAAAGAAAACTTGAAGTTCTAGGATTAGAAAACTAAGTTGGTATCTGGATATAGCTACCTGATGATCTACCTGGGTAAAAATTTGCTAGTCTATAAAATTTGAAACATTCTATAATTAACTAAGCACAAATGCTGTCATTTATACGTACCTGCATTTACGTCAATAGAATTATTGTAGAAAATTGTATTTTGCCATCTTAATCAAATGCAATGATTGGATAACTCAGGAAATCCAGAAACTTTATTGTTTCTCTTTTTTTAAGCATTTATATTTTGCTTTTATATTCAATATACAAAACAGTGAGTTTTGAATTCATTATAGAAACTTAGCCATTGGTCTATGTTATTTTGTGAGCAATTGTTACATGAAATATGTTTTTTCCATCACACATTTATATGCCCATGCTTTTTTTAGAAATAGTTTCTTTTTAAATCATAAGGCCATATTAAAAAAGAAAAAAGGAAACCAGATTTTTCTGTATCGAATGTATAATATTCGATTGTACATTCTTTATAAAGGCACTTTATAAATACTTTTGTTAATATTCTAACTTGGATAAATTTCCTGCTCATAAATATTCCTTCAAAAAGGAACAAATTCCTTTTGTTTCAGGAGAAAAACAAAACAAAAAATGAAATTATTTTCCAACTTTTGTATTATAGATGATTAGCAGTATTTCAAGCTGAGGCTTGGGAATATCTTTTAATTTTCTTTTCTTTTTCTCACCAAGTAAAATCCAAAGGGAAGAATTGACTGGTTACTTTGTTTACGTCACTACTTGCAACCAAACTAAGTAAGGAAATTAGTAATATAACTGGGTGGAGCTTCAAGATGGAGAAAAAGGACTAATGTCAAGTCCTTAACTTTCAGTGGCCAGAATAGGTATCTGAACATAGGTTTCTTTATCCTCCTTCCAGCTTGTTTCCCCCAGCCCTCGGGCTTTGGGGCATGAAAGGGAATTAATTACACTAGTTTAGGGATTGTCTTACATAAAGACTTTGGGGTGGGGGGATTCATCAGATTTTCAACACACCTCCAGAGTTGTCCCATATTTGCTTCTTCTGTAAGACTACCACTAATGGGAGATCTACAAATTTTCTGCAGACACCTTGGAGCAAAACTGGTTTGTAAAAATCCATCAGCATAAGTGCCATCCTATCAGAGGGGGTTTTCTCTCTTCTATTAGAATGGCTTCTGGATACTTTTGAGGCTTTCTCCTTTAGGACAACACCAGAGCATATTTATGCAGAATTTAGAGTAATAATAATGATGATGATGATAATGATAACAACAACAACAATATAATAATAATAAACCTGATCAAGCAATGTGTTGTCCTCTACATGCTTAATTCCTTTTGTTAGCTTACCTATCATGGCAGCCTTGTTTGGTAGGTTGGTAGTGATTACAGTGAATGTAATTTGAGCTGCAAGCTATGCACATGTTTACTTGTTGACTAAGGTCAGCCTGCAGTTGTAGTTTTGTATCATGTTTTGCCATTGTTTTGTATAATACTTTTTTTCTTTTTTTTACCCTAGTCATTCTTTTACTGTCACATTCTCTTAATTAGATGATTTTTTTATTTGATGAAGGGTTGTGTAATTTATGATAGAAACCTTGCTTTTCCAGGGAATATGAAATGTTGGCATTTACCCCCACAATGTTATGTATGATGTGAAGTTATAATTTTTTATATTATGGTGTGTTGCCATTTCTAAGACATCATGCTTTTGTCAAACCAAATTAAGCGATAGTAATGTCCAGTTGATATGTTACATAGTATATTATGTGGATTGCAATGAAAAATGCCTTTGTTCTTACTGAAAAAACTATTCGGAATTGGAAAAATAAGATACAGTTTTCCACGAAATAGCAGAGGAGTTTTGTATAGAAAAATAAGTGAATTTGTAATACCTCTAAACATGGGTGTGATTTGTTTTACTTGGATGAAATGAATGCCCTGGTTGGTTTAAATCAGTTAATTCTTTGTTAATTGTGTATTCTCAGGGAAATGAGCATCAAGGCAAAAATAGTCTGTATTTTACAGTGAAACTTTTTTCATGTAAATACACTATACATAAGTTTCATATCTCTTATTATTATAAATTGTTTGGGACTTGGGTAATATATGAGAAAGCAATTGGGAACAGTACTTCATGAACTGCAATTGACTTGTATGATTTGCATACTCTAAACCTCTATCAAGCAACATATAGGAAAACTCTTAGAATTTCTTCACTTCACACTCAGTAGTTGAATGTATCATACTTCGATAATTTGTAATCTTCTTTTTAAAATATACTCTGAAAGCAAAATTGCCACATTCTGATCCTATTTCAGAGTCAAGATGACAGTGTATCATAGATAATTTTCCTGTAAAAAAAGCAAATAGAGGATCATCATAAGAAACATTACAAGTAATAGTTAGTATTCTACCATGCTACATATTTGTTTTATTTTCTTTCTTTCAAGGTCCATGCCTTGAAAATGGACAATATTTCTTTTAGTTACTGGACTTTGAAGTGCAATCCAAAGATGATCTCTCCTCTTCATTAGAAATGACGGTACATAGAATGCAATCTCATTTACCTGAATAATAAACTTTGGATCTTATTGTCTTTAATTTCCTGTAATCCAGTGGTGATTTTTAGCTGCTCTAAAGCGGGTGGAGAACTTCTAGCTTCATTAAAATGAAACCTGTTTTTAGAAGTATTCTATGTGTTTAAAATTCTGGGTTATTTGTTGGAATCAATTTACATTATTTGCACATTTTCCTGCAGTCTAACTCTTATTGCTGTAGGCAATATAAAAGCTGGAAGTGGCCAACCTCAGTCTTTACTTGGGACATAATTACTTTTAGAATTGAAGTCCTGTAAGTGCCACTCTACTGAACATAGATTTAATTCTGAATGAACACAAATAGGATTGCCTTGTAATATAGATTGAATTCATGTCTAAAACAGGAATTTCCACAATTCATTCTTGCTTTGATAGTACCCATTGTAGGTTTGGCTCTCAAAGCATGGTATAATGGTACACGAGAATGACCTAGGGCAGCGGTAGGGAACCTTGGCTCTTTTATCACTGATGGACTTCAACTCCCAGAAATCCTGAATGAGCCATAAAAGTTTCCCCATCCCTGGCCTAGTGGTTTTTCAGTTGTGAGGGAAATCAATTTTTGACTTGAATGGGACTGTTTAATATACAAATGCAGGACATATAAAGAATATTGATCATTCAAGTCAAAAATTAGGACATTTGTATATTGAACAATCCCATTCAAATCAAAAATTGATTTCCCTCACAACTGAAAAACCAGTAGGCCAGGGATGGGGAACTTTTTATAGCTCATTCAGGAATTCTGGAAGTTGAAGTCCATAAGTGATAAAAGAGCCAAGATTCCCTACCACTGACCTAGGGAAATTGGACAAAGAGATACCACTAAGGGAACAATGAGGTAAGAGATACTACTGGATAGTGGACAAAGCAAGAGGGAGGGGAAAACTCTTGGTTTCTTAGGCTGTAAAGAGACACCGGGGAGTATTGTATTTTTAAGATCTGCAAGATAGATGTTGGCCTTGTGGGATAAACCAGATCAGGAGTTAATTCTACTTTTTGCAAGACTACATTGAAAGAACCTTGAAAGCAATTCCTCCCTTCTCTCCCCCTTTTCTTTGCAAGAAGCTTGGGAGGATCTGGAACTTCTTGCCTCACCAAATATAACCTTTGCCATCTTCTAATCAGACCATTCTCTTGGCCGTGTCTCTCTCCTCTATCTCCCAAGGTCTAACCATTAAACATAGATGGAAAGAGTTTGGAATTATTTTAGATTTTATTATACCAAGTTGATGCTAACAAGAGCAGTTAATAGCGTAGGTTGCTAGCAGCCTGGGCTCCTTTACAGTGGTTTTGCCAGTTGAGAGAAAAAGATGTTTTAAGTGAAAAAAAAAAGATAAAAGGCTGGATGGGTGAACAATATGGTCAACAATGAGATCTTGGAAATATAGTTGTATACTGGACAGGTGCTGCTACCAAACAACCAAACTAATCAGCAGGATAATAAAATGGACAGCCAGACTGCAAGTGTTGAGTGGCAGCAAAATCTGGCTTGACTCCAGTTTTATGCTTCTGGCTGAATTTCAACATCATAGAGACTGGCTAGGCTCCAACTTCTCACAATCTCACAGGGATTCTTCCCTCCCAAATTCGCTTGCAACCACCCAAGGGCTCATGACCCCAGTATAAGAACACCCGGGATAAGGGTATAAGCTCAGAGATACTTACAGTGTTAAAATGTGGGACTGAAAGAACTTTGGTTCACTAATACTGAATGTGTTAATAGGAATGAATATAGAAATAATGAAGTGTTATTCTAAATAAAAAGAGTAGCACAATTATTATAACAATTCTCCACATTTCTAGTGGATGTACAATAAAGATGATGTACAACAGAAAAAGAAAGCTTAAGCACAGGTTGGTCTCAATAATTGGCTCTAAATGTTGTTCAATCAGATGAGATTGAGTTGACTTTTACCCACATTCTTAATATTTTTTATTCCATATATTATAATTAACTTAGATTTATATGAAAGAACTGCATTGGCCATAGCATAGGAGGAATGGATGCTTGGGCATCAGCATATTAATAATATGATGCCTCTCTGCACTGTATTCTACTAAATTGCCAGGGAAGAGATATGCAAAATTAATTGATTAATTGATAAAATATTCCAAAGAACTACAGAACATTTTTTTTGTCTATACTCCAAGCTGTATTTCCTTCTGGACCATTTCATTTATGGAACCGAATGGGGGATTTCCATGCTGGAAGTGGCTGGTGGACTGAAGGCAAACTCCACCTTCACCCACCATTTGTTCTCCACCCACCTATCCATCTTTTTGTTATATATTCTCATCATTATCTTTTGCATTGTTTTATTTTTCTAATATTTTACTTCCGTTTTGTTAACACTCTTTTTGTTTCTTTTTATTGTTGTAAGCCACCTATAGGAGGCCCTCACCATGATAGGTGCCAGATAAAATTATCAATAAATAAAAATAAAATTTAGAGGACAGTTTTTTCAAAAGTAAATCCTCCAGATGTGAACAAATTCAAGATGTTTTATGCATATTATTCCAAATAATGTGGCCGGGAAGGATGTTTGCCATTGTCCAGAATAAAATATAAATTCCTCTTCTTTCTCTCTCCCCACATTCAGATTATAGTCCATCTATTCAACTGGAAAAAAGGGGAGTCTATTGTGTCATGCAGTTTAGGCTAATCACATGTTAAGCCTCCAAGGTAATCCACGCCAGTAAATTAAAATCAAAGATACTAATACTGCTACCTTTATTATAAGATTACAGATTTGAAATTATGTTCCACCTCCAGTTTCATCAGCTCAGATAGGGAAGCTGCCTGGCAGGGATGCATAATTCAACAGCAGAATATTTGATTTATCCTAAGTGCCCCCAAAAAGATTATAATTCATAGACTTTCTTCTGGCCACTACCTATGCCAGCATGTGCTTTTTGTGGCTACAAGATGGAACTAAAATTGTGGTGCAACATTCCTCCTACTGGTGATGCCTGAAGGGACTTTTTGTTTTGTTTTATTTTATTTTAATCATTTGTTTACTAAAGTTTACGGCTGTTTAGAATTGCAATATGTCCTAGTGCTATAGTTACACTAAATTGTTTAGTAAGTGTACATTTCTATGTAATTAAAATAGTCTGTAGATATTTTCCTACAAGATTATTCATACAAGTGCCACTGGGTGGCATGAATGAGCATTGCTTAGAAAATAGTTTAGTAGCAAAGAGATTTTGAAACAAATTATTTGTATACATCTTTTCTATCCAAACTGTTTGAAAATAATATAAATTGTTTCTGTAAGGGCAGTCTTTATTGACTGAATATGCAGTCTGTCCACAAACAAGGCCAATCCATTTCCACTCCCTAAATACAGCTAAATACAGCTGATAGCAGGAGAGTTATTTCTTATAATTTTCACTATGGGGCAGCCTTCACCAACCTCTAGAAACAGAAAGTGATTGATAAAAAAAATCTCTGTCCTCAAATAATATTTTATCTGTATTACTCATACATTGTTGAAGGCAGCTTGATGTCTGCGAACATATTAAGGGTTTCAGTTCTGCATTTAACTATTAGTGCCTGAGATTCTCTATTTTTATATTCTCAATCTTACCAACTTGACTTCCCACTTCCAAAATTCTCCAGCCAGATTCCCAGGATATCTCTATAAACTTTATAAAAATATCAGGTCTGTGGATGCGTCTCTTTTAATATTTCTGCTCTACATCTGAAGATAAGTATGCTACTTGATGTTTAGCTTTCTCAATTGTGCTCTTGTTATAGAGTAGGGAATCTTTTTTATTTTCTACCAAGGCAGAATTGAAAAACAGGGCACCCAATTCACCCACTGAACACCTTCAGTTTTTAACAGAAGTGCACACTCTGCCATATGTGTTTCCTAAAAATCATAGATGTTGCTCCCAAAGACTGCTGCCTCCAAATTGCAATTTTAATGGGACAGTATAAGAAATAGATCGAATATATTGCTCATGGGTTATTTTAACTTTAGTGCTATTTGCTGCTTCTTTCTCTCCTTCACACACTATTTTTTAAACTATACTTCCCCTTCCCCTCTTGTACTACTAAAAAGACTATAATGACTCTCTGCTCAGGAAAAAAAATGTGTGTCCTGGTTTTCTATGCTCATGTAATTTTCTAGCACATTCTTTTATCATATGTACATGTATGTATGTATACATCAGTGTAATAAGTGATCCAACTAGCAACATAATACAATGTAAAACAAATATATAAATTCGATGAAGCATAGAAAAATATTGGGCTAGAGTAGAAAAGTTTAACCCCATATATTATATACAAAGCAACCATTAGCTATTAAAACATTTTTAATAGTATATATGAAGTTAGAATGCTATATGTGAACTTAGTACAGGCCAGAGCCCACTTCGCAAATAAGTTGACTTATGATTCCTGTCCTCTTCCCAACTGAAGCTGTAGTTCTAAACTCATTGCCTATGTAGAATGCCAACTTACCACAAACTAACCATAAGGTTAAACAGCTGTTTACATAGTGTTGTTGATGACATGTTACAGATTCAGTCATGTCTAGATCCATGAAGTTTGTTGTGAGCACAGGCCAGGATTTTATGGACAAAAAAGAGACAATTGGATTGTGAGAATTCAGAGGCTGCAAACTTGGGTCTTTGACTGGGTCCCTGAATCCAACTAAATCAGGAATGTTCTATACATACAAAAACTAATTAGAAATATAAGTTGGGTAATTTATGGCACAGATTTTTATTGCTAGTCATTATCTGCAAAATCAATTAGATATAATATGCATATAGTTCTAGATGGCTTTTCTCCTTCTCTCCCTAAGATTCTGTTTTCTCTATCACTCTGATTATGGCTTTTTTCCAAATCTGTTCTAATTAATTTTGCATCTGTTTGCAAGGTTGATGTAGTCTACCCATATCTCTTCTTCAGAGACTAGGCATGTCTCACATATTTTCCAATAGATCATATAGCTTCCCACTTGTTTTTTTCTTAACAGCTGGCATACAATCTTCATGCAACTGAGAAGTAATTCATTACCGATGGATCCTGTGGGTTCCTCCCCAATCACAAGCCACAATTCAATATTCAATTTTTTCCTGTAATTTGAAACCAAGATAGTAAACTCAGGTATATAACACAGAACCTGATACTTTTTTTTTTTGCCCATGATATTAAGTAAATATCACCAAGCCACAAAGTTTAATGTAAAACTAGTAGGGATAAAATTAGAATCCATAATGTTTTTTTTACACAATTATTATTACTATTATTATTGTTGTTGTTGTTGTTGTTTTCCATTTTACTAAGTATCTGAATTGCCTACATTATCAAGCATGGAAAACTTTGGGACACTGCCACAATTTATGTCTCTCTAAATAAAGTGTGGAAACTTCTGATCATCTGCCTAAGTCAGGATTGTTAAATATGTGTCCTTCAAGCCCACATTTAGCATGTGATGGAGTGAGTGCTGGGAAGATATACCCTTTCAGAGAAGAAATCCTTCCATTCTAGAGTGCTGACAATATGGAAAATTGTAGGCTATTCCACACTGGTTCTCTCAAGCTATCTGAAAGTAAAATGTGGTGAGAGACTTGAAATATGAGCCTTCTTTCAGTTTGAAGGAGGTGTTCTGGAGGATGTTTACAACTTCTTCCCATTTCCTTAGCACAAATCTTATCGCTCATTAAACAAAAGCATTTGTATCTTTTATATTTTTGATCATGTACTATTTCTTACATATTCTTGTATCTTCTGATACCCAAATGGGTTATAAATAAAATAAAAAGAATCTGAAGACCACAAACAGCAATAAAATTTAGGCTTTGCATACAACAAACAGATAGACAAATAAATAAGTTTAACTTTTAAAGTTTCCAAACAAATGGTTTTTGATCAAATAATGCAATGTGGTTCCAGATTCTGTTTCATAGCAATTTGGTTGGCATCTTTGAAAGGATAATATTTGTGCACACTTCCTTTTCTTTTAGAAAATGGTTATTAACTGTTTTTCAGTTATTCAGTTAAAATCTGGTAAAAAGGAAACTTTCTATGATTTTACATCATTGTGTGTTAACTTCCAATCCCTAACAAAAGAAGTTTTAGTTACAAGTTTTAAGACTTTTTTAAAAAAAAAACTTTTTTGAAATAAATAGCAAATGACATCAGGTCTGAAATTGCAAGGCTTCGTAGAAGGATACAATATGGAGAGAAAAGATCATCTGTTGTTATTTCAAGAAATGATAAATACTAAAATAGTTTATACTTGATATAATAATGGAGGTAAGCACTTGTTATCTATTTCTTTTATTTTTCTTTATTATTGTGGTTTGTCATATAGCCAGATGTTCAAACTAGATTTAGGATTTTTATTCAGCTATCAAGTCCTTTTCTAGGACATGGGATAGACAGGTGTGGATTGTTGATGGTGTCAAAGATATTGTCGCAGGAAGTAAGCTGTTCTAAATAAAACTGTCTTTTACAATTGACAGATAGTGATTTTGTCAATGCCGTAGTGTTCAAGCAGTGCTCCAGCTGTTTGGGGATTGCATGCAAGTTACCTATTGCTATCTTTGGTACTATCTTTGCTTTTTTGCAACAGTTGTTTTATTTCTATTTGCAGATAATTTGTATTTTGTTATCTTCTCCAGTTTTTTTTTCTATTCTATTCTGTACTGCAATATCTACTATCCAAACTTTTTAATCTTTCTTATCAACAATTGATAAGTCTAGAATGTTAAGTGGCAAGTGCCTGTTGATTTGAATTCTAAATTCCCAGAGGACTTTAGCTTCTTTATTTTCTATTACTTTCTCTATTTTACGGTGCCATCAAGTTCTTGCTTGGTATTTTTTTATAGATCTTCCAATGCACCATTGCTGCTACTTTATTGTGTGGTTGTTTATAGTCAGTCTGTGCAATATTTTTGCAGCTGCTGACCAAGTGGTCCACTGTTTCTTTAGCTTCTTTGCAGAGGCAGGTGTCAACCCTGAAGCGAACCTTCCTGAGGCCATCTTTGAGGCTTCATGGTTGCCACAAAACGGAGGGGAGAAAGGGAGGGGGGGAATTTAGATAGCTCAGTTTTGCCATCAAAATAAAAGGTTTTCTTGTGGGATCATTCCAAAAGATGGCTGAGAAGAGGAGGAATGGAGTAACCAGGCAACCTTCTGGCACCACTATCTGGGGGGGAAGGGAGAACATTTACTTTTTAATTAGATGAAAACATTGGTTTTCACCAGTTGTGCCAATATGATGTATCCAATACCTTGTTCTTTAAGGAATCTATCTTCCTTGGAGTTCTGCTTCAATGGGTACATTGCTTGGACCGCTGACAGCAGCACTTGCTGATTATTGCTGCCTTCTCAATTCTGCTATTTTTTAAAAAATATTTCTTTATTTTTTTCTTCTTTTTTGTTTTGTATTAGTTTTGTTTTTCTTTTTGTATTAGTTTTTACTGTTATAATTGTAATTAATAAAATTGCTATTAAAAGGGAAAGGGAATTATGCCTTCCAGATTGGAAACTCTTCCAAAAAAGACTCCCTTCCATCCATTCTTTCTTCCTCTTTTTCTCCCTCCCTTCTTTTTTTTTTTTTGTGGGTTAGGGTTAGGGTTAGGACAGTTCCTTTGGCAATATTTTTTTGGAAGTGGTTTGCCATTGGCTACTTCTTAGGTCTGAGAGAGAGAGAGTCCACAGTCAAATATTTGGCTGAATTGGCATGATGCATTTTGCTCTAGTTAATTGAACTGTATTTTATTCAACCCCATACTCTTACACAGAGTACTATAAACTGAAGAAACAGATTGAGGTTTTACAACAAGCTAAGTTTATATAGTCACCTTTATGGTTAAGTGATGATGTGATGTGATGATGTGATCATCAGCAGGATACGTGATGAGTTTAAGGCTATGGTAGGCCGGTATCAAAAGAGGCAGTCCTTGATAATATTGATAAGATTTTGGTTGTTTCCATATTGGCCCGATCTTTATATCACTTATTCCATTAATGTTTCAGTTGATCACAGCAGTGGTGGGATTCAAATTTTTAAATTACCGGTTCTGTGGCATGGCTTGGTGGGTGTGGTTTGATGAGCATGGCAGGAAAGGATACTGTAAAATCTCCATACCCTCCCCACTCCTGGAGGAAGGTTACTGCAAAATCTCCATTCCCTCCCTACCCCACTAACCTGCTTTCCAGCTCCATTCTCCTATGCAGGGCAACAAAAGAAGATCCAGTCAATCAGCTGGGGCTCGGGAAGCAGAGAATAGATGGGGGCGGGGCCAGTCAGAGGTAATATTTGTGGGTTCTCCGAACTACTCAAAATTTCCACTACTGGTTCTCCAGAACTTGTCAGAACCTGCTGAATACCACCTCTGGAACGCAGCCACTTTTCAGTTAATGGAGAAAATAAAGTAGTTACCCCGTAAAAGTCCCCCAAGTAAGATCTAAGGAATTTCAGATCTTTTTTCTGACTGATAGATACAGATATAGATTAACAGAGTTGGAAGAGATCTTGAAGGGCATCTAGTACAACCACTGCCCAAGCAGGACACACTACACCATTCTGACAAATGGCAGTCCAATCTCTTCTTGAAAGTCTCAAGTGATGAAGCTCCCACAATTGCCAAAGGCAAGCTGTTCCATTGGTTCATTGTTCTCACTGTCACAAATTTTATGCATTTCTGTAGCAATATAGTGGTCCTTTGCATTCAGTGCAATTCCACTTCCTCTTTTATAGGATCTGATTGTTTTGAACAGTTTGTATTCTTCTATCAGTTCCAGTCATGGGTTTCATCTCACCAGGTTTCTGTTATTCTAACTAATATCATATCTGCCTTCATGTATTAGTAGTTTGAGTTCACACTATTTGTTTCCCAGACTTTATTTGTATATAGGTACTTGAGATTTTTATGTCTGACGCTGGGTATGCTTCCTATCTCTCTTATTTGGTGTTTGAATTTGTCTTCCTTCCCATCCCTCTATACTTCATTATTTGACTTGTTTTTTAGAGGTTTTTGCTTGGAATTAGGTCCTGGAGATCCTAAAGATTGGTCATCCTCCCACCTCAATTTTAGTTTAAAGCCCTCCTGATAAGTTGAGCCAGTCGTTTTCCGAAAACACTGAGGTGCAACCCATTCCTTGCCAGAAGACCATCATGGAGATAGTACAGACCATGGTCTGCTATGAACGTTTTCCTTTATTGTAGTTCTAGCTTTTCTGGAATGTAGTATAAGCAAAACTATTTTCCAGGGAGCTTTGGGGTGTTCAAGATAGGTTTTGAATTGTCCAGCTGTCCCCTCTTTCAATTCTATATAGTTTTATTCCATTTGTTTTCTCATAGTGAATTGGTGCTATAAAAACTGCAATTGCTGTTAATCTTTTTAGTACACACAAAAAAAGCCATATTTCTTTAATAGAGCAAATAGCATGGGACAGATGCACAGATCAAATGTAGCTGATAGCTGCTTGAAGTAGCCATCTAAAAACATTCACTGCAAATGGAATCTGAAGGGAAGGAAAGCATCTCACCATTTCTTCCAAAATGCAGCATTATACTAAAACATAGCATGAGAATAGTGTTGGTTGATAGGTGCTTGGATGTTAGTGTTTTTGGTACGTTCTGTAGTTTTGGGACTCCATAGAAAAAGCACACACACACACTGTTAAATATTTTATAGGGCTTAGAAAGTTCACCATGTTTTATTGTTTGCATTTATTGTTCTTGATCTGCTTCTTTTCAAGGGCATTAGAGTTATAAATACATATTTCTTAAGTTTTTTTAAATAATAGAGAGCAAAATTAAATTGCATACTATTGCTTCTGAAAAGTCTCAAACCAACAAAGATATCAAAAATTACAGTCACATGACTGCAAAATGCTGCAATTGATTGTAAACAGATTTGGTTGTCAATGCCCAAAATACATTTACATGTCTGGGAATAGAGTAGTAAGCATTAATGGTAATATACACTTCATTAATTCCTATTCTACTTACACCTCTTAAAAATCAAGCCAAACTAAATACTTAAAACATTAAAATATAAGAAGAGTAAGATGCTTGTGCATAAAATAATCCTTTTTTTAAAAAAAAATCTTGGTTCTTTAGAAAAACACCTGATTTTAAAAATCTATAATGTAATTTCCAGTAGGAGTGCACTCTCTTAATACAATCCCAGTTAGCTGACCCTATCAGAGATAGCATCTTGTTTGTTGAATAAATTGACATCAGTCTTAACTGACTCAGAGATCATAAATGCAATCAAAACATACCACAAGACTTTTTGCTGCAGCCTCTTAGAACTTGAAATTTTGCCAAACAGCAATAGAGAAATGAGAAATGGGGGAACAGAAGACTGCTGGAGTTCACTAATGATAATATGTAGATAAATGCAATAATAAATGAAACTTTGAAATGAAAAAGGATGGATGGGGAGGGGAAGAAACCCAATTTAAATGTTTAAATCTGTAATCTTTTTTCCAGAGTGACTTTCTGTGCCAAATAAATAATGGGATTTCTTAGTAGATTTTAGATACATATCCACAATTCACAACTGATGACTAAAGAGAGATTTTACAGTGAACATTATTATTTCATCTTCTGGCCAGTAGCATAAAATGAGAGTTTTATAGACTTCTAAATGAAATGCCTTCCTGCAATATCCTTACATTGCAAGAGGTTTCAAGACAGTGTGAAATTCTTCAATATATTATTGCCAATGATTAATTATGATTTCCTCCCCAAATTTTACATCATCTTAACAAGAACACATGGCCTAGAATTGGAGTTGATCCTTAAGTGAATATGAGTCAGTCCTACTCAAATGGAGATTGTTTGCAGTGATAATTTCCAAATCAGGAAAAGAAAGAGTTTCTTTGTATTCTGCACTAATCAGACTCTTCTTGAATAGTGAATAGCCCGATTCTGGACTCCACAATCTTAAAATGAATTCAGACATATTGCAACAGGTTCAGAAATCCAGTCATACACTTGAAATACAGTCATGGACATGTGATTAAACCCTGAAGAAAGAGATGTTATAGTACAAATATAGTCTTCTGAGCACCCACCCTGAGCATATGATAGTCACTAGGAACAATCCACAACCATGGAATATTATAGCTATTGGGCAAATTCATAGTAAATTTGGCACCATGAATCTTGCTTGTATGCAACTTGAGCGCACAATTAAAAATCATCTGAAAAGTTGTACCACAGAACTTAAGTGACCTTGGCACAACTTTCATTCATGCAATTGTGCCTATAAATTTTATTATAATGTAAACAAGTCTTCTGCTATTTAAAATCCTCCAGAGATATTGAAGTACAGCCTGTATAGCCAGAAGGTGATTCTGCATGACTAAAGCTGTAATTGAGCACATCTGGTAAAATTTCAAATTAGGGGAAATCAATACAAGAAATTCAGATAAAGGAGCACCAATTTGAATAATGGAATGGTTTTTATTTAAAAAAATATTTTCACAATACTTTATACATGCAGACTTAACATCTACATATCTATGGTAAAAAGGATGAATAATTGTTAGTTTAATTTTATTATAATTGTGTGCTGTCCTCTGTATTTAATATCTACAGAAAAAGCAGAATATAACAGTAACCAGTGTTTTACAAGTTTCATGCATTTCAAACATATATTTTGGATCAATAATAGCAGTAGTAGAGTGGCCTGTCTTAACTCTTTTAATTTGAACTGGTATTTCACTAAATGAAAAATTAATCTACCTGCATTTAAAGTTTCAATTTGTATCTTAGCATATTTCCAATGTATAATTTCCTTTTTAATGTCTGCTATGAAGTAAATAATATTCTGAATGCTAATTTTTTTTCTAGAAAATAGGAAAAGAAAAGCCATTTATATACATACAAAATCTATACAGCATTTAAATTAAGCTGTACAAATACAATATATACACAATCATATATAAAGTTATACAAAGCTTAGACTGGAAAACAATTATCAGACCAGAAATCAATAAAGGTGAGCAACTATTTAATACTTCCTGGCAAATAAGCCAGAATTAAAATTTGATTGAAAGTTTCTCAACAATTATCATTAATGCAACTCAGTGTTTCAAATGCAGCCTTCCATGCAATGGTAAATGTAACAGTGTATATTTTAGATGAACTCACTTAGGATTATTTCCAAATATTTTCATGAATATAATGCATGGAAGAGTATATTTACTAGCTTGCTCCATATGAACTACTGTCCTGGAGTTACAGGAAATCTGACTACAATCCTAACCACCATTTCCTGAATGTTTAGACCCACTGTACATGAAAATGGCACCTGTATAGGAGTCCTTAGTTTTAAATACAATGTGTTGCAGTCTTCCAGAGGTCACTGAACTGTACTTTCCATCATTACTCATCGACTGGCCAGGTTGGCTCTAGCTGCCTGGAATATGAGCTCAAGGCATTATTTCTTTCAGCATTAGAAGCTATTCCTAGGATTCTGAACTATGTCTATTTCATTGGTGTTATTAGCCAGCAAATGTGGTTCCTTCCTAATTGTCCCATTTAAACTGTCAGCAAGTATGATTTAATCTCATTGCATCTTTGTTTAATGTAGGTTTGTTTGTTTGTTTGTTTTTTAAAAAAACTAAAACTAAATAGTCTTTATTTCCCTTTAACTTAACAGAAGTTAAGTTAGAATGAATTCAATGATATTTAATACAACATTAGAGGGCATTGTACTGCAACTTAAATTGCCCAAATCCACAAACATAAAGTGTTTCCATGTAATTCATGCAGCTAAAGCATGTACAAATTTCACATTGTAATAATAATTAAAAAACAAAAACAAAAGACTCCTTATAAACACTTCCAACAGATTATGATTTGTTTTTATTTTGGAAAAGTCTTGTTAAGAAAACCTGAAGAGCTTGTGTGAAGAACTAACAGTGCTAAATTGAGGTATTATTGTATTTTAATAACCTAACAGTATGAAGTCAAATATCGTGTTCCTTTGGTTTGTTTTTGTTCTTGATGCACAGGAAAATTCATTCAGCCAGTCATGGAAAAGGCAAATCTTGAATGTTATGGTCACTGGATGTTTTCTACTAAGATAGGAAAGAATGGTCTGTTTTTCTTCCACTGTGATCAGGCAATTAACACTTATCTCCAATCATCATGGCAACATGACAATGGTTGTTTCAGCATTGATCGTCCAGTCTTGGTTTGATGATACTAATGTAGCACCTGATGCATGCATGTCATATATAGGTTACTCTTTTCTTACAACTCACTTTTCATGTAAAATAGCGACAATTTGTAGAGTCAATATAACAGTAAGAAGTGCAGTGTAATTTTCCATAAGACCTAAGAGAAAAGATAAAGCAGACATGACATATAAATTATTTATTATAATTTTAATGCTATTATTTTATAGTTCACTGCATTGACAGCCACATATTTAGACTGGATGTGCCCTTTTTATCCACTTATTGAGTCCTTCCCAAAGACCTGGAATAGGCAGAAGTTCTTGTCTGAAGGTGTTAACAAAATTGTCACAAGATGTAAGCTGTTCCAAGTAAAGCTGCCTTTTGTAATTGACATATTGCGTGTATTGGTTGTTTCCATTTGTACCTATTTTTTTTACTCATAGCACACTTAAGAAGGCTTAATTTTATTTAAAATGAACCCTTAAAAAGAAAAGAAACTGAAGGTTATATATAGCAAATGTTTCAACCAAACTGGAAGAAAATTAAACAGATAGTCTTAATCCTTTAGACTAAATTGAATTTAAAGATATTAAAGATAGGTTTTGAATTCTGTTTTCTGTAGAAAGAAATATAAAATTGTTACATAAAATTGTCTTGCATTATTGCAAGATAATGCAAAATAATTCCCCCTTCTAGAATAAAATAAGCTGCCATTGGCAATAGTTATAACCATCATTCCATTATTTTGGAGAAGACCACCTCCTGCCATTATCGGCCTCCCATCGACCAATACGCTCCCATAGAGTCGGCCTCCTTGGGGTGCCACCAGCTGGATAGCTGGCAACCCCGAGGGTGCGGGCCTTCTCATTGGGAGCACCCTCCCTCTGGAACGAATTACCCCCGGAGATGAGGACCATCCCTGATCTCTTGACCTTCCGGCGCGTGTTGAAAACCTATTTGTTCCATCAAGCTGGTCTGGCCTAGGGTTTTTAGGGGATTTTTAATTCGGTTTCATCTGGTTTTAGCTTTTAGCCCTCTATTTTTTAGCTCTCAGCCTTTTATATTTGGTCTTTTAATAGTTTTTAATTTTGCACTGTTTTTTGTATTTTAATGCGGCTGTAGATTGCCCTGAGTCCTGTTAGGGAAATAGGGCGGTATATAAGTTTAATAATAATAATAATAGCAACAACAATAATAACAACAACAATAACAATAATAACAATAATAATAATATGAGGGGATGAATGTAGGAATGTAGGTAAATCATACTATCATGACTTACTTACAAAGTAATAAAAGTGATAAAAAAGGAAACAAAAATACAGAGGAGTAAAGTTCTATGTAGGTATTGTGCCTTTTATACTTTCACTTCTCTCCCAGTTTTTTCTGACAAAGTGGATTCCGTAGAAGGAAGCAAGAAACAATCAAAGGCTGATAAAATGTAAGTTGCTATGGATTACAAAATATAGTTGAAGGATTACAAAATCATTTCCCACCCCACGCTAGGGGAAGGATACTGTAAAATCTCCATTCCCTCCCTGAACAGCAGCTCCCGCTGATTTCTCCAAGCCCTGAGGCTCTTAGGAGCCAAAAGTCACTCTGGATGGGTGATAAAGGCAGAGGGGATGCTTCGGTGGTCGCAAGGAGGGTAGAGTCTCCTCAACTGACCCAAAGAAAACCCCTCCATCCGAACTAAAAAGAGAACCGCCAGCATGGCTGAATCGAAGCTGGGAAGGCAGCTGAGACGGAAGTGAAAAAGAAAGGAAAGATCTTGTAATAGCGTGCTTAGTCTTGGTAAGAATCACTCCAAGTGGAATTCTCCTTGGAAAGTGGGACTCAAAGGAGGAAATTAGCTGCGATTAATGATCTGGAGTGACTATCAGATTTAGTAAAGAAAGAAAAAATATTGCAGCTAGAAGTAACTTTAAAAGTAAAGGACATATTGTATTGGCTAACCCAAATTTCTGGACTGTATTTTTACTACTACTCAACTTGAAGAACTTTGGGAAACAATCTTATTCAGAGACATATTGATTGTAGTTAAAGTGTTTTAATTCAGTGAGTTTTGCTCTCTTTCAATAATCCAGCGTGCTTTTGAAAATCCTGTTAGAGCCTATTGTTTGCAATAGCAGCAGCCATCGGAGCAATAAATCCCTCCTACCCAGTAAATAACAGCTGCTAGTAAAACAATTAACCCTTTCCTTACAGACTCTCAATACTATCTCGTTACTTTAATCAAACACTGATTAATTCATTACCTCAACTTTTCTACCTCATTACCTATATCAATGATTAGATAATCAATTTCTATAAAATAATTTATTAATGGTTTAATTGATTTATTGTTTTAATTGATTAGTGTGATTAGACTGTTTAGTGCAAATGGTGTGATTACTGTTTAGTTTAAAAGATCAAGATTTATGTAATTTAATTGATTAGTAAAATTAGTGATTTAGTAAATTTAATTGAACAGTGTGATTAATGATTAGTTTAATTAATTGATTAGCGATTAGTGTAATTAATTGATTTGGCTGATTGTTGCTTAGCATAATTATTTGACTAGAGAGATTATTGCAATTGATTGATTGGTATGATATTGACTATATTGATTACCCAAAATTGTTTCATTAAGTAATTTAATCAATGTACTATCTTAACAAACCTACCATGCCAAGAAAAAAATCCAATGCCCAACCACAACCTAAAGAGAAAGTAATCCCCACCAATGAACCACAAGACATGGTTTAATGGCACATGCCTTAAATGCTATAAAACTCTAAAGGATAATGAAAATTCCATTAAATGTTCTCTATGTAACAAATAAGCTCAAATGATTCAATACCTAGAATCATCCAATGAGTTTCCATATCTCTGCAAATCATGCAGATCCAAACTGGATCTGTTTGAAAGAGTTGATACCATAGAAACACGAATAACATCCCTTGACACCACAGTAACATCCCTGGACGCTTTAAAAGAAAGATTATCCAAGCTTGAAAAAAAAGACACAACGAAAAACCTGAACATCCAATAGCTACAAACCACATCTCTACCTAACAACCACAACCCAATCCACAACCCAATCTGCAAAAAAACATAAATCAGACAAATAATGATATCCCAATCCTCATCAGAGTAGCTGTTGGGCGCGAACAGAAACATCCAAACGCCATCTTATTTGGTCTAGAGGACATCAATCACAGCTGTCCGCAACATCATCAGTGATTATCAAGCATCAACCATCTCCCCTGATGAAATACTTGACATTTCCCGCATCGGAGTTTCCCCCCCAGAATTCAAAAACAGAGACGGCTCTGTGGCCCCACGCTTCTGCAGGGTCATTTGCAAAAATGAATCAAGCAAACGTAAATTCATTTATACTATAAATTCACTTGCCAAAGGCAACACCAACCATAAGAACCTCCATTCTCGCCCTGACCTAACTATTCAGCAACCTGCCCGCTGCCAAGTAATCCACACAGAACTCAAAAATCGTCTAGACAATGGAGAGAAGGACCTGTACATTGACTACCCTGCTGACTGTATCAAAAGTAAGTCACACAACCTGCAACTCAGCTTTAATCTTCAACCACAACCCTACTTCAACCAATCCACCATCACCCAAGACTAGGCATGCACGCCCCTAACTACCTCAATTCCAACTACAGCTGGCCTTAAATGCAAGCTACTCAATGCAAGAAGCCTTGTGAACAAAATACCTGAATTTCATCTCTTACTAAATATGGCTAAATTCAACATCATATTTGTCTGTGAAACATGGCTCAACGCATCTTTCCCTGACTCCATTACCACAGTAAGAGACTATCATGTTTACTGATCAGATCATGAAATTCGCAGAGGAGGTGATGTTGCTATCTTCTATAAAAAATCCTTACATCTAAAAAAACATCCAAGTTACCCAGGAGCTTGCTCTTCCTGAGACCATCATCTGTGAACTATCCTTAAACATAACATTTCAATTCTTACTATGTTACAGAGCACCTGATTATGACACTGAACATATAAACAAGCTAAATTTACTACTAACATGAGCAACATCCTGCCCACACGCTTTTATCTTTCTTGGTGACTTCAATCTACCGTATTTTCTGGCGTATAAGACGACTTTTGAAAGGAAAAAAAGTCAACCGAAAATCGGGGGTCGTCTTATACGCCCGGTCGTCTTATACGCCGGAAAATACGGGTACATCAGGAGTGAAGCTTGAGCGCTTCGAGGGGCTGGTTAATAAGCAGGAGCGAAACCAAAATGGAGCCACTTCCCCACCACACCGGCGGCGTCTCCTCCCCTTCCCAAACAGAACAAGATGGCGGCCGCTCTGCCGGCCCATCATGCTCCGCAGGAGGCCGGGTCGTCTTCCGTGTGTGGGGGAGAGAGACCGAGAGAGCCGCCCTGGGGCCGGAGGAGGAGGGTTGTACGGTCGGCTGATGCGAGCGCGAAGGAAGGAGAAGCATCTTACGGTAGTTTACAAATCCTTGCAGCTTAATTTTGAATACCCGTATTTTCTGGTGTATAAGATGACTTTGAAAAAAGTCAACCAAAAATCGGGGGTCGTCTTATACGCCCGGTCGTCTTATACACCGGAAAATACAGTACCTCATATTTACTGGACCCTAAACAAATGTACAACTGAACCCATACATGCAACCTTCTACAATGCTGTTACAAATCTGGGACTGGAACAACTAGTAACCAACAATATTAGACTTAACAACTGCCTCGATCTCATCTTCTGCAATAGTTTGAATTCAATTTATGGATTACAAATTAAAGAACCCTTTTCCAACAGTGACCACAACATGATTGACTTTTGTCCCAACATACGTCCACACAAAAATCATCACAACAATAGAATCCCCAATTATAACTTCAAAAAAAAGGCAACTATGATCTTATAGACAACGATCTCTCATCCTTTGATTGGCAATCTCTATTCATTGGATGCAATACTGTTGAAGACCATTACAACATATTTGAAATCAAAAGAGTCATCAAACTATATGTATCAATAACAACTCCCAAAACAAAACAAAAAAAAACAGATTACCCGTAACAATAAGGAAGCTCCAATCCAAAAAGAGATCACTCTGGCAGAAAAACAAATCTAGTCATGTTGCCAACTTTAAAAGCCGATACAAACATTTATGCCACCAGATAAAGATTGAATGCACCAACTATCACATTAAACATTCTATGCACCAATTCCACAACACTTTCTACAATTTTGTAAACAAAAAACTAAAAGACTCAAAGTCCATCCCACCCTTGATAGGACCTAATGGTAAAGACTGCAACGACGACACCATTGAAGCCAACATCTTTATCACATTCTTTGGCTCAGTATTTGTAAATAGCAATGGATCATGCCCAGTATTTCCTATCCGAACCACAGAAAACTACAATGATCTAATACATATCAATTTTACAGAAGACAATGTTGAAAAAGCACTACGCAATCTAAAACCATCTCTATCTTTTGGACTGGGCAGAATATGTGCCTACTTCTTTAAAAAGCTATCCACTGCCATAGCAGAACCTCTAAGCATAATCTTTGAAAAATCTTTCAGGACCAGTTCCTTGCCTAACCTGTGGTAACAAGCCAAGGTCATCCCCATCTTCAAAAAGGGAGACCCCAGCCCAGTTGAAAATTACAGACCAATCTCCTTATGCTGCATCACCTGTAAAGTCACAGAATCAATTATTAACCAATCCATTATCCTCCACTTAGAGACAAACAACCTACTCTCTAATAAACAATTTGGTTTCAGAAAAAAACTATCCTGTAATCTGCAACTCTTACACTGCAAAAACATATGGACTACACAACTCGATCAGGGCAAAACAATAGATGCAATCTACATAGTAAAGCCTTTGATTCAGTGGTACACGACAAACTACTCCTAAAACTAAAATCTTATGGTATCTTTGGACAACTGCATAACTGGATACAAGCATTCCTGTCAAACAGACTACAAATGGTCAAAATTGGGAGTGTCCTATCTAATTCTATACCAGTCAACAGTGGTATCCCCCAAAGCAGTGTTCTAGGACCAACTCTTTTCATACTCTATATAAATGACCTCTGTGATCATATCAAGAGCAACTGCGTTCTCTTCGCTGATGATGTAAAGCTATTCAACACTACAGAAAATACCGCTACCCTTCAAAAAGACCTTGACTATGTATCAGAATGGTCAAACAAATGGCAAGATCTCAACAAATAAATGCTCTGTCTTACATATTGGCAAAAAAAATATCAGAAAATAAAATACAAGCTGAATAGTCAAGACCTTGTTGATGATCCAAGCTCTGTAAAGAACCTTGGAATACTCATCTCTAATTATCTAAGTGCTAGAGCCCACTGTAACTATATAGCCAAAAAGGCATTAAGAGTTGTTAATCTAATCCTACGTAGCTTTTTCTCTGGTAATATCACACTACTAACTAGACCATACAAAACATTTGCTAGACCAATAGTCGAATACAGCTCATCAGCCTGGAACCCACATAACGTATCTGATATTAGCACAGTTGAGAAAGTCCAGAAATATTTCACAAGAAGAGTTCTCTACTCCTCTACTCATTGTAGAATACCTTATGCCACCAGACTCGAAATTCTAGACCTAGAAAACCTAGAATTACGCCGCCTTCGGTCCAATCTAAATATGGTATATAAAATCATACATTGCAATGACCTACCTGTCAATGAATACTTTAGCTTCAACCATAACAAACACAAGAGCGCACAATAGATACAAACTCAAGGTTAACCGCACCAAACTTGATTGCAGGAAATACGACTTCAGCAACAGAGTGGTCAATGTCTGGAATACTCTACCTGACTCTGTAGTTTCTTCCCCAAACCCCAAAAACTTTAACCTTAGACTGTCTACTATTGACCTCACCCCTTTCCTAAGAGTCTCTAGGGGGCGTTCATAAGCGCACCAACGTGCCTACCGTCCCTATTGTTTCTTTTATTTTTCTTATATGTACCCATTTCATGTATTCATAACTATGTATATACTTATACCTATTATCTTGTAAGCCATTGACAAATCAAATAAATTCTTAAAAAAAAAAAAATCTAGAAGTTCTGTGAGTTCTTGTAATAAACCAGAGCAACCTGCCATTGAAAATCTCACCTGGAAACTGCCCAAAAGGGTCTCCTGGAACTGAAGCCCTGTTTTTAATTTTCTCTATCGGTAGATAATCTTTTTCAGGGTTTGCATCAATTATGTCCGTACAATCATTTGCCTTTCAAAACAGATCTACAGCAGGACATGGTTCTATGGCAAGCTACAATTAGATACAGCTATCAACTCAGCTGAGTTTTGGCAGAGCTATCTTTCTTGTTCCTGCCAATTAAAATGTCCCAAGAGGGCTCTGCAGATAATTTCATTTACAAATTAAATGCTTCCCGTAAAGAACAACAGAACAACAGCTACTGCAGGTAAAAAGATTGCTAACCAAAGAAAATTGTTTGTTCCAATACATACAAGTCAGATTGCAAGCAAGCAAAAATCCAAGTTAAGTAATCTGTTGGGAAGAACCACAGCAATGTTTTTGGAGAGAATTCCAGTATGTGAATGAAGAACTGAAGAAATGAAAATAACCTTGTGAAAGAGGAGGAGGAGGAGAATTTTATTCAGATTTTATCCTCTCTAATTTTTTAGAAGATAAAGGGCAAGAAGGGAGATACATTCAAACTTGCAGATTCTGGTACTAGAATCTATAATAGTAGCTTTAATCAAATTTTAGTAATTTGTGACTCAATAGATAATATGTTCTCTGAAGAGAAAAAGGGGGCCAAATTATGTTCTCCACTCAAAGGTTGTAATTAGTAATAGTTCTCACAATGTCAATAATTGGAACAAGAATTTCTCTTGCTAAGTAGTGCAGTCATAAAGCAGAATGTCATGTGATCCTGGCATCTCCTTTCATTAAGAGAGGATCATAGTGTTAAGTGAGGATGTCATGTGACCATGACTATGACTTAAGATTTCCTGTTGGCTTCCAAAAAGCAAAGTTAATGGAGAAACCAGCAGGAAGTTGCAAGTAACAATCATCTTAGGCAACTTTTATTTTTTATTTATTTATTTTGTCAATTGCTTACAAGATAATAGGTATAAGTAAAAACATAGTTATGAATACATGGATACATTTAAGAAAAATAAAAAAGAAATAATAGGACAGGGACGGTAGGTACATTTGTGCACTTATGCACGCCCCCTACAGACATCTTAAGAAAAGGGTGAGGTCAATAGTAGACAGTCTAAGGTTAAAATTTTTGGGGTTTGGGTAAGAAACCACAGAGTCAGGTAGAGTATTCCAGACATTGACCACTCTGTTGTTGAAGTCGTATTTCCTGCAATCAAGTTTGGTGCGGTTAACCTTGAGTTTGTATATATTGTATGCTGTTGTGTTGTTATGGTTGAAGCTGAAGTATTCATTGACAGGTAAGTCATTGCAATGTATGATTTTATATACCATACTTAGATCAGATCAAAGACAGAGTAATTCAAGGTTTTCTAGGTCTAGAATTTCAAGTCTGGTGGCATAAGGTATTCTATAATGAGTAGAGGGGTGGAGAACTCTTCTTGTGAAATATTTCTGGGCTTTCTCAACTGTGCTAATATCAGATATGTAATGTGGGTTCCAGACTGATGAGCTGTATTCGAGTATTGGTCTAGCAAATGTTTTGTATGCTCTAGTTAGTAGTGTGTTATTACCAGAGAAAAAGCTACATAGGATTAGATTAACAACTCTTAATGCCTTTTTGGCTATGTAGTTACAGTGGGCTCTAGCACTTAGATCATTAGAAATAAGTACTCCAAGATTCTTGACAGAGTTTCGATCATCAACAAGATCTTGACTATTCATCCTGTATTTTATTTTCTGATATTTTTTTTGCCAATATGTAAGACAGAGCATTTATTTGTTGAGATTTTAAGTTGCCATTTGTTTGACCATTCTGATACATAGTCAAGGTCTTGCAAGTAGGATGGTGGTGGATAGTGCTGTGGAGTGAAAATACGCAGGGGGTGGATGTTGTGGCCTGGGCAAACACAGCTGGAGGCTGGATGTGACTTGCAAGTGCAGGCAGGGATCTCATACACCTTAGTGGGGTTCCTCAAGAAAAAAAGCAAGGGGAGCAGAATCAACTCGCTACCTTCCCTACTGTTTCCCCATTGACTTTGCTTGTGGCAAGCTGGCAGGGAAGGCCCTAAATGGCAATCATGTGACCATAGGATGCTACAACCATTGTAAATGCTAGTCAGTTGCCAAGTGGCCAGATCACAATCATGTGATGGTGGAGGAACATCGGGCATAACAACAAGCATAACATTGAGGAACTGTTGTAAGTAAAACTTGTTCAGCACTATTGTAACATTAACCAAGAACTACTTCTATGTGGTTTTTGTTTCTTAAAAATGTTCCAAGCAGCATGGAACATTCACAAATAGTTGGGGAATGAGAAGATGGTTTATAAAAATCCTCATTGCCTTTATATCTATTCATATTTAAGAGACCACAAAAAAGTAAATTGGTAACCACATGCCCTTTTCCACTCCAAAACTGTAGTCTATTTTTGGAGTTCACTCAAATGCTACCAAACAATAAAGGAACTGAAATGCATTTACTGAAATCATTATTTGGATTTAATTAACTATACATTTAATGTTTAGTTTAAACTAGATTTAATTAACTAAACAAATGTAATCAAATGTCATTTTTAATTTTGGATTTGGACTCATCCATATTTTGAATATCATTCACTGTTTGGCCTTCAGTCTTTTACAATATTTATGTATTTGTTATTATAAAAAATTATATAGCTACCCATCTTTCAATCAATTTTGGGCATCAATCAATCAAAAATTTAAAGAAGTACAAAATCACTTAAAAGTATAAAATTCAACTAATTTAAAATCTGGCACTATTTAGTTCTAATGTGCATCTAATCTTCTCCCAATGCTTGATGTAAAAGCATTTAAAACCTTACGGGAGACTAAAAGGGTGGAGACCTGCTGAACAAGCCAATACAATTTCAGTTCAAATTTAAACCTAATATTGCTTTTTTCAGATTAGTTCCCTCCAATTCCAGGATGTAGCAAATTTGAGGAGACTGCCACCCTTCTCCACAATTTTTTGTCCTTCAGAGTCACCCCTTGTTTTTACTTGCCTTCCATAGTTGTCTGAGAACTAAGGAAAGCAGAAATGATCTGTGCCTATGCACATATCTTTGTGTGTGTCTACATAACGAAAATCCAATATTCCTGATAATGTGCAACTATCTCTAGAACACAATTACTCTTCCAATCTTTTAACTTCAGAATTTAATTCCTCTTTATTTTCCAAATAACCAGAGGTGAATGAATAATTTTGCAGACTCACTTCACTATCTCTCTGCAACTATTGATTAGGGATAAAATTAATCTTTCTTATCACCTCTAAGCCAATGCAGAAGATTTATATCTTCAAATTTGTAGTCTTCAGGAAGCTTTTCTCTAAATCAACTATCTCTCCTTATTAATTATCCCTCCCTTCCCTGGAAATAATTATACTGCCTCCCTCTTCCTGCTTCCCTTGAGTTCACATTTGTTTAATCAAAACACATCTTCTGTAATTCAGTTTTAAAATGATCATACCCAGGGAGATATGTTTTGCACGTTAAGTATCCAAAGTCATTCCCATCACATTCTTCTGCACCTTCATGCCGATAGCCATCCCCACAATAAGCATGTTGGCATCCTGTTGTTTAAAAATTGAAACCAAAAATATGTTATTTTGTAGATACATAGTTATCTTTATATTAATACAGCTTAGATTATATCTATTATCTTTATATCAATTGATGGTTAAGTTATCAATTCTTTACATCAATATAGTTTATTGATATGGGCTTATAAGTATTTATATAAACCACAAAAGAAAGGATCCAAACATATGTAAAACTTTGAAGTCTTCCTTCCAACTGGCTGAATGTTGAGAGGCACATTGCTTCTCTCATCCTGGAGCAATATTCCTGCACACCCAAATTTGCTGTGTAGCCGTAAAGGTCAGCAGAGATTGAAGACCGTTTCCTGTTAGTGTAGCTCAGCCATCTTGAGACAAAAAAAGCCTGACCTTGATGCTGTTACAGTGATACAAAAGTAGTTGGCTCTCCTAGAAGAAGCTGTTTGGTCAGTAGTCAGAAAATGGTCTTATGAGGGTTGAATTGCTCTGCTTAGCTATTGGCAAGTTGAATTGCTTAGCTATTAGGCATAGATTTTTTCTCCATGTTCTTTACTCACTATATTTAAACAAGATACTTAATGATGCTAGTTGAAGATCTTGTCCTTGCAAAAGAAGTGCTTGGCTAATTTTAAATGTGGTTTTTTTTTTAGCTTTCCATATTGTGCGGACGCATCCCACTCCTGGGATGAATAGTATATGGATTAGAATGCTGTATGAAATCAGAAAATAAGTTAATGAGTAACCAGATTAAACATTTTGCATGAAGGCATGCAGCAATCAGCAGATGATCACAAACTAACTAACCACATTATCTTCTATAGCATATTTATGAATTCAACAAGGCTATTAGCCTGTAATTCTGTGTGTTGTCTAGTTCAAGAAAATTGGCTTGAATTAGCTGTGGTGCAGAAGATAGTTATTATAAACTCAAAGAACAGATTGCAACAGACTTGAAAAAATGGGAAAATCTATAATTATCTCTAATAGGGAGAATATCTACAATTAAGATGAATATATTACCAAAGATTTTATATTTGTTTCAGACAATACAAATTAAATTAGGGGAAGAATATTTTGAGGATTTAAATAAAATAATACTGAAGTATATATGGCAGGGAAAGAAGGCAAGAATTAAATTATAATTGTTACAAGATACCAGAATAAGAGGAGGTTTTGGTTTACCCAATTGTGAATTATATTACTAAGCGGCAACACTGATGTGGGTGAAAGAATGGATATTCTTAAGGAATACTAGATTGTTAATATTAGAAGATCATGACTTATTATTGGGATGGCATGCTTTTTTATGGTATAAGGAAAGTGAAACACATGGGTGTTTTAGGAGACACTATATTCGTGATGCTTTATTATTAATATGGGAGAAAATAAGGAAACAACATTACATGAAAATACCAGTCTGGTTGTCAACTATAGAGGCATTTTCATATCCAATTGTCTATAAAATAGAACATACAGTAAGACATGGTGAAATATTAAATGAAGAGGTGAACTCAAATCTAAGCAAGAACTAGAGGAACAAGAAATAGAGATGAATTGGTATTCATATATGCAAATACATTCTAGATATAATAAAGATCATAAGATAGAAAGATTTTCTAATGAACTTATTGAATTACATGGAATTTTGACAGGTACTGATGAGATACTTACATTATATTATATGGATACTTACTTAGAAGAACAACAAGTAAAAGAAACAATGATTGTTTGGGGGGGGGGAATTTGGATATGGGATAGATTTAGAAAGATGGCAGAAATTATGGTCTTGAAACTATAAAATAACAATGTCAACAGCATATAAAGAGAATTTATATAAGATGTTTTATAGGTGGCATCTATCCCCGGCAAGAATAGCAAGGATGTTTAAGAACAAATCAGAGAAATGTTGGAAGTGTCATCAGATACCTGGATCACACTATCACATGTGGTGGACAGGTGTAGAAGCCAAGAGATACTGGACTAAAATTCATAATACGTGGCTGGAAAAAATGACAAAACAGCATATAGACTTGAAATCAGAGATATTTTTATTGGGTATCTTACCTGAAGGTTACAGTAGAGAATTGATATATCTGATTATAAATGTTTTAACAGCAGCTAGAATTGTATTTGCCAAAAATTGGAAAAGTGAAAAGATTCCAATAGAAGAGGAGGTGACTAAGAAAATAATGGAATGTGCCGAAATGAGTAAATTGACATTTGCCATTAGAAATCAAGAAGATAAAGAATATTATAAAATTTGGGATTTATTTTATCAATGGCTAGTTAAGAAAATAGGGAAATAAAATATACTATAATATAAATATAATATAATAATAAAGATAAGACAATGTAATGACATGTTATAACTGATTAGAATTAAATGAATGATATTATGAACTAGATTTTGTAAAAGTTGAAATTTGCTCAAAAAGGATGATGTGAATTTATAATTAAAGTCCAATAAGAAGTTAACAATAATATAATATGCATAGTTGATCTATAAAATTTGAATTTAAATTTAAATTTAGAAGAGAAAGACTGTTGATATTGTGCACAAAAGATATGTACCAAGTGATACACTGTACAATGGAAAGATGGTTTTATTTTATATTTGTAAATTTGTTAATATTTGTTGTCAAAATAAATAAAAAACTTTGATTAAAAAAATTAGCTATGGTTCAATTAAAAATAAGAAGCATTTCTTTGTATCCCTGCCATAAATAATCCATCTGGCATTATACAACTAATTTTAGCTGGCTTTCATACAACTAATTTTATTCAGAAGTTTAATATCAATTTCTTAAAGTCTGGTGAAAAAGACGTGAAGATTAGTTCTATTTGTTATTTTGGACCACACCAATATCAGCTAATTATTTCAAATGATCTGCTTTCAATCTTCAAAGCAATTAAAGCTGTGAAAAAAGAAGTGTTTGCTTGTTTGTTTGTTTTAAGATAACCTGAAAATCTATAAGATCTATTTCCAAATTTTTTATACTAAAATATATATATTTATATAAAAACTATTTTTATTAGAATTACATATGATATATATATATCCATATATATCATATGTAATTCTAGGTATATATTTTTGTTTCAAAAAAGCTCTCCAGTTTGTTACTTCTTCAGAGATATTTCAAAATAAATTCAAAATAAAAATTTAGAAATAATATAAAAACACCTATGTCATATTCACTTTTTTTAAAAAAGCACACACAAAAACAGTGTAAAATTATATATTAAAATAATTTTAGGAGAAAACAGCTAATATTTGATGATATAAAATAAATAAAAAACAATGTACAATTAACTGAAAAGTTAATTTGCATAATCTTATCAGAGATTTCTGAACCAAAAAATATCTTAGATTATAATTCTCAACTCATGACCATCCTTTTGGGGTTTATTTTTAACAAATGTTCAGTCCAATTGTAAAAATCATAGTCTAATAAATCTAGAAGATGTCAGATAGTTCTTTCCTATACTATTTACTAAAACAGAAAACAGAATGAAAGGCAGGAATAAAAACTGACCTAACATAATCCAAGGAATGTCATAGCTACATAAAAGATTGTTGATAATATGTTCTGTTTTCAGTATTCAAATTACTATACAAATACTGATGCTGCTAACCAGAAATTAGAATTAGTCTGAAATGTATTCAAAGAAAACAGTTTCTCCAGATTTAATAGGAAGGTTTTAAACTAATAATTCCAATAACTGGCCTTGCCTATTCCACATAAACCTCTGTATTTCTACCAGCAATGCTTTAAGATAAATCTTGTCATTGGTTAGCAAGTATCATATTAAAAAAAAAACCTGCATGCACTAGTGTCCAAATGCAACTGTATGTATGAATTATGATGTGTTTCGCCAGTTTATATATAAGCTAGAATAAGAAACTGAGAAATGAATGGACTAAACATACTTATACAATCATCAGTCACAATGGTATTGCCATCATCACATTCTTCTCCATCCTGAATGATGCCATCTCCACAGATGTTATTATCTCCTAGCAGATGATCCACTGGATAGGAAGATTTTAGCTGCTGACAGAGAAAAAGATGATATAAATGGAGCTCATTTCAGGAAGAGGACTTCTTCAGTCTATGGTAGCCAAAAATAAAGAAGAGTTTGGTAATTCTTTTCACAAAATTGTATCTCATAAAAACTGACACCTTTTAATAAATGTATTGGTTTGAAAAGGTAGTTACTAAATTCTTTTTGATAAAATGCAACCAATACCATCCTTACTGATTTGAAAAAATAGATATTGGTGACATATTGTGGCTACAAAGCAGATAGTCGTATTACCTTTTATTGAATTCTTTTTAAACCAGTATTCTGCAAGTATTTGACTAAGTTGGAAATCCTGTATCAGTTATTTTTGGGGGAAACTGTGATAAAAATAAATATCCAAAGTAGAATGTAAGCCATACTCAACATATAAAGAGGTATATTGTCAAAACTTTTTTTTCATGAATCCAATTACCTAAAGCATAACATCTAAGAACAAATACAGACATGATATTATTAGTTATATGGTGGCCGTTCAAATTTATAAAACTGTCAATTTCACAAACAAGTGACTCTAGACAACATACAACAAGACTAAACAAACAATATATACAAAATACAGATGCTTGTCATGCAATATTACGTTGCTGGATCCAGGCTTAATCAATCAATTAATCAACAAGACCAACTGAATTCCATTCAATGTTTTAGTTACGAATAAGTAAAGTCCATCAATTTCTTTTTAAGAACAAAAGACAGTGTGTGAAATTAGGCAACAAAATGATGAAAGCAAAGATGATTTTCAAGGTACACACAAATATAGGGAGGTATAGTGAATACAGTAGCAATAAATTAGATGCAGTTCTTATTCCTTTTCTTTTCTTCCTCCCTCCCTTTTTTTTCATTGTTCCTCCATTGTCTTTTGCTTACTATTTCTTACTCTGTTCTGCATTTTGCATTTCACTGTTTACCTCAAGAGGTAAACACATATGTACTTTTCTTTATAGATAGTAATAAAATCAGAACCAAATACAATGGTATTTATTCATAAGTAAAACTAAAGCCTAAATTCCAGTATGCCCTAGATACTGATATTATCTATGTATATTTTATCACTGTGCTAATATTCTCTTGGGATAGCCCCAAATAAATAGATAAGCAAACTAATAGGCAGTAACCCAAAGTAACAAATACAAATACAAGGATAATTTTAAAAAGAAATATTACAAATAATCTAAAAGACAATCTGATGCCCTCTTTCAAATGCCTGAATTGTGACCTTATAGAAGATAGTATAGAGATCAGCCATATTTTCCCATGGAGAGAGCTCCATCCCAAAATTTACTGAAATGTATTTAACAAAAAATAATTTGTATCTTATCACTTCTTTAAAAACAACAACCAAGAAGACATCAGGTACAAAAACCACATAAAGATATGACTTTTACTGATCAAGAAATCAGATTCTTTCAAAATTACACTGTTTTTTCCTTTTTTTACCTGAATTGGAAACCATCCAGAAGTATCTTTAAAATATAATGATCGCTGATCTCTTCGAAATGCTAGGGCATTTTCTGTGTTTAATCTTTCCAGGTCTTCCTGATTATTCACTACAAAAATCTGAAAGTTACAAATAGAAAAAGGAGGGAGACTAGATCACTATAATATTTATGTAAGACAAGAAGTCACAGTACAAATATCTGAGATGATTCCAAATCTGAATAGCTTGAGGTCAATATTTTGGATCTTGCCAACTGACTCTCCAATTCAGAAAAATATTATGAATTTGAAAGCATTATGTGGTTGAATCATTAAACAATATCTCAAATGATTGCCTCTATGTAATTAAGGGCAGAAAAAGTAAACTTATTATGGATATACTGTAATATTTTATAAGAAAAATGGATTGGAAGAAAAATGTGAAGAATATACACATGCATACATTTGTATTTGCTTATTCCTTATAAGGGAAAAATAGGATTATACTCCTTCAGTGCTATTCAGTCATAGACAAAGATACAAGGAATTTAGAGAAAGTCTGTAATTTATTGGTACTTGAAATGTATCATTTAATTATATTATTAAATGTATTTTCATTCAGAAGCAAAGCATGACATTGTTAACCCAATAATTGCTAGCACTAAGTACAGGTAGCCCTAGCTTAGCAATCACAATTGGTACCAGCAGCTCCATCACTAAGCACCATAGTTGCTAAGCAGAAAATCACAATGAACTTACAACATCACTTTCCATTCAGTCAATAAGCAAGTCACCATAATTGTTAAATGAGGCATTATGGGACTGCAACTTATTATTTTTCTTCTGTATTCTTCATTACTCTGTTTATTGTAAGACAGCTGGGAAGCGCACAAATGTGAACACATGACTGCATAAAATTGTAGTAGTTGTACATTGAAGGATTGGTTGCAAAGCTTTTTTTTACACTGTCATAACTTGCTAAATGAGGCAGTCAGAAAGTGAAGATTGTCTGCATGTTTCAAGAGTAACACTTCAAAAACATTTAGCTTAGTTATTATAATTATCTCTGTTCATCAACAAAACAATCGAGTCATGTTTCAATTACATAATATGCCATCTTAATTCCTGTCAAACTCACTTACTGCAGGTACTTTGGAATAGGCCTCTCCAAACAGTGGTTCCTCATATGGTGGGCCATTCACGTTTAGCTGAGAGTTGCAGAGACATTTCCCTGGAGATCCTGGAAGTCCTCTTTCCCCTTTTGGCCCCATTAGTTGTCCTAGAAAATATTGCCAAATTAGGAACTTCTGAAATAGACACAGACATATGAGAAAAAACAAACAAACTGGGTCTTAGCTGCCATCTAAACCATTAATATTTATAATGTACAAGTGCTGTAAATATGTTTTTTCCCTGTTAATACTAATAAACTGGAGAATACATGTATTCCTTTCATATTTGGTTCTCAATGGGGATGGCACTGCTGGTGCCCAGTCAGGGGATCTTACTGAACTTGCAGCTCCTACCTGAAGAGTAGGTGGCACTCATAGGTAGGCGGGCTTTCATGCAACTTTGGTTACGTATCATATGTACCCATTCCTGAACTGAAGAGCCTTGCTCATAGTCACTCATGGTCTTGTGATCTTCACACTGGAATATTGCAATATGTTTTACACTGGACTATGCTTTAAAAAGATTTGAAAGCTCCAAATGGTGCAGAATGCAAGAGCATGGGAAGTTATTAGTGTAGTTACTCAACAGAGATGATACATCTACCCTATTAAATGCATTGGTTTCAGTGTGCTTTCAGGTGCAAGTTAAGGTCCTGATTGTCATCTTTAAAGTTCTTCAAGATTGGGATACATATGGGATATCTCTTCCTTATCTAATTTAGCAGGAAGGTTCTGTCATCGAAGGAATATTGTCTGATCCGGGCCCTTGGAGTTAGATTGGTCCCATCCCTGCCAGCATTTTGTGACTGAACCTGAGATCCTGGATGTGGGACAGAGCCTGCCTCCTGATTGTGTGGATGATTGGTATGTAATGCCTGATTGTTATATGTTTTATTTTTGATGTTGTTATATTGTGAATTTTATGTATTTTATTGTAAGCCACCTAGAGTCATTAAAACATGAGATGGTCAGCTATATAAATTGAATAAATAAACAAACAATGCTCTTTTATATATACTGCCCATCTTCCAGTTCTAAGCTGCAGTTGAATTGTTTTTAGCCATGGTTTCATTCATCCTACATTTTTCATGGGCTGCAACTGCACCTGATATCTTTGCAAAGTAACTTTTTCACTTCCTGATACTAACACAAGTATTTCAGGTAAAGCAAAAAAATGTTTATTAAGATGGGTCAAGTTTTTACATATATATTTTTACATATATTTTTACATAAGTATATCAGAAAGCAACATATGAAACAATAATTTACATGTTATGAAGCTTTGCTTTCTTTCTTTAAACATGACAAAAGACACATATCTTTAGATAAGAATATGTTGCATCTCCTTGCCTACCCTGTATGTTTCTCTCTTAACACTTATAGCTTGTTCTCATTAGTGTCCCTAAAAAGCCTAGTTTTAGCACATCAAAAGAAATGGTTTTAGATCAAAGAAAAACATGGTTTCCCAAACTTCAAATGGAGGCATAACACCATGTTAAAATGCTGGTATCATTTATATTAATAATATTAATATTATTATATTAATAATAAGCCTTAGAATTCTACACAATGCTGCATTAACATTAATGTCAGTTACAAAAAAATTTGATGAATGAGGCTTCCGGTGATGTCATCCTCGTTGATACATAAAAGACCGTGATAGTCCATGGCTTCGGTCTGTGCTCTCCTATTGAAGGCCCGATCATCCTGATTTGGGGCTGGATCCACCCTGTAAGAAGGTGAAGAAAGGGGAGGCTGCCAGCTGGGTCAAGGGGAGCCACATCTCCCCTCCTTGGCTTGGCAAATACTCCCTTCTAAAGATGGCTGAGCGGTGGTCTAAAATGGCCACCCGGAAGAGGAAGAGCTAGCCGGGATAAGATCATGTAGGAGAGGTGAAGAAGAGTACTGCTTGAACATCTGGGCTAATCTGTTGCAATAACTGAATACAAGGTACCCCAAAATTAAACTCTAAAGAATTTTTAAGAGAATTATTTAAAGTGGCAGACATAGACAGTGAGAGAAAAGGGGAAAAAACTTTTGACAACTGAAAGTGGCTTTGGATTTTAAAAGAGAAGCCTGAAGAAGATACTTGTTTAAATTGAAGAAAATATTATTTTAACATTAATAGGCAAATTTAAAGCTGAATTTGAATGTGTCAAAGGAAAAATAAAAACATAATAATTGATATTAGGATTTATTGGAATCTTGGATTTGGAAGCCCTAAATAGAGAAAAATGGAGAAAAAAGGTGGAATTTGGACATAACAGAGAGTGCCATCTAGTGGTAAAAGGAATGATTTAACCTGGCTTTCTTAAAGCGTGGATTAGATATAAAATAAGTGAAATTTTACTACAATAAAACAGAACCCCTGGAAAGTAAAAGTGGAATATTGAACTTAGGAGGAAAAAAGAAAGAAAGAAGTAGGAAGAAATTGATTTGGGATTGTTTGGCAATCTTGGTATAAATATAAATCTTTGGCTATTGGATTATTTGATGGAACTGAAAATCTAAAGAAGAATCAATAAAAGCTAATTGTTGGAAATAAATCTTTTAGACATTGGCTGAACTAAATTACTGGATAGAAGTGGTTAAAGATGGCAAAAGAAGTGGAGGAGTTGATTAAAGAAGAGTCCATTTTCAATGAGCATTTGGAGCAACGAGATTTGAAACAAAAATGGAAAAGAAAGGGAGTTAAAAATTTGAGATTTGAGGAGGCAACTAAAAAGGGGAATATTTTGAGAACCAAACAAAGTAAAAGGAAACAGCAGAAAAGGGATTTGCAGAAGAAAGTTTTAAAAAGGGAGGGGGATAAAAATTGGAGGAAGAAAAGAAAGGGGAAAATGAAGGGGAAAAGAAGTCTTAAAAACAGAGCCAAGAAATAAATAAATATGGGAATTGTACAAAAATGAAAATAAATTGTTTATTTAAAAGACATAGAGATAATGGTTAACTAAGAATTGAGAAAGAGGATACTGCAAGGTGTTAAGGTGTAGCATAAATATATTAGAAGTATTAAACTATTTAGCAAGTAGGGAAATATAGATTATTAAATGCAAGATTGGAACAGATACTTTCTTGTTATTGGAATATTGGTTTATTAGAAAACTAAACATAAATGGAACTACCGTGATAAAAGAAAAATTATGATAACTTATTATTTAAGTCTGATAAAGTTATGGAATATAATTGAAATGAATTATGAAGATTGTTGTAATGAGATTATAAGTGGGGAGAAAAAAATGGAAGAATATGAATAAAGAGAAATGATAATAAGTTTAATAACTATGATTAATGATTTTACAGAATATAGTTAAAATAAAATATGAGAATTGTTGTAATGAAATTAATATCAGATCTTTATGATGATTTGAATAGATTAATTCTTTTTTTGTTATATTATAAATGTTTTTGATGTAATTGAAAGGGAAAACACCATGCAGAATTTGCTATAAAAGGTTTATTTGTTATGTAGTTGTTAGAAGATTATTGTTATAAATGTTTAAAGGGATAATTAAGTTAAATGATTATTGGGATTTAAAAGGGAACTCATTAGATGATATATAAACTATAGGGGTGGCACACTTTAATTGGTATTTGTAGCGGAAATTTTTGTTTTAAAGTGTTTGAATTAAGATGGAATTATCTGAAATGATGAAATGAGAATATGCAGTGAAATTGTAATTATGACAGATAAAAGTATAAGTATAATAAATATGATGATATGAGAATTAGTTAAAGCTAAAAGGGATAGGTTAAGAAATGATTGGAAAATTTAGGAGCTTCTGGTGATGAGGTATGGATGAGAGGAGGTGCTGAAGCTCACTCTAGGTTTCAAGTTACCTTTTCTTGGTGTTGGAGCGACCCTTAGGGGTGCACATAACTTGTAGAGAAATGTGCCAGTGTGGGGAGACTCGAGTTGCGGTGCGGAGAAGGCGATCCTCATTGTGACACAGAGAGACCCTGTAGAGACCAACATCAAAAGACTGCAGTAATGGCGGTCCCGAAGTCCGGATCATTACATACAAGAAGAAGCGAGTGAGTGACAGACTGTGGTGAATGAGGAGTGTGAGTGAAGAAATTTGCGATTTTGATTGAGCGTCAAGCACTGGAGAAAATTAGTCGGAGCGAAGCCCAAAAGCAGCAGCCAAAGAAGATACGAGCGGCGGTGAGTGAAAGGGCTCATGAGATGGAAGATGGTAAGAACGCGAGCGATCAGACAGAGAAGATAAGAAAAGCGGAGAGATCAGAATGACTGACAATAATTGGGGGGAAAAAAGAAGAATAACGACCTCGTTATCTGAGAGGTGGGAGAAATTTGATTTGTGGATTTTGGGAAGATTGGAAGGACAAATTTGAGACTGGAGAGAGATCGGAAGTGAGGAAACAAATAGCCTTATTGCAACTTTAAAGATTCCACAGACGAAGCCTAATAACCTATTGACTTTTTTTGGATTATTGACTTAATAATCCAAAACTATAATAAGTGGAGGAGATTTACCAAATAAAGAGACTATATGAAATTTAGAAATTGACTGGCAGGACACTTAAACGAAAGATGAAACAGTGATAACAGAAAGCATGGTGAGATTGTAAAACCAGAGACATTACTCAGCAAGACTGTGCTTCTGGTGTGTTTGTGAAAGAATTTTCTGATTTAGAGAGGAAGAACTGAACAGCTATACTAAGAGACTTTGTGCCTATAACTCCTGCTGGTTGTAATTATCCCCTGACACCAACTCAACTGATTTTCGAATGTGGTAAATGGATTTATATATGATTTAATTGATATATTAGTAAATATCATACATCTGGTTTTAATACATAGAAAAAAAGGAGATGATAATTAACTATTTAAATATTGATATTTGATTATAGGCATTGATTATAGTAGATTAAATAATTAATTGTGATCAATTGTGATTACTATAGATTAAATAACCAATTGTTGTATAGCAAGATTAATATACCTTCAACTAGTTTTGTAAATATTTGAATTATATTTATAATATTGAGAATCTCATAACATTTATAGATATACAGTTTAGTAATACTTAAAACTTAAACAGAGAAATCTGAAATAATATTAAGAATTATAAATCTAGGTATTTGATTTAGAAATTAAGTTAAAAACTGTGTTGGGAATATTTATATTGATAGGAGTGATTAATTTATTAACATATTAAATTAACTAGAGTAGTGGCTACTACTATTGGATACTTTTCAATCATGAATGCTAATTTGGGATAACCTATTTAATATAATACAAAAACAGAAACAAATTTTACAAGAGATGACTTCTACAGCTAATACAATGCTTAAATCTGGGAAGAAGATTACCTCAGTACAAACAACTGCGGCGGCATCGCCCTCAGTGACAAAAGACAATTGAGGAAACACTATCTGGAGAGAAACAACCTACCATCACAAAGGCTAATATCCAATCAACTCTTCTTACCTTACAAGAATCTATGTTGAAACTTCAGGAAATAATGACAAAAAACCATACTGAGACAAGAGCTGATACAAATGAATTAAAAGAAGAGATAAGGAATTTAAAGGCAGAAATGAAATTAGATATTTCAAAGCTGGATCAAAAAATTGGAACAACACAGCAAGCACTAGAGAGAAATGAATCAACAATAAAGGAGGTTGAGAAAAGGACCAAACAAACTGAGAAGAAGCTGGAAATGGTTGGTGAGCAACTAAGAAATGTGAGCAAAGAAATGGACGATTCCCTGGTCTACCTAGAAATGGACAAGGCCACAGCATATTTGAGATTCCAGAACATACTGGAATCTAAGGAAAAGGATTTGGAACAAGTAATGGCAGGAATATTAGCAGAACTGTTGGAAAAAGATAAGGATGATATCCTGAAAGAGCTGGACAAAGTTTACAGAGTGAGCACAAACTATGCCAGATGCCATAAATATCCAAAAGAGGTCCATGTAAGATTTGCCAGAAGAAAGGTTCGGGAGGTTATATATAAAGTATCTAGAAAGAGACAATTACATATAAAGGAAAAGAAATTTTGGTGCTTAAACAAATCCCAAGAAAAGTGAGAGAGCAAAGGAGAGACTATAAATTCTTGGTGAATCAATTAAACTGGAAAGGTATTATATTCAGATGGCTAATCCCGGGGGGGAGGGGGTTAATTTCATGGGAAGAAAGGAAAGTCAGAGTAGATTCCGTGAAAAAAGCTCAAGAATTCTATGAATGATTGGTAGGTCCGGAAGAATCATGTAGTAAGGATGAATTAGAATCAAATTTGCAAGACGATCAAGATTACCAAAAGAATAGAGATAGGAAACAAGAGGGAGAAGAATCGAAGAAACAAAATCAGCTATAAAGAGAGACAGAAGTAACTACAAGACAAAGAGCAAGAATTAATTAGGTAATGGACGAGAAAAAGAAAATATTATCAATTAATATAAATGGTTTGAACTCTAGAATAAAAAGGAAAAGAATACTAACCAAGCTAATTAAACAAAATGCAGATATAATATGTTTACAAGAAACTCATATAAGGAAGGAAGATGAAAAATATCCCCAAGCTATGGAATTTGTATACGTCGCCAACAGATTTTGGGAAAAAGAAAGTGATAGCAGTATATGTGAAAGAAGATATGAAAGCAGAGTTAATTTGGACAGATTCCAATGGAAGAATTCTGGTGTTACAAATTTGGATTAAATTAATTCCAATTTTACTAGTAGTAATTTATGCTCCTAACGATAATCAAAAAGATTTTTTTAAACAATTACATGGAAAAATAGTAGAATTAGAAAAAAGGAATATTTGTATCTTGGGGGACTTTAATGCCATTGCGGACCACCAGAAAGATCATAGTAGCAGGGGAAAAAAGAGGAAAAAAGGAGAATTACCGAAAACATGGGGGGAAATGATGCTCGAACTAAATTTGATAGATATGTGGAGGAAATTAAATCTGGAGAAAAACCAATTTACATTTTATTCTATTCCACATCAGTCACGGACATGAATTGATATGGTGTGGATGAATAGTGAGCTACAGATGAGCTAAAAGAGATCAAAATTTTACCTAACGAATGGGCAGATCATAATCCAATTCAGATAGTGTGGAAAGTAGGAAAAAACCAAGGAAAAGGTGGACTCTAAATATACAGCTAATTGAAGAGGAAGAATATATGAATAGACTTAAGGAGGAATTAGACTATTTCTTAAAAGAAAATAATAATGAAGCAACAACGAAACAGAATATTTGGAATACAATGAAGGCTATAAGAGGCACATATCATACACTGCTAGGAGAAATAAAGAAAAATACACCCAACAAAACAAATTAAAACAAAGAATTAAAGAATTAGAAATTCAATTTCAAAACACCTCTAAAAGACTCCAAATTGCAAAACCAGATAATATAACTAAACACAAATTAAATTTAATTGAACAGGAAGGAATGGTTACAAATTTGAATATAACTAGACAAATATTTTTTGAACAGGTTAATAAACCAGGAAGATGGTTGTCCTATAGACTTAAAAAAGAAAAAAAGAAAAGATTGATTTACCAATTAATAGACGAAAATGGGGATGCCCAGCAGGGAATGGAACAGAAAAAAGAAATTGCATGTAAATTCTTTGAAGACCTTTATAAAAAGAAGGAGGTAAATGAGGATATGATAAGAAACTATTTTGGTGCAACAAAAGATAAAATAATTGGGGATGAGATGAAAGAAATATTAATTAGAGATATTACGTGGTCCGAGCTAAAAAACAGCAATAAAAAATCAAAAGAACAATAAAACTCCAGGACCTGATCAGATTCCAGGGGAACTTTATAAGAAAATAGGAGAACAAATAGGGCCTCTTATGGTGGAAGCATACAATGAGGTCCTACTGGTAGCTAGAATGCCGCATTCATGGAAGGAGACACTAATTTTGCTGATACCGAAAGAAGACTCAGATTCAAGATTTATACAAAATTATAGACCAATTTCTCTGTTAAATACTGATTATAAAATATTTACTACAATTATAGCAAATAGACTAAAAAAAATACTGAATTAATATATACATAAAGATCAAAATGGATTCCTTCCTAATAGACAAATCAGGAACAATTTAAGAATAGTGTTAAACATTTTGGAGTACTACGAAGCCCATCTGGAAAAACAAATACCCCTTGTTTTCTTGGATGCACAGGAGGCCTTCGACAACTTAAATTGGCAATTCCTAATTCAACAAATCTACAATATGAATTTAGACACTGAATTCAAAAACATTGTGACTACAATTTATGACTCACAAAAGGCAAATATTATAATTAACGGAGAATATACGTGCTCAATAAAAATAGAGAAAGGAGTTAGGCAAGGGTGTCCATTATCCCCTCTGCTCTTCATATTATCGTTGGAAACATTGCTTACAAGAATTAGACAAAACCCAAGAATAAAGGGGTTAAAAATTAAGAAAGAAGAATACAAATTGCAGGCATTTGCGGATGATATAGTATTTTTTATAGAGAAACCAATTGAAACAGATCAAAAATTATTGAAAGAGTTAGAGAAATTTGGGAAAGTTGCAGGACTCAAAATTAATAGGGAAAAGACGAAATTAATAACTAAAAATCTAACAGAAAAACAGAAATTAAAATTGGAAAAGACAATGGGACTACAAGTGGTAAAAAAACCTAAATACTTAGGAATTTGGCTGATGGCCCATTGTAAAACTCTAAGGGAAAATAACTATAGTAAATTGTTACAACAAGTAAAAAAAGACAGAGTTATGGATCAAATTGCAAATCTCCCTATTAGGGAGGATTGTTACTATTAAAATGAACATTCTTCCTAAATTTATTTATTCCAAACAATACCAATAAAAATACATAAAAATTATTTTGTGGAACTTAATAGGATAACCACTAAATTTATTTGGAAAGGGAAAAAATCGAGGATAAAATTAAAGGCAATGCAAGATATGAAGAGCAGGGTGGTATATGGCACTCTCAAATTGGGAAATATATCATAGCGCAGCCTCCTTATTTTGGCTGAAAAAGTGGGTAAACCTGTCAAATAAAAGAATCCTATTCCTAGGAGGCATGATTTACAGAGGGAGTGGAATGCATTTTTATGGAATATTGGAAAAACTAAACAGAATTATTTCCAAAGGCATATAATTAGAGACTCTTTATTGGGTAATTGGAATAAAATAAGAAAAAAACATTATCTAAAATCCCAATTTGGATCTCAACAATGGAGGCGATGATACATCCAAATAATTTGGATCATAATAAGATGATAAAATACAAGGACCTTCTAAATGCGCAAGGAACTTTAAAACCATGGCAAGATCTCCAAGAACAAGGGCTAAGAATAGACTGGTGGGCTTACCTGCAAGTTCAAAATAGATACAGACAAGATAAGAAAAACTTTGGAATTTACTGTAAGCTACAACAATTATATAAAATCTTATTAGGTTCAGATAAAAAAAATATAACCAATAAAACCCACAAATTCTATAATTATCTATTAGAGATAGAATTAGAACAGGAAGTAGTCAAAGGCAATATGATAGCTTGGAGTAGAAATATAGGACCTAGCATTACATTATTAGAATGGGAAAAGGTCTGGATCAGGATTAATAAAATTACAAAATCATCAACATATAAAGAAAATGCCTATAAAATGTTTTATAGATGGCATCTCTCCCTTTCAAGAATAGCGAAGGTGTCTCCTAACATGAATCCGAACTGTTGGAAGTGTAAAAAGAAACAAGGAACATTCTTTCACATGTGGTGGTCCTGCACTGAAGCCCAAAGATATTGGCGTAGAATTAAAAAATGGTTAGAGGAAATAACGACGGAGCAAATAGAATTAAAATAGAATTCTTTCTATTAGGGATTTTTAACAGACAATTTTCTAAAAAAGTCAAATATATAATATTACATATTCTTACTGCAGCTAGATTAACCTTTGCACAGTGTTGGAAACAAGCCGATATTCCAACAGAGGAAATGATCATTCAGAAAATAGCAGCCTGTGCAGAGATGGATAAATTGACCCTAGCACTTAAGGATAAAGAATCATTAGAATATTATAAGAGCTGGCAATGCTGGTATGACTGGATAGAACAAAAATAGAAAATATATTAGTAAACATTGTTAAATTGAAAAAGAGATAGTAATTACATATTCGCAATAAGATGTATTTGAAAATATGACACCAATAATGATAACCAATAAGGAACCACAGACTGTTGATAATGGAATTGTTTGCTTTTATTTGTTTTCTTTCTTTCTTTCCTTTTTTCTTTTTTATATTGTGTATGTGCTTGTCTGTTATTTTAGTTGTATAATCAATAAAGTTTGTTTTAAAAAAAAATGATTGGAAAATTTATAAATAAGCTTGAGGAAAATATTTATAAAAAATAATAGAAAATATGTAGAGGTTGATATGAACTAAATGTGAAAGATGAATATGTAAACCAAATTATGTCTGTACAGAGAGGTGAGAACCTGGAGTCATGCTCTTCACTAAAAAGAGATGCTTCTTAAAAAATGTGGAAAATTGAAATAAAACTTTTACAAAAAAAGAAAGAAAATTGATGAATGTATCAATAATTTTGAATTTAAGAAAGATGAAATCTCTGTACATCTCTCTTATCTAGTTCAGACAGAAAGGGAAATAATCTGTTCCTTGCTTGATTTATCTCTCATATGATATTTCACATCAGCTATCAATTTCACATTTTCATAGCTTCAGAGACAGAGGATACCATTCTCTTTTTGGTTGAAACTGAATGCCTCCAGCATATAGTATGATTATCAAGGAGATGATATGCCATGTGATTTTAGCCATGGCTGTTTGCTTACCGAATTCCACATGTACCTTCCCCAAAGCCTAGTGACCCCTAAAATGCTATCTTAAAAATATGAAATTCCTTCAGCTAATGGTTGAACAAGCATGAAATGTATATTCTGTTTAGCATAATTATATTATTAAAATTAAGGCAGAAAAACAGCTATTAAGAAAGCACAGTCTTACTTGCTATTAACTGTCCCGGTGGGCCTATACTTCCAGGGGGTCCTATGTCTCCTTTTTGTCCCTAAAAAAAGAACCATATAACGAGTTCATTACATATATACTATAAGATGTAACATAAAGGAAATTACAAAGTCTTAGATCAATATTTTTCAAACTTGGCAACTTGAAGATTAATTCAAACTCCTAGAATTCCCTAGACAGCATGCCCCAAACATTTACAGTTGTCATGTTTAAAAAACAATGTCTTAAGCCATAAATTTAACATGCCTGTTAATCCAAACAATAAAACTCTTCAGTTTGGTAATTCAAAGTAAGAATTTATTTGAAATAAAGTCAGTGAAACCAACCCACAGCTCCTCTTGTCCCCTATATGTGTCCATATACCTATGTGAACAAAATATGCATTTATTTAATGTGAAAAAGATCTTATTTATTTTCCTATTCTGTATTTTCCCTAAATGGTCAATTTCTCCAAGACAAAAATAATGTTTTCTTGGGTATAGAACAATTGTTTTGTCAAACCTGTCCATTCCCAGGAAAAATTAATTTACAAAGACATATTTTATTGGTGGCAAGCTGATTTTGGCTGATTTTGAGAAGCTAAACAGGCTAGGCTGGACTATTACTTGGACACATTAGTATCTGAAACTCCCAGGGGTATAAGTAAGACAAAGAGGTAGATGACAATAAAAACCATGAAGTCATTAGAAATAAGATTTGACTCAAAAAGTATTTACCTTTTACTTTTAACAATGTATTACTGTCGATAGATACAATTATACAGTCATAAGATCTGCTATAACAAAAGACCTAGGCAGATTTTTGAAAGACCACCTAGAGATAAATGATGTTTCTAGCATGCAAGCTTTTTAATGGAAGAGAGAATATACACTGCTTAATGCCATTAGTTCCAGCCAGTGGCTAAGAGATATAGTACTTGGCATTTTTTTGCTTTATTTCGTAGACTTCTATAGCATAATACATCATTAAGATAAGCACTTGTTTTTGCTAATTGTGTTTTGATTTGTGCCTGTGTGCTTTTGACTCAGTTTTGACTCCTGTCAATAACCTAGTCTAGTTCTTGCAATTTTCTCAGCAATGTTTTTCAGAAGTAGTTTTCATTGTCTCCTTCCTAAGGCTGAGAGAGAGTGACTGTCCCAAGGTTACCCAGTTGATTGTGCTAAAGTGGAACTAGAACTCACAATCTCCTAGTTCTAGCCTGGTGCCTTTAACCTGGTGCATTATGGACAACCATATTAAGTCCCATAAGCTATTAGTATATAAAGCTAATTTGTAGGTTAACAGTATAGAGTGTACCATGAATATATAGAACATAAATTTGGAAGGGACCTTGGAGATCTTCTAATGATCTAATCTAATGCTCTGTTCAAGCAGAAGATTCTATACCACTTTAGACAAATAGCTGTCCAGTCTCTTCTTGAAAACCCCCAATGATGATATATCTACAACTTCCAGAAGTATGCTGTTCCATTTATTGTTCTCACTGCCAGGAAATTTCTCCTTAACTTTAGGTTGGATCTCATTTTAATGATCTTCCATCTGTTACTTCTTGTCTTGCCCTCAGGTGCTTTGAGAATAGGTTGACTCCTTCATCTCTGTGGCGCTGCTCAAGTAATAGAAGATTTCTATTATATCACCCCAGTTCTCTTCATTAGATTAGACATACCTAATTTTCTCAATTGTTCATTGTATAGTTTAGCCTCCAGTCTCCTAATCATCTTTGCTGCTCTTCTTCGCATTCATTCTATAGGCCAGGAGTGTCAAACTCACATCGTCATGTTGTTGTCTTTTTTCCCTTTCGCTAAAATGGGCAAATTTAACATCCCTGTTCTAAGGTCTCAACATCTTTTTGTATTATAGTGAACAAAATTGGATGCAATATCCCAAGCATGGGCTGACCAGTGCAGTATAAAACAGTACTATCACTTTATGTGATCTTGAAACTTATACCTCTGTTGATGCAACCTAGGACTGCATTAACTTTTTTGGCAGCTGGAGCCCTCTGTCAGCTCATATTTAAGAGATGGTCTACTAGGACACCTTGATACCTTTCACACTTTCACACTTGCTACTGTTGAGCCAGGTATCACATTTTCTATATCTGTGCATTTGGTTTTACTTACCAATATATTTACTTTGATCTTTTTCAAGGAAAACAATCATGTAGGAGTTTACAAAGGAACTAATTTGTTTAAAACATTTATAGTGAATTGTCTGTTATCTTTCATCAAGGAGGCTTAAAACTTCTACCAACAGACTAGCAACAGAGAATGAGAAAGAGAAGAAATTGGAAAAGCCGAGAGACAAAAGCAGAAAAAAGTTGATGACTACAGATCTGAAAACTGGGGCATTTTTCTGAAACTATACATTTTCAAGGTATTTTCCACCAGAAATAATAGAATTCCTAAAACTATGGCAACTGGAACAGTATGTGTGTGTGTCATGCCTGTGATGATGATGTCCTATATATATAGATTCTGTCATAGTGCATTTAACCTGAGAAGACTCCAAGCATGAACTTAAAGGAGTCAATGAGATGAGCAAGATGCATCTCAGAATGGAAGTGGAAGTAACACCTTCTTAATTTAGCTGCCACCCCAGGCATTTAATATGGGGACGTCAGTTGGCTTTGGAGACAGGAAATGGCTCAGTGGGTGAGAAGTGTCTTTCTTATTTAACAAATAGTTGTTTAAGTAGACATTTCAGCTTCTTCCTAGTGATGTTTCAAAACAATATTATTTAACCTAAAGAAGGGTTAAATCTATGATGACTATAAACATGAGGTGACATAAATAAGATCAGTAGCCATTGTAATAGACTTGAGTTATCTAAATTTTATTAGGCTTTGTCACCCATTATCTTGAAGAGATTGACAAGAGGTGTAGATCAGTTTTGGAAACAACAAATTTAATGCCAGCATAGCTTTTGGGGACAACAGGGTATGGAGAACATATCAATTTAACAAAAACTTTAAGAAAAATACTCAAGTAATATGCTAGAAGCCATATTCCCCCCTCCCCCTCCAAAAAAGCCAGCATTGTGATCAGGACTAGAAGTATGAGGGGACAAAATCAATCAATCAAATGAGATTTAGGTTACCATAAACAAGGCCTTTATAGAAACAAAAATATTGTATCTAGATTTACATAAGAAAATTATATATATAGTAAGGAAGTTAGGATTAAAACAAAATAAACAAAACAAATATAGTACAGGATTCCTACTTGTTTGCCTCGTTTCCCTGGCCGTCCAGTTGGTCCTCTGTGTCCTGATGCACCAGGTTCCCCCTTTGGGCCCATTTCTCCCTTGATGGAGATGGAAAGAATAAAACCCAAATCTTCAGCACAAAGATACACACTTGATGATAAAACCATCTTACCCGAAACTCAACAGATGCTCACACACATGCCAAAAAGATACTCTTCTAAATTGTTTGTATAAATAATATCAACTAAAGTACATTTTCCTCAAAGAACATTTCCCTGAAAGACAAATTAGTAAGCTGCAACTTAAAGTGATGGGGAGAGAATTAGAGAACCCTCAAGAAATACATAATGACCAACACATAGGTTGAGACTGACTATTAAGTCTACATGCTTTGCAGGCTCCTCTTATGAATCAGTTTTGCTAATGAACTCTGTGAGTTTCATTTAATAAGTTTACGAATATACAGTAGCTCCATTCACCTGGGGAAAAAAAGGTTAATAATGATACCATAAGTACACTAAATAATAAAAAGCTTCATTCACTTTCATTTCTCCTTGGTCAATGAAGCCACAATCCAGTGCTTGCATCTTATTCGGAAACCATAGATATTTTTCTTGCTGCACTCATTTTCAAAAATAGAAAAGTAACACTTGGGTGTTAACCATCAGCGCAAATAAATGTAAACTAAGGCTGTTCCCAAGAAAATTTCTACTCTATTTAGAAAGGGTTCTAAGCAGTGGTGGGTTTCATAAAGTTTTCCTACTGGTTCGGTGTGAGTGCATGCTTTGCATGTGCATTTGAGTTTTGTGCGCGCGCAGTGTTTGCAACTCACCTTCTATTGCAAGCCCTGTGTGTAAAACAGCTGATGTGCAGCAATCGGCTGTGCCGCGTGAAGCAGCTGAGGTTGAAAAGCAGGAAATAAAGGTCAGTATAGAGCCAGGGCAGGTGGGAGGGCCCAGCAGCTGATCGTTGGAGTGAACGGTTCGCTCACAGATGATCCTTGGAGCTACTAGTTTGGCTGAACCAGGCTGAACCAGTAGAATACCACCACAGGTTCTAAGTTAACTAAGGAGAAATGGGCAAGCTAAAACCCTTAAGTCACAGAAACCTTTAAGCTCTTTCCTTGTTTCCAATGGCTTTAAACCCAAGGTCAAATGTATGAACATGGGAAAGGAGAGCGAGAAGACATGTGAAATGCATAAAAGCTCCTAATATCCCATTCCCCAACTGCTTCAGCCCTGCCTACTAGTAGCATATGGATTCTAAGGGGAGTTACAATTTTTCTCTTAGGACAGAGAAAGCAATTTGCCCTAAGCATTACTTGAATATCAATATTAAAAATGAAACAGTAAGCAACGACATTCAGCAGCATCAAATACCTTCGTTTTTCTACAACCATTCAAATGAAACTACTTTTTCTCCCTCAAATGATTAACTAGTGCGAAATCACCTTGAAGAATATTAATGGATTTTCTTGATAAAAGAAAATTTGGTCCTTACAGTTATGATCAGACGGTTATTTTAACCAGACATGTAAACAATCTAAAAACTCAAATATGATAGTCATGGCAAAAATCCTCTTAGTCCAAATGAAATTAACAAAAGCTGCATTACAGTTCATGTTATTTAATTACACAACTTGTGAATTTTCCAATGCTTTATATTCTCAACTTTTTAAACAATCATTCCAACTTCACTTTTTTACCTGGAACTGAAGCTGAGACCTGTACTAATCCCATTCTTTCGGATCATTAATACAGTGTTTCTCACTCGCAGTAATTTTAAGATGTGTAGATACAACTACTAAAATGGCTGGGGAATTTAGGAAGCCCAGACATCTTAAAATTACTGAGATTCAGTAAAAATGCATTGACCTACTCAGAAGCTACCTAATGTATTCCATAGATTTTGCTTCTAAAACTTTTGATATACCTAAAATAGGTACAAAGTAGAGGTCAACAGGTATCCTACACTGACTACAGTTTACTTATCTTGTTTGGGGAGATGGGAAATAAAGGGAATCTATATTCTTATCTGAGTTTCAATAGTGGCAAGACAGATTTGAGTTGGAAATGAACAGTGCAATATAATACATATTTATTTAATATTGTCCCACTAAAGACAATGAATCTTAGGAGGAAATTGTCTCCCAAAATCCCTTTGTAATATTAACTCTAACACATGTCCATCCTCTGCACAGATTGGGTATCCCTGATGTATCTTACCTTTTGCCCCAACATTCCAGGGAAACCCATGTATCCCTGCAAAGAAAAAATAAAAAAATGAACTATCCTTTCATTAAAGGTTTTGAGGAGTTGATCTTGGATTTGTCTCAAAGGTGCTTTTTCAAAAGGTACTTCTTGTTCAAGAAGCTTCTTCAAGTAGTGACTGCAGCTTCTTGGACGAAAATGAAATGCCTTCAAGGAAATACAAAGAAAGTCCAGTTGGCTTTTGAAAAAACACTTTTGGGACTTGAATGACTGAGAATCTCCATAGACATTTGTTTATTTCTTTATAGATCATTGTGCCCAACTCAGACTATGTGACATTGGGCACAACACAAAAAGAAAAGAAAATATACTAATCATCAACTAAAACAAGATGGCATACTGTATTATACTAAAACTTTCTAAAACAATAAAATGGCAATGAGATACAAGCAAATGTGTCAACATTTGATTTAGTGTAAAGCAGGTTGAAAAATCTGTTTTTCTAATATTTGTAGAACAGTTTTCTACTGTTAATATACAATATACCACATAATCTATTTGACTGATATAAGGATAGAGAAAATTATAGTTATACAGTATTTAACCAGTCCTGGGTGAAGCAATTATAATTTGCATGAATTTAAATAAATCAATTGTGCTATTTTAACAATAAATAAGGATGAATGTGACTTTTAAACATAAGTATATCTTAATATATTGTATTTTGATTTTATAATCTTGCCATTTTTCACCTATTATGCTAATCCTCTCCCTGATTTTGTCTTTATAACCATCCATCTTGAAAACATGCCTGAGATCATATAATTTTACATTCAATTATCTATCATCCATCTATCTTCCCTATTCTTACCTTAGCCCCTGGCTTTGTCCTAGAATGACATCTTAGAATGACATCTTTAATACACTGGAGCAAAGATTGAAAAGGCTAGTGCAATTTTAAATGCTAACATTATAAAATCTATAATATCTATAATAATGTATTTCTTCAACTAGAAACCAATATTACAAATCTAGGACTATATAAAGTTCCTTGTACAGAAGTTTCCAGCATCCTAAGAAACACAGTTCTTCCATTACAAGGCCATTCATCTTGCTCACTATTCTTTATGTTTTTTATATTATCTTTATTATTTTTTATAAATAATTAAAGGCAGCAAAAATATCTAATTCTCTCTCCTGTTTTCTCGAAATAGTCCTGTGAGATGAATTGGGTTGAGAGAAAGTGACCGGACCAAAGTAACCCAGCTGGCTTTCATGATTAAAGAGGAACTGGAACTCACACTCTCATAGTTTCTAGCTTGATGCTAGATGCAAATCTGGCATGAACAATTAAACAAGAAAAAAATATTCCTGGTTTGTATAAGATTGTTTGATACTATAGTAAGAAAATATTACCTTATCACCTTTGCTGCCTTTGATTCCTTTCTGTCCTTGAGCTCCCTGTGGAAAACCATATCAGAGCTATATAACACAGCAGTTAAAAGTATAATTCTGCTTCCTCCAATATCCAATTAAATACAGTCATGAAGATAAGTAAAATTTTGGCGTTCAATACAATGGCAGTGGCTATTTATTAGGGTTGGGGTATTCTGGGTATTGAAGTTCATACATCTTCAAGTTGCCAGTGGTGAGAAATGCTGTTTTAGGTTTCTGTTCTTCCTGCTTTGAAAATGATTTGGACTAAGAGCTCTAGGTTTGAGCAAACCTAAGACCATAATCTGTCTGCTACTAGTTAACACACATCTATTTCTCAGCCTTTCACATCCACTTGATGAAAAGTACAGCTGTTTTAAGAGTCTCATTAGCTTTAACAAGCTGAGTCCTTAAAGCAATTCTACTTTTCTGAAGATTCATACAGAAATCTGAAAAATGAAATGTTTCTGCTTTAATGAATAATAGAGATGTGGTAGGGTTGGGTCCACACAGGGGTTAGGATTCCATAAGCATGAACAGTCTGATGTAATCACTCCTTCCTTGCTGATTTCCTCTGGGCATCTGGTTGATCACTGGGCTGGGAAATTTCTCAGGAGAAGCAGGACTCAGCAATATGAAGAATCATTTTAAAATGAAATACTAAATCCAAGCTGTGCTTCCCTTTCAAGTGCCAGACTGAAGCAAACATCTCTACTTTTCAAACTTCCTGCACAAAAGTCCCCTTCTACTAGATCATAACAGCGATGCACTGTCATTGAAATGATTCAAATTGAGAAAATGTTTTCTTCCTGAATTTAATTCTTTTGTGGTAGATGTCATTCAATATTACTTCAATTAATGGCCTTGCTTGAACAGCACTTGTGCCACGTATTTTCACTTTACAAGAAAAGAAAAGTTATTAATAGAGAAGTTGTAAGGAATGAATACTTGTGGAAAGCAAGGATTATGGGGCAACTCAGAAGCAACTCATTATTTCAACCTTGCTTTTATTTCAGCACTAAATATATAAAGATATGGAATAGGAGTAGTTTTTATCAGTCCAGACAATGGACCCATTTATTCTCTGCTGTGTTATATTGTTATAATTTTTCCTATTTAGATAAAGGTAAAAGTATCAAATCTTTTATCTGGAGAAGTAGATCTTGGAACTACTTGACAAGATCTATCTAAGAAATTATAGTCTGTTATTTTTCCTTAGTTGTTTATGTAGTAAGAACAACTGTCCAGAATATAAACTGTTCTACATTGACTGTTCCTTAATAATTTGGTGGAGCAAAGAAAATTCTATTTAGGATGTTCAATCTCAGAGAATGCCAGTAATATTCTGTGCAGCATTTAAAGTCTTTTTTTAATTTCCTTTGCCATTTCTTCATTACTTTATTCTGTTCAAGGCCATTCAATGGGTGAATAAAAAGAAATAAACACTGTGGATAACTAACTAGCTTTATTTGTCAATTTGTCAATTGCTTACAAGATAATAGGTATAAGTAAAAACATAGTTATGAATACATGGATACATGTAAAAAAAAAAAGAAACAATAGGACAGGGACGGTAGGCATGTTGGTGCGCTTATGCACGCCACCTACGGACCTCTTAGGAAAGGGTGAGGTCACCATATGATCAAAGTCATGCCCCCTTTTTGTATGCTTTGCATAAGGAAGGCATGTGAGAAGGGGCAGGTCAATCATGCAGTTGCTGTCACCATCATGGGATATTTTTTTTTTGACTCATCTCTTTAATCTCTTCAACCTACTTTACTCCTGAATCAAGTAAAAGTGGCCATTGTAATATCAACAGGGTGCAACATACTTATTTATACAGACTAGTACAGAGTGCTTATTAGTAATTTTATCACTCACCTTTTCTCCGGGACCACCTGTATTACCCTAGAACAAAATTTTGAAAGACAAAAGGAAAACATAAGAAGCAATAGCATCATACCTCAACCTAAAAGCCAACACAAGAAATCATGTATAGTAGACACACTTGATATTACTTTGAACATTTAATAAGAAGCAACAATCAATGCAAGAACTAGCATAATTATAGGAATCTCTAATTATCTTTACCTCTTTCCCCTATCTACATAGATACATCTCTGACGTTGTCTTTTACTGGGCTTTCAGTTAAATTCTGATTCTTTGTAGCAACATGTACAAGCATTTTAATGACACCTTTAATCTTAAATTTAAAAATTAATCTTTAATCTGTCACTGAATTCACATACTGTAAAACGGTGTTAAATATTGAAAAAAATAAAATCAATATGTACCTCTCTCATATAAATGCAGATGAATATTAAATATAATTTTTGAAAGATGGTATTTTGCCAGTTGGATCAAACAATCCTCATATAATAAATATGCTTGTTTTTCAGAATTATTGTTTTAAAATGTACATGTAATCTTTTGATCTATAGGCCATTAAGATTATTTCTAAAAATTAAGGAACTACAGTATAAAAGAGTTATCTTCACATATGAATGTAGTGCGCTACTTTCTATTCTTATTTCTCTGTGTATCATTAGAAAAGCAGATCACGATGTCTAAACATTATGTATTTCCAGTATCTCTATATAAATGGACTTAAGGGCAGTCAAGTCAATTGTGTATCGAGACATGTTAGTCTAACAGATGTTAAATAAATATATAAGTAAGTGAATAGCCCATTGGGTCAGGAAAAGGCAAACGGTAACCTAACAATGCAAAAAAAAAAAAAAAATCAGCTTAGGGAAAACTTCCTAAAAACCTGTAAAGGATATTTTCTGAAGATTTAAGTCCTAAGTAACATTTAGTCTAACTATTTCAAAGTAAATAGGGAGCATGCAAATCTCCTTTACATGCCCTATTTTTCTGGAGACAAAGTCCTTATATCACAGATGTAAAGAGATCCAACTCCTTGCTTTGTAAAATTCTTTTCCATTCTACATGTAGGGTTTTTTTTTTAAATTTAACTGAGCCCATAGAGGGACTTTTAAAATGTAATAAAAAAGTGCATCTGTATTTTGAGTAAGGAAAAACTTTGTAAAGGAAATAATGAGACCAGGAAAATTTAAGACTTCTACCCACAGTGCCTAGTGACCAAGTTCAAAGTCAAACTCAGACATTGATTCTAGTGTAAACTCAAAAACAAAACAACAATTGTACATTGAATACATTGAATGAATGAATGTACAAATGAATGAATAAATATGGTCATAGCCAGACTACTTCATTCATTTGCCCATTTTTGTACTTAAAACACATTTAATATATTGTGTAACTCAGCCTTAGGAATATCTGCAGGAGCGGCTGCAAAAAGTCACGATGATAGCCATCACATTTACTAAAGCCTCACACCTTTTCTATGTACTTTAAACGTGATTGCAACCATCATCTTTAATTTTAGAAGTTCACCCCTTTTTCCCTTGCAAATGCTTTTGTTCAACCCACATACACTATTACATTGCCATAAGAATCTGCTAAAGAAGAGAAGAAAAACCAGTATTTCCATACTTTATTACAATACTTTCATTCTATCCATGGAAAAACATCTGTATTTTTTTGTTATTCTCCTTCACTACCAAAATCATAAATGCTATCTGTTTACAATGTACAAGTATTAGTTTCTAATCCAGTAATTATTAGACCTCGAAAAAGGGAACATAGAGCTTAGAGTAACAAACCTTGAAGCCCATTGGTCCTCTTGTACCTGGCAATCCCATCAAACCTAAATCTCCCTTTTCACCCTAAAAGAAACAACAGAGAAAATTACTTATAATGGGCAGGTTTTATTGCAATGGCTGCATTGGTTGACAACTGAAGAAAAATTTGCACCATTTCTATATTTCTTAATACATCTATATCACGGGAAATTACAATACATAAAATGAGTTCAACACAAGTTATTTGTATAGAACAATAAACAAATGAACATAGACTTCTCAGATTGCTCCCTTGCATTTTTTACCATTGGATATAATTAACCTGGATTACACTGAGCCAATCTGATGATTTGTATCACAGCGTAAGGCAGGGCTGGGCAGGTTCTGATGGCCATTTATGTTTGTTTTATGAACAGGATTCAGAGGCCCTAAAACATTTAGGAAGATTTTCTATCCCATTTTTGAAGGATGTTGAGCTAATTTATGTTTATGCTCCAAAATTTCTTTATTTCTGACATTAGAAAACTATCCCATCAGTTGTCAGCAATCACATTGCCAAATTTGCTAATAGATGGAAAAGATTGCAACAAAGAGAATCTCTTTTTATACTTTAAAGGAACAGTTTGCCAGTGATTTATTCTAAGATGTTTTTTAGTAAATTAGTTAAGTTTATACTCCTAGTGTTCCTTGGTAATCTCCCATTCAAGTATTAACCAGATACATCGATTATGTGATTAGCTTCCACAGATGCTATGAAGAAGAAAACATGTTCTGATTGTTATAATAATGTCAACCCATAATTTCACTACTTTTATAAAGACAACTAGAGATAGAAATGTATACCTGTAAAGGATAATGTTTGTAGCTCAGTGTTGAAATGAGGGATCCTTGGTGCTCTCTGAGCTTGTTTGTTTTCTTGCAGATGTTTCATTACCCAAATTAAGTAAGGAATTGTGTTTTCTCTCAATTTGAAATTCTAGTGGCTTGCCCAGTTGGTGTTGGTGGGAGTGGTTTTGGTGATTTGTTGTTTTTGTTTTTGTTGGGGTGTTTACTATGATTTCTTTGGCAGTTTTTTGACCAGGGTATTGTTCACATCTTATTTGTTGGTCTAAAGTTAATCTTGATATTAAATTCTGCTCATATGGATATTGAATGCTGGTGGAAAGATGTTTTGATCTTCCTTTTTGACTTATTGATTGTCTCTTTTGAATAGTTTATCTGTTTATCTCTATGTGCCTGTTGATCACTGATATGTCTGACTGCCAATCTTCCAGAAATTCTCTAGCATTTTGGATTTTGCTTGATCAAAGATGGTCAGGGTTCTCCAGTTGATACTATAGTTAAATTTGTCCTTATGTTGAGAAATTAAAGAGTTTTCATCATGTCTTCTGACTACTAGTTAGTGTTCATGGATGAATTCAGCTAGCCTTCTGCCTGTTTCTCCTACATAGTGGCTTCAGACTGTACGTTGCAGATGACTCCTGTTTTTCTTCTGGGACTGCTGAGTATTTTGGTTTACTTAGGATATTTTGGAAAGGTTTAATAGTTTGTGTGCTATGCTAATGTCAGGTAGTTGCAATAGTCTGTTGGTGGTTTCTTAGATGTTTTTGATGTATGACAGGATTATTCTTATTACAGCTTGGATGGGTTGTGCTATATTGGGTTGAGTGGTCAGGCACTTTTTTGATGAAGTTGCATAGATATCCATTTTGTTAAAAGATATTATATAGATGACCTGTTTCTTTTTTCTGCTGTTCAGGATTGCTGTAGGATGTTTGTTTTCATCTAAATAGAGTTCTTACATAGTTTCTCTTGCTGGAGGTTGTATTATTACTGTGGTAGCACTTTGTTGGTATGGATGGTTTTTCAGTACACCTGTGTTTCTGTCATGTCCCTGGTGGAGACTGACTCTGAGGGACTGATTCTGAGGGAACAGCCAACAGGGAGTGGATGTGTAGCTCCGGAGGTTGTGGAGGAGACTGGGGAAGGGCAGAGGCCAGCTGGGCAGTCAGAGTAGGACTCATGTCCACCCCCTCTCTATCCTAGGGCATGCAGGGAAGAGAGGATAAGGGAGAAACATACTCTACAGGGGAGGATCCTCTTCATGGGCTGCAGCTGTGACAACTGGATAAGAGGATGGACATGCATACGAGCCAGTTCTGGAAACAAAGTGTGGAAATATCTCTAGTTTATTGTTCCTCTCTGAGTTTGGTGTCCTTCCCAGTGTGTGTTCTGATATCTGTGGATGTCTTCAAGCCTTATCTTGCTTGGTTTGTGTTGTTTTTTACTCGTTATAATTTATAGGCATTTCCTTCTTCTTGTAACTGCTTGTGTGTGAATTTTTTTGCCTCCAGTCAAGGAAATTTGGAGCTTGGAAGCAAAGTGAAGGAATAAAAGGGGCTTTACCTGTTTTTTTTGTGATGTGTTTATTTTGTATCCCATCCTGGGTCATCACAGTTTCTAATTTGCCATTGTACTTTCTACTATAAGAATATCCATGAAAAGTAGCATGTTGTTATTTTCTTCTTCCCTTCTGAATTATGGTAGTTTCCTTTGAAGATGTTGCTGATGGTTTGCTAATTGGTCCTTTTATTTTTATTTTTTATTTTATTTGGTTTGTCAATTGCTTACAAGATAATAGGTATCAGTAAAAACATAGTTATGAATACATGGATACATATAAGAAAAATAAAAAAACAATAGGACAGGGATGGTAGGCATGTTCACGCACTTATGCACTCCCCCTACAGACCTCTTAGGAAAAGGGTGAGGTCAATAGAAGAAAGTCTAAGGTTAAAGTTTTTGGGGTTTGGGGAAGAAACCAGAGAGTCAGGTAGAGTATTCCAGACATTGACCACTCTGTTGCTGAAGTTGTATTTCCTGCAATCAAGTTTGGTCCAATTAACCTTGAGTTTGTATCTATTGTTTGCTCTTCTATTGTTATGGTTGAAGCTAAAGTATTCATTGACAGGTAGGACATTGCAATGTATGATTTTATATACTATATTTAGATCAGACTGAAGGCGGCGTAATTCTAGGTTTTCTAGGTCTAGAATTTCAAGTCTGGTGGCATAAGGTATTCTGCAATAAGTAGAGGAGTGGAGAACACTTCTTGTGAAATATTTATGGACTTTCTCAACTGTATTGATATCAGAAACGTATTGTGGGTTTCAGACTGATGAGCTGTATTGAGTATTGGTCTAGCAAATGTTTTGTATGCTCTAGTTAGTAGTGTAATATTACCAGAGAAAAAGCTATGTAAGATTAGGTTAACAACTCTTAATGCCTTTTTGGCTATGTAGTTACAGTGGGCTCTAGCACTTAGATCATTATAGATGAGTACTCCAAGATCCTTGACAAAGTTTGGATCATCAACAAGGTCTTGACTATTCAACTTGTATTTTATTTTCTGATTTTTTTTTGCCAATATGTAAGACAGAGCATTTATTTGTTGAGATTTGAAGTTGCCATTTGTTTGACCATTCTGATACATAGTCGAGGTCTTTTTGAAGGGTAGCAGTATTGTCTGCGGTGTTGAATAACTTTACATCATAAGCGAAGAGAACGCAGTTGCTCTTAATATGATCACAGAGGTCATTTATGTAGAATATGAAGAGAGTTGGTCCTAGAACACTGCCTTGGGGGATACCACTGTTGACAGATAAAGAATTTGATAGGACGCTCCCAATTTTGGCCATTTGTTGTCTGTTTGACAGGAATCTTCTATCCAGTTATTCAAGTGTCCAGAGATACCATAAGATTTTAGTTTTAGAGCAGTTTGTCGTGTACCACTGTATTAAAGGCTTTACAAAAGTCTACGTAGATTGCATCTATTGTTTTGCCCTGATCGAGTTGTGTAGTCCATATGTTTTTGCAGTATAAGAGTCGCAGATTGCAGGATAGTTTTTTTCTGAAACCAAATTGTTTATTAGAGAGTAGGTTGTTTGTCTCTAAGTGGAGGATAATGGATTGGTTAATAATTGATTCCATGACTATACAGGTGACGCAGCATAAAGAGATTGGTCTGTAATTTTCAACTAGGCTGGGGTATCCCTTTTTGAAGATGGGGATGACCATGGCTTGTGACCATAGTTTTGGCAAGGAGCTGGTCCTGAAAGATTTTTCAAAGATTATGCTTAGAAATTCGGCTATGGCAGTGGATAGCATTTTTAAGAAGTAGGCACATATTCCGTCCGGTGCAATAGATAGAGATGGTTTTAGATTGCATAGTGCTTTTTCAACATTGTCTTCTGTAAAATTGATATGTATTAGATCATTATAGTTGTCTGTGGTTCAACTAGGAAATATTGGGCATGATCCATTGCTATTTACAAATACTGATACAACAAATGTATTAAAGAGGTTGGCTTTAATGGTGTCGTCGTTATAGTCTTTACCATTAGATCTTTCAGGGGTGGGATGGACCTTGAGTCTTTTAGTTTGTTATTTTTATTATTATATTTATTATTTATATATATCATATTTTTATTTATTTGATATTTTTATTATGGTAAAGGTGTTGTCTAATTATCTGATCTATATTTGGGGTTATATGTTTGGGAGTGCTATCAATTCCAGAGAATTCCAGAAATATATACCTATTAACTCTATGTGAATAATTAATTTGTTTGGATATTATCTGTCCAAAGCACACAACATTTTTTTCAAACTCATCATTTATTAGCAAACTTCCCTTACAGGAAATACCTTGAGTTTCAATAAGATTATAATTTACATTATAAATAACCTGCTTGAGAAATCACTCATCAATAGCTTAATCTTACCTTTACTCCCATTGGACCAGGCCATCCAATAGATCCCGGCATTCCAGGGACACCTGGAGGACCTCGGCTGCCCTTCAAAAAACAGAAGATGGAGTAAATGAAATTTTTTAAGAAGACAAAGAAAAAGCAGGAATAATAGCATGGGTGTTCACATAATTTCAAAATTCAAAATGACTGCAATAGAGTAACTTCAACTAGCAAAACCTACTTTACGTAAACCATCGGAAATTCTTCATGACCATGGGACACCCAGAAATCCAATACGTTCATCCCTTTCTCATCTGTCACTTCACTGAAGCCATTCCACCAGATTTCAGAAAAGGAAGAATTAGATTTGGCAAGAAAATGGCTGTTGGAATTGGAAGGTCTTGGCCAGGAAATGAAAGAGAAGGGGACTCTAACAGATTTCTTGGGACAGGAAGAACTTCTATTTTAACTATAGAGAATAGATATGTTATATCTATATATCTCAGATTGATGCATGTTTATCAGAGTTTAATGTCCTGTAGAACTTCTATAACATTCCTATATGCCTTAGCATATGCACAAAAGCAGCTTCCCCAACCTGAACCCACTTCAGATGTATGGACTTCAATTTTCAGTTTTCTCAGCAATTACCAATATTGGTTGGAGAACTCTGGCCACTGAAGTCCACACCTGGAATTAAATTAAGTTGGGAAAAACTTATAGAAATTAGCCTTCCCAAATGTGTTGGACTACAACTTCCATCACCCACATCTAGCATGAGCCTGCCAAGTGGAAGTCAGGGGTTGCAGTTCAATACACCATGAAGGTACCAGGTTGAAGATAATTGCTGCAAGCCTTATAATGTAAGAGATCTTATGCATTTTGTCTTATACCTTTCTTCCTGGTCTTCCAATCTCACCCTGTCAGAGAAAACAATACATCAGTAGGAGGCACAAACAATTTTAATGTAGCTGGACATTTTTAATTTAGTTGTTTATCAAGAACAGAGGAAAGCAGCATGTGACAGATCCCTATATTATTTTTTTATAATCAGGACTTCTGTTAATCAGACAGATCACACTTCTTGGAACCAAGATAGAAACTGGTAAAATGAATACTGGGGGGCGGGGGGGAGTGATGACCCCAAACACTGGGGCTCTTCCAGATTTTGGGGGAGACAAGTTAGGGGGGAGACCAAATGACATCCCTAACTTGGCTGAGAAAAATATTTAAATGTGTTTAAAAGACATAGTTAGATTGTTCTTTGTCTAAGCAGGAATCTTGCACAATCGAGATTCTGACCATCCAGAAGACAGAAAGGATCTTTAGTAAATCAAAACTGAAGTTTTTCTTCAGCCTTTCCAATTCAACCTATAATGGTCAAGAGAAAAAGTCAGAACCAGAAAGTGCATTCTAAACTTCCACTGTTGAGATATGAAGATAATCAAATCAGGACTACAAAAATCTAAATAGTAGCAAATATTTAATTTCTGAACCTGTTTGCTGCCATGTATATGGATTTTTGAAGCCCAGATCTGCTAGCCTTAAGATATGATTTAGTACTATGATATGCTTTGTTTAAAGTAGGCATTTCTGCTGCAAAAATTCAGATTTAGATGGTAGCAAAGAATTTTTTTTAAAAAACCCTCTTTGCTGCCGTTTGAGTTTTAAAGGTCAGATATTGTAATCTTCCTTACAGGTGATCTGCATTCCTACAACAATCAGCGCAATCAGTTTGCATTCTATATTTACATACTTGTATGAACAAATTTCCCCAAGGGTTTTTTTTTTTTACATTAACACAACATCTTTGGAGCTTACTTTTACTCCCTTTGGTCCTTTCACACCAGGAATACCTTGTGGGCCCTAAAAATAGAAGTATGGTGTTTAAATATCTTCATCATGCAATTTGTTCACTGACTTGCCAGTGATAACGTGTGACTCAACAGAGCTTTTCTTGTTTCTTTTTGAAAGAATCTGTACCAAGTTTAGTCACTTCAATTTGTCTTTAATTTGGACAGGAAACTTCACATGCAAATGGTTCGTGTCTGTTTAGAGCAGCCTCTAGTATTTTGGTCTCATTTAATGTTCAGCTTTTAGGGCTTTTTATGCCTAATGACAAATGAAAGATGCTTCCAAAAAGACTTTTATTGTCCAACCTCCTGGTAAATTTTGGGATTTTGTTAGCGACACAGAATGACATTTTCTTACCCTCATAACTCTGTCCTTTGCCTTCACATCTGCCTGCATATTTGTTTCTAGAAATACTCCTTAAATAACAGTTAGACCATGCTTTAATTCGGAGAATTCGGAGCCTTTCATATGAAAACACTATGTAAAATATAGTTAGAGAGATTGGGTGGAAGCATGATATCTGGAATTGGCGAAAAAGTGATTCTGTTTTTAGCAAAGCCAATGAAAAAAGTAGAAAAACCATCTTGGTTACATTTAGATTAGGCTCCCAGAATTGGCCCAGATGGAAATGAAGCTGGCAAGCACATCTGCCTGAACCCTATAACAATGGGAAAAAGAAAGATTGTGGCAGCAATAGCCATGTTAGCTTTCTAGACCCCTGGATGTGCTGAGAGGCACCAGTTGAACCCTAAGTGTGGCACTGCCTCCACTAGGCCCTTTTCAAAATTAGATATTTCAGTAGAAAATCAAAGCTTGCCTAAGTCTCAAAATCAAAAAGAGGTGGTATGTTCAAAGAGTAGCAAATAATTATAAAGTAAATATCTCTGAAACTTTTAACGTTTCTCCCTTAAGACAATCTGGACCCATCAAACAAGAGCTAAGATTTAAGAATCATAGAATTTTCATGGACCTATAGAAACATGGGATTCCTTATTTATTTATGTCATTTATTTAATGTTTAATTAGTTGCACAAACAATTATTTCAGCAGTCTGTTTAAAAAAATAGCAACTTTTGCCTTGATGGCCCAACAAATATATTTAACCAAATGAAGGCCCTATAAATATAATTAAAGTAAGGAGGCTGCTTTCTTTGCATCATTTCCTGTCTTCCTCTCATTGTGCCCATTCTATCTTTCTATGCCATCTGACATAGTAACGTATCAGAATACCTGCCCCCAGTGACCACATTTTGTCCTTCCAAAATAAAGTACTAACCTGGGGGCCAGGAGGTCCTGGGGGGCATACAGATTCTGCACAGGGAGATTGTGTTATCTGAAGCTCTTGACACAAGTTTTTCAGATCCAGAGAAAACAACATCTAAGAAATTAAAAGGAGGAGGGGAGGCACAAAAGGACATAAAAGATAAAATCTGCTTTGAATTGAGTTTGACTCTTGACAACTTTATGGATATATCCATGCAATTTTCTTGGTAAAAGCATGGAAGGGATTTGCCATTGTCTTTTTCTAGATGCTTAGCTAAAGCTTTGATAATTCTATTTTGGCTTCCCATCCAAGTATCAACAACGCCTGACTTTACTTAGCTTCTGAGTGCCAATAAGATGAGGTACAGCTATCTGTTGAATAAATTGCCTTAGAATTGAGCTTGATGACTAGGAACTTCCTGATATATCCATGTATATTTTTTTAGTAATATTACAAAAATGTTTTCATGGTCTGTTCCTGGAATGTCTTTTCAGCTTCCTGATTTTTCCCATAGTTTCCTGGAGATCTTACATCCAAGAACTAACTGGATCCAGTCTTGTTTAACTTCCAGGCACAAATGCCCAATATACATGAGCAGTAGTCCAATGTCAGAGCAGGAGAATAAAGTTGTATATTCAGCACCCACATGCCTCTTTCATCCATTCATGGGTCATCTAGATATTTTCTGATTTCCCCAAGTTCTATCCAACATTTTTGGAAAAAGAGTTCTAGCTCAACAACTGGGTTCCCATTGCATTAAGCAATGATTTGATGAATAATCTAGAAATAGCTGGATTCACCTGTGACACTAAACTCTACATCATGGTTTACATGCCCCAAAGGTCATCATGCTAAGTCATAGCAAGGCTTATCCTTTGTGGGAAATAAGACTACTACTAGTGGTTATAAGCCATTTCTGTTACTAACGGAATAGATTTTTCTGGAGCACATGAGCTGTTACTGAGCTCACCTGTGTGTATGCCTGTTTGGCCTCTGTGGAAATAGAATATTGGACTACACTAGATGTCAATCTCGCTCTTCTCATTTTCGTTCTACAACACAACTTCCTCAACCAAAATAGACCTTCCTGCTTGTAGCCCAAATTTCAAGTAACAGATGGTCCCAGAAATAGTATCTCCCAATAAAGCACCCACCATATGACCCAAACACAGGTAATTCTCTATTTACAACTGTAATTGAGGATGAGATTAGAGTCATAAATTGTGCTGAATACTAAGCGAGTCCCTGCATGACAACCCTTGATTTTACAAGCACTTTTGTGGCACTTGTTAAATGAATCACCATTGTCATTAACTGAATTTATCTATTGTCCACTAGAGGTATTTCTTGGAAAAAAAGTCATAAATCACAATCATATTACTATGGTATGCTGCAAACTGCAGTTTCTGAGCAGCCAAAATGTGACTATGTGGCCATGGAGGACTGCCAGAACTTTACATCCAAGTCATAAGCAAGACAAGTCATATGCAGCCCTGGGGAGGTATCATACGGGGCACAAAGAAACTGGTTTTAAGTTGAGGACTATCTGTATGGATTATGAAATTTCCACTGAGAGCAAGAAAACAAGTTCCGCTTCTTGCAAAGTATTCCTAAAAAAATGGGAAGTAACAGTCAGAGGACGTACATCATTTTCTCTCACCTATTAAACAGAAATTATATAATACAGAAAGGATAGAACAGGCAAGAGACTAGGTTGTCTCTTGCGATATTATGCAATATATCACATTTATACGATTTATGCAATATGGAAATCAGTCCAGTAAATATGCACACAAATAAAGTAGCAAACAATGAAAAGTCTTGCCCTCCTGGCAGTTTTTCATATTAAGAAAGCATAAAATTATAGTAGTTACTGTAGCTTAATTGTATACATTTTCTCTCACACATTCCAATAATGTTATTTAAGGTCATTACCCTTTGCTCTAAGTTTAGAAGGCTTTGCACCTTCTCTATGTCAAGTATTCTGATGATTTTTCGAGGCTGTGAAATGGTTTTTTAAATTTAGGTTCTGGCTGGAGATGAGCTTATCATTTCCCTTCTGAAACAGTGAAAACTTCAACCATTTAAAACAGATAATGGATGAACTTTTCAGAGAAGAACGGACAATAATAGAAACCCTGGTGTTACAGTGCTCAGAGCACAATGTTGCAGGCAAACTCTGCCCAAGCCCAGTTCAATCTTGACAGGGTTCAAAGTTGATTCAGCCTTCTATCCTTCTGAGGTCAGTAAAAGAAGGGTCCAGATTGTTGGAGGAAATATGTAAATAATGCTTCTACATTGCAAACCTCCGAGAGAATGTTTTAAAGCACTACGGGGTGGTATATAAGTCTAAATGCTATATGGGGAACATCCAGTGGCCAATAGAGCCCACAGGCCAGAAGTTATCTATACAGTTTATATTTTCCAGTTATGTTTATTTTTTATTTATTAAATTTGTATGCCACTCATCTTATTGCTGAGGGAGATACTGAAAAATCATGAGTCAATCCAGAACATGTACAGAAAAAAGGAAAAGGGTACATTATTACCATTCTTCAGTGCAAACTCAGTTGCATGAAAATGAATCTTAGGGCGTGTCAAATTTTTCACCTTTCAAATTCCAAACATTGTAACTCAAAAGTTGTGACATGCCTTGGGGATTGTAAAGATATTTTGGTTATTTTAATATAATTTAGATGTGCTTGGTAAGTAACTACATAAATCTGATAACTTTTTAACATTTTGTTTATTTCATCATATATTCTTAGTACAAGGTTCTTTTGGTGCAGCCTCACCAGAATTTTTGACATCTTGATGCTGCTTTTTATGGCAATCCATTATATTCTTGGTTTTGTTGCTAGAATTTTTCCTATACTATTTCATGTTCTATACACCCACCTACAGTTCTAGGGCAGCTTTTGGGATGTTAGGAGGAATTCAAGGAAGACTTCCAGTTTGTTCCTCGTCAGTGTCAGTGCAGAATCCGTGATCATGTGCAGTTTCGCCCGAGCTCTCTTGCTGGATGGTCCCGATTGGGACCAGAATCCCCCTGGTGGGGTGGTGAAGAAGGGGGAAATTGCCTGGAGGGTTGAGGGGAGCCACAACTCCCCTCCCTGACAGGAAAATCCCTCCCAAAGGTAAGCTGCAGTGGTGGTCTTAAAATGGCCACCATGAAGACAAAGAACATTCAGGAAACTAAGTTTTGTGCTGGAAAGAGAAGTAGTGAGCAGAGTGTGAACCAGGCAAAGGAAATCGCTTTTGAGGTACCCCGGTATCCAATTAAAGGGCTATTTTGGAGGAAAATGTGTGGAAGCGGCGACTAGAAAAAGTGAGAAAGAAAATGGGTTTTTAAATTTGGATTTGATTATTTTACTGGACTAGTCTGGAGGAGAAATTTAAAGGAAATTAACACAACAACAGTTTAAAAATTAAACTGGACAGATATTGTGGGCACTTAAAGGGCATAACTAAATGCTGGAATTGAGTGGGTTTAAAAAAATAGCTAATGATTGAAATTAGTGAACTTAATAAAAATATTATATTCAACGAAGAAAGTTAAAAATAAAAAGAGAGCCATCTGATGGTACAGGAAAACTTTAATATGTTTTAAAACAAGCGTCTGTCTTTTTGAGACTTTGGATCTTGAAACTTGAAAGAAAATAAAAGGAGCTTTATTATTGTCATAGAACCACCTGGTAATTTGGGAAACAGTTTGGAGGCCAATTAGAAGATTTGGAATAAAGATTCAAGAGTATGAATTGTTGAAAATAAACTCAAAAGATATTGGCTGAAATAAGATACTGGACTCTGAACTTAATATATCTATCAAAGAAGAGGATTTCAACTATTAAGGAAGAGGAAAGAAACAGAAAAAAGGAGAAGATATAATGGGGGAGCTACTTGTTGATATAAGACTGGACTTACCAGACAGAAGATTGGATATGCAAGATACAAGGGACATGATAAAAATTAAACTTGAAATGTGTAATTATGTATTACAGAAATTAGAAATGATGACTCAGCATACATAAGAACATAATAAACCAGAGGAGGAGGAGTTCTATAAAGAAGAAGCAACTTAGAAGAACAAAATGAACAACAATTATTCAAGCAGGGGAGAAAAAGAATTAGAATTAAAAATTTGTGGTCTGATGGAATGATAAAAGGGAGAATGGTTCGGAAAATGGCTAAAGAGAGAAGGGAAAAGCAGACAAAGGAAGTGCAAAGGAAAAATCAAAAGAGGGAGACAGAATAGTTTAATAACTGGAATGAGAAAAGGAGGAATAAGAATGGGGAAAAGGGAATTAAGAGAAAGGACCAGAAAATAAAGAGGAACAGGAAACAAACAAGGATGAAAAGAATTGTTCAAAGAGTGAGAGATAATGGGTGAAAAAAAAGGGGATAAGGAAGGGGATTCCGCAAGATGATATGTTGGGATGTATAAGAATATATTGAAAATAGTATTTTGTAATGTATAGATGATTCATAGAGAAAATATAATGTGGAATCTGAGAAAAATATATATATTTGTGTTTTATACGAGGTAGGGAGTTTGATATTAAGGAAGAATGAAGGTGATTGGCTCAAATTAGTAACTAAAGGGGACAACTACATTTACAGATAAGGATTGATAAAATGACAAGTGTGACAGGAAAACATAATAATATGAGAAATGATAATAGAAAGGAGATGAGAATTTTAGATAATATTATAAAATAAGGCATGAGAATATACTAAGAAAAATGGAAGAAGATATATTAGATTTGGAGCTGAATAAATGAATATAGAATTGAGATAGGAATTTTAGATAATATCATAAAATAAGATATGAGAACTTGAATTGGGATTGGATAAGATAAGCTTAATAACAAGAATGATGCAATATGAAATTAAACAAATAAAATGAATAGGTAACTATGGTCATGTTTGTATTGAGAGGTGAAACCTGGAACTACACTGTTTGCCAAATGAGAATTTTTTATTTAAAAAAAATAAAATGAAAACAGGAAGAAAATTGAATAATGGAATTATTAGGTATGTTTAATTGATATGGTGGTAGGCATTTGGAGAGAGTAAGGTTGAAAATAAATATTGAAGAAGTATGAATTAATATGAATATAATGCCATGAGAAATGTATGATATACTGATGCCACACTGTTAATGTATTGTTGTTATAAGTAGTTTGAAATAAAAAAAATGGGAAAAAAAGAAAGAATTCCAAGAAGAGGGTAGATTAAATCTGTTTAAGTCTCATTCATGTTTCTTGAGTGCAGGGGTGGGTTCTGACAGGGTTAACTACCGGTTCGATGATTTACGAGGTTCGGTGATTTACGATGTGCTCTCCTGCACGCTGTGCGTGTGCCTGTAAATTGTCATCAGTATGCTGCGTGCAGAGAAGTAGCCTTTGAAACAGCACTTTTTCCTGCTTTTTTAACTGCAGCTGTGTCTCGCATGGCAGCTGAAGTTGAAAAAACAGGAAATAAAGGTCAGGTAAGAACCAGGGCAGGAGGGTGGGCAAAAACATCAGCAGACATAGAACCTGCTCTATGTCTGCTGCTCTTCAGAGCTACCGGTTCTACAGATGTGGACAGAACTGGTAGAAACCCACCCCTGGAGTTTTGACAGTCATGCACACACACACACATACACACACATACACACACACACTCCCTTCTAACCCTGCTGGAGCGGGTCATTGGACTAGAATCGGCAAAGCATCTCGGACTAGATTCTAGGAGTAGTGAATAGAATCTAATCAGAGATGCTTTGCCAATTCTTGTTGATTTGTTTTATTTGTATTTCTTTATTTTATATTGCTGAATTGCATTGACATGTGTGTTCCTTCTTGTGCACAGCCCAGAAGCTTTTGTGATTCTTTGCAGCAAAAATTTTCGACCTCTGGCTTTGCTCTACTTTTCGAATGTTCTGCCTCTGCCGCATTCTAGGTGTCAATCCCACAGATCCACCCCACTGCAGTGAGCCCACTGCACTGGAGGGACCTGCCCAAGCAAGTCCGAGCGGAGTGGTGCACCAAAGCAATGGGGCAAGCCTGAAGGAAAAGAGAGGAAAGAGAAGGAAAGAGAGACAAAGAAGGAAAAGAGAGGAAAGAGAAGGAAAGAGAGACAAAGAAAAGAAAGTAAGAAAGAGAGAAGGAAGAAAAGAAAGAGAAAAGGGAAAGAAAGACAAAGGGACAAAGAATGAGGGGGATGGAAGGATGGAGGGAGGAGGAGAGAGGGAGAGAGAGAGAGAGACCTGATGCATCAGATTGAAATGAGGCCTAGTTTAAAGGCTCTATACCACACTGAAACATCTTTGCTAGCATCTTTGCCAGCACATTGAAACATCTTTGGCTTCTATTAATTAAACATTTTGTGGACGAAACATGGCCAAGACTATCAGGAAGCTCACACATTTTGTTGAGGCTTTAAACAGGATCCATTGGACCAGACCTCCACCCTTTCCCAATGTATTACAGTGCCAATTCTGAAGAAGGCAAAACCAAAGTGTAAATTACAAGGAGAACACACACAAACACACACACTCCCTTCTAAACCTGCTGGAGCAGGTGATTGTACTAGAATAGATATCTCATTATATTTCTCCTCCCTCCCTCCCTCCCTCCCTTCCTCTTTATTTCCTTTTCTTTGTGTCCCTTCCTTCCATTCCCCCCCCTTTCTTTGTCTGTCCCATTTTCTTTCTGTCCCTTTTCTCTTTCTCTTCTTCCTTCTCTCTCTCTCTCTCTTTCCTCTCTCTTTCCCTCTCTCTGGCTCACCCCATTGACTTCGTGCACCACTCCATTCGGACTTACTTGGGCAGGTGCCTCTGGTGCAAGGGGCTCATTGGGATGATCCTGCAGGGTCTTTCCTTGAACAAATGCGGCAGCAGCGGGATGTTTGAAAAAGAGAACAAAGCCACTCTGGTTTGCTCTCCTATCCCAATGCTGCGTTTTGGGCGAGGCTCCACAAGTTCACCGCATTGAGCCCCTTGCACCAGAGCATGCAAGTCAATGGGGTGATCCAGCAGGCCTCTCTTCAAGCATGGCAGCAGCAGAATTTTTTTCTACCCCTGAATTATACCCTGCGAGGTGCCCACCTCCAGTGCCCCCCCGCCGCCTCTTAGCGCTCCCTTCCAGCCAGTGGTGGGATTCAAATTTTTTTTACTACCGGTTCTGTGGATGTGGCTTGGTGGGCGTGGCTGGGGAAGAATACTGTAAAATCTCCAGTCAGAGGTGCTATTTGCCGGTTCTCCAAGCTACTCAAAATTTCTGCTACCGGTTCTCCAGAACTGGTCAGAACCTGCTGAATACCACCTCTGCTTCCAGCCCCCTTGCCTCTTAATGCCCCCCTAAGGTATCTCACTGCCCCCCAGGGGGCGGTACCACCTACTTTGGGAACCACTAATATAGACAGACAGACAGACAGAGGCAGAAAGGTAGATTATAGATTGATAGATAGATAGATAGATAGATAGATAGAGTTAGATAGAGTTAGATAGATAGAAACATATACATATATACATAGACAAAAAACCCTGTGCAAAACTAGCTTCTCTGTCAATTAAACTTTACCAATTCAACTAAATATAACTTTTCAAGTTTTCTCCATAATAAATATTTCTGTATGACTCATTGATACTATGTGTATGTATACATTTCTGTGTGTATGCAAATATATTTAACTTCCAGAAGTTATACTGTAGTACAAAACAACAGGATAAAAACACTAATATTGAATTAATATATATGAAATGCCTATAAAATAAGTTTTGTGGGGCCCTTAGCTTCTCTCTGAGCATAGCTGTTTTCTTGCAGCACTGATGATGTTACCTAAGTTTGGTAATGTCTGCAAGAAAACAACCAAGCTCAGACAGTAGCGAGGATCTCAGTCAAAGGAGGGCTGTCAGAGAGATTAATTATGCATTCAGTTCAATCCTGACCTACAAATATTGTTTTCCAAAATAAGGTATCCTATTTAGAAATTCATTTCATTATTCTATACTATTTCTATACCAACCACTATTTCTCATATGCAAGCCAGTTACAAAAATATCCTCACTCCCACCCACCCACTCATTTCAACAGCTCTTCTTAAGGATTATAATGGAGCCCCTCTTCCATTCACAATTACAAGGGGAAAAAATCTGTCTCAGCAGCCTTTCAGATTCTCCTTAAAGTTGTCTGTTAAATTACAAACAGTAGAGGTACAAGGGACTAGGGAGAAACTTTGATAATTCAGGCATTATAGTAGCATAGTTAAGCTATTTTCTTAAGTCTTCAACTTCAAGAAAAATGTCCACAGGGAGAAAGTAAAAAGTAAGATAGCAAAACACATTTAAAAAGTAGGGCTCTGACCACATGGTTATGTCCACCATCTTGACTGTTTTTATCACCTCCACTCCATATACACACCTGGTACAACATTAAAAGAAAAATCCCATTGTCAAATGAATAATAAAACACAGCAAAGCTTATTTTAAATAATGAATAAAAACAGAGTGGAATGGAGCATGGTGGGAAAAGGGCAAAAAATATCTGAAATCCTATGGCCATTGACAAGTCAATCCTCCTAATCTCACTATTTTCACATGCAAAACAGGAGATGTGAGTTAAAACACTCTTCTAAATGATGTCCATTAGAAGAGATGATACTTTCCATTTTCTCATCTCTTTCAATCCCATTGTTTTTAGTATATGTGCTGCTGAAATGAGTACTCAATCCAATCATTTTTGACATAGGATTGTGCACCACTTAATTTGACAGGCAATTATAGCACACCTGCAGTATTATGTGAGACCTGTTTGGAAACATTTTAAGCATCAGATTGTATGACACAGAATCACATTCTTCAACGGGAGTTTATAGCAGCAATCCCCAATCTTTCCAGTTTGGCGGCCTGACACCGGGGTGGGAGAGGAGAGAGGATGGTTCTGTGTGAATGGCAGCCCACTTGCACAATTCTGCAGCCATGGTCCACAGGTCAGGGACCCTTGGTTTATAGGACTTGAAGATAAGTGAACATTTGTTGAGTAAACAGTTTGGCTTACAATGAGATGGAAATGGTTGATTGGTAACAATTGTCCAGATACTTTGCAAATTAAGGGAAACAGCATGATGTATCTCATTATGAATGTTGTCTCCTCATGTTCTTTAATTTGTGGAAGCCATATATCATTTTCCACTATTCCACAAGATGTGCAGGTTATCCTAAATATGGTGCAATGGATAAGTAGGCAGGTTGCAAAAATAAATAAATCTTTGGCTTGAAATTCCAAGATGCAGAGGCTGAAGCCATATTGATTGATCTCCAAATACAAATGAAATCAAGGGGAAACATGGGCCAGGATGGCATGAATTTATTTATTAGATTTTTATACTGCCCCCTCTCCCAAAAAAGGGACTTGGGGCAATGTACAGCCAGATAAAAATAAAACAAGATATAAAAATTGTACAGTTAAAAGCAATTTAAAATGATTAAATTAATAGCCGAGTTATAAAATTATCAAAATGTATAAAAACAGGTAAAAATTTAAAATACCAAATTTAAAACCCCACAATTATTACTGGGCCAGGCTGGCCTGTTGAAAAAAGTGGATCTTTATTGTGCGCCGGAAGGTCTGAATGTCGGTGATGGCATAAATGATCAGAGCCAGAGCACTTGGTGCAAAATTAATGACAGGATCCATTGCAATGCTTGCAAATGCTTACACTGGACAGCTGACATAACTTTATCAATTGCAACTTTATTAAAGAAACTTTTGCCAAAATCATCACTTCATTTAAAAAGCTGCATGTATTTATTCTACTAAATCTTCTAATTAAAAATTATTCATTTCAATTGTATTATATTATTGCTCTGAAATGTACTTAAAATATATAATGCTTTTTCAAAAAGAATCATAATGCAATTTTCTTGCATGCTTGCTCAGAAGTAAATCTGGTTAAATTCCATCCATCGTCTCTCAGATAAGTACAGTAGCTACTAGATTATGGTCTTAATCTACTTTAGTTATTAGTGCCCCATGCTATATGATCTGGTGGTTTCTAACAAAAGGTAAGAAAATATATATGCTTAAATCTATACTTACAGAATCCCACCCATGTGTGAAGTGTGGTGGAGGAAATAATGGTGGTGGTGGCGGCGGTGGAGGGGGAGGAGGAAGTGCAAGAGCAATAAAAGAGCATCCTCGGTTAGTATTGATCCGTTTCTTCTGGTCCAGACAAGGGAGGGCTGTTGGAGATATTAATTGTAGTCTTTGATGAGCTCCATTTATACTCTCAAAAAACTGCATCATGAAACACAAATGTAATATAATTCATTGTATTTGGAGAAAGATACACTTGCGCACATTATTAAAATAATTAAAGCTGTGTCAAAATTATATAAAGATAAAGATGACAGAGATAATAGAGATACAGGAATGAGGCAATAATGGTCCCAATGTCTTTGTGGCTTTAAGTAGAGACCAGTTTGTCATTCCCCTCACCCACCAAGATCACCACCTAAAATATTTTTGCTACATCATTCAAATCTCTCTCTTTTTGGTCTATGTCTGGACTGCTCAGTTATCATTTTTGGTCTTCAAAGCCTTGGGACGAATCAAAAACAGAACACAGTTGTTTTCCTCTGAGCTACCCACAAGATGCAAAGTTGTTCTGGATGACCCAATCAATAGCTGATTAATATGGGAGGGCAAAAATCACTACAAGTAACCAGGTTCTTGCTATTTTGCTCCACCTCCCCCCAATTCTCTGTCTGATTCTTTTCCATCACTGATTTCAAAAATGCAAGGCCAATTATTATGAAAATGACTGACAAAGTCTACCTTTACTCTGTTTAACAAGATTAGTGTGCAAATAGTAGCTAGTCAGCTATGAGGAGAAGAACAAATAGCCAGAAGCAGAGTGAAAGAAACAACCATTAACTCTATTTTGTCATTTCAAAATGTTGGTGATCCAAATCTAAAAGCACTGATTCTTTAGCACCTCACGACTTACTGATCCAAGATGCAGAAGTATGTAGACAGACAGTTGAAGATTTCTTGAGTTTCTTTTGTTTGCTCTTTGTCTAAGAGATTTAGACTAATCTGAAGTCACTTTCTTCTGCCTGTCTTTAGAGGCACACACACATGGAATACATGCTGCTGGATTTAAGATGTAATTAGCTTTGCTTGTCCCAGTCATATATTTTCCATAAACATATAATTTTTTCCACTATAATTATAAAACTCATTTCATTAATCATTGCCCTGGCTAGATTCACATCCTTAGGAATGTTTACATTCCCAGAGACAACACTTCAATTTCAAAATTGGTTTTTAGTGATTGTTCCTGAGGCACATCTGACTTCAAAATTAATCAGTTCCACTGCTTCACAAGGGTGTGGTGTGAAAGTACAGGGAATACAATCTGTCAACCTGGAAGTGAAGCTGTTTGGAAGAACCTTCCAATGATATTGTCAGAAAGAGATCAATGTAAGAGAGCCCATCCTGGGAGACATGTCCTAACTCTTCTAGATATTGTGTATTATTATAATTAGGAAAAACAGTAAAATAAGGCAATGTATCAATAGACATTTAGCAAAAGCCTGTGATACTGGTTCTTGTGCTAATTTAAAACTAATGGTTATTTTTTTGAAAAATAAAGTACAGGTTAAACCACACATACTTCTCTGATTTGGCTAATTCCTTCTATTCTCTGCTCCACTTCCATTAATTTATTCTTTTGATTTAAGCCCAGCTGTAGCCATTTGTAACCATTACTTCTACATTAAGGTAGAGATTTATTATAATTCTGAAGATAGTCTGCCCTTCTAGAGTTATAATTTGTGGCCTTTGGAATGAATGTATTTAGTGCACCTCCATCACACTTCACATTTATCAATAAATGCAGATAGGACATGCTCATATAAGCATAGAGCTGTTTTCTGCAATCTGGATGTTTTCCAGGTGTGTGGATCTCATAATTCCCTTGCTAGGCTGACTTGGGATTTGGGGATTAATGACTACCTGTTTGCAGGGCTTCCACATTGGGAAAAGTTGTACCATTGCCATACAGTCTTGCAAATGTCCATCCTTTTTTCAGTTTTCAGAAATTAAGTCCTGATGTCCACTTGCCTATAAGGATTGTACCTCCTGTGAGCACTCTGAATAATATAGCCATGAAAAATCATACGCAGTCATTCCATCTGAAACACTCATGCAATAAGTGACGCAGCTTAGGAGATTCTGGATTCTCACAGAATGTAAGTGGGTGAGCACATTGTACTTCAGTAGGTCACAAGACAAACAAGAGGGTTTCTATTAAAAGCCCATTGAATAATAGATCCGTGATTCATTCTGTGGGGCATACTCATTCTTTTGGCACCACCTCTGTGTTTCCTAGTTTCATTATGGCTCAGTATCAAACCCGAAGTTCCCTGACTCTAAGAAGTATCTCCCTTGGAACGTCCCCAGCATTGTTTTACCAGCTATTATACTGCAGTCATAATCTCTGTTGCAGCTTTTATGTTTTCAATATTTTGTGTTCATCAAATTGCCTTTGAATGAACAGTTTCTATTTCTGAAACTAAACAGACAAGCAAAGATTTCATTTGACATCATTTAGGAAGAAGGCTTATTCTGTTCTGTTCATTTTCTTTAGTTGCCTTCTTCTATTGTTATGTGTTATGTGAATTTCGTTGTATGTATATACTGTATATATATCTACAATGACAATAAAGTATTATCATTATTGTTGTTGTTGTTGTTGTTAACAATAATAATAACAGTAATTAATCATTAATTATTATTAGTCTGTATTGTCATTAGGAAAACCCTTCAGGAATTAAGTTTATGGGAAGAATAGTTGATTTTACAACTGTGTATCTATCTATCTATCTATCTATCTATCTATCTATCTATCTATCTATCTATCTATCTATCTATCTATCTATCCATCCATCCATCCATCCATCCATCCATCTATCTATCCATCCACCTATCAATCTTTCAGGACTAAAATTCACACTCTTCTGGTTTTTATTCTGATGCCTTAATCATTACATGAAATATAAAATTTAAGTGGCTGGGCAAAATTGAGAGCCAAGACCGAAGTGAATTTATTTTATTATATATTTCATTATTGTTTTTATATCACTCTATTGTTTTCAAAAAAATATTTTGAATTCTGATCATTGCCTGGATACATTCATCATGGAAGGAAGGAAGGAAATGGAGGGAGGGAGGGAGAATTATAATAGAAAAGCAATAGTAGATAAGAAAATAGTGCAGAAGAGAATAATGAGATGAAAGAAAACAAGAGGGAGAGGGAGGAAGACTCCAAAACATCTTGTGAACTCTGTGGCTAAATAGCCCCTTAATCATTGCTTTCCTTTTGTACAATCCCTTATTTTAAAACTGATCTTGCAGTAAACACTTCTTCAACAACACTGTCATAACCATTTAGAAATTGTCCCCCATTCTCAAACTGCTCTCAGGACAGGATCTGGAGAAGCAAGACCTGAGACAAATATTTACCAGGTTTTAAATACTGTAATAAATTTTATAATTTAAAGAAGGAAAGTTGTGGATCATGAAATGTGCCCTTTCTGCTGCACCACCTGTTCTCTGGAACATTGCCTCTCTTGAGATTAGGATATCTCTGACGCTGTGGCCTTTTTTAAATGCTAAGAAGACCTGGTTATAGGTATTGAGGTTCCAAGAGGGCTCCATTTTCTGGTGCATTAACACTGACAGATTGTAATATCTATTGGATACTATTTGTATTGAATTTCTTTTTGTATTGTGTTTTATTTGTTTTTATGATAGTTTGTCACCCAGTGTCACCCAGTTTGAGATGGGCAGCTACACAAATTTATTAAAACCCACAAAGATACAAATAATAAACAGACAATTTAATCCTCTTAGAATCCCCAAGAAGCTATAATTGTGGATTGAATCTTTTTCTGATATTGACAGGATGTGTCACTGCGTTTGTTTTGAGTTTGTCTGAGGAGCTTTCCACAGATGTTTCCAAAATAAGCTGGGCTGGTTATCAAGTTTCCATAGTAACAAGATATGAGTGTCTTGTGAAGTTCTATTTTACTGCGCATGTGTGCAGGGGAGGAGTTTTATTTCCTCTTCATCTTTCATTATTGTTTCTTTAACTTGCTTAGTAGGATGGTACTGCTGTTTCTTTGGTTTCTTAGTTATTTTGTAAATAAAGTATGCTGGCAACAGAAAAATACGATCCATTTGCTATAATTTATAAAACGGAATGTTTTCGTTTTGACATGGTAGCAGAGGATGGTTTATCTTTGTTTTGGATTGCCAGCTAATCTGTGGTTTTGATAATTAGACTACAAAGTCTGAGGATTTTGTAATTAATTTTGATAAACTCTATAATGCCAAGAAAGAAAGGCAAAGCAAAGCAGAGAGCTCGGTCGGCAGAGGATTTATTGTCATTTTCTGAAATTCCTGAAGAGATAAGAAGTCCGCTGGCTACCATAGGAGGAGGAAGCTGCCGTAGGAGGACAAGATAGCAGATCTGTACCAAGTTTTATTTATGATGCATGCTATCAAACTCAGCCTGAGAATCCAGAATATGAAAAGCTTGGAGCTAAACCTAAAGTTATCCAGGCAGCTGATAGTTTTTCACCAAAAGAGAAAGGTGAAATTTATTATTCTTCATTAAGTCCTGAGCCAACAATGAGTCAGAGAGCTATGCAGGATTATATGCAACAAATTGCAGTTTTTGAACAAAGCCTACAGCAAGCTAAGGCCTATGCACTGTCTATTCAGCGAGATAGGGGTGTGATTAGAGTTCCTGAGTCCTCCATCTTGCCTTCTTCATTGAAGCCAAGGATCTACCCACAAATTGATCACATGGGAGTGGTGTCAGACCAATCAGAGCAGAGAGCTATGCCTACATCACAGATACCTCGTGATATGTCTCGTGATGCTGACTCAGTTGAAAGAGCTTCTGCCATTTCTAATGTTGCAGCACCATCTGCTGGTGATTTGCATGAAATACAGGAACAATTACAAAATTTGCAAAGTGCATTTACAAAGTTGTCAAGGAGTCAGTCTGCTGTTCAGATGTCTCCATCAAGCCAGCAAGTGCCGGCACCTATGCCAGCCTCAGCGCCTCCTGGTGTCCAAGCAGGCATTGCTCAACCAGTGCAGGTTATACAAGTTCCTATTCAACAATCTTCTGTCACCCCACTGACTGGTGATTCTAAATTAAAGTGCTCAGGACAGAATTACAAGGCATGGGTCAGTGAGATTGGTATTTTACTTCGGAGAGAGGGTACCTACTGTATGGTGTTTAATCCTCCACCACAGCCTTGGCCTCCTGATATAAGAGGATTGGACATTAAAGCATGCACAACGTTATTGATGTCAATGGACACTGATTTGCAGATTACTTTTTCACCTGATGCAACAGATTTGGGCTCAATTAGAAACATGTTACCAGCCTATTTCAATTGAATCTACATGTTTGCTCTTGATTGACTTTCATGGTTCGAAATTGAAATCTGGTGTATCTATTGGAGAACATTTGACTAAACTGAAAGGAAAGAGAAAGGAGCTTGCTGAACATGGTTATGTTGTGGATCATTTTCAAATGATCGGTGTTATTATTAACTCTTTGAATTATGAATAGAAATATGCCATTTCAAAGATTAATCAAGTGCCTATTGCTCAGTGCACAGTTGATCATGTATGCAGAAGAAGCATTCATGCATGCCACGCCACATTTGAGAGGACCGACTGCATCACGAGCTCTGAATACGAGGTGAAATTTCCAAGGAAATGCCTTCATTCCAAGGATGCCAAGATGCTACGTCTGTGGTCATTTGGGACATATCGTCTGTGATTGTCCCCAGCGATCTCCAGCACCTGTCACATACCAGCCCAGAGGAACAGATTCCAGAAGCAAGGGCAGAGGTGAAAGATAAGGTCATCGTGGCTCCAGGCGTGATCTACAAACTCCATACATCACATTGGCGTTAACCAATGAAGGAAGTCCGGATTATGACAGAAGACATCTCTGGACTTTGGATAATGGAGCAGCAGTGCATGTTACCTACAGAAGGGATCTTTTCACAGAGATGCATGAGCCTGAACCTGTGTGAACTGTACACTTTTTCAAATAATACTGTTCAGGTCAAGGGAAAAGGAACTGTTTATATTGAAGAAGATGCTGACTGGTCCAGAATTCACTCTAATGATCCTGGAGTTTATTTTCCTAGAGATGATGTTACACAGTCTGATGATTGAGATTATCAGGTGGATATTCCATCAACTAGTTCTTCTCAACCAGAGGTTCTGTCTTCGCAAGCCGTCGATGCTGAGGCTAGCGACGAGGAAGAAGACGAGGACGAAATGGAAGAACAATGGACCGTTGTTCCGAGATGTTCCAAGAGGGTCAAGAAGGGGATCCCTCCGCAGCCGTTTTCATAGCAATTGACAAAAGCAATCTTACCTTGGCATAGGAAATGAAAGCTGAAATGGATAGTCTAAAGCAACTCAAGGTGTGTACACTTGCAATTCCTACTGGATGAAGAAAAGGTTTTCCAGGTTCCGGAAGCAAGAAGGGGATACCTAGCTATTAAACAAAAGTCTTTATGGTCTGAAACAGTTTGGTTTAATGTAGTGTTTATGTTTTACTGACAAACTAAATTTAAAGGGTTTTATTAAATCCGAAACTGATGAATGCGTGTTCACAAAAAAATCTGGGAATGCATATGAGATAATTTGTTTATGTTGATGACATTGTTAATATTGGTCCAAATAAGCAAATGAATGAGAGTTTTGCTAACTTTGCAGAAATATTTTATATTGCAGTTATTAGATTACATCAACAGGCCACTTGCAGTTGTTCAGCATGAATACCTGAGTAAGAAGATGTGCCTTACCTGATGTCAGCTCATCAGACAAAGAAGGGGGTGTCACTGCGTTTGTTTTGAGTTTGTCTGAGGAGCTTTCCACAGATGTTTACAAAATAAGCTGGACTGGTTATCAAGTTTCCATAGTAACAAGATACGAGTGTCTTGTGAAGTTCTATTTTACTGCGCATGTGTGCAGGGGAGGAGTTTTATTTCCTCTTCATCTTTCATTATTGTTTCTTTAGCTTGCTTAGTAGGATGGTACTGCTGTTTCTTTGATTTCTTAGTTATTTTGTAAATAAAGTATGCTGGCAACAGAAAAACACGACCCATTTCCTCTGATTTATAAAACTGAATGTTTTTGTTTTGACAAAACATAATGTAACATAATGACCTAGAATCCAAAATTACTAATTATGAATGTGCACAAGTTTATACAACATACCAGTAGCCTGTACAAGTCCTTTTTTCTTCTTTTTTTACTGCTGTGGCTTACAATATGGATTGACATTTTGTACTTTTTATATGATCTTCAAAGTATTTAAGTCCTACTTGCTGATTTAAAAGTTTGATAAAAATAATTAACACCTATTGTGATGAAATGAAATCTGCAGTGGAACCCATGCAGAGCATAGCAGGATAATAGGATGTTTCCTAAATTTTGGTTTTTTTTTTTTTTTTTAAAGAGAGAGCAAGAGAATGTGAACAAGAAATGAATGAATCCCTCTCTAATAATTGTAACAGGCCAACCAAATTTTCTATGGATCAGCAGATGAAATAAAAAGACCATGTGCCCTATTTTACAGAAGATTTTTCTTAGTTTTAAATAGTTTTGTAATTATGTCTGACTGAAAAATTAAATTGGCTGACTGAGTGATTAATCAAAATGTAAAAGATGGCAAGTATGATGAAGTGAGAGATCTGCCTCTCCCTCACAAAAGACCTAAGCCTTAGATTGAGGCCAGGGCTTTCAAATTCGCAGCCTGTGGGCTGGAGGCATCTGTGTTGGCCCTGCCCAAGCCCAGTTTAGTGAAAGAGAAACATACTGTGACACCACCATGATGATGTGAGTTTGGCACCCCTGATCTAAGTGAACAGCCAGGTCTTCACTGCTTTCTGAACAATAGCAGAGGGAGGGGGCATCCAGAACTCAATGGTGCAAATAGATGGCATTGTTTAATCGAAGGAACCTGGAGCTTCAATCCTGGAAGATCAAATCAGCTTAAGACACTATGGGAAACTTGTAGTTCTTATGCCATTCAGAGCATTACAGAAAACAACCAACATCTTGAATCACACCTGGAAGCAAACTGGCAACTGGCACAGCTCATGAAGCAGCACAGTTTAATGGGCATATTGAGGCATGTTCATCGTTGCTCACATTGTTACAATGCTGGATTAGGTAGTCTTCAAGTACAGCCCCATGTAGCTTGTTTGCAAATATGCAATTTTTTTCTTTTCTTTAGGTTTTTTTCCCTACTGGTTCAATAAGAGAAAAGCTTTTAAATTCAGTATGTGCTAAACAATCAGAATTGCTGCGGCTATTTACTTACAAGCAGAAGTAAAAAAGCTGGCCTTAACTGCAGAATTAATTAAACTGATTATTTTGCTAATCTATAAATGCAATGCACATTATGTTGGAAACTCTGAAACATAAAATTGCTGCAGTCCTTATATGTGAAATGGTCCTTTAAGGAGCAGAGGTGGGAGAAATATAATGACTATTGCAATGTCTTGAACTCTGTTTAGTATTAATGCATGTACCTATATTGAAAGCCAAGCAAATCATTTTGAGACCGAAAATCTCACAAAAATCTTTCATGGCATCTAATATCAAAACAACAAAATTAAATAAGTAACATTGTGTTGCCCTTCTATGGCACCCAGACTTTATTCCCAAATATGTCTGTTTCATTCTGTCTTACTGTAGAAATGACTCAGCTGCTTTCAAAAAACAAGCCAACAAATCATCCTGCTTACAAAGGATGCTAGGCCCTGATACACTGATGGAAAGAACATTGCATTCTATGAATATTCCTCAGCAACAGAGAATTCATGGTGTTTTTGCAAGACCTGAACTCCTATAACGTACATAGCAGGGAGGTGTTGCAGCACAATATGGATATGTTATGAAAGACTAAAATAAAGTACAGGTTTCTTCCACTCACAATTGCTTCCCCCGTTCTCCAGAAACACTTCTCAAGTTTCAAGGCAACCATCTATACCACCACCAATTTCAAAGGGCAGAGAAGATGACTTCATGCAATCAAAGCCCTCTCCAGCTGACTAGGAGAACAGAACTGCCACATCCAGCTTCTGTTTTGTTTAACATGTCACTTATCAAAACTTTTTCATTGGAAGAAGGGACTGCAGAACTGACAAGTCTTTTAAAAAAAAATTATTTGTGTTTTCACAAAACATAAGAAAAATAAAACATATTTTTTTAGTGAACAGCATGGTTCCAGGTTTTCACAAAGTAGTGGGATTCAAAAAATTTTACTACTGGTTTTGTGGGTGTGGCTTGGTGGGCATGGCAAGAGAAGGATACTGTAAAATCTCTAGTCAGAGGTGGGATTTTCTCCGAACTACTCAAAATTTCTGCTAACGGTTCTCCAGAACTGGTCAGAACCTGCTGAATACCACTCTGCTTCACAAGGCCCCTCTTTCCTTAAAACAACAGAAACAACAGGGGAAACTATGGAGATATAACTTTTGCAGAATGGGAAGATGAGGAGCTAAGAGCAAATTTATATAAGAATTCCCACTAATGGGAAAATAGTTAGCCTCCAAGCTCTATGACAGGCATATCAAACTTGCATCGTCAGGTTATCACGTGATGTATCATTTTTTTCCCCTTCACTAAGTGTGGCATGGGTATGGGCAGCACGTGATGCATCCGGCCCACAGGCCACGAGTTTGACAGCCCTGCTCTGTGAGAAAGCAGATTTCCTTTAAAACTGCAGTAAAGCCCATAAAAAATCAGCTCAATTGCCAAAACTAAGAAAATGTACTGAAGAAAATGCATTTTAAAAGATCCATCCATAAATATTTTCACTCCTGCAGATTTGTTGTTAGTAACTCAACTGCTATAGCAGAGTCAAACGGAAATGAAGAATCATGGCCACTCATGTAACCTAAAACCTTGAAGCGTTTCCTTTAGAAGTGATGTTTCAGCATCAAGAAATCCGGCTAGACAGAGCCAAGAGGATCCACTACTATTTCTGGAAACAAGATGGCACCTAGTTTTGGAAATGTTGGGTTGGAAGAACGAACCCATGGTAAAACCATATGTCTGTTTATCACAACATGATATCATGGTGACAGTCAATTATTTTGCTCCCAAGCTGCATTTGTTTGATACTCTGCTTAGTAACCCCGTTTAGCTGCTTCAGCTAGTTTGTTTGTTTGTTCATTTAGAATCTCTGAGAGGATGCCTTTACTTGTACTAGATAGAAATAAGAGAGTGGGATTCCCCCTGCTGCTGTGCAACATCTCTATTAGATATTTGCTACATGTATTCAGCATAGATGCTTTGAAGCATCAAGTCCACAAAAAAGATGAAAGAACTTCAGCAAACGATGGTTATCCAAATTGTAGGTCCTTTTTCTGTTTGTTTTAATGTTTTTTTAAAAAAAGACTTTTAAAAGAGAGAAAAGAAAAAGCATATATGCAAAAATAACAGGAATAAGATTTTATTGCCCTTCCACTTCCTTTGACCTCTGCAAATTGTAATTTGATCCCAGCACAAAATTAATTTGTAACTTTAAAAGAGAGTCTCAGAAAGCACTGTTCTGGACACTATATTAATTTGTGTTAGTTCAGTTTATGGGTATAATATTTTTTATTTATTTGCTTAAACAAACATTTATGAATGAGCAAAGGCAAGAAGGGAAGGATACCAAGGTTTTAAGCAGTATTTCTATTTAAATATAACTCCTGAAAATTTAAAATGTCTTTCAACAAAAAATAATATTTTAATAACTACTTCATAACTCTAATATGCCTAATATACAGCATATAATGATTCTTGGCAGAAATGTGTAGTTGAGCCATGAAGTTATATTAAAGTTTCATCAATTACAAAAAACTTAAATCTGAAGTCAATATTTTAAAGAAATATTACACAATAATTATATCCAGCCTAATTCTTAAAAGAATTTCTTCAGATTGCTTCCCTCTGATGTCTTTAATAATTTTAAGAAGTTAACATTCCTTTTTAGAAAGCTGTGAAGTTCACATTTAAAATTACACATTGTAATAACTAATGTCATTCAAACAAATGGTCATTCCAGGTAGAATGAATTCAAAATTAGATTTAAAAATTTAAATTGTTGCTTTCTATCCCTATCTTCTATCCAAGTGGTTGGGATCTCCATTATGCCTACTGATAAAGAAACCTTTTCACTATGAGAATGGAGATGAAATTGATTGAAAAAAAGCATTGCCTATTCCCTGTCTTCTTTCCACTGCATAAAGCTGAAGGATAGCCTAGGATTAGAGTGGTAAATAAGACTCCCGCCTCAGACAATTCACACTGGGTGATAGTCAGGTTTTTCCACGCAGTATTTTTTTTACAGCAATTGGTTATCAAAGTTATCTGAGTTTTTGATAGTTTGAATATTATTTTTCATAAGATGTTCATCCTGATTATGTCCAATAATGCAGGATAGTCAGGAATATATTAACAAAATGGATAATACAATATAATTAATTTATCTTCCCTGATGTCCAAGTTAAATAACATGTTCAGGGGAACATCAACTGTCAAAATAAAGCACCAGACCTATATTACAGAACAGAGCATATTTCCTAGGAATGTGATTGGTTTACTGTTAAATAAGAGATGTTTATGCTTAGATGAGCTATAGCTCATATATATATATATATAGACACACACATACATACATATGAGCTACAGCTTCATTTACATTTGCAATCAGGTTTCTCAAAGCTTTAATGATTAGAAGAGATTAGAAACAAAAAAAAAAACATGTTTCAAAAAGATCACCTAAGAGAAGATATGTAACTCACCAAGAGGCAAAGCAAGGTTGTCATTTACCTGCTGAAATGGAGAAGACACTGTCGACAAAAGAGGTTTGAGACAAAGCCCAGCAGAAAAAGACCTGAAGATAAAATCCCAGAGCAATCCAGCTGAGGATAGCCATTCTGGCTGCGAGCTGTACGATTTCTTGACCACTGTCTTTTCTGCTTGCCTTTCCTCCTTCAGCCTCTCACTGGTTCGAGATGTTTATGTGTGCATGTCTCTCTCGTCTCTCTCTCTCCCTCTCCCTCTGTTCTTTAGGGAGAAAGAATGCTAACCATTTCCCATTAAATCTTCTCCTTACACTAGACAGGGCTATATTTAACTCAAGCATTGGATCAGATGCCCCCATCACAAATACCAGCTATTAAAACATAGCCAGAGCACTAATGAAGCGAGGGAGGGTGTGGTATGAAGCTGAGTGGGAAAGCCATGTCTCTGATTGATAACTAGATGATCACTGAGCTAAATCCATTCATGAATGAAGATAACTCCATTAACAATTTCAACATCTGGGACATGCAGTTACTAACCTCATGTTTTTTTCACAGCGTATCCATAATTCATTTCAAAACTTCATGTGATTTAACACATTAAATTGAGGAAGTAGAGTACTATTCAACATTAAGTGCCAAGGCCTTCAGCCTGGTGCCCACAAGCACCAATGTGGGAGCTTGGAAGGGCTAATTAACATTTTGGTAAATTGGTGCTTTGTACATGTAATGGGTTTTCTCTCCAGAACCTTTGTCAATGCATGCTTTATTTATTTTGTGTCCAGATCAAATCATAAACCACCAAAATGAAGCCACCTTTTTGGCTTTAACATTGGGCAGAAATTTATCTCTTTTAGCATATTCTTTTGATAGTAATTAATGGACCAACAAATGAGCTGAACTCCGCATCTCTCCACATTCGCACATGGTGGTGTTATTCAGCCACAATTTGGTCTTACATTTCAGTACTCCTAAGAATGCTGATACTATGTTTTTAAAATTTCAAATAATCTAATAGTACAAAAGGGTTGGAGATCACTTTTCTAGTAAATATCATTAAGTCTGAATTATACTTATTGTAATGATGCAGCAATAGCCCTCTTCAACAAAAGTATTTTGAATTTTCAGTAACTAAAATAAAAAGGTTTCTCAATCTGTTTAAAACTTTCCATCTTATAAGAAATTTTGTATGTTACAAATGCACTTCATGTTCTATATGAATTGTGAATCAGAATTTGCCCTGGCCCTCATCCAAATCCTTTTTCTGCAACCCTTTAGTAAGAAAACAACTATATTATTACTGAAGGGCAAAATGTTTTTCAGGGAAACCAGTCTTCAGTTATGGGGAAGACCTAGTAAACTTCTAAGGAATGTCAGGGTCTCTAAATAGAACAGTTTGGAAAGTACTGCTCTAAGGGATTAATTCTTTGGCCAAGTTGCAATGATGCAGATATGCTGGGGTCTAGATTATTGTTGTTATATCTGAAATATGGATAAGAAAGGACATTTTATTTCTACTTATTAGTACGGCATTTTCTATATGACTCTCAAGTTCAGACAGAAGCTATTAAACTTTAACTCCCACCTTCAAACTTATTTTTGTGCTATTGATTTCGAAAGATCTCATAATTAATCATGATTTGGTCCAAACCCGTATCTTAGATTTTTAGATTTTCCTTTTCAAAGAGCAGAAACAGTGCAAGCAAAGGATATTGAAGTTTCGTTCTCCCTCATTCTATTATAAAAGAACTACTGGTATAACCAAGCCATCTCTTGGTTACCAGTGAATTCTGCTATGAAAGATCAGTAACTGCATGCCAATTATAGGTATAGCTGAAGGGTACCATTCTTTGTGCCTAACTCACTGATAGACTGCAGCTTACAAGGATAAAAACCCAATATAAAAAGCAATAAACCGCTACTCCACCCATCCCGGCAACAACGGTCAAAGGAGTCATTTGATGTGTTCCATCCTACTCTGAGGACCCCAAGTCCATTGGCAAAACTAGATCTTTAGGGCCTTGTGAAAATATGTCAAACTGGGGGCAATCTTATCTCTGCAGGGAAGATGTTCCACAGAGAGCAAGCAACCACAAAGGAGGACTTTCTTGTTGGTTCCACTAGGTAAACCTCCTTAGGGAATGAACCAGTAGCATTTCCAGCTTCCCTATTCTGGTGGATCAAGTAAATGTGATCGAGAAAAGACAGTCTGTCAAGAAACCCGATCCCAAGTCATATAAGGCTTTGAAGGTGAATATCTTGCTTATTCTGACTTTTACTTCAAGGAATGAGACATAGGTGCAACAAACTCTTACAAAAGATTTCAAAATAAAACCAAGCCAAATAGTAAATCAAGAAATACAAGTGATTCTAATATGTTGTTGTTTTTTCCATGCTATACTTTACAATACTTCTTTGTAAAAGAATCCCCAGTTTTCCAAGAAAACTATCTGAATCCTTAAATTCTGTATCATTATCATTTCAATTTTTGGGATCACGTAGAAACCATAAAATGTCATAGATTAGAGTTCAATAAAATACTATCCACTGATTATTTAAGGCAAGGGTCCTCAAACTTGGCGACTTTAAGACTGGCTGGGGAATTCTACGAGTTGAAGTCCACAAGTCTTAAAGTCGCCAAGTTTGCAGATCCCTGACTTAAGGAGTTCTCACTAAAATAAAATTGAAATCTCAAGTGAGATCATGAAATTCTGGGGTTTCATCATTTAAATAACTATGTAGCAGAAATACTGTCAATCACTTTTCAAAATATATTTAAATTTAATGTATTATTGTGGCTTCTTTTTGAGTTGGCAGTGTTTCAATAAAGGATTATTTGCTGCCTCCTCAATTTGAACTTGACAGCTTTTTCATCTATGGTTAAGAACGGAAGATAATGCATGGACAGCAACCTTAGTTTCCTCTGAAAGTAAACAACTTTCATTTATTAGTAAGCTCATCAAACAATTTTTCAAAGTAGGCTGCAAACACTGAGATGAAACTTCAATTTACTTAAATGTTAAAGAGACACAAAATAAGTTGGTGGTCTATTTTTTATTCTATTTATAGAGTTTGTATATTTTAAATATCATCATCATCATCATAGCATTATTCCTGCAGGTGCAAAATCCACTTTTTAGATTGACAAATACCATCTTGAATGAACAAATGCAGTTTCTGGATCCAACTTGGGTTTTTTTTTTATTATTGTATCTTGCGGTCTTTGCTTTGGCCTTCTACCTGGACACTTGCCATCTGTGTTAGACAATGCAGGCAAAAGTGGAAGGCAATGCAGACAACGGTGGAGTGTTATTCATAGGACATGGTCATACTATTGCAGGCATTTCTCCTGTATTTTCTTAGGTAGTGGTGCAATGCCCATTTGATGCTATACTGTCTCATTGCTGACATGGTCAAGAGAAACACCTAATGACCAACAAAGCATGTACATGCTCTATAAAGAGTGCTCAATGAATTTGGTGATAGCCAGCACTCAGCACCATATAAAGCTACTGGGCATACCATTGTTTTATATGCCTTCAATTTTAGATAGATTGGAATGTGTTATTACCCCTTAATTTTATTTCTTACTTCTGTTCTAGCTTTCAATAATACCAATCTTATATTACACAACTTTCCTTTTCTAACCATCATCTTTTGTCCAAATTAGTATTTCAATTTTTATTTGTTTTTTGGCTTGCCTCACAAACTCCTCACTTGGGTCTTTGTCTCTGTCTACATCTTTCCTATTTAACCTGAATATTTCTTCCATTTCTACTATCTTTTGCTGCCATCTCTCTGCGGGGGGTGGGGGGGTGTTTTGCCCAACCCCCCATCTTCTCTTTAAAAACATGTTTTTGTCCAATCCCATATTTTGGGATCTGTATATTGTCCCTGGTTTGGTTCATGTCTTTATTGTCTTCTCTTTCTTTTCTTGTTCTTCTTGTTGCTTTATCTGGTCTGTTTTTTCTTCTGGTCATTCTGTTATTTCTTCTGTTTCCTGATCTTTATTCATTGTCCCTTGATGAACATTTTCTGATTTCCCCCAGAATGTCCTGCATTGAAGTCTTTTATCTCCCTGTAATTCTTTGTCAACGTATCATAAATACTTTAAAACATCCATACTATTTCTTTTTGAAATCCAGTCATCCCCCCTCCCCGTTGCAACCTTGTCTTTTAATAGGTCCAAATATTGCTCAATAGCCTATCAGCAGTCTGACACCACCCCAGAGTCTCAACTGTCTGTAGCCTCCAAAAGCTAGCTTATAAACCATGTGTTCAGTCCTGGTGTTGCCCCTCAGGGGATGCAATGGTTAAAATTCTTTGTATCCCCACAATTAATTAGATCCATTAATGATCCAGGAAGTTTTCCAAATGTCTCCTTAAATCCATTCCATAAATTCAGTCATAGATCCTAGTATTTGGAAATCATCTGTTTTAAATGTCTTTCGTGCTCTCACAGTTAACCTCCAGGAGCCATAAAGTAAAAATATAGCACAGTAAATATAGCAGACCTCCATGTATTATGTAGATCCACTTCTGTATCCTTGTCTTATCAGTACTTCCCAAGATTGTACCTTAGTAAATATTAATAAATATTCCATTCACCAGTAGATGGTGCCATCAGCTTAGATTTCAACATTGCACAAATGACTAATCTTTATTTTCGTTTTTAAAAAAGTCAGTATTTCAAACAAGTGGTTCCAGTATTTTAAAATGCCTTACCAAAATATTGCCAATAAAATTTAGAGATCCAATCTTTCTGTATTTTAAGTATTTTGTATTCTTCTTTTTTATTCACACCCCTCCCCCCCGGTCTATAATTTTTGTCTCTATAATTAATCACCACTTTGACAAGTATTTCAAAGAGTCTCTTTTCCAGGGTTTAGTTTCTTTGGGGTTAAGTTCCAGGTTTTTTAAAAAAAGAATCGGCTCACCCAGTTCCAGTGTTCTTCTACACTGTTCCAGCACTTTATTTCTTCGGCTGCCCCAGCTTAATGGCAGTCCTAATGGCTGCCTCTCCTCTTCATCATTGGATGGGAGGAAATCCCTGGGTCCAGCTGGAGAGCTGCCACACTCCATGCCTGCAGGGTTCCCCTCCTTTGTCACCCCTACAGGGTGACTTATCTCCTAGGGGGGCCCTCCAACAAAGAGGATTTGGCGTGGGATCACAGAGATCTACCCCTCGCATCAAATACCACTGCAACGTCAAACTGGAAGCCATCTTGAATGAACAAAATTGTATCTTGCTTTGGCCTTCTACCTGGACACTTGCCATCTGTGTTAAAGTGGAAGGCAATGCAGGCAACAGTGGGAGTGTTGCCCATAGGACATGGTCATACTATTGTAGGATTTCTCCTGCATTTTCTTAGGTATTGGCGCAATGTCCATTTGATGCTGAACTGTCTCACTGCTGACATGGTCAAGAGAAACCCTAATGACCAACAAAACATGTACATGCTCTATAAAAAGTGCTCAATGAATTTGATAGTGGCCAGCACACAGCACCATATAAAGCTACTGGGCATACCATTGTTTTATATGCCTTCAATTTTAGATAGATTGGAATGTGTCACTTGTAGAATACTTCAGTGATCTTTCATTGTAGCCATACGTTGTTCACTCTTGCACTCATTTAGTCATTAATGCCACTGTCACTTTATAGATTAGAGCCTAAGTAACAGAAAATGTTGGTCTTCACTAATCTTTACCACTGACTTGTCTAGTTTGGTCTCTATGTATTCAGTCTTCTTGAGGTTGAGACACTGGCCAAATTGGCTAAGGTGATTGTTTCTTATCTGGTGGCAGCTGCGAGGATGATCTCATTGTCATAAAGCAATGCTTTGGACAATTGCAGGTCTTTTGTGATAGTATCCAGAATGAAGAGCAATGGTGATAATGCTAAGTCTTGGTGTATACCAACTTTCACAGAAAAGCTATCAGAAAGGTCTGCAGCGCATCTGACATGACTGCTTTTATTTGTAGAAAGATTTGGACTCATTTTACCAGTTGCTTGAGAACATCACAATCATGTAGAGCATGCCAGATTAGTTGATGCTAAGGCTTTTTCAAAGTCAAGGAAAACCAAGTACAATAGTTTCTCCTTTTCTCAATGTTTCTCCATTACCATGTGGATCATGAAGATGGCAACAGTCGAGCTAGAACTTTTCACAAAGCTGCATTGATTAGTACTAATGTTCATAATGTCACATAGGTGCTGGTTGAGAATCTGCTCAAAGATTTTTATTATGTGTGAAAGGAGGTGAATTGATCGATGGAGCAATCTGCTGTGTCACCTTTGTGTCTCCCTTTGAAGAGGGAACTATAACACTTGTAACCCAATCAGCATTTATGTGTCCAGAATCCACAATGGATTCAAGAAATTTGTTATCCAATTGGTTGCTTTGCCACTAAATTCTCCAGCTTCCAAATGTCTGCTTGTAGGTCATCAGGGCCTGGCACTTTTGAATTCTTCGGGTCACAAGTTCTTTTTTAACCTCTGCCAGCAAGATATGTGGGACTAGACCAACATTGGGCAAGCCATCATGAATTAGTGGGTAATAGAGATTTCACTGAAGTGCTGTTGCTGGCATTCCAGAATTTCGTGTTTGTTCTGGAGTCACCGCCTATCTTTCTTTTAACACATATATAGTGCTCATTTGCTAACCTTCATGTCCAGTTGCTTGTATAAGTCCCAATAAGTCCCAATATTTTTTTAAGTGTACAAACATATAAACAGAATTTTAAAAATTCTTATAATGAACTTGTGCACACACCAAACTGAACAGAAACTCCCTAAAAGTGCTTCCCATTTTTCAATAGTTTGTTTATAAAGCAGAGCAGTATCCCTGCCAAGCTATGTCACACACCTGAGAGCTGCATTTGTTCTTTTTCTTTCTGTGTACTCTCAAGCAGAAATAAGGCTTAACTTCTGAATTTTCATCATACACTTTTAATATTTGTGCATCTTTTATATCAGTATATTATATTCTGATTATTTTACTTTTACTAGAAATCTCAATTATCTTGTTGGAGAGAAAGGTACATATGTATCAACATATTTATCATGCTATTTCCTTTCAGGAAAAGCAATATTATGCAAAACACAAAATCAGCAAGATAAATAGTGGGCAAAATAAATGGGAAACCCAAGATAAAAAAAATGAAAATTAAAACTAATTCCAGCTTAGACCAACACAATTCACTATACCTTTTCATTGTGCTAACATGTTGATATACTGCTTCCTACAATATTATTTAAAATTCTTATCTCTCTTTTTTTTGAGGATTAATAAATTTATTTCTTATCGTTGAAGAAGTTTTAACAGAGGTTGTCAGGGTTGCTGTAGTAGTGACTGCTTATACTGGGGCTAAAAAATCTTCAAATTTCTTTTACATTACTTTTTTTTTTTCATCAGCCTCAACCATTAATAATGTTCTTGGTCCATTTCTCTGCCTTTCAATCTATTCTCCTTTCATATGCTGTATTTGTTCTGCAATAAAAAGATCAGAATCAATGTAAGTCTTATATGCTAGTCACCATGGTTTGTATTCAATCCACATTTATTTATCACCAGCTTATTCTTGGCATAATAATTTATGAATGGTATAGAAAAGTGAATACACGTGTTTTCTCTATTATGGATAATTATACTTGGAATTATGAATTAATTCAAGACAGATTAATTCTAAATCAGATCACATGAAAGCAGTGATATCACTTCTCATACTGTACCTCCCTGTTGCCCAGAGGCAGGATAAAACCAGCTGGTACTCCTGTAAATTAATATACTATGCCTTTCCACAAAGGTCATCAAGGGGTAAGAGTACATACATAAAGTTCCACTCTCAGAATAAAACAGTACTAAAACGATTTAGAAGAGTCTTGAATTCTCTTTTCTCCATCCTAGTACTGGAGAAAAATGTTTTCAGTTTGGTAAGATACAAGAAGCTCTTCTTTAAAAAGAACACACAAACAACTTTAAATTTTCCACTTTAATCTCGGACTATTTCACCTGATGTACGAAATGTAGGTTATTTATTAGGTAAAGTAGGGATCTGATGTACAGAAATCAAATCAAACATACTAACTTATACAAATTTATAAATTTGTAAAAAATGTACAGATTTGATATACTAACGTCAAACATTAGAACCACATTATAATCCCTTAGTAAGACCACACTTGGAATACTGCATCCAGTTTTGGTTGCCACAATATAAAAAAGATGTTGAGAGTCTAGAAAGAATACAGGGAAGAGCAACAAAGATGATTAGGGGACTGGAAGTTAAAACATATGTAGAACAATTTCAGGAATTCGGTATGTCTAGTCTAATGACAAGAAGGACTAAGGGTGACATGATAGCAGTGTTCCAATATCTAACAGGCTGCAACAAAGCATCTGAAGGCAGGACAAGAAACAATGGATGGATATTAATCAAGGAGAAAAACAACCTAGAACTGAATAATATCCTGACAGTTAGAACAATTAATTATTGGAATGACTTGCCTCTAGTAGTTGTGGATGCTCCAACACTCAAAATTTTTAAGAAGAGATTGGAGACCCATTGGTCTGAAATAATATAGGGCAGGGGTATCAAGTTGACAGCCTGTGGGCTAGATGATGTCACACACAGGCCACACCTACCCCCAGCACCGTGAATGGGGAAAATGTCACAAAACATCATTTGACAGCAATGTGATGCAATGAGTTGGACACCTGTCATATAGGATTTCCTGCTTGAACAGGATTTGGCAGTAAAGGATCTCCAAGGTCCTTTCCAGCTCTATTTTGATTCTGATTCTAATTCAAACAAATAAACAATTGCTTTTTTTTTTACTTTTAAAAGAATCCTGAATAAATGGCGCCCTCTGGTGATTTTATCTAGGCTTTGAAGAAAGATTTATTCCCCAAAGAATTGTACAAAATAGATGTTATAAATTGCAGATCACAATTAAAACATATCCAACATCTTTCCAGATTAATATACATAAACATGTAATATAGATACATAATCTTAGTATTTTAGCACTAAAGTATAAATTAATCAAATGCTTTCATATAATAATTTATTTGGTTTTGGGTTTTTGCCAACTTCTGCATGGTACCTATGAAAAAATTCATAACAATATGACTTCTTTAAAAAATGTGTATGGCCGCCCAACTTAACACAAACTCTGTGATAGGCAATAAAAATTTGTAAAGCATACTACAAAACCAATTAAAACAGTAAACATAGATAAGAATGCAAGAATACAAGTGACAGAGAGAACAAGGCAATTTGAAAAAAGTATTTATTCGGTGTTCTAAAAGTGCAACAATTAGAATCAGCATGCAAAATGCATATTCCAGCCCTTTTAAGCAACTGTGGATTTCAACAGGAGTTAAACCATACATCTAGAATGGTACATAGTTTGGCAAGATTCCTCTAATAAAAGGCACAAAAAGAACTCTGTTGCATTTCCATACTGTAAAATTATATCAAAAGCAAATCAGTACATTATGTACCTCATTTTTAAGATCAATGGGCAGGCATTAAAGTAAATGCTTTCAAAAGTTAATACGAGCAGTGGAAAAAGAAATAAGCTAGACGTTAGGTGTCTTTTATCTGCCGAAATGGCAAATGTAGATCTGTATGTAATTAGCAATACTTCCTTACACATAGCAATCAACACAATCATTCAATTTGTAAGAACAGCTAGCAACTGTAATTATGCTGTGGAATCTGGACATCTGTTGAGTTTACATAGGGATCTTGCTAGTCTTCTGTTACATGTTAGAACGAGTCAGCCACTGAAAATCCTGAGAATAGAAAGGAGTAGCAATACTCAACATTTCAGGATAAGAAGCTATAAGAAATCTTATAGAGACACAAGGTATAGCAGACTGTAATGTTCAAGGATATACTGAAAAACTTTCTAAACATCAATCACTTTGTAAATGTTTAATAAAAGCAATATCCTGATCTATTCTTCAGGACTGGTCAAATAGTAGAAGTAATGTTAATGTTAAAAAGTCAAGAATAATGACAAATTCCACAAACACTTACTTGCTTTTTTCTGTCTGATTGTGGGTTGATCATGACATTAAGAAGAGAAGGGACAAGCTTTTCCGCTAAGCTTATTTTCAAGGCAGCTTGTAATTCTTCTGGTGTTTGTACAAAGTATCCTTTGCCACCAAAGGCAGACATAATCTGTTCATAGCGAGCATCTGGCAACAAAGCTACTGGAGGTGCACTGAAATTAAGTAAAAGCATTTGGTTTAGGGTAGTGGGTTAAGAGTCTTAAGCAGGAAATCAAATATCATCAAAGGTCATTGTTAATTTGCTAACAAGTAAATTGGGCATTTTCCCAATGCCCCAGGGAAATTGTTCAGGACCCAATTAATTACTATGAGCATATTAAAACAGGATATTATTGAAGAAGAAATGCCAGTGGTGAAGAAACAGCTTTTTGATCTCTTCTGTTCAGTTTCAAAGCATTCTGGATAATTTCAACAATGCAAAGTATACCTCATTCTGGGGTTCTCCTTTCTTAATGATGGCATCATTTTATTTTCAATTTTCCAGTAGGAGTTTTCCCTCTCCCAGTTAAAAACAAAAACCATGACCGTCTTTCTTTCCAGAAGATAGAAGTATTTTGGGATACTCTAGTGGTTTTGAATATTCAACTGCTCAAGCTAGTATGGCTAGTGCAGAAAGGGAAGGTGAAATTGCTACTCTAAAGCACCTAGGCCACTGTTTCCCAAAATTGGCAAATTTAGGATGTGCGGACTTTAACTTTCAGAATTTCCCAGCTAAAGCTGCTAAATTTGAGAAACATTGACCTAGAAGGATGACCACAACAGAGCAGGTTTGGGGGTTGGGGAGAGGATGCTACTGCTATATGTAGCACAGGTAATCTCAGTTAGTGTGAGAAGTAGTAAAACATGGCACCCTTATTTCATTTAACTCATTAGAGTTTGATGATGTTGAAACAATTATGTTATTTTATTATATATAACTTTTAATGCTTTAAGTACAACATCTGATTTGTAAAAGCAAGAAGTTAAATATTGTAATGCCAAAGTCAATGCCAAAGTACTTACTATGTAGAAGGTTCTCCAAGTTTCAGCATATCCTTCCATGTGTTTGAGTCCAAGCCAGTGTATATTCCATTGTTGTTGATTATGATTATAATGATTGGCAAGTTTTGCCTGTAGTGATTAATAGAAAGGAACCCATCTGAAGGACAACTTTCCATTTAAAGGAATTTTTTCTAACTATAATATGGTAGAAACTCTCACTTTGTATAGCAAAAGGTTTTTGTTTTAAAATAAAATTTGGCAGTACAAAAGTTTTACCTGCAAATAGTCTCCACTTCCATACCAGAAAAACCAAATGCACTATCGCCTTCTATACAGATCACTCGTTGCTCAGGATTACAGGTTTTAGCAACTATGGCAGCTGCAATTGCAAAACCAAGTCCAACTCCCATTGTCCCAAAGGTACCAGCATCTAGCCTACAAAGAAGAAAGTTACAGTATTTGTTTAAATCATAGCATGTTTTCTGTTGGAGGTTTCTTAATTCATATCCACCATTCTAACAAATCAGCATTTCAAAGATTTTCTATGGTCTGTTAATTACAACACAACTTCTTTAGCTGCTTGCTTTTTTGAATTATGAAATTTCAAAACTCATGCTGATTAAACTGAAGTAATGGACATGGCTATAATTCTCTCTTCCTCAGGTCCCTTTTTTCTAATCACACCAGTATCATAGATCAGCAGTCGCCAACCAGTGGGCCGCGGCCCACTGGGGACTGCAAGAAAATTTGGTGGGCCGCGGAGAAATCTTACCCCCAGAGCATCCCCCCCAAAGCAATTAATGCAGGCTACACAGAAACACAAGGCTGTGCCGCCCACATGGCTCGTGGGAACCCTCCCCTCCCACTCACTCCTTACCCAGCAAACTTGCCTGCTAAATTGTTATTTTTCCTTTTTCCGACCATCGTCTATTCTGCTGTGCCGGGAGATTTAATTAGTTAGGAAGCAGGAAAATGGTTGGATTTCTAGCTAGTCTTTAAATCTTTGGCTCTGCTTTTAAGCACAGCCGAACCTCCCTTAGCATTGAAGGTTCTATTATTCAGTGCAGATTCATGGCAAACAAATTTGAGAGACTGAACTAGCCGATGGCAGAGAGATTGATCGCTGAATGGTTCTGTGAGCAACTCAATCTTCTTGTCTACTTTGCCTGATTTTGGGTAAAAGCTGCTCTTTTTAAAGAAAAAATTCAATATTTAACATACATGGTGTGTTTTGAGTTAATTTTGTGAGTTTGCTTGCTAGCAAATTTTATGTGACAGACTGAGCTAGCCAATGGCAGATAGATTTCTGAATGAATCTGTGATTCTGTGAGCAACTCAATCTACCTATCTGCTTTGCCTGATTTTGGGTACAAGTTGCTCTTTTTTTAATAAAAAAAATTCAATATTTATATAAATATTTATAATATTTACATACAAGCCATGCCCAGCCAGTCACATGACCACAAAGCCACACCCACAAATTAGGCCACGTCCACAGAACCAGTTAGTGATCCCTGGGATCTAAAATTATGAGTTTGGTGGTCCAAAAGGTTGGCAACCCCTGTCACAGATCACTCACTTCTGCTTTAAAAATCCCACTGTCCAATGCTTACATATATATTTATTACTGGTTGGTTACAATCAGTTGTTCAGTAACTATTCAAAACTGCACTAATCCAAGGAAAGTTGCAACCAGTCTGTGAATCTGCCACTGTCATAGCCATGTCATGTGATAACAAACTAGGCATCTTGTGAATATGATGTTGCAACTAGCTACAATCACGATTGCCATTTCTTCCTTTTCTACCAGCTATGCATAAGCAAAGGAACAAGGAAGCTGATAGGGAAGACTATAAGTTGCTCTTGCACCACCTTTTCTCTCAAGAACTCTGCTATGTAGCACCTCCCACCCACCTATACTCCCTAATATGTGCCTGCCTGCAACATCCCCACCAACGATCCCCACAGCCCTTCTAGCTATCCCTATGCTTCCTATCATCTGCTGTGATGACCCAGAGTATATCAGAAATATAACCAAAACCAAAACGTAAATAAAAGTCCTTTAATGCCTTCAACTTGGCTTCACTGTTTAATTGTTCGCAGTGGAGGAGTGAACTATTTTCAAAATAACATTTCAAAGGAAAGATACACAGTTCAAATTCAAAGAGCCAATAATGAAGCAAAAAACAAAAACAAACCGCACTGAATGAAGTTCCACAACAGACCAGGACAGATAATTGCCAACTTCAGGAAGATAACCATGTACAGTCCGTTGGAAGAACGTCAATCAAGATAAACCTTCTTTAGGAATAAAACACTAATTTGTCTCCAGCGTCTGTCAGCACGCAGGTCCAAATTCTTATACAAATCTCACACCTGCAACCCATGAAGAAGATCATGGCCCTCTCCTCCTGAGTGGACTACGTTTTATCCTGATCCTCTCCTCCATGCATGCCCTAGGATGGATAGAGGATGGGCCTGGGTCCTCCTCTGATTGCTCAGCCGGCCTCTGCCCTTCCCCAGCCTCCTCCACCACCTCTGGAGTCACACTTTACTCCCTGTTGGCTGTTCCTTCTCTTCCTCAGAGTCAGTCTCCACCAGGGGCATGACATCTGCCCACAGCACCCATGCACCACCAACAGCACTCATGCACCGTAGCACTTGTTTGTTGTACCCTTACTCACTCTCACATTCCTTGTCTGGAACTTCCTCTTCCTGCTTAACAACCTATGCTATACTTGAGTTATAACGGTAACCAGGACTGCTATTGCTAAACAACATGATAGTAGCTTTACAAACACGTGGCTTAAACAAGGAAATTTCCAATCCCACTTATCATAATAACCTGAGGACTAACAGAACTGGTTAGCAAAGTATTACTCATATACTTCATCTAATGAAAAGACTATGTGCTTTAAAATTTGAGATTAAATACAGAACTTGTTTCAATTTACATCATACTGGTATGTTTGATGAATTTGTTTTGCTGAAGATCACCAGACTGATTATAAACAAGACTGACATTTCTTCATTTTATACACATATAAAACATATTGGTGAATGTCTGCTTTAGATGGATCTAGATTAATTGAACCAAGATTAAATTATCAAATTAAAAGTTACTGTTTCTGTTAGTTTTTTGCTGAAGTTTCAATTCAAAGAATAAGTAAATAAATTTGATTTAAAATAATTTTTATTGATTCTGGATACAAATTCTTGGGAAGAATTCTTGGGGGCATACAAAACTAGTTCTTACAATCTTTTAGATTGGAAAGAAAAATGGGTGGAAACAGTTCTTCCTATGTTCTAGAAATGTTGAATTAAAAGTCTGATAGAACAAATATTTCATTTGCAGAAGGCTGGTTCTATTTAACTACTTTTATAAATCGTATTATTTTGTAGGAAATTTTTAATTGTTAACCTGATGGTGTGGAAAAATCTATTCCTCACAAGAAACAGTACTTTTCTCCAACTCCCTGTTGGCATACTAAGAATGATATACACACTATTTTCCTTTCGTTTATATTTATCTAAGAACTTTATTTGGATGGTAAAGTATGGAGGAAAAATATAAACTGAAGTGAATAATGTGTTATCAATATGTGCTAATATCAGGAATGTATCTATAAATTATCTTTATTTGTCTTTCCAAGTAAATTGAGTACAAATTGCCAAAATATTTACTAAGAAGGAAATAATATATATTTACCTGTGCCGAGGAAGATAATTTGGGAGCATGGTGCGCCCAATATCCATTGTATTTGCTCCCTCACTGATCAGAATACAATCCTTTGGCAAAATTTCCCTCACATGATGGAATACTGTATAGTAATTCATTGGCAACTGTTTTTCTAGTGATAGTGCCTTAAATTAATGAGAAAATGAATGATGTTAAAAATCTGCTGGTTCAACTGTTCTTGAAAATTTAAAGACCATAAAATCAGAATTTTGTATTTTATGAATATTTATATGTTTTTCCCACTTGAATCTCTGATCACCAAGGGAATCTGAATGGGAAAAAAAAGAGTTTAAGGTTGACTTAATTCTTTTCATAGAAGTCATCCAGTGTCTAACAAGCCAATGTGAAGAAATAATCAATCCATTGGATTCAGTAACTGATTTCAATTGCAATAATTGCAGTCAAACAATTCCTGTAATTAGTGATCAGTTTCTAATATCCAATATGGGAATTCTTGTCCATTCTCCTTTAAGAAGACATGAAGTGATATTCATTATAGTGAAGTTAAGACAGGGACAAATTCCAGATATTGTTCTCGGATTCATGCTGGGAATATTAATGATTTTAAGTCATACCCTTGGAATCATTTTGGTTTAATGATGACCCTAGAGTACAACTGTTTAATGATGTCTAGGATACAATTGACCCTAGACATTCTTTTAATTGAACTGATAAAACTTTGTGTGTGCGTGATAACTTTTTCATCCTGGCACATTGCAGATTACTTTAGTTAAGAATTTTTTTAAAAAACAACCCAAAGTGCTATTTATTCAATCTGAGTCCTATATATTAGTAAGATAAACATGAGAGTTGGACAATATATACAAAAAAAATTCCAGAAAATCTTAAGGGGAAATGCTTTTTCAGAAAACCATGTATGTATGTATAAATAACCTCAATCTTCGTTTCCTTTTCTTCTGACCTAACAATTATATCTCTTCCAGCCATGGATGTATTCATGCTTATAGCTCTGAACAATGAAATATACTATGCCATAATAAATTTATTAACATGTGATGCTACAGGACTTTGATTTTTTTAAAGCCAAACTTCTTCTTGATATATATCAAGAAGGCCGCACTTTTTAGAGTGCCCTTTTTAGGGTGACTGCCCTTTTTAGGTCACCCTTTTTAGGATGACCCGCTCCCTTTTAGATGTGGGAGTGCGGGAGGATCCTTTACAAGGACGGGCCAAGGATTTTTCGAATTTTCTGCAGGATAAAATTGCTCAGATTCGGGATGGGTTGGACTCTGACTGGGCAACTCTGGACAGGGGGGCGGGGGCGGAGTTTGGGGAGGTCATTTGGGGGGAGTTCGATCCTGTGACCCTCAAGGATGTGGACAGAATGCTGGGTGGGCTTAATGCCACCACATTTACTGGATCCGTGTCCCTCCTGGCTGTTTTTGGCTACTCGGGAGGTGACACGAGATTGGTTCCAGCGTTATCATTAACGCTTTCTTGAGTGAGGGGCTTTTGCCTGCCACCTTGAAAGAGGCAGTGGTGAGGCCCCTCCTCAAGAAACCGTCCCTGGACCGAACTACCATCCGGTCTCCAACCTTCGCTTTGTGGCGAAGGCTGTTGAGAGTGTGGTGGCACGACAGCTCCCTCAGCACCTGGATGAAGCTGTCTATTTAGATCTGCGCCAATCGGGTTTCAGGCCCGGGCACAGCACGGAGATGGCGTTGGTCACATTGGTGGATGATCTCTGGAGGGCCCGTGACAGGGGTTGTTTCTCTGTCCTGGTTCTGTTAGATCTCTCGGCGGCTTTTGATACTGTCGACCACAGTATCTTATTGTGACGGCTGGGGAGGTTGGGAGTGGGAGGCACTGTGTTACGGTGATTCTCCTCCTTCCTCTCCGACCGTACGCAATTTGTGTTGGCAGGGGGGCAGAGGTCGACCCCGAGGCCCCTGACGTGTGGGATACTTCAGGGGTCTGTGCTCTCACCCCTGCTGTTCAACATTTATGTGAAGCCGCTGGGTGAGATCATCCGTGGCTTTGGAGTAGAGTTCCACCAGTATGCTGACGACACTGTTATATATTTCTACCCAGGCCACCCCAACAAAGCCGTTGAAGTGATGACCCGGTGCCTGGAAGTTGTGTGGGGCTGGATGGGGCGAAACAGTCTTCGACTCAACCCGGCCAAAACCGAGTGGCTGTGTTTTCCGGCACCCAGATACAGCCAGCTAACTCCATTGCTGGCCGTAGGGGGAGAGATTCTGACCCAAACAGAGAGGGCGCGCAATCTGGGTGTTCTCCTGGATGTACGGCTATCGTTAGAAGATCATATAGCGGCCGTCGCCAGGTTTTTTTTTTGTCAGGTCCTTAGGATCTACCAGTTGCGGCCCTTTCTGGATCGGGATGCACTTCGCATAGTCACATCTGCCCTCGTCATCTCCCGCCTGGACTATTGCAATGCTCTCTACATGGGGCTCCCCTTGAAGAGCATCTGAAGGCTTCAGCTGGTGCAGAATGCGGCCACACGGGTGGTTTTGGGGGCTTCTCAGATCTCCCATGTTACACCGCTCTTGCGCAAGCTGCATTGGCTTCCGGTGGCCTTCCGGGTGCGATTCAAGGTGTTAGTGGTCACCTTTAAAGCGCTCCATGGCTTGGGACCCGGGTACTTACAGGACCGCCTACTGCCATCATCGGCCTCCCGTCGGCCAGTGCACTCCCACAGGGCGGGCCTCCTCAGGGTGCCTGGCTGGGCGATGCCGGCTGGCGGCCCCGAGGGTGTGGGCCTTCTCTGTGAGAGCACCCTCCCTCTGGAATGAATTACCCCCAGAGATGAGAACTATCTCTGACCTGCAAACCTTCCGGCGCGCGTTGAAGACCCACCTTTTCCACCAAGCCGGTCTGGCCTAGAGTTCTTGTAGGGTTTTTAATTGGTTTTAATGGTTTTAGCTTTTTAAATTTTCCTGGTTAGTTTTTATCTTTATCTTAATTCAGCCATTAATTTAATCCATTTTAATTCTATTTTTTAAAAAAATGTATTTATAACTGTGTTGTTTTTACTTGGCTGTACACCGCCCCGAGTCCCGTCGGGAGAGGGGGCGGTATATAAAATCAATCAATCAATAAATAAATATATCATCAAAGATACCTTAGATATTGCCACATTGCTCTGCATTTTGGCTCGAAGATCTTTCCACCAATCTGTATCCGAAGGGTATCTCCAAAGCTTCTTGTTAAATTCATATAAAAGCTAAGAATATAGCAATATGCTTATTAATATCATATAATATGAATAAGAACATACATATATACATATACATACATACATACATACATACATTACATATAGGGTATTCAGCTTTGTTCAGGTATTTTCCCATGTCATTATAGTTGTGCTTTTAAAGTTGTAGCGACATTTCGGCAGAATCTCATCGGCCATCATCAGGCTTGTGTATTGTGTTCGTCTGAGAGTCAGGCTTTCACAGCCGTTTCTGTTTTAAATTTGGTGTTAGCCTACTGCTGTGTTAGAATGATTTTTTTCTTCATCCTGATTGGTTGGGAGTCTTGGTCTGTGTTTATTCGTCTTGGAGTTTGCTGTGTGTTGTGTGTTGAAAAACCCCAGCTACAGAATTATCAGAGAAGCCATAGAGATTGAAAACAGACCTAAAAGCATGAATAGAAGAGATGACTCCACCAGACTGGCAATTATCTGGAAGCCTGCACTCACAAACAAACAAATCTCCACACCACAAGCCAAGCAAACACCTGGACACAAACAGACCCCCCCCAATACCTCCAGCTCAAACACACCCCAACCAGGCACCCAGATGAAACCTAGCTTCCTAATAAATGATAGCCATCTGTTTACCCGAAGCCAAGCCACACTAAAAGCCTCCAATACAGGAAACACAATGTTGCCAGCCAATCAAGACAAAAAAATGCTACAAAACAGACAGAAGATATTAGAAACACCAATCAAGCAGAACACAGCAAACTCCAAGACCAATAAACATAGACTAAGACTCCCAACCAAACAGGATGAAGAAAAAACCTTTTTAACATAGCAGTAGGCTAGCACCAAATTTAAAACAGAAACGGCTGTGAAAGCCTAATTCACAGATGAACACAATACACAAGCCTGATGATGGCAGATGAGATTCTGCCGAAACGTCGCTACAACTTTAAAAGCAAAACTATAATGACATGGGAAAATACCCAAACAAAGCTGAATACTATACATATAAATACCCGCAAAAACTTAAAAAAAAAACACACACACACACTCACACATATACATACACACATATTTAGTACAAAAATCATTAGCTTTAGAAATGTACTGTTACATTTTCCAGCATACTGGTGCACGTTTGGCCAGATTACTGACAATTTATCAACCAAAATGATTTTCCATCAACTTCTTCAACCTAGCTCCTATATCCAACCAACAAAAGATGGCACTTACATAAGACAACATGTTACCTGATCAGTCACTGCTTTTACATCTCCCAACAAGGCTGCAGCAGCTTTCACATTGTTTCCCAGCTCTTCAGCAAAAATGTCTACCTTTGAAAAAACACCAAGAAAGTAGAGAAGAAACAAATTATCTGCTTGAAGAAAGAAAGAAAAATCAAATGGTGACTTAGGCAATAACAGTTTTCCTTAAACAGCAGGGCTTCAGTTTTTAGTCCAAAACAAAGAAAAAAATGAACTAGTTTCCCTCTAGTTGTTAACTTTCTCTTTTTGCCTAAGATTTACAACACATTTTATACAAAAACTTTAGCCTTGATGAGACAAATTGCCTCTAAAAGCAAGCAAAAACAAAAGTTGAAACTTAACCAAAGGAACAGAAAAAGTCAGAAAGGCAAATAAAATTAGTCTCTAAAGCACTTTGGGGAAACTCTTCTTCAAGAAAAAATTAAATTAGAGACCTTTGATCACATTAGGAACTAGGGTTTTTTCCTAAAAAAATATTTCCTTGGTTTAGCATCCTGTCTTTTGACAATAACTATGCAGATATGTTTGGAGGATTAAAAAGTTCTTAAACTTATGTTACATTATTTTTCACTTATCCTGTCTCCAGTAAATCTTGCACAGGGTTACACTTGGGCTAACTGCTGCTTTCCAAATAAGTTGTAAGTTCCAGATCCCAAGCAAAAATGGAAAGTTGCATTGAACATTTTGGGCATTGTACTTTAACTGTTGTTGAGGTATTCTCCGTTAGGTTCTCAGAGAAACCTAGTGAGAGTGGTGATGAATAACACACAACTAGCACACAGATACACTGAATAGTAAAATGTAGGTTTTACTTCCAGTAAACAGGTAAGCAAAGTCCAAAAAACAGTCCAAGTCATACATGGTTAAAGCATACACGGTTAAAACAGGGATAATTCAAAAACAAAGTCCAGTATCATAAACAAAGTTCAGTAAACGTAGTTTGCTAACAGTTTCAAGACTCACAGCAATCCAAATAGAACGACGATCAGGCAACAGGCAAAAATGCAAGAACAAACCAGGTTTCTGGGTCCATCTTATGGCTGTTGTAGGAACCACACCCAATTACAATTACAGCATTCCCTTAAAGAGACAACATTAAATGACTATCGTGGTTTATATATTGCCAACCCAACTGTTAGGTGACTATCATTCCTAATCTTCTCCCCTTTGGGTAGGACAATATATAACACCTTACAGTTTAAGTCCATATTCCTCACAGCAAGCCTTATGTTTTACAGTGCCTTGGGCTTTTGTAAAATGATCTGCAATGTTATTCTCTGATATGCAGTTCTCTAGTTTAATCATTTTACTTTGCACACATTGTCTGACATTCAGATATCGTAGATCTGTGTGTTTTGATCTTTTCTTTACGGTGAGATTGGAAGCCATCTGAATTGCTGATTGGTTGTCTTCATATACAACAATAGAATCTTTTACATCAATTCCCATGTTTATCATTAGTTGTTTATAACATACTAAATCCGTACATAATAGAGACAAACATGAGAATTCAGCCTCCAATTGTTGATAAGCTTAGATGTTTTTGTCGAATAGACCACCATCCAATTAATCTTTCCTAATAATACTACAGTACCTAACGTTGATTTACGTGTAGGTACTTCCGTAGCGAAACTTGCATCGGCATATGCAGTTAAACTTAGTTCATCCTTAGACTCCAAATATAATGCATAATGCATTGTTTGTTTAAGATATCTCAACACACACTTAGCAGCTTGCCAGTGCCTCTCAGTAGGCTTAGCGTTAAACCTGGCTAATTGGTTAACACTATATGCTATATCTGGCCTAGATCAATTACTAAAATAGGATAAGCTACCAATTAATGACTGATAAATGACTTTATCAAAAACAGGACTTTGTTTATCACAGTGATTAAACTCCTGGCTCACTGGTGTCTTAGCCGGTTTACAAAGTTCCATTTTAAAGTTCTTCAGTAACTGGTTAATTTTATCTGCCTGTGAGATTTTGTAGCCTCCCCTAGTTTTATTTATTTTCAAACCAAGATACTGTTTAATCTCACCTAAAAGTTTGATTCTAAATTTCTTTTCTAACAGTGAAATAATCCCAGTAGCTTCTTGCTCAGTTTTGGTGATTAACGCTATGTCATCAGTGAACAATAGCAACAATGAAACTACACCATCACTCTCCTTTTTAAATAAACATGGATCAGCCATGCCAGCTACAAAACCTATCTTTGTTAATTCCTTCACTATGCATTGGTTCCATTCATAGCCTGATTGCTTCAAGCTATAAAGATTCTTTTTCAATCTCCAGCAATCAGTTGTGTTATCAGTTTTTATCCCCAAAAGTTTCTTTAAATATATAGTATGTTGTAATGGTGCATGTAGATAAAACGTCTCTACAGCTAAATGATTTATTATGTATTTCTCCTTAGCTGCCCATACTAATGCTGCTTGTAATGTGGTAGCCTTCAGACTAGGTGCAAACACCTCATCGTAGTCATTGGCTGTCTAATCGAACCCTTGTGCTACTAACCTGGCTTTATGGGTAACAGTCCCATCCACACCTGTCTTAATTTTATAAATCCATTTACATTCTATGGCATGTTTACCTGGTGGTAACCTGACATTTTCATATACCTCCAACCTTTGTAAGGATTTCAATTCCTTATCCATTGCTTCCTGCCAAGCAGCCTGATCCTTAGCAGGATACAGTTTTAGTTCATTATAGTTAGTAGGAACTATATTTACTTGGCATACTATATTACCCTGATATCTATCTGGTGGTCGTGTTACACGGGTTGAATGTCTAGGTAACTCAGGGCTTACTGGTGGACTCTCCTGTTCCACCTGCTCCTTCTACCTCCTCCTGTGCCAGTTCTTCCTTTTTAATGGCTATTAATAGTTTAACTATCTCATCATTAGGGACTACTTGGGTGTCAATAATAACATCATTGTTGAATTCCTGTTCTAGTTTATGCCACCCAACATGCTTAAGAAATTTTAGCACTAGCGCTACAGTAAACATTAGCTGTGCCTGGATCCCAAAATCTAAACGATCTATGGCTGGTCTCGTAACCTACGAAAAATAATTTCCTAGCTTTATGTTGCTCTTTCAGTCTTACTTGTGAGGGAATATGCACCCATGTTGGAACTTCAAATGTATGTAGATAACTTAAATTTGGTTTTTTGCCATGCCAACAAGTAAATGGCAATTCACCAGTTGTTGTATTCACCACATTAACAGATGATTGGAACACATTATGGCTTCACCCCACAGTGTTTCAGGCAAATCCGAACCAGATAACATAGTGCGAACCATGGCTTCTAATACCCTTTTCGTTCTATAAACAAGTTATGTTGTGGCCTGTAAGGTGCAGAACGCTTATGCTCGATATCAGCCAATTTCAACATCGTTTGGAATCTATTGTTAATAAACTCAGTCCCATTATCTATAACTAAAGTAATTACCCTATGTCTCATTTTTCTCTCAGCAAATCTTAGCCAGTTAAAGAAATATTGGAATGTTTCTGTTTTGTTTTTCATTAGATAGCAGAAACCATACTATGAGTAATGGTCCATTATAATCAAAACATAGCAGACACCTCCCAAACTGGGTTTCTTAGGACCAATTATGTCAGCAAAAACAATCTCTAAAGGTTCTTTGGTCTTAAACCCATTAAGTCTGTTTGCTGGAGTAACCTTGCTTTTCTCCTGATTACATGCATTACAGTTTAAGTTCTTGCTACAGGGTTTTAATTTTACTCCCTCTGACAATTTGACAGTTTGTTTCAGCATTTTGAAATTAATGTGCTCCAGACATCTATGCAGTAAATGTATACATTCTTCATGTGGCTTAACATTGTTATAAACCGAATTAGCCATCTTCAACTGGTCATCATGTATCACATATAAATCATTCTCTAAAGTAGCAGTAACACTTTTACTCTTTTTCTCTATTATACAGTTATTTCCCCTAAAGGTTACTACATAACCAATATTAACTAAATGATAACAAATTAAATTTCAGTTTAGGTACATATAAATAGATAAATGCTCATTTACACATGAACAATATGCAGTACCTTCACCAGATGCTTTTATCTTCCATCCATTTGCCAATGATACATGTTGCTTACTCATGGACATCTCTACAAACTTCTTTCTATTTCTAATAATGTACTGCGATGCTCCACTATCAATTACCCACAAATCATGGTTTACAGTTGAATTGCTAAACATAGCTAAATTAACATTCTTCTTAGCCTTCTGGTGATTACCAGTATTCTGTCATTTTCCCTTCTTACAGAATCTAGCTATATGTCCCCTAGCCCCACAAGAAAAACATTTCCTAATAGTATAGGCAGTTGAAAACAAATCCTCTTCTTGTGGTTGTTTCTCCCTCAATTGGTCCCTATCCAGCTGTCTTCTCGCCTCTTCTAACAACCTTCTGGTTATATCAGTCAATGTCAGTTCATTTCTGGTCAGGACTTCCAATGTACTCATCATAACTTTCATCCAATGAGGAAAGAATGATGTAAACCTGATGCAGCTCTGAAAATATCAGTTCCTTTTCATGTAGCTCTTGAAAAGTTATTTTCATGAAGTTCAAATGAGCTAACATATCTCCACCTTTCAGAAGATGTGCTCTAAACGGGTTTACATGTAAGATGTATGTGTGCACCTACACTGTCACGAACATAAATCCTCTTCAAATTCTCCCAACACCTAGCAGCAGACTCTTCTCCACAAATATGGACTAGCTGCTGGTCACTCAGTGTTAGTCCAATTATACAAAGAGCTCGTTCGTTGTTTTCTTTAAAGTCAGCTAGCTTCTTGGCATCGTCCTCATCCTCTGGATCCCAAGCACTTATATCTGGCGGATCCTGAACTGCATTCCATAACCCTTCCCTATGCAGAAGTAGACTGGTCTTCATAGACCAGGAAACATAGTTTGTTCCATCCAACCGGATTATCAGTGATAGACTTGTTGACGGGTCTTGTGCCATCTTTACCAGGACAGTAACCCACAATTAAACAGTAAACAGCTGTCTGTATGCGGTACTGTGTATTCACACTAACTCTCAGTTATCTGAGCCTGGGCCCATAACTATGTTGAGGTATTCCCCATTAGGAGAATGAGTGCTCTCAGAAAAACTTAGTGAGAGTGGTGATGAATAACACACAACTAGCACACAGATACATTGAATAGTAAAATGTAGGTTTTACTACCAGTAAACGGGTAAGCAAAGTCCAATAAACAGTCCAAGTCATACACGGTTAAAGCAGTCAGTATTCCAGTCCAGGGATAATCCAAAAACAAAGTCCAATATCATAAACAAAGTTCAGTAAAAGTAGTTTCAAGACTCACAGCAATCTGAACAGAACTATGATCAGGCAACAGGCAATAGGGAAAAATGCAAGAACTAACAAACCAGGTTTCTGGCTCCATCTTATGACCGTTGGAGGAACCACACCCAATTACAATTACAGCATTCCTTTAAAGGGACAACATTAAATGACTATTCTAGTTTATATATTGCCAACCCAACTGTTAGGTGACTACCATTCCTATCAACTGCCTTTGAAGAGAACCTATTAAAAACAACTCTGGAATGTGTCTAAAAAGAAATATGTCTGAATACCTGAATAACTTTTACATCTGGCTGAAACCTTGGTGGAAGTCCAAAATGCAGAATCCAGTTGAGTCTGGCTCCAAGTAATACTATCACATCAGCATATTGTAGTGCCCTAGTCATTAAAAAGAAAAGAAGTCAATTAAATTATTTTTATATTAAAAGAATATAGAACAGCAATTAAAATTTTGTGTTTTTAATCATTATAACTGAATGTTACTCTTTATCAATCCAAAATGTTATCAGTTTGGAGATTTTGAATCCCTTAAACTGCTAAGGTGGATTGTTTAATTGTGGCTTATTGAATAAGTTATCTCCCAATAAGTTCCTAATGTGACCTTAATACCTTTACCATTGTTATTTTGACTCTTGTAACGATGATAAATAGTATGCTTTTTACCTATAATTACAAAGGTTGGAAGGAAAGGCTCAATTTGTGTATTTACCTAGATCTGGCTGCAGCCACACAATACGGATGGTTGTCAGGAACAACTCCCTTCCCCATTGGCGTAGGCAAAAATGGAAGCCCACACTGATCCACCAATTTCCTGATGCTGTTTTCAGCACGTGAATAAGCAGCCCCTAAGAGATATACCCATATATGTGTTTCGAACTAAAACTGATGTATAAAAAGAAAATGACTGTTACAATCAAAATTTCTGATTTGACAACATGCAAAAATTCAAAATAATAAGTATACATTTTGAGCAAGTCCTTTAGTTAAAATAATAATTAAACTTTTTAATTATAAATTAATCTGGCATCATTTTATAGCAAAGCAGCTTGCAGAGGTATGGTAACTGTCAGCTCTTTGTGGCTATCAAGATCCCTTTTTGCTGCTTCCTTCCATTATACTGCCATAATTGGACAATATGGTAACTATTTACAATATTTTTTCTCCCTCTAAATTAAATTCTAAAATAGATACAGTGTGGCAAAAAAGTATTTAGTCAGCCACCAATTGTGCAAGTTCTCCCACTGAAAAAGATGAGAGAGGCCTGTAATTGTCATCATAGGTATACCTCACCTATGAGAGACAAAATGTGAAAACAAATCCAGACAATCACATTGTCTGATTTGGAAAGAATTTATTTGCAAATTATGGGGGAAAATAAGTATTTGGTCAATATCAAAAGTTCATCTCAGTACTTTGTTATATATCTTTTGTTGGCAATGACAGAAGTCAAACGTTTTCTGTAAGTCTTCACAAGGTTGTCACACACTGTTGCTGGTATGTTGGCCCATTCCTCCATGCAGATCTCCCCTAGAGCAGTGATGTTTTGGGGCTGTGGCTGGGCAACACAGACTTTCAACTCCCTCCAAAAGTTTTCTATGGGGTTGAGATCTGGAGACTGGCTAGGCCACTCCAGGACCTTGACATCCTTCTTACAAAGCCACTCCTTTGTTTTCCGGGCGGTATGTTTGGGATCATTGCCATGCTGAAAGACCCAGCCACGTTTCATCTTCAATGCCCTTGCTAATGGAAAGAGGTTTGCACTCAAAATCTCACGATACATGGCCCCATTCATTCTTTCCTGTACACAGAGCAGTTGTCCTGTTCCCTTTGCAGAGAAACAGCCCCAAAGCATGATGTTGCCACCCCCATGCTTCACAGTAGGTATGGTGTTCTTTGGTTGCAACTCAGCATTCTCTCTCCTCCAAACATGACGAGTTGTGTTTCTATCAAACAGTTCTACTTTGGTTTCATCTGACCATATTATATTCTCCCAATCCTCTTCTGGATCATCTAAATGCTCTCTAGCAAATTTCAGACGGGCCCGGACATGTATTGGCTTAAGCAGGGGGACATGTCTGGCACTGCAGGATCTAAGTCCCTGGCGGTATAGTGTGTTACTGATGGTAGCCTTTGTTATGTTGGTCCCAGCTCTCTGCAGGTCATTCACTAGGTTCCCCAATGTAGTTCTGGGATTTTTGCTCACTGTTCTTGTGATCATTTTGACCCTATGGAGTGAGATCTTGCGTGGAGCCCCAGATTGAGGGAGATTATCAGTGGTCTGGTATGTCTTCCATTTTCTAATTATTGCTCCCACAGTTGATTTCTTCACACCAAGCTGCTTGCCTATTGCAGATTCAGTCTTCCCAGCCTGGTGCAGGTCTACAATTTTGTTTCTGGTGTCCTTCGACAGCTCTCCATAGTGGAGTTTGGACTGTGATTATTTGAGGTTGTGGACAGGTGTCTTTTATACTGATAACAAGTTCAAATAGGTGCAATTAATACAGGTAATGAGTGGAGGATGGATGACAGAGAAGCCTCTTAAAGAAAAAGTTACAGGTCTGTGACAGCCAGCAATCTTGCTTGTTTGTAGGTGACCAAATACTTATTTTTCATCATAATTTGCAAATAAATTCTTTCCAAATCAGACAATGTGATTGTCTGAATTTGTTTTCACATTTTGTCTCTCATAGGTGAGGTATATCTATGATGACAATTACAGGCCTCTCTCATCTTTTTCAGTGGGAGAACTTACACAATTGGTGGCTGACTAAATACTTTTTTGCCTCACTGTATATTGCTCCCTAGAGCAATTTAATTCAATTCAATTTTGAGGCAATCCTGCTTTTTTAAAAATAATTTTACTTCCCCTCCACTCTGGTGATATCCATGTATTATCATCATATTCAGAGTTAAAATAATTTTAAAAGTACAACTTTAAAAAAAAAATCTTACTTTTACTTTATATAAAACACCAGCAACCAAACATTTTCAGGGATAGTTATTATATTTTGTTCAATAGGCAAAATCAAAACAAATTCCAGGGGCATTTTAATTTCAACAGACAAAAGTATTTATTTACTTATTTTATAAATAGAGTAAATAATATAACAAGGAAAGAAACATTTCAATTATTTTGCAGTTTCTAGAGAATAGGGTGTTTGTTTGTTTTGCTAGGACTGAAATAGGATTACCTTTGCCAATAATTAAAAGTGGTTTCTTGGAATGTAAAATTAATGAAACTGCTTTAGAAATAGTCATCTCTTCAGCCATACTAATAGGAGGTGCTGGACAGCAGTCAAAGTACCTGTAAGACAGAATAAAAAACTAATTCTCAAAAAAGGTCTGGAATAAACAACAGAATAAATAAGCAACTATTTAATTTGTGTATTATCATTTCAGGCTATTAATCAACTAATGAGCAACTAATGTGAACATATTGCATTCCCAATGAAACACTAGTTTAATATGAAACATATTTTTATAATGAATGGAAGTATCCTGAAAATTAGATTGCTTCTCCTACTCATTTAGGCAAGACTAAAATCATTCCTAGGAGTCAGAGAACACTCCCTTACAGCTACAAAATCAAAAATCAATAAGAGCTCAAAAAATCTCAAGAGAAAAACCAGACGAGATATAATAGAAATTCTTTTCTGCAGCAAAATTATTATCTCCCTAGAGATAAACAGACACCCACTGTAGAAAAGAAATCATCATAGCAAGTTCAGTGATCCATTTTTCTACAGTGGAGAAAAGTATTCTGAAATTGTTTCATAAAAAAAATTCAGGACCAATTCACTTTGAAAATATAGTTGGGGAAACACTACATTTCAATATGACCTTCTGAGAAAAAATAACTTGTATTAAAAAGAAAGTACCGTGTTTCTCCCCCAAAATAAGGCTGAGTCTTTTTTTTTTTTTTTGAGATCTGAAAAGATGGCTAGGACGTCATTTCAGGGGTGACTTAGTTCCCCCCTTTGCATCCTTGCCTAGAGCGCCTGCGGGCAGCCATGCCTCGCCACCAGCTGCTCCTAACGGGCGATCATGGTGGAGCAGAGAGAGATCCCTACTCCCGCCAAGCACCTTTGCTGCAGACCCAAGACCTTCAGTGCCCACCGCTGTTGCTTTCCCTTCTGCCCATGCCGCTGCCACATTTGGAACTGCCGCTTCCATGTTTAGAGCACCGCGGCTGCATTTGGAGCTGCCACTTCCGCTTTTGGGGCACCTCCGCCGTTTGGAGTGTGTTTGGAGCGCCGCCGCCGTTTGGAGCACTGTCGCCATGTTTGGAGCTGCCGCTTCTACGTTTGGAGCACCACTGCTGCTTCCACATTTGGAGCACCGCTGCCACTTGGAGCACTGCTGCCGCTCCAAACACGCTCTAAACATGGCGGTGGTGCTTCAAACGGTGGCGGTGCTCCAAACACACTCCAAATGGCGGCGGTGCTCCAAATGCGGAAGCGGCAGCTCCAAACACAGTGGCGGCATGGGCAAAAGGGAAAGCAACAGTGGCGGGCGCCAAAGGTCTTTGGTCTGTAGCAAAGGTGCTTGGCAGGAGTAGGGAGTTCTCCGCACTCCGTCATGATAGCCTGTTAGGAGCGGCTGGTGGCGAGGCATGGCTGCCCACGGGCACTCCCAATGGCAAGTCCCCCCCGCCCTTCCCCCCATTTTGCATGTTTTAAAATAGGCCTAAATTTGGGGGGAGGGGCTTAATTTCATTTTATGCCTATAAAACATGCTGGGTCTTCCTATTGGGGGGGCGTATTGTTGGAGAAACACAATAGCTATGTATGTCTTACAAGCTTATCTGCTGGATTTAATGGCTAATCCATGCTTGAAATGGCTTAAATGTAAGCAAACTGTTACAAAGCAAAGTTAGAAAAGTTGATATGCAATTAACAATTAAAAATTAAAGGACATTAAAGAAGTATATGAACTCTGAAAAAATAGAAGCACACATTTTTTCTGCTGAATAGGGATCATTGTAAGTCAAGGCCTATCTGTATTGTTAAGAAGTACAATCTTGTCACCCACATATACTAATGGAAATCACTTGCAGATAAATTTAGAATGTGTTGCTTCAGAAATGAAATGGAGACTAAGCTGGGATTTATCCCAAAAGATGGCAATGGCAAAACACTTTTATATAGTTGCCAAGCCTACAATATGGATATCTGCTGGTATTCATCACAAGTTGAATTCAGCTTGAAAGTGTCTTAACTTTTACTAGAGCAAGCAAGAGAAGCAACCCAATATACAGGGTAGGATCTTCCATTGCAGCAAAGTATACAGATAGTTGTGGAAAGAAAAAATAACATCAGCTTTTAAAAGTAAAACTAGCATTTTATGTGATTACAAATGCTTACTCTGCAATAAGGTCTTTTTAATACACAGGAAAAAATCTTATAACAAACTGTATTCAAAGGCAAATTGTGCATTTTGCTTCATAGCATAAGGGCAGATGTGGGCAGAATGGAACTGTGAACACTAATTTCTATAGAACTAAATTTCTTGTATATAGTTTTATATGGCGATTTCACTCTTCTTGTTTTTTTTAATAGTTAAAATTATATTCCTTTAATTTCTGGCTAGTTTTCCCCCCAAATGCTTCTTTACATGGATTCTTTACATTCTCTCGCACTTATTCTCAAGGAACCAGATCAAAAGCAAAAGATACATTACAGACTCTAAGGTAATATCCCCCATTTAAAAAATAGAAAAGTTGATGTAAATCTTTCAAGGGAATATAAGACATAGCAATTGAAAGGCAAAAATGGAGTATATAAGTGGTTGCTCTCAAACTAATAATGACTCAAGTGACCATTGTCTATGTATTTGAAAGGAGCTTCCTTTTCTTAATTATATCTTAAAATTATGAGAAACAGACCATGAAAAGTCTTTGTCCTAACGTAGAGGTACATTTTGATTCTAAATATAAAGGAAAAAATATATCATTTGCTGGCATTTTTGTAGGATACCTGTTTTCATTTTAAGAAAGATTATTTTTTAAAAAAATAGTGAGATTCATGCTTGGGAAGAAATCACTTTTGATTAAGACACCTGCCAATGCCCTGGCAATTTCCTTGTAAAACCCTGGATATGACATAGGATTTGGAGATTCTGAGATCCCTTCTAAAATCTGAAGTGTCTTATTTAAGAAATAGGTTAACATTAAATCCCATTTAATTGTTCTTAAGGATGCATCTCTATATTTGGGTCACTCATAGAATTGAACGTTCATTTAAACAATCTTGACGTCAATTGTTTTATCTTCCATTCTAAATAATTTCTTTATAAAAGTTTGTTGAAGAATAAATTTAAAAAGTTAGAGTTCATTGGATGGGGCCAATTGGTTATAGTTTGTGATGAGTCTGACTTACATTTCTTTAAAGTTTCTTATGCCAGAAAATATTTTGTGTTATGGGTAATTTTTAGAGTCAATATTTACCTTTATTAAGAGTACATTCCATGAGAAAGCACAGATACAGTAAAAGTACAACATTATCAGTAGAAATGACTTGCTATTTATAGTGATAACAACTCACTTGACAGAGCTTTTCTTCACTGTCAGATTTACAAAGTCTCCAGGTATGTCAATATAGCAGGCACCTGGGCGTCCATAAATACTGGTTCTGACAACCTAGATTGATTAGAGAAGTTGGAAGATAAATTACATGGCAGTAATCATAACTAAAAGTTTTATTCTATTTTTAATTATACCAACCCTTATTGATAAACACACATTAAATAAACAATAGACAAAATAAATATCCGTCTACTAAAGAATGAATAATTGTTGGATTCAGTCTGTAAATAAGCATATCCATGGTCTATTTAGTTCAGGGTTGTCAAACTCCTGGCCCATGGGCCAGCTGTGTCACATGCTGGCCATACCCACATCAAGTTTAGCAAAGGGGGAAAAAGTCCCGATAAGTCATATGACACTGCCGTGATGATATGAGTTTGACAGCCCTGATTTAGCTCTACAAGCAAATAGATTTGGAGTCATCAAATCAAAATCCCTGGCTGAATTCTACAACAAACATGATTCCTAGATAGATACTCCTTGAAAATGGGTTTGTTTTTCCTGTAGCAAGTCTCTGTCTTTTGTTGGACATAGCAACATAACCATGCTACAACAGTGCCTTTCTCCTCAGAATGTAAATGGAACTACTTGCTCATTTAAAGATTCCTATAGCAAAGGCTCTACAGTAGTGTAAAGATTCTTATAAACCATTTTAATGCAAAATGCAGCTTTAATAGAAACTTAACAAAAATAGACTTGTATGCTTCAGAAATGTTTGTGCAGCATTATTTGCACTTTTAACCTTCAACCTTAACAGCTTCAAAAACGTTGTCAACTTCCTTAGTGGGAAGGTTCAAGCTATTCCCAGTTAATTAAATAAGCATGATCCCCAGGCCTCGCTAATGAGCCGCTCCACAGTTGGTTTCTATCTAAACGGATCAAGCAATTTAATCTGTCAGATGTTCCACAAATTCCTTCCCATGGGTCCTAAAAGAGACTAGTGATTTTAAATAGAGTCACAGGCAATATGCTGCAGAGAAATGTTAGCATGGAGAAATAGTGGTATTTTGCTGGTCTTGTGACCAAAAGATAGTTTATATCCAAAAATATACTCTTTTGTAATTGACAGTTAAATTTTAAGCTGCGAAATCAACCAGATGTTTAGACTGGATTTTGCATTTTTATCGACCTCTTGAGCCCTTCCTAAGGACCTGAGATAGGCAAATATTGTTTAGTGATGTTAAAAGCAATGTTGCAGAATGTAAGCTGTTCCAGTAAAACTGGCTTTAGCAATTGACTGATGGTCAATCAATTATATATTATAAGCTAAGAATATGTCTGTATGAATTATCATCATTATACTGTATACAATCACCTGTATAAAATTACAAAGCTAGCATTTTTATGAAATAATATTAACATGTAATATTAACATCTTAATTGGGCATTTTTTAAAGTTAGATGCTGTTCTGATGATCTATTACTCTGAAATATAAATAACTGAACCCATTCATTTATTCAGGCATCATCAGCCATATGACAATTTTCCAGTCCTATTTGTTTCTCACAGAGCTACATGAGAAAGAATTAAGTATTATTAATTTTTATCTTTTACCTTCTCGATAACTGCAGGAATAGCTTCTAGACTGCTTGGTCGGACAGAAAATTTGCTAAAAAGTCTACATGCTTCAACCTGAAAACAAACACATATATTATTATTTTTTAAATAACAAGATGATTTTACAACAGGATTTGATCAATCCAACAATCCATCCAATTCACATCCCACTTCCACAGAAATAATGAAAAGCAGGGGATTACTGCAATTGCTTTGCAGAGATACCCTAGAAATGAACATGGAGGTTCTATTTATAAATACCACAACTATTAGTTCATTCCAGATAATGCAAGGATTACTCACAATTACTCTATCATAACCATCTTCAGAAAAGCTTCTTTATAAAAACTTCCAACCACACATTGCATAATATCTGCTCTTAACACAAAAGGTTATGATTTGTAAAACATACAGCATTGTCATTTCAAAAGTTTTGATTATTTGAAAAATTAGGAAATTAAGTTGTTTTATAGTTAAAAACTCAAATAATCCAAAAAGATGGAACAAGCATCCATGTAAATTGAACAAATAAAATTAATAGCATTTGTTCATATGCTCAAAGGACACCAGATATAATTATATATTATTTTTATTAACGGAATAAATATTTAATATCACTAATACGCCAATATTCCAAAACTGTTTCAGGGGAAACTTAAGGAATGCACAAGAGCAGCTAGGGAGGGGAGTGATGAAAAGTTAGGAGTATATCTGCTTAATGTTGATTTTTTGGAAGGGAAAGTAGATTGATTATTGAGTGCTGGTGACTACAAAAATAAATCCCTGAAGTTTTCCTGCCCAAAGTTACTCAACTGGCTTGTGCTAACACAGACCTAGAACTCAGTATCCCAGTTTCTAACCCAGTGCCTTTAATTTATTATTATTATTTATTTATTTATTATTTATTAATGAAATTTCTATACCGCCCTTCTCCCTAGGGACTCAGGGCGGTGTACAGCCAATCTAGACCCCAAAAACAATACAAAAGTTAAAAAAGAATTAAATTAGATACTGGCTGATTAATAAGAAAACACCCCCCCCCTTAAAACCCCGGTTAAAATCGAAGATAATACGGAGACCAATTAAAACCATCTCAGCCCAGGCCAGCCTGCTCAAAGAGCCAGGTCTTCAACGCGCGCCTGAAGGCCCTCAGGTCCGTGCCGGTACGAAGTTCCGGCGGCAGAGTATTCCAGAGGGCAGGGGCCCCCACAGAGAAGGCCCTACTCCTCGGGGCCGCCAGATGACACATAGCGGCCGACGGCACCCGGAGCAGACCCTCCCTGTGTGAACGCACCGGCCTGCTGGAGATCACTGGTAGAATGCGGTCCTGCAGGTAACCTGGCCCAATGCCATGGATCGCCCTAAAGGTCAAAACTAGAACCTTAAAGCGAATCCGGAGAGCCACCGGCAACCAATGCAGCTCGCGCAGGAGAGGCGTCACATGGGCGCTACGTGACGCCCCCATGATCACCCGCACGGCTGCATTCTGCACCAGCTGGGGTCTCCGGGTGCTCCCCGCAGGGAGCCCCATGTAGAGGGCATTACAATAGTCCAGGCGAGAGGTGACAAGGGCCTGAGTGACCGTGCGCAAGGTGTCCCGATCCAGAAAGGGCCGCAACCGGTAGATCCGACGGATCTGATGAAATGCCCCCCTGGAGACGGCCGCAACATGATGTTCAAGTGACAGCCGTACATCCAGGAGGACTCCCAGGTTGCGAGCCCTCTCTGTGGGGGGCAAAATTTCCCCCCCAATAGCCAGCGAAGGTGTCAGCTGGCTATATCGGGGCGCCGGAAACCACAGCCACTCGGTCTTGGATGGGTTGAGCCGAAGCCTGTTCCCGCCCATCCAATCCCGCACGGCCTCCAGGCACCTAGACATAGCCCCCACAGCATCGTTGGGGTGGTCCGGGGTGGAGATGTACAGCTGGGTGTCATCTGCATAGAGATGACACCTCACCCCAAGACCACGGATGATCTCACCCAGAGGCTTCATATAAATGTTGAACAAGAGAGGGGAGAGGACCGACCCCTGAGGCACCCCATAGACCAGGGGCCTAGAGGTGGACCTCTCCCCTCCTGCCAACACAAATTGCGAACGGTCGGAGAGGAAGGAGGAGAACCATCGGAGGATGGTTCCACCAATCCCCAACCCCTCTAACCGTCGCAACAAGATACTATGGTCGATAGTATCAAAAGCCGCCGAGAGGTCTAATAGGACTAGGACAGAGGAGAACCCTCTGTCACGAGCCCTCCAGAGATCATCGACCAACGCGACCAATGCCGTCTCAGTGCTATGTCCAGGCCTGAAGCCCCATTGGAACGGATCGAGGTAAGTAGCTTCCTCCAGGTACCGGGGGAGCTGACGTGCCACCACACTCTCAACAACCTTCGCCACAAAGGGAAGGTTGGAGACTGGACGATAGTTGTTTAAAACAACTAGATCCAGGGAAGGCTTCTTGAGGAGGGGCTGCACCACCGCCGTCTTCAAGGCGGTAGGAAGCGACCCCTCTCTCAAAGAAGCGTTGATAATCCCCTGGAGCCAGCCTCGTGTCGTCTCCCTGGCGGCCGAAACCAGCCAGGAAGGGCACGGGTCCAATAAACAGGTGGTGGCATTCAGACCCCCCAGCAACCTGTCCACACCCTCGGCGGTCACAGAGTCGAACTCCCCCCAGATAACATTCACAAGACCTGCCCCGGACACCTCCCCCGGGACCATCCAATTGGAGTCGAGCCCCTCCTGAATCTGAGCGATTTTGTCATGCAGAAATCGAGAAAACTCCTCCGCCCTACCCTGCAGGAGGTCATCCCACACTCTCGGTTCAAGTAGAGAGCGGGTCATTCTAAACATAATCACTGTATCAACTGGCTCTCAGTACTGAATATAGTCTGTTAATATTAATTAAGTTCAATTTGAGCCCTTATGAATAAAGAAATGAGATGACAGAAGATTAGAAAGCACTATAATATACCAGAATGCACCAGGAAAGAATAGGCAAAAGGACTGTCCTTTATATTTACATTAAAATAGAAACAGAATAGTTTAAAAGCAAAGTTTTAAAAGAGCCAAGTAGTTGCAGATGACAAAGATTTGCTGGTGATGGTGAACATTGTTTTTTATGTAAAATATTCAGTAAAGAAGCTCAGAGTATATTCTTATAGGTAAAAAGAGAAAGAAAGGCTTATTCAATTCAATCTGGATTTTTTTTTAGTTTTATGCCTATCAATAATATTTATTGAAATATGAAAATCTCTGCAAGGAGTATGTGGTATAAGAACAATCTAAAGAGCATCAGTTACAGTAATATTTCTCAATCTTGGCAAATTTAAGATGTGTGGACTTTCAACTCTAGAATTCCCTGGAAGTTGAAGTTCACTCATCTTAAAATAGTCAAGGTTGAAAAACACTGAGTTGGAAGTTGGCTTTCTAAAGTATCCAGGCATTCTTTTATAAAAAAAATAACAATAGAAGAGATGTGCACCTGTGGAAATTCTTGAAAAGCTCCCATAGTCTCTTGATTTCTGTCAGAGGAGCCACCAATGACAATCAATGGCCTTTAAAAAAATTAACAAAAGAAAAACAAAAGCCAGATTCACTTAATACTTGAATAAGCAATCTTCCCAATCTTCCAGTTTCAGATAAACATAGTATTTATGAGACCCATCATCGCTAAACCATAGAGACTACTCATTGAAATGGGCAAGGCAATGAATTAAACACAATTAAGACAATCCTTAATTCTTGGGATAAAATATGTCATATTTGTGTTTTCTCCTATATAGATGTAATCTTCTTAAAACTGAATAAAATGAGAGAGGAAATGAGGTGAGATGATGAGTATATGTTATGGTTATCTGCTTTCCTGATAAATGGCATTTGAATGTATAAGTCCGTATTTGGAAATAAAAGAGAAAATGCAGATTTATTACCAGCAATTCATGTTTGCATTTGCCATTCCAGCCAGAGCATTTACAAGACCAGGACCAGAAACAACAAGGCATACTCCAGGCCTAGAAACAAAAAGAAAAGCTGTGGAGGTTTTGAATTAACAAACAATAACATCAGAGGCATCATACACAAACATTTCTGAAGGATTAGTTTGGAGGCAATTTTTTTCATTTTTATTTAACTGGAGGATTTTAAACCTACTTTCTGCTCTCAGTAAAAAAGGGAAGGTCAAAACATTGTCATATAAACTAAATAGGAAAGAAATAAGAAAACTGGATTAAAGGGCAGTTTATTCCTCACATGTTCATCTACAAGGCTGTTTACAATCATTAAATCTAAAACAGATGTAAATGAAATCAGTTACAGTTCAGAGGAGTACAAATGTTAAACAAGTTCAGCATTTTTTCGTTTTTGTTTTTCATTTATAGAAAACTGTGGTAGTGGGACTAAGAGAAACACTGCTACATAAATTACAAAAAGCTTAGATTCTCAAAATTCTAAAAGACTATTATATCCAAGTCTTAGAACCCAATCAGAATAATGTGTATAGTCACCTTACCGGGCTGTCAGATACCCCACAGCAGAAGCTGCAAAAGAGGCCTATTGAAAGTGAAACATTAATTAAAATCTAAATGGAAAGACTGTAATACACCAAAACAATAGCTTTATATGCTGCTAGCTCAACACCCGTACTTCGCTACGAAACTATGTGGTCGGGCTTAGTTTTTTGGGAGGAAAATAAGGGGAAAAAAATCTGCCTCTGCCTACCAGCGTCTATTGATATTCATCTGGCTAGTGTCCTGTCAGTGTGAAAAAGTTGAGGGCTGTTTGAAAACTGAAAAACGGTGTGGCTTAGCTCAACTGTTCTGTACTAAAGCTGCTTGGTGCTATGAAACTAAAGCTGAAACTCCTTTCCTGTTTGTGTTTTGCATTTGGAACAGATTCCTTTTCAGGTGGGGAGGGGGAATAGAACTCCTTAGCATCAGTGTGTTAATAATAATATACAAAATACTAATGCTCTGATAGTCATTTCAAAAAATCCTTTCTTAATGAGCACCTAGAAGCCAAGAGGAACATATGTGCTATCAACTCATAAAACATTCCTATGCCTGTTTTAGTATTGCCATTAAAAAAAAAAAAAAGTGGGGGGGAGGAAATCTGGAAGAGTAGTTGAAAGTACATTCCAACTTTTATCTTTAAAAGATTGTAACTACCAGAGTTTTTTCCCCAATATATTAAATTGGAGAACGTGAATGATGACACCCAGCCTGTGAACATGCAAATCTGATTTATGAGACATCCAGGGGGGGGGGGGGGGGGGAAACAGGGTGACTGTAAATTGCATATGCCAGAGTTGGCTTCATACAGGGCAGTACCAGTATGTTGCCTCTAATGAATCCTGTGAAGTTTTTTGAAGTTTGCTTGGGAATCATGATTTAATTAGAGCAATTGCTGGAATCCTGACACATGCCAAATTTCAAGTTTGTAGGCTTTACGGTTCTGGAGATTTTGTGATGATGCGTGAGTGGTATTTCCCTTTTTTTATATATAGATTTTGTAAGACTCGGCAAAGCATTTGAAAACCTAGCACAAATGAAGCATCATTCCTTCAAAAGATTTGATGCAACTGTTTCAAGGGTTTTTCTAAATCTAAATTATCTCTGTGTCCTGCAAAGATAACAATTCTCCAGTGTCTATTTAGTGAAGTGAAGTGGCTATTTATGCAGAGACGACCTGGTTAATTCTAACACCTAGCCATACCAATCCTTTAAAAGACTGCAGTTGACTCAAAACTTCAAACAAGGTGCATGATAATGTCCTTTACAACAGGGGTTGTCAATCTTTTGGACCTCAGGGAGCACCAAATTCATAATTTTAAATCCCAGGGACCACTAACCGGTTCTGTGGGCATGGCCTAATTTGTGGGTGTGGCTTGTGGTCAGTGACTGGCTGGGCATGGCTTGTATGTAAATATTATAAATATTTATATAAATATTGATTTTTTTATTTAAAAAAGAGCAACTTTTGCCCAAAAGGCAGGCAGATTGAGTTGCTCACAGAATCACAGATTCATTCAGAGATCTACTTTTCTGCCATCGGCTAGCTGAGTCTGCACTGAATAATAGAAGCTTCAGTTCTCAGGAGGTTTGGCTATGCTTAAAAGCAGAGCTGAAGATCTAAAGACTAGTTAGAAAGCAAGAAATCCAAACATTTCCTGCTTCCTACTAAATCTCCTGGCACAGAACAGCTGATGGTCGGGAGGAAAAAAAGGAAAAATAGCAATTTAGCAGGCAAGTTTGTCTGGTAAGGAGTGAGTGGGCAGGGAGGGTTCCCACTGGCCATGTGGGTTGCGCAGCCTTGTGTTTCTGCTCAGCTTGGATTAACTGCTTTGAGGGGGATGCTCTGGGGGTGAGATTTCTCTGCAGCCCACCAAAAATTTTTCATGGCCCAACAGTTGGTCACGGCCCACTGGTTGGTGACTGCTGCTTTACAAAGAAACCCTTCAGGTGTTTTGTATAATCTATAAGCCAAAAGTTTGCCTATTGACGAGGCTGCTATTTTGTTTACATAGCTGTGCCTATTTGAGAATGGACACTAAAATCTGAGATTTCAGATCTCAGTTGCCTCTTTTTCATTATTGTCATTTTCAATCATTAGTTCTCCCACCGCAGCTATTCATTTATCCCATTTTATCTAATTGCAAGATCAGCCTCTCTTCTCTGCAGGACTATTTGAGATTGGTATCTTCCTATTTGTTTCTTTAAACTTTTTTTAAATTCTATTCAATGTTGTTCTAGTTCCTGCAGTTTTCTTGGCAAAATGTTTCAGAAAAATTTTTGCCATTGCCTTTTTCTTTGGGCTGAAAGGTGACTGGCCTAAAATCACCCAACTGGCTTCATGCCCAAGGCAAACTCAAGAGTTTATAGCCTAATATCTTAACTACTATGGGTTGGGAGAATAGAAAAAGGCAAACCTGTCTAGAGTCAGATTAGCTATTTTCTTGTATAATGCAACGATTGGCAGTTATTTTCCATGCTGACTAGTGATTGCTGAATAATACCAATGGAGAAAACTAATCTCCTTATTTGTAATAATGGAACTTGTAAAAATCAGATCTTGCAAATCATTTTCTGGCAGTAATTTGCAATGGGAAAAGGACAGACTGACCATTGGATTCAAAGAAATTATGTTGACATTATTTTGTGCCAATTCAAAGATTGTGACACCTTTTAATTTGGCAGGAGGAACAAAAAAAAAAATTAACAAAGTAACTCATTTTGAGATTCATATTGATAACTTTAACTGAAAGTTATTTAATGGGATATTATACAATTTAGATACAAAACTTGGTTCACAGGCTCCACATTGAAAATATTGTAATTATTACAATTATTTAATTGTAATTAAAGAGCTGTAATTATAATTACATATAGAAATACATATAAAATATGGAATACAGCTTCTGCCAAAAGGATTTGACCTTCTATCTGTCCAGATTAAAGTAGCCTTTTCTAACCTGGTGCTCTCCAATTGCAATAACTAAATAAGATGGAGTTAAAATCTCATATAATTGCATGGTATCAGGTTGGGGAAGTCCAGCCTACATTAATCTAACAGGAAAAAAAACTGCTATTCTTCATGCTGAGAGTTGAGGGTGGTTGGATTAAAATACTTCTGGGTTTTGGCCTACCTTAATAAACTACAATTATTTTATTATAAATTGTAATAAACATTGCCATTTTGAAGGTTTAGAGTTACTTTAAATCAGTCTGAAAATTAATATAGTATTTATGGTATCTTGATTTAAGCAGCATACCTTTTAGAGAAGAAATTATCCCACCCCCACTCCCAGGGACGTTTAGCCACAATATACAAAAAGCTTGTGAAAAAATAGTAACATTTCTAGGATTGATGATTTCAGAAAGCATCAGGTAGAAGACAATAAGGAACATAGTACAAGAGTTAAATTATTAAAAGTGCTAATCAGATTTAACATCATGGCTGTGAGGTACTATTTTTTATATAAAATCTTTGAAAAATTAAAAGTTAAACCCAAGAAGGTAATTTATGCATTTCCCTTCTATTTCTGAAAAAAAAAACATGCCAAGTAATGCAGATACATTTAAAAATATCCAGAGTGGGTGTTTCTTTGGCAAAACTGTTTGTACTTAATATGCCATGATATCATGACAACACATTGTCAAACCAAGTGAGAACTTAAAATGCTACATAAAACTTTGCAGATATTTGGAATGGTTATTCTTAGAATTATGTAATCCTTTTTGCTTATTGTGAAAGGAAAATGTGACACTATTTGTATATCTTTTGTTACTGATAAATTTCAGATATATTAATGTATGTCGTTATACAGGTAATAGATGGAAATATCAGCCAATGCCTATCCAAACTTCTTGTGCCAGTTTTTCTCCAACCAATAATTTTAAGCCCTTGGTACAAAGAACGCTGGCTCATCATTATTATTTTTTCTTTATAAACAAATTATGGAAGTTTAATTCTTAATAATAAATTTCAGTAATATAAAATGTCACTGGAAATTTGAAAAGTTTAAATATGGTTTAAATATGAAGAATAGTCAATATTAAGAAATGCTCTTCGACTGCAGAGTAGTTTCTACAACTAGTATTCAATCAAGCAAACAAAATATAAGAGAAAAACTGCATGAGAGAGAATTCTATATCATTTATTTTATATAATGAGCGTATTAACATATTAGGTCAAATTTAGATTATTCAAGCTTGATCAAGTAAGTGTGTTGGACTTTGCTTTTTTAAGGTGACATCCATCTGCAGCAATCATGACATATAAGCAATCTTTATGCAAATCCTGCCCTTATACACTTGCATCCTGAAGTCTGATACAAGTACATAGATTGCAGCACTCGTATAGTAATATCATACAAATATAATTACCCGTAACCCTTTCTCCTCCCACACAGTTGTTTGATATTTCCTGGGATCTTAGAAAAAGGGAAAATATAACTTGTGATGCTGCAAATAATTCACATTAATTCATAATTCTGCATACTAAAGTACTATGTAATTAAATGTTTTCCTATTTTTGAGATATTATTCAATTATATTTCATAAAGCAATTCAAAAGCTCTGATAGTTTGTTGGACACTTCCTTTGCCATTATATAAAGCACATTTTATACTTTTAATTGACCATGGAGTTTTTTTCTTCTTGTATCTTTATGTTTTATTTCTTTCCTCAACAGTATAGATATGTTGAATCTAATCCCTACTTATTTTTGCACTGTCCTATCCAGATGATTTTCATTCTATTTATTTTTTGTTTGAGTCAAGATGAATACAGTACTTACATAATGCTTCTGTGTTCCTTACGACAACAACCCTGTGAGGTGCACTACATTGACTACCATTCTGCTAATTCCAGAGAATACTTTGGGTAATACTGGCAAAAAACCATTTTTATTAAAGACAAAGACATGTAGAAATTACCATCTTTCTGTTGCAATTCAGCAATAAAAAATGTTTGCATCTGTGCTGTCAGTATCTGTCAGATTATGTAACTGTAAAATGAGCTTTTATTATTGAATAGTTATTTAGCAAGCAATATCACCCAGATATTAATTAATCCAAGAAATACTTACAGCTTGTTCATTGCGCATTCCTATATATTTAATTCCACTTGCTTGTGCAGCAATTGCTACTTCCGTTATAGGAATACCAACAATGCCAAACATATACTCAATTTTCTGAAAGAAATATTTTATATTAATGCTCTGTTTAATTTAAAAAATTATCTTTAATGTCTCATACCCTCTCCCCATTTGGGATTTTATATAATCTGACTGTATCAAGGACAAAGTGAGGTTGCACAAAATTAGAATGATATAAGCTGTTCCAAATGAAATTGCCTTTTGCAATTGACTGATTGTCATTTTGCCAACACCCATGATGTTAAAATGGTGCTCCAGTCATTTTAATATTGCACTTAAGAAGCCTATTACTATACCTTCACATTTTTTTTTGGTAATTGTTCTATTTTTGCAGGTCTCTCTATTTTATTATTCTCCGGTTCTTTTTCTTCTATTTTATTGTTTCCATGTAGTGCCACATCCACTATCCAGACTTTTATTCTTATTGGCATATTAAAATTCTTGGTTTTTTATAAGGTTAATTACATTATATGAGATATATGCACAAAAAAATCACAAAATGAGCCTGCAATTCAAAAGAACCCATTTTCCCACAATGTTCTTTTCTTGCATCTACTTTTCTAAATATTATTTATTTTCAATTGACCATAAAATCTAAATTTATGGATTATGTTCAGTGCTTGGCTCAACATCCTAAAGTTAAGATAGAAATAAATAAATCAGTATAGAACAGGGTTCTATAGTGAAACAACAGCGATTAGTTTAGTTTAAAATAAACCTAATTTTCTTTGTTTACAAATCACGTCATCTCTGCAGAATTAGAAAAAAAAACCCACCAGCACCTAGACTGAAAATGTATGTAAGGTTTTGTTTTACCACAACAGAATTTTTAATTCTAAGCAAATTCATCGGTTCCCTCTGTAACTTATTTATAACAATCATCCGGCGAATATCCCATATTCACACTGAAAATAATAAACATTTAGAGCTTTTTAGAATAGGTGTAGGTGAATACCATATAGTTTTCTTGCAAATTCTTACAATCATCAAATGTACGATTCCTGCCTTGGCAGATTTATCACAAAAGTTTATATGGATGTTTTAAAGCGAATCTCGTATGTCTATTTCGTGTCACTTCATTAAGATTAACAGCACTATGTCCAGATTCACACAAGAAAGTTATCATGCTTTCTCAGGATTGATCCTGTATAGTGTGCAAATATACTCGATTGTGGCTTATTCAACAAAACGTAGTTAAACAAAACGTATCAGAGGCAATCTCTTCTTAAATTTCACGACCCCGAAGTTTTGCCCGTGCAGGGGAGGAGTCTAGAAGGAGGCCAGCGATCTTCCGATCGCTTTGCCCGCCTCTTGTAATTTATTTCACAGCTCGGCATTCCTCGGCACTTCGAAATGGTCTTTCAGGATGAAGCCAGACTCCGGAATCACCCAGCGCTCTTACTTGTATCTTTAGGGACTCCGCGATGAGCTGAGCCCCGCTGACAACTTCATCTTTTTCCACCCGTGCCAAACTTCCCGAAGCCATCTTCCGGACAATGGAGACAAGGACGATAGTACCGCCGTTTATGCTGAGGTACGTTTCTCTCGACCAATGAGAAAAACTTAGTGTAGCCATTGAAGAACTTGTGGGCGTGGTTTTATAACGGATTCTTGTGAAACTGCGCAGCCTAAGGAATTTCAAGTAGCTCTCTCTAAAGTTAATGGCTGGTCACGTGACAAGAGGACATGTCAGATACAGGGGACGTGCCAGACAAAACTTTCTGATTGGCCGGTTTGTGTCAACCCGCTTCCCTCCATTATTTACAATCTGTTGGGAAGAGGAGGAGGAGAGGTTCTTTAGTTTAGGTATCTGTGAAAGAAGTCAAAAGCAGCGATTGTGTAATTCCGTGTGCTTGAAATACGTGGCAATAAAGAAGGTGAAAACAGTTTCGTGTCTTTCGTAAGCACTACAGCAATGAACCAAAACTATTAACGACTTACTTTTCTGACTTTGCACAATCCTAGATGATAAATTAACTCAACCCATTGGTTGCTAAAATGTGGTGCCAGTCAGTGTGGTGTATGAGAACAGCCTAAATTTGTAAATTTTGTAAATTAATTCATAAACTATCCTGAAGTGCTGCACTTGAAGAATATTTTAAGAAACAGGTGAATGTAGAATTAGGGGTTAAAATCTGGATAACAGGTATTGCATACGCTCTTTGTATCATATCTAACAAATTCAGAATAACATTAACCTGAAGATCAGAAGGCTAGACTATTCCTTTGAAAATCCACAGGAAGGCTTTTTACAATACAAAACTGTTACTGATATAACCACAGGTTTAATTCAGATTTAAATCCACATACTTAGTTTTTATTGAAGTTCTCTAGAATTCCCATTCTTCTTTTATTAGAAATAGATCCATCTACATATATTGTACCTTAGCATTTTTTTAAAAAAACAAAAGGATAATCTAGCCTTCTGATTTTCAGGTTAATAAAATACAAAGTGTTATGGAAATTGTTACATTTATTGTTCAAGTTAACTAATTATTGATAACTTAAAACCCAGGATTTTTCTGTGGCAATTATTTTCCTTCTGTTTGTTTTATTTATTTTTTTTGTTGGCTTTACTAGATACCTCACAAGCATTCTGACTATAAATCTCTGGAATAGAAGCTAATTTCTAATAAACTGTCAAGCTCACCACATGGATCAAACCTCCCCTAATTCATATTGGCTTCCGCCCTTTTGATTCTATAAAATGCTAAAACCTGCTTGTTCTTCAGGTCTTGGAAATTTATCTTTTTTTCTTGATATATTTTGTCTTTTAAAAAAATATGTAAACTGTACAAAGTTGCTATGGAGATGGATGTCCTTAAAAATGAAATAATAAATCAAGTATCTTTTCCTCTGAAAGAAATATGTGTTTTGGGAGAATATCTTATTATTCCGAATTTGTTAGATATGATACAAGGAGAGTATGCAATACCTGTTATCCAGATTTTAACCCCTAATTTTACATTCACCTGTTTCTTAAAATATTCTTCAAGTGCAGCACTTCAGGATAGTTTATGAATTAATTTACAAAATTTACAAATTTAGGCTGTTCTCATACATCACACTTACTGGCACCACATTTTAGCAACCAATGGGTTGAGTTAATTTATCATCTAGGATTGTGCAAAGTCAGAAAAATAAGTCATTAATAGATTTGGTTCAGTGCTGTAGTACTTAAAGAAAGTCACGGTTTTCAAGATGGCTGAGCACATAGATGTGCTGGCACTCCTTCTTTCAGTGTATGGTGTGTATGATTCTGTGTGTGTTTTGGATCCTTTCCTTAACTGAATCCTGTGGGGCAAGGAGCATGTATAGTTGGCAAGCCTTGCTAGAAACTGGATTGAAATGTGAAAAGACTATCACAGATGATTTTATACATTCTCATAACATACCGAAGAAAGCAGCTAGGACCCTGGGGAAGCATGGATCACTATCCCTGTAGGAAGGAGGAAGAGGCAGAGAAAGAGGAGCAGGAAGAGGAAGAGAGGATGCCGTGCTGGGGTTTTCTTTAGGCTCAGTAAGTTTCCATACAAGCCTTCAATTCCAAGTATATTTCTTACCAATGCAAGATCTCTGACTAACAAAATGGATGAATTAAAGTTACAGATTGCAAAGACTAAATTTATCAAGAACTGCTGTGTTTTGCTAATCACACAAACTTGGCTTCATTCACTCATTCCAGATGAAGCTGTTGAGCTGGAAGGCTACATAGCTCACCAGCAGGACAGGAGTGGCAAGATCAAAGGGGGAGGTTTAAGACTTTATGTGACCAAAAGTTGGTGTATCAATACAAAGACTGTAGACAGCCACTGCTCCATGGATCTGGAGTATATTACTATTAAATATAGACCCATATATCTTCCACGGGAATTCAGCATGGTTTTTTTTCCCCAATTTTTTTTTATTTCAATCTACATATAACAACTATACATTAATAGTGTGGCATCAGTATATCATACATCTCTCATTGCCTATATTCATATTAATTCATACTTCTTCAATATTTATTTTCAATCTTATTCTCTCCAAATGCCTACCACCATATCAGTTAAACATACCTAGTAATTGTGATTTAGCCCTATGTATATAGTGGCATTTTTAACTTATTAGATAGGTTTTAGACTAGGTTTTTAATTGTTATTATTTTAATCATTTTAATTTTTAAATACTCTGTAGTGTGATTGTGATGTGATGTTTGGGGCACTGTGCTGGAGTAGCTTTCAAATTTCATTGTATTTGTAGAATGCAATGACAATAAAGGTATTCTATTATTCAATTTTCTCCCTGTTTTCATTTTATTCTTTTTCAAATAAAAAAAAATTATTTGGCAAACAGTATGGTTCCAGGTTTCACATCTCAATACAAATATGACCATAGTTACCTATTCATTTTATTTATTTAATTTCATATTGCATCAGCCTTATCATTATTAAATATTAAGCTTATCTTATCCAATCCCAATTCATGTTCTCTTATCTTATTTTACAATATTATCTTATTTTCAATGTTATTTAAAATTTTCATCTCCTTTCTATTGTCATTTCTCATATTTTTTCTGTCACATTTGTCATTTTATCAATCGTTATCAGTAAATATAATTGTCCCCTCTAGTTAATAATTCGAGCTAATCACCTTCATTCTTCCTTAATATCAATCTTCTTATAAAACACAAATATATATATTTTTCTCAGATTCAGCATTATATTTTCTCTATAAATCATCTATACATTACAAAATGCTATTTTCAATATATATTTTATACATCCCAACACATTGCCTTGCGGAATCCCCTTCCTTATTCCTTTTTTTTCATCCATTATCTCTCACTTTTTGAACAGGGTACCTTCTTTTCATCCTTGTTTTCTCTTTATTTTCTGGTCTTTTCTCTTAATTCCTTTTTCCCTAATCTTATTCCCCTCCTTTTCTCATTCCAACTTTTCTCTCTCCCTCTTTTGATTTTCCTTTTGCACTTCCTTTTTCCGCTTTTTCCTTCTCTTCAGCCATTTTCCGAACCATTCTCCCTTTTATCATCCCATCAAACCACAAATTTTTAATTCTAATTCCTTTTCCTCCCTGCTTAAATAATTGCTCTTCATTTTGTCCTTCTAACCGGCTTCTTCTTTATAAAACTCCTCCCCCTCTGGTTTATTATGTTCTTGTGTATGCATAGTCACCATTTCTAATTTCTCTAGTACATAATTAAACATTTCAAGTTTGATTTTTATCATATCCCTTGTATCTTGCATATCTGATTTTATATCTTGTGAGTCCAGTCTTATATCAACAAGTAGCTCCTCCAATATATATTTTCCTTTTTTCTTTTTCTTTCCTCTTCCTTAATAGCTGAAATCCTCTTCTTTCATAGATATATTTAATCTCAGAGTCCAGTATATTATTTCAGCCAATATCTTTTGAGATTATTTTCAACAATTCATACTCTTGAGTCTTTATTCCAGATCCTCTAATTAGCCTCTCAACTGTTTCCCAAATTACTGGCAATAATAAAGTTCTTTTTATTTTCTTTCAAGTTCCAAAATCCAAAGTCTTAAAAAGACCAGACACTCATTTTAAAACATACTAAAATTTTCCTGTATCATCAGATGGTGCTCTTGGGTCTTTTTATTTTTAACTTTCTTTGTTGAATATAATATTTTTATTAAGTTCACTAATTTCAATCATTAGGTATTCTTTTTAACCCACTCAATTCCAGCATTTAGTTATGCCCTTTAAGTGCCCACAATTCAATATCTGTTCAGTTTAATTTTCAAACCTTTGTTGTGTTAATGTATTTTCCTTTTAATTTCTCCTCCAGATAGAATAGTCAAATCCAAATTTAAAGATCCATTTTCTTTCTCACTTTCTCTGGTCGCCGCTTCCACACACTTCCTCCAAAATAGCCCTTTAATTTGATACCGGGGTATTTCAAAAGCGATGTCCTTTGCCTGATTCACACTCTGCTCACTACTTCTCTCTCCAGCATAAAACTTAGTTTCCCGGAATATTCTTTGTCTTTGTGGTAGCCATTTTAAGACCACCGCTGCAGCTTGCCTTTGGGAGGGATTTTCCTGTCAGGGAGAGGAGTTGCGGTTCCCCTCAACCCTCCAGGCGATTTCCCCCTTCTTCACCACCCCACCAGGGTGATTCCAGTCCTGATCGGAACCCTCCAGCAGTGAGCTTGGGTGAAACCGCGCATGATCACGGATTCCACACCAACACCAACGAACAAACCAGAAGTCCGGAATTCAGCGTGGTTTTGATTATTGCAGTCTATATTCCACCTGATGCCAGTACTACCATAGCTTTGGGATTCTTGTATAACATTGTTAGTAATCAGCAGAATAAGTATCCTGATGCTGTGCATAGCATAGCAGGAAATTTTAATCAAGCTGATTTGAAAGCAGTGCTCTCTAAATTTTATCAGCATGTTAAGTGTGCTACTAGAGGAGCAAACATATTGGACAAAGTATATACCAACATCAAATATGGCCATAAGGTTATACTTTTACTACATTTGGGACAATCAGACCATATGTCACTGCTTTTAGCACCAGAGTACATGCCTCTTAGGAGATGGGCTCTGCTTATAATAAAGACAGTGAAATCTTGGCCAGAAGATGCTTCCCAAGAACTTCAGGATTGTTTTGAGAACACAAATTGGGATATCTTTTACCACCCTGACCTAGAGGAGCACATTGCAACTGTTCTGTGCTATATCAAACACTGCACAGATACTATCACTGTAAATAAACATATTAGGATCTATCCTAATCAGAAACCGTGACAGGACTAAGGCTTTTAGGTCCGGTGATGGGGCAAGATACAGTGTTGCCAGATCTAATCTGAAGAAAGGTATTCGGAAGGCCAAGACTGATTATAAGAGGAAGATTGAGGATAATTTTTATAGCAATAACATGAGGCAGGTGTGGCAAGGGATTCAACAAATTACCAACCATCAACCAACCAATATCATTCCTGCTGAAGGGAATGTTTCATTGGCAGAGGAATTGAATCATTTCTTTGCTTGCTTTGAAGGAAGACATCAGAGATAACTAAAAAACAACCACCAGCCAAATGTAGCCCCCATCTCATTGTGGAGAAACAGGAGGTGAGAAGCATTCTGATGGCCGTGGACCCTAGAAATGCTGCCAGTCCTGACAGTACCTCTGGCTGAGTGCTTAACGACTGTGCTGATCAGTTGGCTGGAGTCTTTACCAGAATCTTCAATCAATCTTTATCCCAGTCCACTATTCTTGTTTGAAGGCTTCCACCATTGTTCCTCTGCCAGAGAAGTTGCTATCAATAACCTCAATGATTACAGATCAGTGGTACTCACTCCTATCATCATGAAGTGCTTTGAGAAATTGGTCTGCCAGCACATCATTTCTGGTCTTCCGCATACATTTGATAAACACCAGTTTGCATACAGAAGAAATAGATCTACAGAGGACGCTAGCGCTATCACTCTTCACACTGCTCTGACTCATCTAGAATAGCAAGGGGGCTATGTGAGGATGTTTTTTGTGGATTTTAGTTTTGCATTTAACACAATTCTTCCACATAGACTAGTGTCTAAACTTCTGGACCTTAGCCTTTCTTACTAAATCTGCCTTTGGATTATGGATTTCTTGTCTGGCTGCTCACAGAGGGTCAGATTAGGTAATCCTACCTCTTCAGCTCTTATTCTTAACATTGGTACACCACAAGGTTGCGTGTTGAGTCCCTTATTCTATACTCTTTATGTGCATGACTGCATTCCCGCTCATGCTAGTAATACTGATTGCTAAATTTGCACATGATACAACAGTGGTGGGACTCATCTCCGGGGGGGATGAGTCTGCCTATTGAGATGAGGTCGACCGGTTGCTTTCGTGGTGTGGAGACAATAACTTGGTCCTCAACATCAATAAGACCAAGGAGCTTATAGTGGACTATAGAAGGAACAGATCAGACATCCAGCCTTTGCTTATCAATGGAGACCGAGTGGAGCAAGTGGCCAGTTTTAAGTTTCTGGGTGTTACCATAAAAGAAGACCTGACCTGGGGTGCTCACATTGCAGTCTTGGTCAAAAGGGCCTAGCAGAGATTATACTACCTGAGACTTCTCAGAAAACAACATCTGAATGAAAAACTGCTGGTGACCTTCTATCGCTGCACCATAGAGAGTATTTTAATTTACTGCACATCTGTATGGTTTGCTAATTACACAGTGGCAGATAGGAAAGCACTCCAGAGGGATAACGTCATAACTCAGAAGATCATTGGTTGCTCTCTCCCCTCTTTGGAAGAGCTTTATATCTCCCGCTGCCTTAAGAAAGTTCAAAACATTCTCAAACATCCATCTCATACTGGGAACAGGAGTGGGATTCTACCAGTTTGGCCCGGTTCTATAGAACTGGTTGTTACCTTTCCCAATAGTTTGGAGAACTGGTAAATTGGGTCTCTGTCTGACCCCGCCTCTCTCTGCCCACTTCTCTGCTGCCTGCACATCAGTCCTTAACATGCATGTGCGACATTGCATACATGTGCATCACTGCTGCCTGCAGCCTGTTCTTGCGCGCCAACCATTGCTGCCTGCCTTCCGCTGCAGTCCTGCCTTTACTGATCGTCCCTGGGTGAGTGAGGCTCTGCAACCCTGGTCGTCTACCTCCCCTTGCCTTTTGCTGCTGCTGCCGGTTGCCTTCCCTTTGCCTTTTGCCGCCGCTGGTCACCGTTACCCCCCCACTTGCCTTTTGCTGCTGCTGCTGGTTGCCTTCGCCCCACTTGCCTTCCGCTGAGGAATACTTGGAGAGGCTAGTATAGGATCTGGCCAGGTCAGTGGCTGCTTCTCTCACCTGCTGCTGCACAGCGGAAAGCTTCCAAGTCTCCCCCCCACCAATTAGAAACGGATCCCGGGCAAGCAGAGAAGCAAGTCAGGTTGAATCCTGCTTCTCTCTGCTTGCCCAGGAGCCATTTCTGATGGAGGAATTCGGAAGGTTTCTGCTGTTTTGGGAAACTTTTGCTCTCCCAAAAACAGCAGCAGGAAAGAACACGTAGAGAGGGTTGTATCAGCAAGATGCCCCTTGATTGAGTCCGGGACAGCTGATAGCAGCTGCAGGGAGCAGAGCCTGGAAGCCCCAATGCACCACGTGTGTAGCCTGAATGGTGGGGGGGATGAACACGGACTGGTCCTGGAAGCCCCGATGCTGCCAGAATCACCATTGCCACTTCGCTGCTGCTGCATCTCCAATCCCCTGCAGGTATGATGAGCATGAGCCCCAGGATGGGTGACCGACTGCCTCAATTGCTGCTCCAACTGCCTTTTTTCTGTGCCAAGAGTGGAGGCAAAAGAGAAAGAGAGCAGCCCTCTTGGTACGGAGAAAAGTCGCGCATCTCCCCATATTTCTCTCTCCGCAAGGAGCACCTTTAAACTTAGTGAACTTCACAAATGAGGAGGAGGGGACGAGGCTGCTTGAGGAGAAAGCAATATGGGGAGATGTACAACTTTTCTTCACCCTGAGCTGCTCCATTCGCCATGGCACCCATTCCCTGCCCTATGGACCCATTGCTGGCTTTAGGAGCAGTGCCAAGCTGAGCCCGAGCCCTGGGAGAAGTGCCCGTGAACCAGTGCTGCACTCTTAGCCTCTGAATGGGACGAGCCAGCCCTCTCCATGGGAAAAACCCGCAGCAACATGCAGGCAGAGGCAGCCCAGTGCAAGGCAGTGGCCCCGAGGCCATACTCGAAGCTTGCCCGCCTTTGGGGGGAAAGCAGAGCTCCGTGGCAGCTCCCTGTCTTGGTGACACAGGGAAGAGCAAGCGCAAACCGGCACTGTGCTCTTGGCCTCTGAATGGAGCGAGCCAGCCCTCTCCATAGGGAAACCTGCAGCAACACACGGGCAGGGGCAGCCCAGTGCAAGGCGGAAGCCCTGAGGCCAGACTCTAAGATTGTCAGCCTTTCAGGGAAAAGCAGAGCTCCGGTTCCTGCTTGTGGCTTCTCCTTGAAGGGATCGGGGCCCGAGTGACGGTGGCTCCCTGTCTCAGTAACATGGGGCAGAATGAGCGCATGGGGGATTGTTTGTACAGGAAGGGTCTTTGGGGAGATTTTGGCATGTCAGCGGAGAAAGGATGGGAAAATCTGCTAATAAAATGAGCCACTGGCCTGCTACGGACATTCGGGGCCTGGGATGCATGCATCTGTTGAAAGTCTTTCTAATTCATGTTTCTACAGCTGCAATTTTGGTTTCATTTTATCTTCATGTCAATAAGCAAATATCTCAAAGAGTCACTGAAGGGAAAACAGGTCACTATTATGAACCTTATCCTTCTATGTGGTAGCTGGCAGTGGAAATGACTTGATAACCTGTAATCAATCTTGACTTCTACATGGCCTGCATCTTCTACTACTTTGTGTAGGTCAGGTGTCTCCAAACTTGGCAACTTTAAGACTTGTGGAATTCTCCAGCTGTTCCACCCAGCTATTGAGACATGGACATCATACACCAACCGCTTCGACTGCGTGATGGATGCCGCAACCTGACAGAGATCTCCACAAACAGAACCAAAGCTTACTTCCTAAGCTTCTCCGGAGCCATTGCCACTGTCTTGCTGGCACCACAGACGGTAATGGCTGTCTCCTGGGAAGAGCTGCAGGAGATCCTCAGCAATCACTACACTCCCAAACCTTCCCTCATCGCATGCCGCCATGCCTTCTGGAGAAGCCAATTGGAGGGAGAATCCATCAGCGAATACATGGCACCCCTCAGATCAGCTGCTCTTCACTGCGGATTCAGAGACCACCTTGACGACATGCTGCTAGATCAGCTGATCTGTGGAGTAAGAAACTCTGGCTGCAGTGTTTCTTAGCCAAAGCAGACTTCAACCTGAAGCAAGCGATTGAAGAAGCACAAGCTGCAGAGTTGTCAAATCTACCTGTGACTGAACTTCAAAACTCAGGCAGTCTCCCAGGTGTCAAGGCAAGCACAGCAGTCCACTACGAAGACCCATGCGAAGCTGAGTACTTCGAGGAGGAAGAAGAAGTGAACCGCTTGAGAATGCCTCTGCCACCTCAAAGAAAAAGCAACCTGGCTTTTGACTTCTTTCACAGATGCCTGAACTAAAGAATTTGGACCACCACCTCCTCCTCCTCCCTCTTCCCAGCAGATTGGTAAATAAAGGAGGGAAGCTAGTTGGCACAAACCGGGCAATCAGAAAGTTGTCTGGCATGTCCTCTGTATCTGACACATTCTCTTGTCACGTGACCAGCCATCCACATGGGGGTCTGACTACAGCCAATAGAATACATGCTTTTGCCACAAGAACAGGAAGCTCAAGGGCAAGGCCCAAGAGTGGGTATAAATAACACTCACTCTCCATTCCATATAGTCAGGTGCCCAGGATCTAAAACTCATGTGGTCCTGTCCATCAATAAACCATATTTCCAAACAGCCTCCATGTTTTCAGTGTCTTTCTACCCACTCCCCATTGAACCAGGTGGATATTTCTTCCAACTGTGGGGTTAGATTTCCATTTCATCAAACAAGAATTTTAAAAACAATTTTCTTTTTTTAAAAACTTAGCTAAGTGTTGCTAAATCTACAATAATTAAAACAACTTGTTTTATAAATTTCATTACAAATCACAACCATCTGTGCTAAGAAATTATTTTTTTTTCAACTATAGAGCTTCTTTCAACAGTATAAACACAGTTTTTCGTCCATTGTGTGGCCTAACAAATAAAGCCAATGTCAGCAGACTTTTGGCTAGAATCCTGGTAGTTTTTTAAAAAAAACAGAATTCACCTTTATTTTCTTCCAGAAGTCTTTGATGCTGGAGGTCTTCATGACATGCATTATATAAATATGGATAGTTATTAGTAATAATATACTGCCATACTTTCTGTTCGGCAACTTATTAAAGGTTTTGCCCAAATGATATCCTAAGTATGATATATATATATATTATATATTTTTTCTTTCTTTTATATTTTTATATTTTTTAACTTTCACCCCTTTATTACACCTTATTGTTTAATTTCTTTTTGTTTTTCTTGTTTATTTTTTATTAATATATTCATTTAACTTTTAATAAAAACATTTTTATTTTAATAAAAATTATATATAAAAGTAGTATATATTTCTTTCTTAGCATTGCAACAAATCATTAAAAGTATGTCCTTTCCCTGGGCAGAATAACATCATATATCACGCTTCTGTATAGTCATATATTACATTTTAGACACACTAACTGCATCTGTATTTTAACAGGTTCTGCACAAAGGAACATTTCTTGATTTTATGCTGTACACATTCTTCTGTGTGTTCCCTAAAACAGCAGCTGAATTGTTCTCTTAGAACAAGTAAATCAATTACCAGAAGAGGACATTCTTACAGGAGGCCATCTGTTTCCAGAATAGTGTAGCCAGACTTTGTTTAAAATAGCTTATGCTAATAATCACATTTGTTACAGTAACATTTCCCAATCTAATACCTTCCTGATGTGTTGGGCATATAACTATCAAGTTTCTCAGCTCACATTGTCTTGAAATTCTGGGTGCTGTAATCCCAACCCTTCAGAAGACTATAAGGTTAAAAATGTAGTTTGAATATTAAGTGACACATATTTTTTGCCCAAAACAACCATTCTGCTTTATTGTCCCCTTATTATATTATTATACAACTTATATATTAATAAAACTGTTTTAAATATTGAATTGATCTGTCCATTATAAAATGGACAAATAAATTTCCATCCTGAAATTTCATTTGGTGTTATTGTTTTTGTATGGTATTCGTTGCAACTCTAGGTTATCTTTGGCGTTCTAATCACTAATGATTTCTCAAGGTTAAATTTTTTAAAAAATTAAAGGTTAATAACGAGCTACGTTTCTCCAATCTAATTCATTTAATTTAATTGACATGAAATCCCCAGATTTATGGAAGTGGAGAAAGACTAGAACAATGAGGACATTGATGGCAATCTATGACCCAAATGTCACAATTGACATACTATGTCATTTTTTTTTATGTGTGGCACATCTAAAGGTCAATGAGAATGTGGTATATTTTTGTGCAGCCTTCCGACCCTCTGGAAGCTATACAAATGGGCCCTGGTCTCATGTAGTTTCTGCAACATCCAAAAAGTTCAGGAGGTTCTCGTACAATTTTCAAAGACTCCAAATATTGTGTAAGAGCAGGCCTGCTCATATGACAAAAGAGGGTATGGAAGCCATGCAAGAGCATGTCATATTTTTGTGTGGCCTCTGCAGCCTCCAAAAATGTGTGAATTATGTGAATTTTTGGAGCCTCCAAAGCCCACACAACAATAAGGTATGTTGTCACATGGGCCCCAAACTCTCTGGAGAATCCAGAAGAAAGGGGCATCTTGTTCTGTTATTTTGGGAGGCTATGAGGCTATACAACAGCATTTTCAGAAGTTTCCAAGCTGGAGCTGCTTTGGATAGGCATTTTTTTTTTCTGAGAGACAAAGATTAATTTAAAAAAAATACATTATTTTTTGTAGACACAACCCATCTCATTATCCAAAATCACTCTTTGTTATGAATTGTTTTTCTTTTGACCTGGGAGGAGAGAGGTTGACACTTCAGCAGAGTAGGTAATTTCTGAATATTTGACACCACAGGTTCAACATTATTGATTTAGAACGTTATTGATCATGGTCATATTCATCTGCTTTCATTTTAGGTTCATGGCAAGTGTCATCATTTTTGTTCTTAGTCATCAAGTTCTTTCCATAGATATTCAAAGAGAAAAATATTATGTTGCTGCTGTATATGAACATCATGCCATCTTGAATCCCAATCCAACAGCCATAATTAATCGACAAACCGCATTACAGTTAATGAAGAGGAATCTAGACATTTATGAAGAACAAGTAATTAATGCAGCAAAAGAGGTAGAATATTAGTCTTTGCTATTTTTAATATAAAATTTGACTACTATTGAAAGTCAGTTGCAAATAGTTTATTGCAACACTCTAAATTGGCACAGACATAAATAAAAGTGAATGGATTAGCTTCAATTATATATCATAATGCAGTAGTATTATGTAGCAATGTAGTAGTATTATAGTCATTAAATCATTAAAATGTAGACTTCAGATATTTGGCTGTAAGAGATCATCATATTGGCTTCTATTATGAGTTCCCAGAATTTTAGAACACCCTTTTTTTTAGATTAATTAAAAATGTGATAAATAAGATGCCTTATACTTTACTGTAAGAGTTTGTTATATGTACCCTATAAAGTTCTTGAGGAAGGAATGGTTGCAATCTGTATTTGCATAAGAGAAATTTGTTCATCTCCCAAATTAGTGTGTTTTAAGTCATAATTTCCATTTAATTTCCATGAAACACAAATACAATCTATTAATTTGTCCATAATTATGAAATTATTTTAATGAAAGCAATGATATGCCTTAAACCATAGCTATTCAATAAAGAAGTCATTTTGTTTCACCATTAGTCTTTGGCTGATAAATATTTTTTATTACTATTAGGGAGCCCAAATAATTATCTTTCCTGAAGATGGAATTCAGGGTTTCAACTTCACAAGGGCATCCATTTATCCTTACCTGGATTTTATTCCAAACCTGGACTCTCTGACATGGAATCCATGCAAAGAATTTTACTTATTCAATGATACTGAGGTAATTTTTAAAATTAATTTAATTTCTTTCCTCTATTTTCTTAAGGCACTTTTCCAAATAAAAATCATTTAAAAGCTAAAATTATATCTAATTCAATAGTCAGTTAACACAATATTGTAGCTTGGAGTTTTTCTTTTTTATATAAGATAGTATTCCAATTTAATATTTAAAATTCCTTTTTGATTTTATAGGTTCTCCATCAACTCAGCTGTATGGCGTTGAAAAATCAAATCTTTTTAGTTGTAAATCTGGGAACTAAAGAGGCCTGCATGCAAAGTGATCCCCACTGTCCACCAGATGGAAGATATCAGTTTAATACCAATGTAGTATTTAATAACAATGGCACACTCATAGCCAGATACAGAAAACAAAACCTATACTTTGAATATGCCTTTAATACTCCACCAGAGATTGATTATACAGTTTTTGATACACCTTTTGCAGGCAGATTTGGAATCTTTACTTGCTTTGATATTTTATTTTATGAGCCAGCTATAACCCTTATAAAGCAATACAACATAACCCAGGTTGCATATCCTACTGCATGGATGAATCAACTTCCACTTTTGTCTGCTATAGAATTTCAACAAGCTTTTGCAACTGCTTTTAAAATAAATCTTTTGGCAGCAAATATCCATCATCCTGACTTGGGCATGACAGGCAGTGGTATATATACACCATCAAAATCTTTCACTTATTATGATATGGAAAGCATTAATGGTAAACTTATAGTTGTAGAAATCCCAGTTATTATGTCAGATCATGAAACTAATATGAAAAACACTGAAATGTCCCACAATGGTCAAAAGAGTTCTTTGGATTTTTATATAGAGAAACAGATTTGCCATAAAGATCAAGAGACTGACTGTAAAAAGGAAGAAAAGACATCCCAAGAATTTTTACCTGTATTTTATGGAATAATGATGTATGATAATTTTACCTTAATGCCTCTACTAAATGCAGAAGGAAATATAGAAGTTTGTTCCAATACACTTTGTTGTAATTTAATCTATAAGCAATTAGAAAAAACAAATGAACTTTATGTTTTAGGAGTTTTTGATGATTTGCATATAGTGCATGGAGCATACTACGTTCAAGCCTGTGTATTAGTGAAATGTGGTGGACTTAACTATTCTACTTGTGGGCAAGAAATCACAGAGGCATCTGGATTGATAGATTTTCAGCTCCAAGGAAATTTCAGTACTACTTTTATCTTTCCTCTCTTGTTAAGATCTGGGGTCACTCTAGACTTTCCTGACTATTTGGACTGGAGGGGGAAATCCTATGTCATGTACAAAATGGGAGGATCTTCTGGTTTAATAACAGCTGGCCTATATGGACGTTGGTATGAGAGGGACAAAAAATAGTACTTGATACCAATAATGTCTCAAAATTATTACTGTAATAACCCAATAAATATTCTTTGATGTGATTATTCAAATCCTTTGGACTTTCATTATACATATACAGTACATGAAGTATGCTATGATTAAAGTTGAATTATTTAATCAAAATGCCTTGTCCATTAGAGCATTTCACAGGTGTGGCTTCAGTATAGCAGAATGTGCCGTCTTTGACATCATATATTTGGAAAAAAGTATATATTTGGAAAAAATATATATTTGGTACAAATCCAAGCATAACTCCAAACTGCTCTTTTCTTAAGCCTTCAAGTTTAATAATAGGAGTTGATCAACCATTATATTGCAATTAGGAATATTGTGCCTTTGGAGTAATGAGCTATCTTTTCCAAATCAAATCAAATCTTTACTGTCAAAGGACAAAATGTGTACAATGAAATTGAATGAGCCTCCCTTGGTGCAGCCCCCTCCCCAAAATACATCTCCATAACTCAGTAAATGAAAGAAATAGAAATCCCTAAACCCAAATAAGTAATACTAACACACATTCCCATATACCTATATGTATGTAACATATTATATTACACCGGTATGAACATGTAGCACATTGTGTTGGCCTTGCAAGTCTATCATATTAAACCTAATTGTGATGTTATGTTGCATTCAAAAGTCTGACAGCCCATGGATAAAAGCTATTTTTCAGCATATTCATTCGGCTGGCTATGCTTCCTATATCTCCTGCCCTATGGTAGGAGAGTAAATAAGTGCTGACCAGGATGTGAATCATCCCTGAGGATTTTCCTCACTCTGCTGAGGCAGCGGGTCCTGGCGATTTCATCCAGTGGTGTCAGGGGACAGCCCATAATTTTTTGTGCTATACTCATCATCCTCTGTAATGCCTTTCTGTCCATGGCTGTCAAGCCAACATGCCATACCATAACACAAGGACGCTTTCTATCATAGACTGGTAAACCACCTGGATCAAGGTGAGATCTTGGCTAAGATGGACTCCTTAGAAATTTGAAAAAGACCCTCTCCACACAGCCCCCGCTTGATGTAGAGTGGGCAGGTTCCTCTCTCTGCTTCCAGAAAGGTAACACCATCTCCTTTATCTTGCTGGTGTTTAGATGCAAGTTGTTTTCTGAACACTATGTGGATAACTTCTGGACTTCTTCCCTGTATGTTAATTCATGTCCTCCTGTAATAAGACCCAGTATGTGGTATCATCTGCAAACTTTATTATCATGTTAGATGAATCAGGAGATATGCAGTGGTATGTGTACAACAAGTACAGGTAAGGACTAAGCACACAGCCCTGAGGAGAGCCAGTGCTGAGCTTCAGGGAGGATATGAAAGACCCTGCAAAATTCCCTCATAATCAATGCTTTTCTTCCAAACACTTTCCTTTGTTTGATGTCTATCCCTTGTTACCTTGTCCAGAATTGCTTTCTTGGACTAGTCTATTTTGTTATCTGCAACTGTACTGATTTTTGTAGTTATAAACACAAATACTTTTATTGCTACTGTACCAAGTATTCAGATTCTGTGATTTGTCTACAAATACAGCAATGGTGTCTACAACTTCCGGTGGTGATGTTGGGACACATAGGTGAAGAAGAACGGGCTCTGTTCTTCAACCGCTTTTCTTGTTGCTGGAGTGACCCTTTAGGGGTACACGAATCCCGGAGAGAATTGTGATGGTGTGGGGAAACTTGAGGAGCAGAGTGGCGGAGGGCAACTGCCCCCATGACGAAGAGCCCTTTGAGCAAGAGGCTGTCATCTTTGAATGGCAGCCCCAAAGTCCTAACAGCCCAGCTGTAAGAAGGAAACAAGATTGGAAAACAGACTATGGAAAGATTAAAGAGTGGGACAGTGCAGAGAAAAATCGTGGTAAGCAGAGACAGCGTGGAACAAAATTCATAAGCTGTGGAGGGTGAAAGATACAAGAGGAGGCTGATCAGAGCTCCAGAAGAGGTGGAGGTGAGATAGATTGGAGAGGGACTGGGGAGCTATAGATTGCCCAAAAGAAGAGTTAGGAGATTGAGACGAACAAGAAACGGAAAAGAGCAGAGATCCGGAAAAAGCTTAAAATTTAAAAGATTAAAAGATATGATCGTGATAGATTCCTGTTACTATGCTGCAATTATTGAACTGTGTTAAGGAAGTGATAGATACGAGTGGCTGAAGTAACAGCGGCAACAAGCATCAATATTAATGGCTTAAATTCAGCAATAAAGAGAAAAAAGATATTAGCAAAATTAATTAAACAAAAAGTAGAGATAATATGTTTACAGAAAACCCACGTTCAAAAAGTGGATGAAAAATATCTAGAGTGTCCCAAATTAGGGAAATTATATACCGCCTCATCAGACTTTAAAAAAAAGAAGGGAATAGCTGTTTATATTAAAGAAGATATAAAAACGAATTTAATCTTTGAAGACCCAAATGGAAGAATTTTGATGATGGAAGTGTGGATAGCCCTTAAACCAATATTATTAGTGGTAATTCATGCACCTAATGAAAACCAACAAGAATTTTATAAAATGCTACATGAAGAAATTATTGAATTGGAACAAAGAAATATTTGTATTATAGGAGATTATAATGCCATAACAGAGCATCAAAAAAATTACAGCGGTGAAAAGAAAAAAGACAAGAAAAGAGAATTACCAAAGGCATGTCTTGAAATTATTACAGAGTTAAATTTGATAGACATTTGGAGCAAATTAAATCCAGAAAAACATCAATTAACCTTCTATTCTAATCCACATCAATCATGGTCACATATTGATATGGCTTGGATGGGAGAAATGGGAAAAGATGTGAAAGATATAGAGATACTACCAAATTTTTTGACTGAGCACAATCCACTTAAAAAAAGTTGAAAAGGTAGGGGGAAAACAAGGAGAAGATGGACCCTAAATACTGAATTATTAAAAGTTACGGAATTTGTTAGGAAACTTAAAGAAGAATTAATCTTTTTTTAAAGGAAAACAATAAACAACATACATCTACACAAAACTTATGGGATACTATGAAGGCAGTCACCAGTGGGATCATAATATCTTGTGCAGCAAACAAGAATAAGGAAAGATATCCTCAACAAAATAATTTGTAGGAAACAATTAAAAAATTAGAGGCTCAATTACAAAGTACACCACAAAATACCACAGTAAAAGAACAATTGTTTTTAAATAACCATAAACTTAACTTAGTGGAACAAGAAATGGTCAAAAATCTAAAAGCAGTTAAACAAAAATTTTTTGAACAGGCAAATAAACCAGGAAGGCGGCTCTCCTATACACTTAAGAAAGAGAAAGAAAAAAGAACAGTTTACCAATTACAGGATGAAAATGGGAGCATATCAACATACAATAGAAAGAAAGAGATTGTACACCAATATTTTGAAAATTTGTATAAAAGGGAGGAGATAGATGAAGATCAGGTAAGAGATTACTTGAGAGAGGAAAGAGGCCTAATAATAGCAGAAGAACTGAAGGAAAATCTAATTAAAAATATAACTGTAGTAGAACTGAAACAGGCAATTAGGAACCAGAAAAATAATAAAATACCCGGACCCGATAGTCTCCCAGGAGAATTTTATAAAATAATGGAAAAACAAGTAGGACCATGCAGGTGGATCTATATAATGAAGTTCTGATAGAAGCCAGGATGCCAGATTCATGGAGGAATGCACTTATTTCACTGATCCCGAAGGAGGATACATATGCCAGACTAATTCAAAACTACAGACCAATTTCTTTGCTGAACGTTGATTATAAAATATTTACCACTATTATAGCAAATTGGTTGAAGAGAATTATGAATGAATATATCCATTCAGTCCAAAATGGATTTCTGCCAGGTAGACAAATTAGGAATAATTTGAGGATAGTAATGAGACACTTTGGAATACTATGAAGCCCACCCGGAGAAACAAATCACCCTTGTCTTTCTGGATGCCCAGAAAGCATTTGGTAACCTGAATTGGCAACTCATGATACAACAAATTTACAATATGAATCTAGCCACTAAATTACATAATAATAATATATTCCACACAAAAGGCTAATATTATAGTTAATGGGGAAAATACTCAGAGTTTAAAAATAGAGAAAGGAGTTAGACAAGGCTGCCCTTTATCCCCCTTTTTATATTATTACTTGAAATTTTAAGACGAATTAGGCAAAACCCGGGAATAATGGGATTGAAAGTTAGAAAAGAATACAAATTACAAGCCTTCGCAGATGATATGGTCTTTTTTACAAAAGATCCGATAGAGAGAGGGGAAGAATTAGTGAATTACAAAGATATGGGGAAGTGGCAGGTTTGATAATTAATAGACAGAAAACAAAACTCCTAACCAAAAATTTAACAGAATTACAAAAAATAGAATTAGACAGGGTAACGGGATTGCAAACAATAAAGAAAATTAAATATTTAGGTATATGGCTGACAGCACATTGCAAAACAATAAAGGAGAATAATTATAATAAATTATTACAACAAACAAAGATTTAGAATTATGGGCCAAATTGCAATTATCATTATTGGGAAGGATAGCAGCTATAAAAATGTCTATTTTACCTAAATGCTTGTATTTATTCCAAACGATCCCTGTCAGGTTAGAGAAAGTCTTTTTTGATGAACTTAATAAAACTATGACAAAATTTATTTGGTTAGACAAAAAATCTAGAATAAAGTCACTACAAGATATAAAAAGCAGAGGAAGATTTGGGCTATCAAATTGGGAGTTATATTATAGCGCAGCAGCATTAACGTGGACGAAAGAATGGATCAATTTAAGTAATAAAAGAATATTAACTTTAGAGGGTCATGACCTGCAAAGAGGATGGCATGCCTCTCTGTGGAAAACAGGTACCAGAAAACAACAATATTTTCAAAGGCATTTAGGGATTCTTTCTTACAACATTGGATTAAAATTAAGAAAAAACATTATAGAAAAATCGCAATTTGGCTATCTACAATGGAAATGATTCACCCAAATAACCTAGATTTGCATAAGATGATAAAATATAAAGATATATTAGATACACAAGGAAATTTGAAACCAATACAGGATTACCAAAAACAAAGGATACAGATTGACTGGTGGACATTCCTTCAACTACAGAACAGGTACAATCAAGACATAAAAGATTTTGGAATATATTTGAAACCACAACAACTGGATAAAATTTTACTAGGCCCAGTTAAAAAAAAATTATAAAAATCTATAAATATCTGCTGGAAGTAGACTTGGAGGAGGATATTGTTAAAGGATGCATGATAGCTTGGGCCCAAATATCAGACCCAACGTAAAATTGACAGAATGGGAAAGTATGCGGAATAGAAATTATAAATTAACGAAATCAGTAGCATATAAAGAAAATGCCTATAAGATGTTTTACAGATGGTATTTGCCCCACTCGAGATTAGCAAAAATGTATTCCAACATGAAACCGGCATGCTGGAAGTGCAAAAAGAAAGATGGTACATTTTATCATATGTGGTGGTCCTGCTCAGAGACTCAAAAATATTGGTTAAAAATTCAAAAATGATTACAAGAGATTACCAGTGAGCAAATAGAATTAGAACCAGAATTGTTTTTATTGGGGATATTCAAAAAGAAATATGGGAAAAAAATAAAATATTTAATATAGCAGTGTAATTCTTAACTATGTTTTTTTTTTTACTAATATCATTCCTTGACTGTTGGATCCTAAATAGTAAACAGCTTATTTTTTACTTGAAGGGTCATTTCAATTTGCTAATACCTAAATTTCAACATTTAGCAATTGATTTCATCGCTCACTGTTGAGTTCTGCTGTGCTCGTGCTTCTTACCTACCTTACTGTTTGTCTTTGCAGTGTTGAATTTTCTTTTTCTGATTGGCAATATTGGATATCCTATAGTCTTTATTCTAGGCATGTCATAAACACCAAGACTAGAAGTCTAAAAGTACCTCAACTTTTCCTTGATAGCATATTGAATGCTATCCCACACAAGAAGTCAATCATCTAGCAATATACCACCAAGAATTTCAGAATGTCTATCAAATGGTTTTATTGGTAAAAATGGCTTATCGCTGCAATCTTCTGTACTATATGAAATGATATTCTTACCATTGTCACTGAAGTAATAATTCATTCCCAGCATTTTCCTGTATTGCTATTGCCCAATATACATATTGCTAGCTTTAGCTGGACAGCTGTGATGATCTTCATGCCAACTCAGGATTCTTCACTCATTCCTCATCGGTATACCTTTCCATCATGATAAAGCACCACATTATAACTCTGGGAAGAAAGTACTTGACCTATAATCAAGAAGTAGGTTAATTGGTCTAAAGAAAATTCTCTTTACATAAAACAAATGATTTTTTGTGGTTATATAGCTTAAAACACTGCATTCAATTTTGTGCAATCCTCTTGAATAAAATGGCATTCATGTTTAATATATAGACATCGGGATTAGATAAAAAGTTGCAAATACAACTATTAATAAGAGAGTTTAGAGAAAAATGAGGAAAATTAGTAATTTGCTAGTATTAAAAAAAAATTGGGAAAAAAAATCCCTTAGATTTCCATTCTGAGATCTAGGTATTTAAGGCTCTATCAAGAATATCAGGGACATGTACAGTATTCTTTTTTTGAGCAGTGATGTGGCCTAGAGATGGAGATGCTTGCCTTCCATTCAGAAGTTGAGAGGTTCAACCCTAGGCAGTTTCTTTATCAGGGCACAAAGAGAAAATATCTGCTGCAAACTCCACATAGGAATCAGGAAGGGCAAATAAATGCTCAGTAAATGCTCAGTTCCACTAGTCATCTTGTCTCCAGCCTGAATAAAGGGATTACAGTTGTAAAAGAAAAGAAATACATTCTTCTTCATTGAATTTTGTTGAATTGATTCTTTTTAAAAAAAAAAAAAAAAAACTTTACTCAAAATCATTACAATATTTAGTGATAATCTTTTTTATTTTTTTGAGAACTCATATTGTGAGGTTTGTGGGAAGGGTATAAAATATAAACAGAATTACCATTTCCAAGATATACATATTAAACACAACTGAACTTTCTTAGGACTAAAGGAAACTGTTCACCATTTTTTGAACAGGACCAATGGAACTTTTCAGGAGACTTCTATTGCATTGTATAAAGTATTGAATATAACCTCTGCTTTTTAATATATCCAATTCATTGTAGAAAAGCACTTAATGATTCTTATTTATAGAAGCATATTCATTTCAAATGCTGTGTCATCTTTTGTTCAACTCACCTTGCTTTGATATTGCATTCTGATTGTAGGTAAGAAACTGACCTGAGTATATCTCCCTAGAACTGAAACTAAAAACAATGCATTATTGGCATCTTGGGATATAAACTGGACTATAAGAAGTTGATGTAGTGGTCAAAGGCAGTGTATTTGTATTTCACAAGAGGGCAGTGTGTGTCTGGGGATTTGCCTAGAACCTCAGATCTAAGGTTTGTTCATCTGAAATATAAAATATCATGATAGTTTTATGTTGTTTCATATACTGTCTTTTACACTTGATGGTGAAACAGTGAAATTGGTATTAAATTTTGACTGATTATTCTTTTTATTCTGTGCAAATATTGTAGTCGTTAGTTGTCTTTGTTTTACTGGTTCCAGGATGATCTTTACCTGCGTTGCGTATTAGACAAAACCTTCTAAATTATCAAATGGTTTGGAGAAGTACCTTGTGTCTACCTTTTTTAAACTGCCTGCTTATTTTCCAAAAGGCACTGTATCTTAACCATACTGGACCAGAAAAAAAGCTTTCACAGCATTTCAATTAGGGAAACTATACGCTCTGAATATAAAGTTGGCATCCAACTGGTTTTGTTTTTGTTTTCCTTTTATTGAGGATCTAAATGAACAAATAAGGTATATCTTATTTATCAGTTTTAGCTGATTTTACCTGTTCTGGATTGAATTATAAGGATCTGAATAGAATTATGTTTTTTAAACTGGCTAACATAGATTTTATTTTGTTGCTAATTGTTGATTTATCGATCAATGAAAGCTATTGGAGGATATTATTTAAATAGGGTAAATACTTTACTATTTTATTGTGTTTTCTTTTGCCTGCCTAGAGATTTTGAGAAAAATACAAAACAAATCAATTATTTGATTGAGTAAAAGAAATGCCTCATAGTTCATCAATTCAAATGTTCCAAAAGTTGATAGCTTCATTTATAAAATATTGTTTTCAGAATTAATTGTGAAGTAGTCTTATGAAGAGCATGTTGATACCCAATTAATTACTAGACTTTTATATCTATTAAATTTAAGTCAGTAGTGTATATAAAATGATACAAAAAGAAAACCTTAGACTTTCAAGATTTTCAACTGCTCAATAACAATACCCATGCTTTGTTCAGAAATTAAATCCAGTTAAAGTAAACAGATAAGGTTTCTGAAATATATAAATATCTGAATTACTACTAACTCAGATACTAGTTAAGCTAATTATTGCTTTAGAATCAAGAAAATAAAAAAGCATTGCACAATAAGATTTATAAATCTGAGTTTTCAATACAATAAATTTGAATTAATTCTCAATACTCCATAATGATACATAAATTATTCATTAAATACAACTCTCACATTTGGATTTTATTATACTCTGTAAAATATACACAGTAATCTTGATGTACTGAAAGAGTGCAGGTAAGTACAGTATTCAAGCAAACGCTATTTCTATGTACATGCTCGTTAATTCTTCAAAAAACCCACAAAATTATCAAATAGATCAAAATACTGTCTTGTGTTTTCACACTATGTTCAGAAAACAAGCTGATAGTTTACAATGGTATTAAGGTTTCCAGTTTCACAACACAAAAAAAATAAAAGAAGGTAGAGATCCATTTGCTATAACTTTATCATGCAAGATAGTCTCGCATGTACATAACCAAAGCAAGTAATAATTATATTGTTTCTTCAAATAAAGCAGAATCAAAGTAAATATTTCTATTTTAACAAAGCAACGAGGGGAAAATGCCATTCCTCCATGTTTATATTTTTTATAGGAGCCTATTATAAATTAGACAAACAGGTAAAATTTTTAAGTGTAACAGAAGGATCAGCATCATTTGAAAAATTATAAAATGAATCACTTCTGTATGTTTCCAACGTTGTACCTTTTTGGTAATAGGATAAGAGTATTTTATTGTATTCTTTTCAGTTATATTCTTAGCCTTAAAAAACATTTTTAATTATATGTACACCAGAGGCACCAATATCATTTGTTAAATTAAGTAAAATATTGGGTGAATTGTAAGAAATAGTATTCTATAAGGCAGCCTAATAAAATATCAAGATATTGCAGTTCTATTTTTGATGCAGTTTGACTTGCCAAAAGAATTCCCCCTGCCCCGATTTGTGTGTATCTTTGCATCCCTCTCTCTTTTCTCTGTGTGATAAAGAAAGCTGAGCAGTGATTACTACATTGCTGTTTTTGCACTCATTTTACCCTGACAATTCCTAGTTCAGCTAATAACAGCTTTAATACCATAAGAATCTAACAAATTAAAAGCTGTATTTTTATGGTACATTTAATAGTGTCGGAAGGCTATCAGATGATAATCAACAGTGAAAACCAATTTGAGATTAATTACAAGTTGTAATTTAAGGGTTGGTTAAGACTATTACTTATTTAAGCTATTCAAGTTTCTCAAAAGGAGTTTTTTAAATTTAAAAAAAGTCTTAAGTTATTTGGTCCTTTGGCAATTTGCAGCACAAACAATGCCTCCTGTACCAAACTCAATTATTGCCTTCAAAATGACCTTAGTTTTTATAGTTAAGATTTGAATGTATTGTCCATTTTGTTGTATAATTGCATATTTCTTTATTCAAAGATGCACAACCTTTATTGGAATTATTCATTGAAATCAGTACATTGCAATTAAGTAACATTCTAGATAACTTTTTGAATCATAGATTCCAAACATTTCTTTTGCATAACCTGCTTTTAAAAATCTCTCAAAAGTCGTATTTTTCATGTGTCCCCATACTTTTGTTAAAGAAATCTTTTCCTTGGGCTGTCCTTTTTTTATATTCAATAAGATTGCTTTCTCCAATAACAAACTGGAAATTCAGCAAGTTCGTTCAATCTTCAGATCTCTAATGAAGCTTTTTAATAGGTTTCAGAATCTGAGTCATTAAGTTCATCTTCTTCTGTATATGAATAGCCATCTTCTCTCCCAATGTTGTTGAAACTACAATAAGAACTATGTTCACTTCGGATAATTGGTGAAGAATCAAATGTGACTGTTTTTGAACTGGTAGTATAATGATTAATGGAATTAAATGTAAGAGAAGGTATTTGGCTACTTGATGAAACAGGCATCATTGTAGCCAGAATGAGAGCTAAGCAATCAGCCACATCTTTATTGGGAGCACAGGCCAATGCTGGTGTATAACCTAGAGGCGAGAGAAAAATAGTAATTTTATTTTATTTTACTTTCTTTCAGTTCTGCCAGTGGATGTAAAAGCAAAATGCAAAAAATAAATATATGATTATTCTAATTGCATTATAATTTTGCATTTTAATTTAAATAACTATAGGGCCAGACTTCTGAAAAACATTAGTACCATATTCCTGAAATCATTAATAAAAAGAAATGAATCAGAACTTTTAATGTGAAAGATACACAATCTATCACAACTAAGCCAAGATACTAGTAACAATTTTCTTCAACAAATTGGTTATTAAAATAATATGGAAATTTGCCATATAAACCTGAGAATATAAAGAACAAGACTGAAGCCATATTTGTTCTCTGTGTGACCTGTTAGAGATCAGAACAGTTATGAAACTTGTTTTGCTGATGTTCTTTTTGGTTATGAAATCATTTGTTCTCTTCAGATTATCAAAAGTCTATTGATTTATTTTTATGCAAATCTCACAATTTTGGCGAGCCAGCCAGGGGAGAATAGGAATCAGAAAAAAAAATGTGAGATTTGCATAAAAATAAATCAACATACTTTTGATAATCTGATCCATAGGATACTTTATTAGGGAAGATATTGCAGTATCGGACCCCCAACTCTCAAACCAACCATGTTTAGGAGGAAGGAGACGCTTCCATTTAGTGAATACAGTCTATATAGGCTTATCAAATCACATGGTTACATAACACTTCCTGTTATCTGTATATATAAGTTATACAACGTTTTTCATAAGAAAGTTCCAACCTTCCATGGAAAACTCCCAACATTCTCATTATAGTCAGATTTCCTGTTTTTCTCCAAATGGTTACACAAGTGATCATTAATACTCCTATAATGTCAAGATGACCTTCTTATTAACCCAAGCCAAGAACAAATGATTTCATAACCAAACAGAACATCAGCAAAACAAGTTTCATAACCGTTCTGATCTCTAACAGGTCACACAGAGAACAAATATAGCTTTAGTCTTGCTCTTTATATTCTGAGGTTTATATGGCAAATTTCCATATATATAACAAATATCCTAAATAATGGGTACTATATAATAGCCAACAGATTATTTAACAGCCTGAACACCTTCTCAATGCAACTAAACCTCGGCGGAACTACGGGCTCTTGGGAGGGTCCCCCACTCCCTGAAGTGGCCCTCCGGTCTATCGACGGCCTACCTCAAGGACGGTTCTTGGGATCCGGAGAGGTGGCATGGCCATCCCATCAAAAAAGGATTTTTAGGGGGGGTTTTAAACTTTTTAAAGTTTACGAACGACCACTGACCTGAGGGCGTTCAGACGTGACCTGAAGACCTGGCTCTTTGAGCAGGCCGGCCTGAGCTGACTCAAATGGGATTTTTAAATGGGGTTTTAGATTAGTTGGGGTGGGGTACAAAGTTTTAATTTATTTTAATCGGGGGTTTTAGATTTTTATTGGGGCAGCCTATAATTTAATTCTTTTTTAACTATATTTATCTCTGTTTATATGTAGTTTAGTTGGCTGTTCACCGCCCTGAGTCCTTCGGGAGAAGGGCGGTATATAAAATTTATGAAATAAATAATAAATAAATAAATGAAATAAATAAATAAACCCATTTCTACTGAAAACTGGTAATGCAATTTCATGACATTTTGAGAAATGCTAAAAGTATTATATTGCAAGCCATAAAACAGCCCCTTGGATATCAAATATTTGTCTCAATAAAGGAGAATATTTGTAGCTCAGGGCTGAAATGAGAGGTCTTTGGTGCTATCTGAGCTTGCTTGTTTTCTTGCAGGTGTTTCGTTCCCTAATTAGGTAACATAATCAGTCTAGAGTCTCTTGTTCAGTATCTTTTTAAAGAAATGTGATTTGTATAACTATAAATATTTTAAAAATAGGGAAAAATATTTGCAGTAAATTTACTACACTCATTTTATAGTAACCATCAAAGGAACAATTAAATTCATGGATGTATCCTAATTGTTGTAATGACAAATTCAAGCCATCCTATTTAAAAATAGTGTGCCTCAAAGAAGACTTCTAAGTAGCATTTGGATTGCCATGATTAGACTGAAGTTCATCCTGTTTTCATCCACTTACCATTTTCATCTACTGCAAGTACACTTGCTCCTTTCCCCAGAAGTTCTTGAACTACAACTGTTAATCCATTTCGTGCAGCAACATGTAAAGGCCTGTGGATAAAACCCACAAAGCATGAAAACACTGCAACAAAAAAATCAGCAATGTACACAAGGATCAATCTACAGAAAACTTTTACAGCTAGTACTTCTTTATTTGTATCCTTAGCACTAGAAATTTGGATGCAAAATGTAACAAACAGAAAAAAATCCCAGGAATTTCTAGAGAAGGAAAAAGAATGATTTTCAATTTATTTGAATAAATTATCTAAAAATCTCTGCGTGATTTAAGCATAAAACATTTGCAATAAATAAATAAGCATAAATATGAAACATAAATTGGTTGCTGTCTGTCTAAAGAGTTAACAGTGAGAATATGTATATAGTGAATCTATATTGCATGAAATTAAGCAGCTATTTGGATTTTAACCTACTTGTATCTAAATGTTTATAGTTAACACTAATTGTTATATTATTTGCACTACATAGACTGCTTAGGTTTAATGACATTGATAAAAGTATTTAAACCCATATAGTCTTTGTAAACAAAAGTTAATATTAACTTCTTTATTGATTAGATGACACAAATTTATGATTAACTCGAAAGGAGAAGAGTTTTCTCTCAGCTATGAGACCAAGAGCACATGAACCAAGTTTAATCTTTCACTACAAAAATATGGCATAATATTGTGCCAAATAGTATTTGCTTACGTCTGCAATGCTGTATTGGTGGCATTGATCAAATTTCTATCTGTAATCTTCTCTAATATCAACAAGGCACTGGTTTCATGACCCTAAAGAGACAGAAAGAAAAAACTGTATATTATTTCTCTTTTAAAAAGTTAACATTTCTTCAAGGCTTAGAAAACACCAGCTTCTACTCTGGAAACAATCCATAAGAAATGCATTTAGACATAAGGAACACATAGCTGTAACTTAAAGATGGAGTTTTATTGACAAATAAGCAGTATATGGTCTACTAGATAGTTCATTAAATAGAGTTCATGGCTGGCTCAAGATTTTTGAATAATCTGCATAATACTTCACTTGCCTTTACACTAGTGGTTATATTTCCTGTTTTTAGAAAGATATCTCCCTTCTTTCCATTGAGGTATCATCCTGTTTTTCCTTTTGCCAAATCCAGTGCCTAAGTATGTTTTATGGAAATGGAACTGATATATAAATAAAATAGTTTAGGAATAAAGTAAATTAAGCTCTTAGATTCTTGTTAAAAGTGTGTTTCTCTCTCATTATCTTGTTAGAACCAAGAAATAATAATTAGAAAGAATCCCTTCTATTCTCATCACATATAATTGTAGAGAAGAAATATTTACTTCCTACTGCAGTTGAAATGGTGTACTGCCACTGCTGGTCTGGAGTAGCTTACTTTATGAGGAAAATTTACAAGAACAGCAGCAGCAATACATCACAGAAGCTTCAAATCAGAAAATCATATATACCTTGCTGCAAGCCAGATGTAGTGCAGTGTTTTTACACTTATCTTGCAAAGTCAGATCAGCTTTAGCACTGCTAACCAATACCTCTGGGGAAAAAATAAAATACTATATTAACTAAAAAGCTAAATTTGTCAACAGCACTTGCATGGTATGTACATTTATATTCTTAAAATTCATTTCTTATCAACAGAGATTCATGACTCTGATATGTAAATAGTTTGAAAGTTTTCTGAATTATTAATATTTTATTCTGTAATGCTAATTGCTCATCATTCATACAGTGGATATAGAAAGTCTATACAACCCTGTTAAAATGCCAGGTTTTTTAAATGTAAAAAAGTTAGACCAAGATAAATTACTTCATAATTCTTTTCATATAAGCTGTACAATTCAATTGAAAAACAAACTAAAATTGTTTAATGAGGAAAAAATAAAAAAAAAATAATGTGGCCCATAGCTGTTTATACCGTTTATAGGTAGGGATCAATCAATTACACTCAAGCTGATGTTAAATTGTAATCAATACACACCTCCATTCACTTAAAGTGACTCTAATCAAGCCCATATAAAAGTTCAGTTGTGCTAGTAGGATTTTTCTAACATTTATTCAGTACAAGCCATGCAAAGATCTGCAAAGAGCTTACAAAAACATCAAAGGGATCTTATTGTTAGAAGGTATCAGTCACGAGAAGCATACAATTTCCCCCCCCAATGCATTGGATACACCATGGAACACAGTGAAGATTATCATCCACAAGTGGAGAATATATGGCACAACTATGCCATACCAAGAACTAGATGTCCCTCCAAAATTGATGAAAAGCAAGATAAAAACTGCTCTGAGAGGCTGGCAAGAGAACTATAACAACATTACAGGAGCTGCAAGAATTTCTGGTAATCACTGGTTGCATACTACAGGTGGCAATAATCTCTCATGATAACATCTCTGCTGTGGGGTAAAGTGGCAAGACGGAAGCCTTTTCTTACAAAGAAGAACATCCAAACCTGGATAAATTTTGCAAAAACCTATATGAAGTCTGATAAAAGTGTATGGGAAAACTTATTATGGTCGATAAGACCAAGGTTGAATTTTTGGAGGGCCAAAAAGTATGTTTGGCGCAAAAACAATGCAACACATCATCAAAAGTACACTATATCTACAGTGAAGCATGGTATGGGGCTGGTTTTCTTCAAGTGGAACTGGAGCTTTAGTCAAAATGAAGAAAATTACAATTCCAAATATTAGTCTATTTTGGCACAAAACTTTCAATCCTCTGCTAAAATGTTAAAGATGAGTTTCACCTTTCAACATGACAATAACCCAAAGCATATCTCCAGATCAACAAAATAATTGTTTCACCAGAAGATCAAAGTTTTGAAATGGTCCACCCAGAGCCAGGGGTCCAACGGAATATCTGAGTCCAACGGAATATCTGTAAGGTGACCTAAAGAGATTTGTGGACAGGAGATGCCATTGCAATCTTAGGATTTGGAACACAGGAAGAATAGGCAAAGGCAAGATATGCTATGTTAATAGGTTTCTATCCCAAAAGAGTGGATGCTATCATAAAATCAAAACATGCTAAAATAAAGTATTAGTTTAAGAATGTGTATCTTTATGCAACCACATAATTGTATGTTTATTTTTTTTCCCTTAAAAGTTAAGTTTGTTTTTCAATTGAGCTGTATAGTTTATATGTTGTATTAAAGGTGGAAAAAATTCTGAAGTGATTTATCATAGTTTCATTTTTTTTAATATATCAAAAACCTGGCATTTTAATTGAAATGTGTAGACTTCCTATATTCACTGTATATGTTTCAAATGCCTCTTGAAAGGCAAAACTAATCCTACAGCTGAAATTATGAAACTGAAAAGATAGGAAAAATTAAGATATATTAAAGGTGCATTAGGGATGATAGTCAGGAACTATTGTCCACTGCCACCATAAAGTAGGAACAGAAATTAGGACTACAAATTACAACTACAGATAGTTCTTTGTTTATTCTGTCATTTGGTCAGCTACCATTCAAAATTATAATAGACTCCAAAATGTGATGGGATGGCCTCATGCTAGCTCTGATGATGAAGATGAGCTGGAGTCATCAGAGAGAGGCACCATGGATTCTCAGGAGCACTCAGACAGCCTGATGACTAAGGAGGATACAATCTTCGGACCGTCGAACATCGGGGAAAGTGCCCAACTGAATGAATACCTACTTGCATAAGCAGAAGTAGAGATACAGCTGTCACTAGTGCTGTAGAGTGGCAACAGGCTGCCTCCAATGAAGAACAGCTGCCACACCTACCCAATCCACGGACATGAAGAGCAAAACAAAGGGAAACACAGAGGAGGTCGGCGAGGCTACTCGCAAGGAAGCAAACTCATCCCTCCTAATGAAAAACACTGCATTTGGAATTATTTAACCAGATGCGTGGATGGGATGGTTGTTGGAGATAGCTGTTTACTTTATCAGTGCATATGGTCTTCAGCTCTATGATTCCAGTATACAGTCTCAAGTTGTAGTTTGTATTTCTCTTTTCAGTTCTACAGTTCTTGGAACTTGTACTTAGATTGCTCACTATGGACTGTCTGGTGGAACTTGGGTATGAGATGTGTATCTTTGAAATACAACCTATCGCTGTGCTCAGTTGGTCACCTGAGTTTTACATCTGTTGCTTTCAGAATAATTGATTACACTTTTTGCATTTGAAAACTATCTACTAGTTTGGGGTTTTGTGACTTGTGGTTTTTTGGGGAAATTGCTTTACCAAATAGAGTTGTGTAATAAACATACTCTACTCACATTTATAGCTGTTTGCATGCTCCTTTCAGAACTGGACTGGCTATGACTGTCCTCAAAATTGTATTCGTTGCAGTGTTCTCACAGTGATATGATTATAATTTAGGTGCTTGGCAACTGCTCATGACTATGATTGTCACAGCATCTTATTGGCATATGGTTGCTATTTGCGGGAATGGGATAACTTGCCACAGCCAACTTGCTGCAGCCAATTTACCAAGGCCAACTCACCGTGGTCAACTTGCCACAGCCAACTTCCCATGGCCAACTTGCTGTGGGAAATTTACTGCAGGACAATTTAACAATTCTAGTTCACTATTTAAAATAAATAAAATTATTTTAATTTTTGTCGTTCACACTTCTTTCTATCCCTCCTTTTGCATCCTTTCTTTAAAGATTCTATTCCACCATTTGTTTGATATTAGTGTAACTATTGTCCCTCACCAAGTTATCCTGTGGCCGTGGTGAGTTGTCTTGCAGTGAGTTGGCTTTGGCAAGTTGACTGGCAAGTTAGCCATGGTGAGTTGGCTGCAGCGAATAGATCCGCCATTTGCAACCTTTAGTGCTGGCTTCCAACAAGCAAAGTCAATGGGAAAACTATCAAGAAGTCACAAATGGCAATCACATGTTGTCATGATTAATAACTGTGTAGGATTCACTTAATAACTTGCAACTGGAACTGCTGTCATAAGTTGGCACTATCGTGTGATGTTATACTTTACTACTGCATTGCTTAGCAACAGAATTCTTGGTCCTGATTGCCACTGAAAACTGAGGACTACATATATTTAAGCTTACTTCACTATACAGTGGAGCTCAAAAGTTTGTGATTTCTTTAAAAGTCAGTATTTCTGCACACATATGATCTAAAATGTGGTATGTCCTTGGTACAAGTCACAAATAAAGATAAACAAATAAAGATAAACGTCTCCCAAAAAACTACACATTTTTCTCTTGATGTGATCTTAGTTGAATTCCTGAAGAATTCAATGATATTGAATTGCCTTCATTTGTACATAATCTGTCTGATGGTGAAGATTTTGAATCCAAAATCTTTAAAAATAATTTTGTCAACCGTTTTTTGGAGATCCACTGAAATCTATTTTGTTTAAACCATTGCATACCTTCATATTCCTGTGTTATGAAGATCAGTTTTTGATAGTGAATATATCCAGAATTCTGTTCTTTAAATAAGACAGGACCTCCCAAACTCAAGCTTATCATTCCATTGATTGAAAGATCTGATTTTAATTTCCCATACAAAAGATAATCTTAGATTATTCCATAATTTTGCCATATGCAAATATGGAGTTTTGGATTATTTCCCAATTTACATATTTGTGTGCCATATAATTTTGGGTCAAATTTATGCAGATATTGAAAATTCAAAAGGATTCACAAACTTTTAACAAAACTGTAAGAAAAGATTTGCTGATGGAAAGTTTTAAATGGTGCCTGGGCAATTACCTCCTGAGCAGAGTTTAACCAGTTTCTTCCAATATCACAACTCTATGTATGACTACTAGATCTGGCCAGCAACAATACAGATAACCATTAGAAGGTAGCAAAGAATCAGAACTGCCTGTGACTCTTTGCTGTTGTCCACAGATTGTCAGAATTTTGCTGCACTGATTTGTTAATTCTACTTCAAGGAGCATTATGCTTATACAAAGATTTATATTTTTAGCTATAAATCCAATTCATTCATTGAGAAAACAGAGAATATTGTTTGCTTGAATTTCTGGGCTGGCCTAGATGCTTTTTATGTAAAACTTTTGATCTTAATGTTGTGTTTTTACAGTAGTATATTATTGGTTACAATAAAAATTAGCTGTTATCTTACCAACTGTATTTGTTTGCCCATTTTCGGCAGCCATCATTAAAGGTGTCTTCCCAGAAGAATCTACAGAGTTTACCAGAGCATTATGGCTAAGCAAAAGCTGTAAACACTCTACATGATCTGTAAAGGCTGCTGCATGGAGGGGAGTTCTAAGAAGAAGAAGAAAAAAACACATGTTCTTAGAACCAAAAATCAATGGAGCTCTAATATAGCCATGATTTTATACAAAAGGCAGCCTGTATTAATAAATCTTTAAAAATCCTCAAAATTTTAATTTGGGAAAAAAGTATAAAATGTTGCAGCATATGGTGCTCACATACAGAATCATTAGGTCTTATTTAAATTTATTATAGCATTCTAGCCAACTTTGGGCAATTTATAAAATATGAAAACCATAGACAAAACAAGAGATCTCACTAAAAGCATTCATTAACCACAGGCCTAGGACCAAACCAAGATTTTAAGAATTTTTGGGAATACCAGCAGAGATGATGCCATTCACAGCTCTTTGAGTCTGTGACAAAAAATGCTACTTAGATTCTACAAGATAGGAGCAATTAACAGAAGCGACCTAGACCAGGGGTCTCCAACCTTGGCCACTTTAAGCCTGGAGGACTTCAACTCCCAGAAATCCCCAGCCAGCTTTGAATTCTGGGAGTTGAAGTCCTCCAGGCTTAAAGTGGCCAAGGTTGGAGACCGCTGACTTAAGACTACATCTACTCTGGCTGAATGTAGCAGGTGGGCATAAACAATGGGAGAAAGATGTTTCCTCAGATATCAGATGCTATGTTATGAAAAGTTTCAAAGGTCTATTTGGATCCACGCCAATCGGACTTCAGGCCCGAGCACAGCACGGAGATGGCATTGGTCGCATTGGTGGATGATCTTTGGAGGGCCCGTGACAGAGGTTATTCCTCTGTCCTGGTCCTATTAGATCTCTCGGCGGCTTTTGATACTGTCGACCACAGTATCTTATTGCGGCGGCTGGGGGGGCTGGGAGTGGGAGGCACTGTTATGCGGTGGTTCTCCTCCTTCCTCTCTGACCGTTCCCAATTCGTGTTGGCAGGGGGGCAGAGGTCAGCACCGAGGCCCCTGGTTTGCGGGGTGCCTCAGGGGTCAGTGCTCTCACCCCTTCTGTTCAACATTTATATGAAACCGCTGGGTGAGATCATCCGTGGCTTTGGGGTAAAGTTCCATCAGTACGCTGATGATACTCAGCTGTATATCTCTACCCCGGGCCATCCCGATGAAGCCGTCGAAGTGATGACCCAGTGCCTGGAGGCCGTGCGGTGTTAGATGGGGCGGAACAGGCTTCAGCTCAACCCATCTAAGACTGAGTGGCTGTGCTTCCCGGCACCCCGGTACAGCCAGCTGGTTCCATTGCTGGCTGTGGGGGGGGGACTCTTGCCCCCACAGAGAGGGCCCGCAATCTGAGTGTCCTCCTGGATGTGCGCCTGTCTTTGGAATATCATGTGGCGACCGTCGCCAGGGGGGCTTTTGGCCAGATCCATAGGATCTACCAATTGCGGCCCTTTCTGGATCGGGATGCGCTTCGCACGGTCACCTCCGCCCTGGTGACCTCCCGCCTAGACTATGCCACTGCTCTCTACATGGGGCTGCCTTTGAAGAACATCCGGAGGCTCCAACTGGTGCAGAATGCAGCCGCGCGGGTGGTGTTGGGGGCTCCTCGGGGCTCCCATGTTACGCCACTTCTGCGCGAGCTGCATTGGTGGCCCTCCGGGTGCGCTTCAAGATCTTAGTTATCATCTTTAAAGCGCTCCATGGCTCGGGACCAGGATATCTGCGAGACCGCCTCCTGCCATTATCGGCCTCCCGCCGACCGATACACTCCCACAGAGTCGGCCTCCTCGGGGTGCCGCCAGCTGGATGGCTGGCGACCCAGAGGATGCGGGCCTTCTCATTGGGGGCACCCTCTCTCTGGAACGAATTACCCCTGGAGATGAGGACCATCCCTGATCTCCTGACCTTCCGCCGTGCGTTGAAAACTTATTTATTTCAGCAAGCCAGTCTGGCCTAGGGGTTTTAAAATTTTTAATCTGGTTTTAATCTTTCTTAATCCCCTTATTTTTAATCTTTGTAAGAGCCAATGTATTTAATTCTTTTAATTTTTAAATATTGCACATGTGTTTTATATGTGCATTTTATTCTGGCTGTTCACCGCCCCGAGTCCCTTTGGAAGAGGGGGCGGTATATAAATATAAATAAATAAATAAATAAATAAATAAATAAAACAACCAGCACGCTGAATTGCACCCAGCAGCCAACTAGCAGTTAATTTAGCTCATATAGTAGTGATGACACAAGAGCAAGTGAAGTGACCATTATGTTTGCATTGCTGCATTGTGAATCAACCGTAGGTCCTGGATGGTCTTTGAAGATTGCCCTTATTGCAGTAGTCCAGTTGTGACTACAAAATGTGAGTGACTATCTGCAGGATTCCTGGTCAAGAAAGGGATGCAATCGGTGCACAAGATGTATCTATATAAAGGCCTCCTGACTACAGAGCTGATACTTGCTGTTTAAACAGTAGCTATTAGTTCCAGGAGGACTCCCAAATGTACAACGGTCTCAAATGGTGAAATACAACCTTATCAAGACCAACAATAGAGATATTTCTGTCAAAGGAGGGAGGTGGAACCACTGTTACATCAGGATTGAGCCATAATCTGTTCCTCCCCATCTAGATATGAATAACTTCCAGTAATTAGATCAGTGCCTTTACAGCTTCAGTTCAGCCTAGAGTAAGGCTGAGTATCATCAGCATACTAATATTGATCCCCAAACCAAATGATGACTTCATCCAGCAGTTTCATATTAAACAGGAGAAGGAAAAGTATCAAACCCTGGGGTACCCTAGAAGCAAAGGATCATGGGCACCATCTCTCCACATCTTTCAATATCTAGTGGAACACTGCAAACATATACCTCTCATTACTAACCCCTGCAGTTGATCCAGAAAGATATTGTAATTGGCGGTATTGAAAATTACTGAGTGATTAAAAAGCACAAGAATGGATGTATTGCCCTCATCCTGACTCTGCCCAGATTATTGTCAAGCACAACTAATAAGCTATCTGTCCTACCCTGAAACAAGCTTAGATAATGCATTTCTTCCAACAGCCTAACTGTAATTCGACCAACTTCTCCACAATCTTCCCACAAAGGGAAGATTGACAACTGGCTGATAGTTGTCTAAAGCAGAAAGATGCATATAAGTATCTTCAAGATACTTTTAAAATTTCTTCTTCTCTTTCCTTCATCTTTTTCTTTTGCCCCATCTTTTACTTCCACCACTTTTTTATTTTTATATCTCTAGATATAAAAGCTGAGATTTTTCTAAGCCTATCTGTTGCCTTCTGGATGCAAATCATACAGTTTTATTGACAGAATCTGAAGTTTGGATATTTTTTTAGAGTTTTATCCATTTTTTTCGTATACAACTCAATAGGGGACTCCTTTGTCCTCTATAACAGCAGGAGCTCTGCGAGATGAAGTGAATTGGGCTGAGAGAGTGCAACTAGCCCAAAGTCACCCACCATGTTTTTTATGTCTAACGCAGGATTAGAATTCACAATCTCCTAGATTCCAGGCCAGCTTTAACCACTACATCAAAGTGGCTCTCTAGCTAAGAAACTAGAAATAGTTAGAAACTCAAGGCAAAGAGCAATCTTTATTATATTTTAGATCTATAAAAGTCTGTAGAGATTCTCAATCATCCAGGTCATGGTTATCCCAAAGGTGCTTTTTCAGGTGGCAAGTGGACTTTCTTGGTTTTTTTCCCCTTTGAGGACGTTTCACTTCTCATCCAAGAAGCTTCTTCAGCTCTGATAGGATTTCCCACCTTCCATTTGCCACTATCCTGACAGAACTGAAGAAACTTATTGGATGAGAAGCGAAATTTCCTCAAAGAAAAAAACAAGAAAGCCCAGTTCACGCCTGAAAAAGCATTTTTGGGCTATTAGTTATATCTTTTTGGCTATAGTTTCATTTTTTAATATCAATTTAAGATTAAACAAAATATCAGAATTAAATATTTTAAAATATTTAATATTTTTCTTCAGAATCGTATTTCCAACTTTACCTTGCCTTTGCATCTGTAGAATTTACAATTTCTGATCCCAGTATATCAATTAGCAATTCAGCAGCACCCTCGTTATCATTTATCCTATCAAAGAATTTTAAAAGAAATTAATTTCACAAGTTTGATCAAACACATAATGAAGTATTTTGGGGTCATATAGAAGTTGCTTACACTGCACAATGTAATGGATTGAAAGAATTTCCTTCCATTTTCTGAAAAACTTCCTGATCCAAAAGAAATCCCACACAACAGTCATGACCTAAAAGTTTAAATACCAGAGAGTAAGCACATAAAATAGTTCATTTTTGTATTATTAAGGAACATATATAAATATAATCCACTGTAATATATAACTATCCTGATATAAAAAATCTCCTTTTTTCTGACCCTGTAATCCCTTAATTTGAGGCAGGGTGAGTGAATGGAACATTTGTGGGCCAGATCCCCTTCCTGACATCATACAGAGTTCACCATAGATTTTTTTTTTTTTTGCTCCCTAAGAGAGAAATATCTGCCGCTACCTAGGATTGAATTCTCAACCTTCAGAGTGGGAGGCAAGCATCTTCACCTTGAGACCACCATATTGCTCATAACTATTCTGATGTGGGCGTGTGTGCGTGTGCATGTGGTTGCATTTGTGTGTATTTCAGATAGTCAGCAGCAATAATTACAGGATGAAATCAAGAATGGGGCTGTACATGTGTAGATTTTTATATTTCTTTAGCTTTCACTTAGAGATACTTAAAAATCTGCGTAAGCTTCATAATTGGTTACTGTTTTATAAATTTACTAATAATATATTCCAAATCAATTTTTCTTTTCTTACCATTGTAACATGCCCAGTGTAATGATGTATATCCCTGATTGTCAGCAGGTATCATATCCCCAGGTGACAATGATTTTAAGAGTGCTGCTAATACTCCAGTATGTCCACAAGCAGCAGATAAATGTATAGGTGTACGTCCTCTGCCATCTCGTAATGTGGATTTTGCACCATGATGAAGCAGTGCTTCTACACATTCCTCATGTCCAGTAACTGCCTGAGAAAAAAATAATAAAATGTATATTAAGCATGCGTATTGGCACTTGCAGATATGAAAAAATAAAAAAGCTGTTCTCTCCACCCAGCTTTCATCTATTTTACTACAGTTGCTTTACTGATATAAAAATAAGCAATACAGTTTTTATATCAATAAAGGAGCAAATCTACCATAGAAAAGAATGTCTGTAGCCCAGGATTGAACTATGTAGTCCTTGGTGCTCTCTGAGCTTAGCTATTTTCTTGCAGACTTTTCATTATCTAAGTAGGGTGATATTATTATATTGAACATCTTCTAGGACACTGAAGTTATTACCTAATTGTGTAATGAAACACACACACACACACACACACACACACACACTAAGCTCAGAGAGTACAATGGAGCCAAGTAGATAGCTGTGGGTATAAAAAGTCAGGTGGGATCTTGTGATTAATCTAGGTCAGGGGTGTCAAACTCAAGGTCTGCGGCTGGCCTGGAAATAGCAAAGGACCAGTCCGTGCCCCATTTTGACTGGCAGAGTGCTGTAGGAGGTGTCTGTCCCCCAGAGAAGCACAATGCTGATGTGGCCCTCAAAGAAATCCAGTTTGACACCCTTGATCTAGCTTGTTCCATAGTTATTGTGCTGGACCATGCCTTTAACCAAATAGGATGTTCATGCATATCTTAGCTAAAATTTAAACTATTATATTCAGGCTGATTTCCTGGGTTACATTAAAGCATCTACATTAAATTGTAGATGATATACAATGAAGTTAAATCAGAAGAATACATTGGTGAGCTTGAACCCGTTTCTCCAACTCTAGAAATACTTTTGCTTTGGGCAAATTTTCCGTCTTCAGCACATTATAAAGACTTAAGATCTTGAGCCCTGACATTCAAGGCATGGAATTGCTTCCCACCAACTGCCCTAGTAAGGTATTCTTAAATATTAAGATTGTTGTCTATTTATTGTTTGCTAAGAGTATCATTTTAATCAATGTCCATTCTGTTTTTGATAAAACATATTTTCTTATATTGCTTTAGTTTTTTTCAGCCTAAGATACCACATAGAATTTAATTTAAGAAAATAAAGAAGATTTGGCCAATATTCTTAGGTAATAAATTATCAACTCCATAAATGGTGAGATTCTGAAATAAAAAATAAAACATATTTAGCGATTTATTCTGTCTCACAAATGCAAGCAATGTTAAGAACAAGTTTCTGTATGTTTGGGGATGCCTACTATTAAACTCCAACTCTCTGTACTCTATTTTCCCTTCTTATCAGTAGCTCCCTAGAAACTAAGTTGATCATTACTGCACTTTAATCCCTGATGGCTGATGGCAAAGAGAATCTGAAAAAAGAGAAAATACAATCTGCCAGACCAATTGTGATGAAAATATGAAGTTGGATACAGATGGAATATTTCTAAAAAATAAGATAATACATTGCAGATACAGTAGAATTTTTTGGGGGAAGCGGTACTTCCATAGTACCTGGAAGTCTATAAATTACATAGTCTATAAATTACATTTTTTAATTATAGGAATGAAAAATATAAGATTTATACATTCACTATGAATAATGTAGTTTAATACAGTAAACTGAATTTAGACTAAGTTGTAATATGTTTTAGTACAATCAATTGCATTTATAAGTTATGATTTCAATGACACCTGCTTAGTCTGGATCCAACATAATATTTCTGTTACCTTAGTTGGAATTGCAGCAATGCTACCTATTGAAGCAAAGAGCAGGGTGGGGGTAGGAGGACACACCTGTTGTCTCTCTTACCCCTCTGTGTAATGCTGTTCTTCCCCATTTATCTTTGGCATCTACATTTGCTCCTTTGTTAAGCAGGGAATAGACACAATCTGTATGCCCATTAAGAACAGACAACATCAAAGGGGTTCTGAAAGACAAAGATGATATAATGTACAATAACAACAACATTCTACTATCATGCTCATAACCTGATAAGGAAACCTGATCCAAAAGTTGTTAGACCTCCAACAGCAAAGGTCCTGTACTTTTAAATGATATAAATAACATCTTTTTCAAAAGGACCTTGTGCCTTTTACTACTTGGGTGGGAGAACACTGCAGACAATCATGGTTGTTGACCAGGCAAAGTCAAAATGTAATACTTTCCCTTCATTTTTATATTGTTACATGGACATATCCATGAAATAGGAGTCAAGCTTCCCCCCTCCCCTTTTCTTTTATCCCAAAAAGTACTATGAAAAAACACTAGGGTTCCAAGTCCCTATACCTTCTGTTCATTTTATTGTTTTAATAATACAATGTTATTCTGGGATGTGGTTTTCTTTAAAGAGAACTGCAAAAATGCCAGACCTTATTTTCATTTTCAATATTCTCTTTTGGATACACGTCTGTTATGTATATATAGTCTTTAAAATATATTCCTAAATATAATAACCATTTTTTGTTTTATTACAACCACTGGATTTCTTGCCAGTTGATCTGAATCTTTGCCCTATATTGGGGCTCAGAGATCAAATATGTGGATTTATACATGACAGCTGTTGATCTTTAAAATATGGGGGGGAGGCTAGCAAATGATTGTTGAATGCACATATGATGAATGGAAATGCAAGGCCATGTTTTGCAGTTGCTGGGTGCTGTAGAAAAGACTGTGTAGAGGATGTTGCTTTATTGCCAGTTATTCAGATCAGAGATAGACTCCAATGGCAAGTCAATGCAAGCTGACAGAAGAATTGTCTTGTCCTATTTCCTGGGATGTGTCTGATCCTATATCGCCTTAAAAAATAAGCAGGACCCTTAGATCATCGGCCCTTGCTTAACTTTTTTAGCTAATTAAGGTATCCTAGGAAGAGAAATGTAAGTGGTAAAAGCTTTTTTAAATGAGGCAGTTCTGCCTGAAATAAAGAGGCAGTAGTGTACCATCTTTTCATGACACAACCATTGGCCCCAATAGTTCTTAACATTTATGCCTAATCTCCAATGTTTCCTTTTTGGGCTAGGCTGTTGAGAACGTAACTTCAGAGGATCTGGAAGAAAGAGAGTATTTAGACCTTTTTCAATTGTGATTAAGGCTTGAATAACATATAGAGAAACTAATGACTGCACTTGCTTTACTTTCTGCAGGAGCAAGATAGAAATGCTGCATCTATACAATTTTTCTTTGCCCTTTCAATACGATCAATTTTGTATTCTTCTAGAACTGACTGAAAGATTTAAGAGTGGGGGCATAATGCTGCAATGGTTGTTCTACTTTGTACACAGTGAGTTCCAATAGGTGTTTGCTGGGAAATAAGAGGTTGCGCTTTAGATCTCTGATTTGTGGAATATCATAGTTGTTAACTGTTTTGCAGCTTGTTGTTTAAGGTCTAGATGAGATCAACTTTCATCAGAGAGTTAAGTCTCATCAGTATGTTTATTTGTTTATTAAATTTCTATACCACCCCTTCTCCCAAAAAAGAGACTCGGGGCGGTGTACAGCCAACTAAAAACAAAAACAGTATATACAATTAAAAACAGATTAAAACAATTAAATTAGAGGCCGAATATACAATTAGAAAATATAAAACTAATAAAAAATTTAAAATATCAAGTTTTAAAAACCCCAAAAATTGTTACTGGGCCAGGCCGGCCTGTTGAAAAAACAGGGTCTTTACTGCGCACCGGAAGGTCTGAATGTCGGTAATGGCCCGTATCTCCGGGGGCAAATCGTTCCAAAGGGAGGGAGCCCCCGCAGAGAAGGCCCGCACCCTCAGGGCCGCCAACTGGCAAAGACCAGGCGGCGGAACCCCGAGGAGGCCAACCCTGTGGGAGCGCACTGGGCAGCGGGAGGCTGTTAATGGCAGCAGGCGGTCCCGTAAGTACCCAGGTCCCAAGCCATGGAGTGCTTTAAAAACGATCAATACCACCTTGAATCGGATCCGGAAGGCCACAGGAAGCCAATGCAGCACGCGCAGGAGCGGTGTAACACGGGAGCTCCGAGGGGCTCCCAAGATCACCCACGCAGCCGCATTCTGGACCAACTGCAAGCCTCCGGACACTCTTCAAGGGGAGCCCCATGTAGAGATACTATGGATTACTATGTTGATAATATTCAGCTGTATACCTTGACCCTGGATCTACTAAGTCATGCTGTTGAGATCTTGTCTGTCCCAATCCCTGAAAACTGTTGGGGTCTGAATGGGGAGGAACAAGTTTAAAGTCATACGTGACAAAACTCTGTAGCAGTATATTCCCAATTACTTTAGTATCGTGGATCTTTCATCTTTAGTTCTAAATGGGTTTGTGTATGCTTTGACAGGTGTGCAATTTTTCCCTTAACTTGTAGTTCCTGATCAAATAGCAGACGATATCAGCCCCATGAAGTAAACTAAACCAAGAAATCAATTCCAAAGGAATGCTAAAGCTGCTTTTATTGAGAGTGGCTATGATTACAAGAATATTGCAGGTCAAATTATGTTGTATAGTAGTCAGAACTTAATACTTAGTGAATTAGACAGGTGTCTGTGTGAGTTGTTTCCAAACTTTATCTGGCTGTTGTGAACTTAACATATTTTTTACTCCTTGTTGTCCTGGCAATGGGGCTGGTGTAATTCCACCAAGGAATACTTTCTTATTCCAAATAAGGGTACCTATGGCCAGAAAGGCATTATATACAGAGCTATCTCTTCCACCAATTTTGGCTTTTCCTGGATTGGAGTCCCTAGTCACAGCTACTTGTGCATTTCTGTATCGACCATGAAACATTCTTGATGACTTTGAGCCAAACACACCTCCTCATATAGCAGTTCCGAGGATATAATTTAGGGAGATTCTTACTGAAGCCATCTCAAACTCCCACACAAAAAGGCAATATATAATCAGCATAATAATTATATTTTATAGTTTACATTATATTATGTAATAATAGGTAACATTTAACATTTATTTTATGTATTTGATATAACAATTCATACATCAAAAAGGCTATGATATACCTTATAGTTGCATTACAGTTATCTGCAACAGACAATCCCACTGTGCAAATTGTCTCACTTTAAGATACAATTATTTGAAACTTACTGTCCATTTCCATCTTGAATGTCCACAGCATTCTGTGGTTCTGCATTTCCAATTAATAACCGCAAGCATTCTGAATGACCATTTGTAGCTGCAAAATATCATCAACAAATAAGTAATCATAATCAATGATTAAGGACAGGTCTATTTTTGAAGAGTTACATCTACTTTTGTAACTCTCTTACCAATTTTCACACATACACACACACCTACAAAACCATATTTAAGATGTGATATCACACTGAAACATCAACAATATTTCATTGTTTTATGAAATATTTATGCAAATATTTTTATATTATGTAACCATTTGAAATGTATTCCTTAGTATAAAACTTCCTTATTTAATATGTTCTGGTTGCCAACATACTTGCAGGTGTGATTCAAAATATTAGTTATTACCACCTGCAAAATTAAATGGCATAGAAATAAGTTATTTAAGCATCTGCCTAGCTCCTATGATTTCAGCCAATAGAAACAGATCAAGTTGGTGTGGACCAGTTCCACTTGGTTAAATAGTGCCATCTACTTGGAGCCAGGAAATGTGCCTTCTGTAATGGTACTAGTGCTCTGGAATTAAGCCCCCTAAGAGCCACATGACTCCTTCCTTAATGGAGTTCCTAAAGACCTTAAAGGTATGACTATTCTCTCAAGGCTTGGATGAGGTGTGTGTTTGTGGAAACTTTAGCTGAATGTATTTTGTACATTATTTTTTTGCCAAGTAGACAGATTATCATCTTTTTAATCTATTTTATATTTTGCTTTTATCTTGCATTTGTTACATTATAAAGTGCCCAGATTCAGTCCAGTGAAATAAAATTAAATATATAAACTAATTTCTTTTAAACATAGAATTATGTGACACTAAACATAAATTAGCAGGATTTCCTGCATACAAGAACAGTTTATTCTTATGCATTCCTTGAGAGAAAAGTTTATTAACAAATGCATTCTATTTTTCACTCAAGATAAAGACAAGCAAAATGATACTGATTATTTTAAACATTTTTAAATGGTAAAACATTTTAAAATGTTTAAAATATTTTAAACTAAATTTCTTGTATAGTGTTGTAAATGTAAGATTTCACAAGATTTTAAGTAAGATTTTATGTACATAGACTTATAATTTTATATATATGTGTGTATATATATATATATATATATATATATATATGCATGTATATGTATATGTGTGTATACACAGACACACACACACACACACACACATGTGCACGCACACACACATACCTACATAAACTAAAAAATAAGAAAAGGAAGAAAATTATACCAAGACACAAATACATAAATATTTCTACAGTGGACCTGTTGGAATGAAAAAGAGAAAGGAGAGACCATAAACATGTTTCCATCAGTAAAATAATCTTCCAGTATGATATAAAAATTATGTATTCACCAGCAGCATGTATTGGTGTTCTCTTCATTACATAGTCTTTTACCAAGATAGAGGCTCCCTGATTAATGAGTACATCCACACATTCAACGTGTCCCTTAAAAGCTGCAAGATCCAAAGGTGTTCTTCCATCATTGTTCCGGACATCAAGATCTAACAAAGACTGCACTAATACTTCCAAAGCTTGGTGATGTCCATGATAGGCCTAAACAAAAAAATGAACGCATTGCTCATAGTTTAGATGTCAACAAAGGCAAGTAATTACTGAACAGTAAATATTAAATCATACAGATATCCGGTAGTTTTAAATAATCCTACATTGAATATTGGATATATTAAGTACTTACAGCTAAATGCAATGGACTAATCGGTGCCCTGTTGTCTGAATCATTCAGCATATCAGACCCTGATGTTTCCATTAACTAAATAAAAATACAGTTGATAATGCAATCAGATGTTTTCAGTTTAATATAAATACTTATTATTCCATATTAATTAATGGATAAGTAATATCAAAGCTACAAATGTCTTTGCTAAAAAAATTCCAAGCATTGCATTACAAATAGATGGGCAGGTAGATGAGTGCATGGGTGGATAACTGGATGCACGGTGTTTCCAGCTATTAGAAGACTAATCTTAAATTCTTTGGATTCTACTGTAAAAAGCTGCTAATTGTATGTTGGAATACGAACATAGTACCTTTCTGCATCTCTTTATGGAAGCAATGTATTTTCCTATTATCAAACAAGTACAGAAAAACTGAAAGCTGCTTCATATGTATCTGGAGACAGATACATATGAATTAATGTGCATTCTGAAAAACTTTTTAATAGAATTATAATGTGTTAAATGAAATATTTCTTATTTGTCAATCTGATTTCCACATTTCAGAATGTTTATAAGATTTCCACAGCAAAGATTCTTGTACTTACAACATCTAAAGGTGTTTCATTGGCAATCTGTAATGAAATCAATTTTAATATCAGTTAAGTTTGAAATGTTGAAATATGTTATTCAAACAACGTAGAATTAAGCAAGATAGTCCTTGCTTAATTAATAATTCATTCAGTAACCATCCAAAGTTACAAAGACATCGGAAAAATGGTAGTTATGAACTGTCCTTGAAATTAAGAATAATTATCAAAGCACTTGCTAGAATGCAAGTAGATCTGTATTGCTTGGGTATAACCACAACTGTATTTTTTTTAATGCAAGCAGATTCTAACTTAAAATGTATATGAAAATAGCTACATATACTATATTTGTTTATTACATTTATTGGCTTTAGTGGCTTCCAACAGTAAAAACAGAAATGAAAAGAGGTAAAACATTACAGTAGCAAAATAATGAAAGAATATAATAAACAATGAAAATAGTATAATAATTAGATTAAAAGATGGACAGGGGAATCAGGGAACGTAGAGAGGAGGTGGTGTTTGCTATTAATCTAGTAGTCAACTCCACTATTATCATACTTAATAGATATTGTCTACTAATTTCATCAAATCTTTAATATTATCACTATCTTGAAAGAAAACATTAAAAATGATTGAAATGCTTCATGCTGTTTAAAGTTCAAATAAAGGTATTACATGATTCCAAGGAAATAGCACAGAATGCTCAAAAGCTTCTAATACAGCATAATGGTCTGGAATTAATATGAATAGATATAAAGTTTTTCAATTTTGGTTTAACTTTTCAAAACTCAATTATTAAACTTCTATTTTCTGTACTAATTTAATTATCCAATTTTTCTTTTGAACTTTTAAAAATAATTTATCAAAATTTATTTTTAAAAAACAGTTGTCCACTAATGATTATTTATTTCTAAACATAATTCTCATTTATTTTTCCTACCAATTCAAGGCATAAACGATGTCCATAAGCAGCAGCATAATGAACAGCATTGTAACCTTGCTTGTCTCGAATCCCTGGGTTTGCATCATTTCGAAGTAAGTATTTCAGGCACCTAAACAAAGTGAATAGAATTTTAATATTCAATGAGAAGGGACAGCCTAACATGAAATAGTCACTTTTGATTCTTCTCCCCTGCCTAGATGATGGTATTATGAAATATGGCAAAGACATAAATTGCTGGGGATGAGAATCTAGTCTGACCTAGAATAGTATTTTCTTACAAGATATCTAGGTCTGTGAAGGGATGATATACTAAAGTTTATTTTCTTGTGTGCATTACTATGTTCCTGCATTCTAAAACATCTAATCTAATGTTTTTCAAACTTAGCAATTTTAACTTAATGTGGAATTCTGACTGGAATATTCTGGAAATTGAAGTTCATACATCTTAAAATTTGAGAAATGTTGATCTAATCAATCATTATTTTTAGCGACCTTTTATAATTATCAATAATATTGCAAATAATTTGTTCCTGTAAATGTAATATTCTTTGAATTTAAATAACATGCATGTATTTGTCATCAACCAATGTTCTTTGCACATTCAGCAGTTATACTATGGGAATCAAAAAACAAGTAGTCCACAAGAACTTTTGATGACCTAGCCAGTCTACATTAAAAAAAATATTAGAAACTGCTGCAGTAGAAAAGAACAAGCAAATGAATCTTTTGTTCCACGCCGTTTTCTGTTACTGGAAAATATGTGTAGGGTAACTACATTGGTAAAAAAAAGCCATACTATATCATTAATTTCTGATTACATAAGTGTATAATTAATATTTGATTACCAAACTATACTGAGAATCATGGATGCTAATGATTAGCACAATTTGTGAGGAGAAAGATTTGAGTTAAGATCTGTGTTTCAATTACAATTTTGTATTTTATATTTTACAGTACAAGCCTTAACAAAAATTAATCAACATGGAATTAATGTGTCACATACTATAATAATAGGAATTGGGATTTTTTCAATAACATATAACATCCTGCATAATTACACAGATGGAACATGCAGGAGAGTAACAACACTATTATCATAATAGGCTGCTCTCTTTAAAAGTATTTTTCTTTTAAATATGTCAAGAAACCTGTTTGGAAAGAAAGTATTACTGTATTGCAACATGCAAATATTACACATGATGTTAAATATTTACAGCAAATCATATATCATTTTAGTCAAAATAAAGCTCAGAGCTGAATCAAGTTTATGTCCAGGTGAGAAGCTACAATAATCAAGTTTTTTATTTCAAAAAGAATGCTATACTTACTTTCCATCGGTGTCTGATGCAGCTGCATAATGTAGTGGTGTACAACCTCTTTCATCAAGGTCATTTACACTAGCTCCAGAACCCACAAGAGCAAACAGACACTTGTAATTACAGTTGGCAGCAGCATAGTGGAGTGGAGTTCTATAGTATATAAACATACATATATTTTTAAAAAGCACAGAAATGTGTATACACTTATATACTGAAAAAAATATGTATGTTGTACAACTATCTAATAAACATTCTCTTCCCAATTCTTATTTTCTGAATGTCTCTTACCCAGAGTATTTTAAGCAAATATGTGTTTACAACAATTAGTCCTATTTAACTTCTGCAATATAATTCTTTATTGAATGCAGTGCATGTATATGTATAGTATAATATACAAGGGAACAAAATTGCAAAAGTTTATAATTTTAATGCAAAATTTCAGCCTGCTTCAGTGGTAGGCAGGAAGTTCAGGGTGGAAATTAAAGTGACTCACCTGTCAGGGCCATCTACTCCTATTTCCCTCCTTATTTTTGATAAAGTAAATTAACTATTGGACAACTATAGGATTGTGTTACAGAATATTAGCCATTTTGCTGCTAGGTTTCATCAGCATGATTTCAGGATGGTAGGAGAGCAGAAATAAACACTGTCAGACACATATAACGGTTGTTCTAGATTAGTAGTAGTCACCCTGGTCCCTGCCGCTCACTAGTGGGTGTTCCAGCTTTCATGGTGGGCTGTAAGGGTTTTGTCCCCTACTTTATACATCATCATTACTGTGGGCGGTTAGAGAAAACTTTACTACTAACAGAGATACAAAAGTGGGCGGTAGGTATAAAAAGATTGACTACCTCTGTTCTAGATTAATCATTGACTAAGTACCTTCTATGACACAAAGTGTCATAATGAATAGATCCTGATAGTTTTTAAGGCACTTGGGGAGTTGTTCAGGGATCTGGTGGGCAGTTCCGTTGAAACTTTTCACTATGAAGCAATCATATCCAATACCATGGCTATCCTCGCGTTTTAGTAAGTGAAACAAAAGTGTAGCCATGGTATTGGACAGGATTGCATCATAGTGTCTTTTCCCTTCTTGCAGATTCACCGGGGTGCCTTTGTTCTCTGAGAAATTTAGGGGCACAAAATGGCCCAGATATCCCAATTATATATTTTTATTGTGTGCCAAAGAAGTAATGCAGTAGAAATCCTGACCCAGTGCTAATTCAGGGTCTGAATGGAAAGAAACACATTCAGAGTGAAGTCACTAAGTGGACCAAACCATTTCAGGTTAGTATTATCTTTTGCTCTGAACAGGGTTCTATTCACCTAACTGAGAAGTGGTCGGCCAAGTTGAGAAATTCCTAAATCAGGGTGTCAAACTCAAGGCCCGCAGGCCGGATACAGTCCAAGAGTGCTTAGATTTAGTCCGCAGAACTAGCCTGGAAACAGCAGAGGACCTGCCCACAGTGTCTCTGCCAGTAAAAATTGGAGCCCGTTTTCAGCCACAACAGATGAAGCCGTCTGCCAGAGAAAACATGTGCACCCCCAGCTCCATTTTCGCTAGAAGGATAGCAAAACAAACTAAAAACAGAACAAAAGGAGAAATGTTTCACCTTTTGCATTTGAGCATGCAAGAAGGGACAGGAAAGGATAAAGAAAAAGGGGAAAGATAAAGAAAAAGAAGGAAAGATGGGAAGACAGCAAGGAAAGAAGAATAAGGAAAGAGGAGAAGGAAGAAGAAAGGAGAATGAAGATAAAAGAAAAAAGAAGAAAAGGAAAGAAGGAGATTATGAGAGGGAGGGAGGGTCTCAGGGAAGTTCTGCCTTAGCACTTGGCCACTATAGATGCCCTTGACACAAGCTGGCCATGCCATACCCCTCCCTGCCAGGTCCACCTCGGCTCTCTGAGGTCAAATACAAGCCTGATGAGGCCCTCAATGAAATTGAGTTTGACACAGAAGTGGTATTCAGCAGGTTCTGACCAGTTCTGGAGAACCGGTAGTGGAAATTTTGAATAGTTCAAAATACCACCTCTGACTGGTCCCGCCCACATCTATTCTCTGCCTCCCAAGTCCCAGCTGATCGGCTGGGTTTTCTTTTGTTGTGCTGCACAGGAGAACGGAGTTGGAAAGCAGGTTAGTGGGGTGGGGAGAGAATGGGAATTTTATAGTATTCTTCTCCTGGAGTGAGGTGGGGATGGAGATTTTATGGTATCCTTCCCCTGCTATGCCCACCAAGCCAAACCATGCCCACCAAGCCACGCCCCACAGAATTAGTAGTAAAATTTGAATCCCACCACTGGTTTGACACCCCTGTCCTAAATTGACAACCTGTGATTTGGGTCAGCACAACTGAGATGCGTTGGCAGAATTGCATGTCATATGCTTACTGTGGCCAATCTTGGATTCAAAAGCCTTGTTTATAGTCACTCATGTTTTAGTCACCTCCTGTTTGGATTATTCTAACATGCCACACATCGAGCTGCTATAGTTTTTCCAGTAGTAATGTATGGCTGTGAGAGTTGGACCTCAAGGAAGGCTGAGCGTCAAAGAATTGATGCTTTCAAATTGTGGTGCTTGGGAAAACAATGATCAAATCAGTCAATCCTGACGAAATCAACCCTTACTATTCTTTGGAGGGATAGATACTGAAGCTGAAGTTCAAATACTTTGGCCACCTAATGAGAAGTTAGAAGAAAAGATCCGGATGTTAGGAAAGATTGAAGGCAAAAGGAGAAGGGGACAACAGAGGATGAGATAGAATAGAATAGAATACTTTATTGGCCAAGTGTGATTGGACACACAAGAAATTTGTCTTGGTGTAAATACTCTCAGTATACATAAAGAAGGAACATTCGTTAAGAATCAAGAATCATAATGTACAACACTTAATGATAGTCATAGGGTACAATAAACACCAAATCATACTAGGAAACATACAAGCAACAAAGTTACAGTCACAAGTGGGAGGGGATGGGTGATAAGGAGTGATGAGAAGATTAACAGTAGTAGTAGTGTACACTTTGTAAATAGTTGAACAGTGTTGAGGGAATTATTTGTTTAGCAGAGTGATGGCTTTCAGGAAAAAACTGTTCTTGTGTCTAGTTGTTCTGGTGAGCAGTGCTCTATAGCGTCGTTTTGAGGGAAGGAGTTGAAACAGTTTATGTCCAGGATCTGGACAGAGGGGTCTGTAAATATTTTCACAGCTCTCTTTTTGACTCGTGCAGTATACAGGTCCTCAATTGAAGGCAGATGGGTGGTAATTGTTTTTTCTGCAGTCCTAATTATCCTCTGAAGTCTGTGTCTGTCCTGTTGGGTTGCAGAACCAAACCAGACAGTTATATAGAGGTGCAGATGATAGACTCAATAATTCCTCTGTAGAACTGGATCAGCAGCTCCTTGGGCACTTTGAGCTTTCTGAGTTGGCGCAGAAAGAACATTCTTTGCTGTGCTTTTTTGATGAAGTTTTTGATGTTAGGTGTCCATTTTAGTCATGTGATATAGTAGAACCTAGAAATTTGAAGGTCTCTACGGTTGATACTATGTTGTCTAGTATTGTAAGAGGTGGTAGTATGGGAGGATTTCTTCTAAAGTCTACCACCATTTCTACGATTTTGAGATTGTTAGATAATGTCATCGACGCAATGAATATGAATTTAAGCAAACGCGGGAGACAGTGGAGGACAGAGGGGCCTGCCATGCAATAGTCCATAAGGTTGCAAACAGTTGGACATGACTCAGCAACTGAACTACAATACAAAATATGCAACTTGGACAATTGGTTGCTTCCCTTTATATTTGGATATTTACACTACTCTACTCTTTCTAAAAAGATGTATTATGAATATTGGGATGCATTGACAGACATAGATTTTCTGTATCCTTTATTTATTATGATCATTATGACTTTAATGGGCCTATTTTTATTGAGATGTACTAAAGTTACTCAGAGCCCTTAGGAATGAGTGCAATGCAAATATAGTTAGTTAGTTAGTTAGTTAGTTAGTTAGTTAGTTAGTTAGTTAGTTGTAAAGTGACACACCATTTTTGGCTTCTGTTGCAACAACATTCCTGTTTGGACAACAATAATCTGATCACCTTCTTAGCTTAAACCATGCAGCCATACAGCTAGCAATGAGGACCCACAAGATTATAAACTTTTTAACATTATTATGTGCAGGTGAAACTCGAAAAATTAGAATATCGTGCAAAAGTTCATTTATTTCAGTAATGCAACTTAAAAGGTGAAACTAATATATGAGATAGACTCATTATATGCAAAGCAAGATAGTTCAAGCCGTGATGTGTCATAATTGAGATGATTATGGCTTACAGCTCATGAAAACCCCAAATCCACAATCTCAGAAAATTAGAATATTGTGAAAAGGTTTAATATTCTACGCTCAAAGTGTCCCACTCTAATCAGCTAATTAAGCCATAATACCTGCAAATGGTTCCTTAGCTTTTAAATGGTCTCCCAATCTGGTTCAGTAGGAATCACAATCATGGGAAAGACTGCTGACCTGACAGTTGTGCAGAAAACCATCACTGACACCCTCCATAAGGAGGGAAAGCCTCAAAAGGTAATTGCAAAAGAAGTTGGATGTTCCCAAAGTGCTGTATCAAAGTACATTAATAGAAAGTTATGTGGAAGGGAAAGGTATGGAAGAAAAAGGTGCACAAGCAGCAGGGATAACTGTAGCCTGGAGAGGATTGTCAGGAAAAGGCCATTCAAAAGTATTGGGGACTTTCACAAAAAGTGGACTGAGGCTGGAGTCAGTGCATCAAGAGCCACCCCACAGAGACGGATCCTGGACATGGGCTTCAAATGTCGTATTCCTCTTGTCAAGCCGCTCCTGAACAACAAATGTCAGAAGTGTCTTACCTGAGCTAAAGAAAAACAGAACTGGTCTGTTGCTCAGTGGTCCAAAGTCCTCTTTTCTGAGGAGAGCAACTTTTGCATCTCATTTGGAAACCAAGGACCCAGAGTCTGGAGGAAGAATGGAGAGGTACACACTGCAAGATGCTTGAAGTCCAGTGTGAAGTTTCCACAGTCTATGTTGATTTGGGGAGCCATGTCATCTGCTGGTGTTGGTCCACTGTGCTTCATTAAATCCAGGGTCCACGCAGCCGTCTATCAGGAGATTTTGGAGCACTTCATGCTTCCTTTTGCAGATGAGCTTTATGGGGATGCTGACTTCATTTTCCAACAGGATTTGGCACCTGCCCACACTTCCAAAAGCACCAAAACCTAATTCAATGGCCATGGGATTACTGTGCTTGATAGACCAGCAAACTCATCTGACCTGAACCCCATAGAGAATCTATGAGGCATTGCCAAGAGAAAGATGAGAGACATGAGACTGAACAATGCAGAAGAGCTGAAGGCCACTATTGAAGCATCCTGGTCTTCCATAACACCTCAGCAGTGCCACAGGCTGATAGCTTCCATGCCACACCGCACTGAAGCAGTAATTGCTGCAAAAGGGGCCCAAACCAAGTACTGAGTACATATGCATGCTTATATTTTTCAGAGGTCCGATACTGGTCTGTGTACAATCTTTGTTTTATTGATTGCATGTAATATTCTAATTTTCTGAGATTGTGGATTTGGGGTTTTCATGAGCTTAACGCATAATCATCACAATTATGACAAATCATGGCTTGAACTATCTTGCTTTGCATGTAATGAGTCTATCTCATATATTAGTTTCACCTTTCAAGTTGCATTACTGAAATAAATGAACTTTTGTACGACATTCTAATGTTTCGAGTTTCACCTGTATATACATTAGACAATACCACTTTACTCAATGCGGCCTAGGAAACCAACAGGTTGAACATGCCTAGTTTAAACATAAACCGCCTCCTATTTATACCACCATATGTATATTTATGTATTGTAGAGCTATCTTTGTAGCATCCTCTCTTACCTTCCAAATTTGTCTTTTTTATTAAAATCCGCACCTGTGTTGAGCAGCAAATTAAGGCATTCCACATTTCTGAAAGTTAAAATAACAGATTTAAAATCTGAAAGTTAAAATCTAATTATACTTTTTGAAGAAGTACGTGACCTGTGAATCTCAGACTTTAACTACTGAACTAATCTTTTATAAAATAGCAATAGCACCTAGATTTATAAACCGCTTTATAATGCTTTACAGCGCTTTCTGAGCGGTTTTATAGGGTCAGCATATTGCACCCAACAATCTGAGTCTTCATTTTACTCACCTACGAAGGATGGAAGCCTGAGTCAACCTTGAACCTGGTGAGATTTGAACTGCCAAATTGCAGGCAGCCAATAGTCAGAAGTGGCCTGCAGTACAGCACTCTGCACCACCAAAGCTCTATAATAGCATTATAAAGTAGCATTATAAAGTCTCCAATATTTTAGATTTCCTATGCATAATTATTTCTCCATGTTTATGCCAACAATGTTAACAAGGTTGTTATTTTTTTCCCTTTCACCAGGTCATGTCAAATTCCTAGAATCTAAAATATTCCTAGTTTCCTTCGCAAGGTTTTTCAGAACTGGCTTGCCATTGTCTCCTTCTTAGGAATGAGAGAAACTGATTAGCCCAAGGTCACCTAACTGCCTTTATGCCTAAGGTAGCACTAGAACTCACAGTATCAAATTTCTAGACTGATACCTTAATCACTACAACAGACTGGCTCTCATCAATGTTAACAGAGATATATAAATCATCTAATAGAATGTAATGTTTTAATTGAGGATACTTTCAAATCCAAAATGTGAAACTTTCTTGAACTATAAAAATACATACCCTCCAGCTGCAGCTGCGTGAAGGCAAGTCCTGCCAAAGTCATCTGAAGTATCTATTTCAAAGCCTATGAAAAAAGGATTTTATGAAACTACTAATAAAATTAATCAACTTTATCAATTCAAAATAACATGCCATTAGATAATCCTTCTTACACTGTAACTGATTATTTATAGAAATATAGTGTTATCAACAGGATGCTTATTTGATATGTGAAAAATGTTTTCATCTTAATTTTGAGACATCAGTAATTTTATCTTTTATGATAGAATACTACATTATGGTCTATTATAGCTGCTCCCAACCTTTTGGGCAGCAGGGACTGGTTCCATCAAGGTTTTTCCGTGAACCAGGTATGTGTGGTTTTAGTGCTGCCTGCATCCCATGGATAGGGCTTCGCTTGTTTGTGCACCCCGGTTGCTAGATATGCTGTGGACCCCTGATTTAATGCAGGGGTCACCAACCTTTTGGATCTCAGGAACCACAAAACTCATAATTTTAAATCCCATGGACCAGAGACCCTGGGAAAATCCGCAAAAAAGTCTGCAGAAAATTCCCCACCCCGTTTTCCTACTGATCGATCATTTTTTATTTGGGATCGCAGGATATTGTCTCGGGCTCTATTTTCAGGGGGAGAGAGACACTTTTGGCTTCATGCAAGGAAAGCAGCAGAAGCAGAAGTCTTTCTTTCTCTCCCCCACACTCCGCCAGAAATGAGTCTTTGTGAGACTTGTCGCACCGGCACAGCCTCTTGCAGCAGGATGCCTTATAGGGTCCCAAAGACTCATTTCTGGCAGAGTTTGGGGGAGAGAAAGAAAGACTTTTGCTGCTTTTCTTGCATGCAGCCAAAAGCAGAAGCAGCAGCCAGGTGGCCAGGCCAGGTGCATGGGTGTATGAGGCAAGTTCCCCCCTCTGCCCTTTCCCCCTTCCCCTCACTACCTCGAGTTGTTCACAATGCAAGCAACATAAGCATTGTGTTCCTACGGGCCATGTGGGCGACACAGTCTTGTGTTCCCACGCAGCCTGGATTAATTGCTTTGGGGAGTGCTTTGGGGTGACAATTCTCTGTGGACCACCAAAATTTTCTCATGGACCACCAGTGGTCCCTGGCCCATTGGTTGGCAACCACTGATCTAGTGTAATGTGGAAGATATTATGAACATACAGTTCTGCCTATCCCCTTCTTAGCAAAGCCAGAAGATAAAGCTTTTGTTTTTAAACTGAGGTAGAGACTTACGTTAAAAAAGAAAATCAATAGAATATATATTTTACTTAAATGAAAATAATTCTCTTTTATTTCTTTCGTATAACACTGAAGTAATCAAAAATAAAATAATTATCTTTCCAAATATTTATTCTATTTATTTTATAAAGTTTTGCACTTTATAAAATCAGGAAAGGGTCATGTTAATTTCTAATGCAAGTCTCTCTTAGTACAAAGTTTCATCAAAGAGATACAAGATTTAAACTGTATAATAATTTTCAAGAATAAATGCTTATGTCATATATTCACTACAATTAAATTTGTAAATCCTTCAAAAATTAAATGAAGAAAGTGTATCTCTATCTAATTTCAGTTCTAGGAATGAAAATAAAAATAGTGCACAATAATAGAGAAGTCAGGAGAATAGGAAATACATTTTTATTGTTTAAAAATGATACTTCAAATTAGAGCACTTTTTCCTATACCATTGTCAAAAATGAAATACCAACTTAGAAGAAGAAAATGGGAGTCTTACCTTGGCCACTCTATTTATCCCCAATTAAGTTAATAATACTGTAAATAAACTCATAATATTTGTTAAATGTCTACTAACATTCTTATTCCCTCCTCTCAGCAAAATAATAATAAAAAGCTAACAATATTGATTTCATCTATATTAAAAATTAAACTATAATTATTGTTTATCTAGAAACAATAAATTTAATATAAACATTGTCCATCAGTTTAATAGTAGATGGCATATATAATTGTGAAAAGTAAGTACTGTCCACTGAAATTGTTGATTTTGTCAATAAATTTCAAAATATAGATATTTGATCTTAATTTCAACAATATTGATAGATGAAGGAAATTGTCAGCCTTCTTGGACAATTAGGAATTTTATTAACAAAACATGTTGCTCACTGTCAGCAGGTAAGATAACGATTTATTGCAAATGCATCCCATCCAGATAGGCGACAACAAGAAAAAGATCTGTATAAAACCAGTGCTGAGAGCAACTGCCTGTCAGCACTTCTTATTTACAGACCCACCCTTCTTAATTAACCTAACATCCACCCACCCGGCTAATTCCCCATGCTTGCACTCCTCCCCAAGTCAGCAGCCACCCTCCAACAGTGTTCAAACAGCGATCTCTCAAACAGCCTTTGGCCCAATTAAAAGTCCCGTGGGCCAATTAAAAGTCCCATAGTACAACAAATATTGTGCACCATTTATATTTTGTAATAATAAAATATATTTTGTATGTGGAAAAAACACAGGTAGTCCTCGACTTACCCAAAATTGAGCCCAAAATTCTCCTACGAGCTGATCAGAGCATCCGAAGTATGGGATGGTTCAGTCTTCATTCTGATAGGCTGAGCTTAAACTTCGGAACGCTCCTCCTCCTCCACGGAACTCCTCCCTAGCATTCCCCAGTTTTAGCTCAGTCTCATCAGAATAGGTTGTGTTTAGTGTTTGCTCTGGTCGAAACAGGTGATTTAATTTACTCTTAATTTTCTCAGTTCTTTCCTTGACTCTCCTTTCTATTCCTCTCCCTTCCATACCCTTCTTGAATTTTTCTTGGGTTTTTTTTCTTTTGGATTTCGGTTTTCCTCAAAAAAATAAAAAATAAAATTTTTAAAAATAGAAAAAAAGAGCAGAGAGCCCTCCATTCTCCCAACGGGAGCATCTGGGGGCGTCTGATTATTTTGGGAAGTGCCTGCTGCGCTCTGAATTGTGAGGGTTCTTGGAAACGTTGTTTTTCCAGCCCCCCCGCTACCCCCCCTGCCGCTCTATAACGCTATGTTTGCAAACAGCGTGGCAAGTTTTGTTCCTCCTTGTTTCCCCTGAACACCGTTTTCCTGTAACGTGAGAAGACGCAATTGCTTTCTTTTGTTTTTTTCCTGCTGCTGGGCTTAAGGAGACAGGATTTTCCTGATCTCCATTGCAAGGCAGGAATTTGCTGTTGGTGAGCATGCGCGCCAAAATTCGGCCGGCCACCATTTTGGCTGCAGGAGACCGCATGGCAGTGTTGTGTATTGCATAGACATTGTTCTGATACTGACTGTGTGGCGTATTAACTGCAAGAGTCCTAAATAATATTGCAATAATATTAATTGCAAGAGTCCTAAATAATATTGTCTTTCTCGATATTCTTACTATTATTGTTGGCTAACACTCACAGTCCTTTCCCAGCAGCACAACAGCGAGCACCTAGGGCCTGTGTCAGCCTGTTCAATCACACTGTTGAGGGCCCATTATCTACGAAGGCCCTGTTGGCGTTCTTGATTTGGCTAACTGGTTATCATAATCACATAGGGTTGGTGTGTGTAAATAGTTTTTTGAATCAATCCTATTTTTTCTTTATATATATTTATATTAAAAAACAATAAAAACCTTTAACTGCAAACAAGGAGAAGGTATCTTTCAGGGCACCCTGCCCCTTTCTGGGATCAGGTCCCTGGGCGTGCCAACCGCCATATTTGTCTATATCCATTCAATTATATATCTTTTTTACTGTTCCTAAACAAAAAAATGGCAGAGGATAGTGGTTCTCACACATCTACCTCTAAAGGAAAATCTAAATCCAAATCCAAGCATGGGGGGGGGGGTTTCCAAAGCCTCTGAAAGAGATGCCTGACGGCGCCATAGGGCACTAGAAAAACAAATCGATAAATGTGCACGGGAGGCACCCTTCTCTACTCAGTCCAGGCCCTTCCTCAGCTACTCACCCCCCCCCCACCTCAGATATCTCTCTTCCATCCAGGCTCGGCTGAGACTCATTGGTACAACAAGCTCAGCCATCAGATTCGCCAACTGTAAGGTGGGCTCCTGAGGCCACATTCACCCCAACTGCAGCGGGGCTTCGGCAAGATACTTCTCTTCCTGAGGAGGTCCCTGATCAAATCCGATCCTGGATGGAAATGGCCATCCGGCAGGGTATCACAGCCGATTTGCAGCATACAGCTATGATCAGACACCAGCCTGCACCCACTGAATTGGACGCCCAATCAGTTCATTCCCTGCTTAGGTCTGAACAACAATATGAACAGGTACTCCCACCAGGGGATTTTCCCATACAGGTTCCACCGGGGGGGGGGGGGGAATCAAGAAATGGAGGCACAGGAACTTCTCCAAATGCAGCATTTGGAACACAGTGACTTAGATCCCCACAGGATAGTGAACATTCCTTATCTGAACCAGATTTTCTGGAAGGAGGGATGACCAACCCATCTTTACTGGCCTGTTTCAGCCACAATTGTTTAAATCACTCTTCTTCAAAGCAAAAAACACAGCACGCTTAGACGCAGCAACCCCCTCTGTCTCTTCACCAGAGGAAGGACCTCAAGATCTCTTTTTTAATCAACCTACAGTTCAGGCCAGGGTAATTCCGGTCCCTTCCATGTTCACAGATCTGGTACAGAAACAGTTACTTTCCCCTGCAACATGCCCGGCTCCCACGGGGTATGATAGGAAGTTCTTTAATCTGGCTCCAAAGTATTTAAAATTGTTGAATATTCCAGAAGTGGACGATCCCATTGTTGGATTGGCATCTTCTTCCTCGGTGCCTAGCAAGGCCCTTGAAACCTTAATAGCAGAAGATAAAAGGGCTGAACTAGCCTTACAGAAAGCCCATCAGTCAGACGCATGGGCGATCCAAGCAGCCATGGCTGCTTCTTTCTTTAACCGGGCTTCTCTTAGATGGCTCAAGCAGCTCCAGGAACATGTTCCGAACTCTAATATCAGGGCTCACCAGGACATAGCCAAACTTACAGCGGCCACGGAATTTTCGGCAGATGCGACATTCCATACAGTCAAGTTTTCCACTAGAGCCATCGCATCACATGTTTCAGCGAGACGCTTGCTTTAGCTCAAACATTGGCAGGCAGACATCAAACACAAGTCCAAGCTGGCCTCAGCTCCCCTAGCGGGAAATAAACTATTTGGCTCCTCTCTCGATCCGCTACTCATTGAAACCCAGAGCAAGAAAAAGATTTTACCTTCCTTTTTTCGCAAGTCAGACCCCAGATTCCCCCAGTCCTTTCGGAGGGGTTCATTCAGACCCTATTTTCAGACTTCCTTCCAATCCAGAATTCACAAGCCCCAATTTTTTTCATTCACCACAGTTTCAAGACAGGACAGATCCCGGTGATAGATACCAGAGGGGTGGTCAGCCCAGAAGGTACTTTAGGACCACCGGCAACAGAACCTTCAGGGTCCACGACCCTAATTCCATAGGTGGCCACCTTAAGTTATACGCGGAGCACTGGGATTCTTCTACATCCAACTCTTGGGTAAGAGACACTGTAAGATTTGGTTTGGCACTAGAGTTTCAGTCTGCCCCCCAGGATTTCTTTACAGCATCCCCAGTTTCCAGAAATCCGGCCAAACATAATCTTATGGATACAGCTATTCGGCATCTTTTGGGGATACGGGCTATTCAACCGGTTTCCAGGGAACAAAGGGGGCGTGGTTTTTATTCTCTTCTCTTTGTTGTTCCTAAAAGTTCAGGAGGGTGGAGAGCAATTTTAGATTTAAAACGCCTTAACCATTTTTTGGTTTATCGCAGATTCAAAATGCATACTTTGCAATCCATTCTTTCCGGTATCCGGGAGGGGGATGTTTTTATCTCCATAGATCTAATGGAGGCCTATTTGCATATTCCCATCAGACCATCTCATCGTAAATTTTTAAGATTCTGTTATAATAACCATCATTTTGAATATTTAGCCCTCCCGTTCGGATTGGCCTATGCTCCCAGAACTTTTACCAAGGTCCTAGCAGCCCTGGCCGCTCATCTCCGCAGTGTCCTGTTCAGACTGCAGTATTACCTTGACGACATCTTAATTTTGTCCTCATCCATCAATCGGGCAGTCAGAAAAACCCAGACCACATTACAGGTTCTGCAGTTCCATGGTTTCTCCATTAACTGGACAAAGAGTCAACTGACTCCTTCCACTAAATTACTTCATCTAGGGGCTATCATAGATACATGGGCAGGTAAAGTTTACCTTTCCAAAGATAGACAGAAAAGTATACAGCAACTAGTGCAGTATGTCAGGTCAAAAAAGAGGGTCTCCCTGGCTAATCTTTCAAAACTTATAGGTAAGATGATTTCATGTATATCTATAATCCCTTGGGCTCGCTTCCACTCCAGATCTCTTCAATGGTTCCTACTACTGTTCCAGCGGTCCGGTCAAAGCAACTCCACACACAAGGTCAAGGTTCCAACACAGGTTCTCACTTCACTTCTCTGGTGGTCCCGGCCAGCAACAAACAAAGGCTGCCTCTTCAAAGGGCTCCACAGAATCACCATCACCACTGACGCCAGCATGTTGGGATAGGGAGCTTATCTTCAATTGTCCACAGCTCAGGGCCGCTGGTCCGCCGTAGAACAGTCAAACAATATCAACTGGCTGGAACTTCGAGCAATACACCTGGCCCTTCGTTCATTCCTACCTCAGGTACGCAACCAACATGTCTTAATTTTAACAGACAACACTACAGCCAAGGCACATGTAAACAAGCAGGGGGGCACTCAGTCAAAATATCTTATGAAGGAGGCGGAATGTCTCAGTCGCTGGGCAGAGAACAACCTACTCTCCATCAGGGCAGAACATATATCGGGCATTTGCAACACCCAGGCAAACTGGCTAAGCAGGGCCACAGTGGATCAGATGGAATGGCGTCTTCATCCGTCCCTCTTTCAGGAGGCAGTCAGGTTGTTCGGTCTACCGGTAGTCGACCTATTTGCATCCCCTCTCAACACCCAACTCCCGAGATTCTTTTCCAGATACCCCTCATAGAGAGCAGAGGATTTCAATGCACTTCGCTGCCAGTGGCCTCCAGGGCTCCTATATGCATTCCCCCCTCTTCCTCTGATTCCCAGGGTCATTAGGAAGATGCTCGACGAAAAGGCAGAACTGATTCTGGTGGCCCCATATTGGTCCAGAAGGCCTTGGTTTGCTGACCTCTCCTGCCTGTCAGTGTCGCCACCATGGCGAATTCCCCCGGACAGGATCATCTTAACCCAGGGTCCTCTTCAACATCCAGAACCTCAATGGTTCCACTTGACCATCTGGAGGTTGAGCGGACGCGTTTAAACAGTAATAACCTATCTAGTAGAGTTATTTCCACCATTCTAGCGGCAAGACATCCTTCAACCACTCGCATTTATAATGTCACGTGGTTCATTTTCACAAAATGGTGTATTAAGTCAAAAATTGATTTCATATTTCCTTCAGCAGCTCAAATCTTGCATTTTTTGCAGGATGATCTCAATAGGGGGCTCTCACCCAATACCCTGAGGAGACAAGTATCTGCCTTGTCTTCAATCATCACTTATGAAGGATTACCCTCTCTTTCTCATCATCCACTTATTCGCGCCTTTCTTAGAGGAGCTACAAATTTACGACCGCCACCAGTTCACCGTTATCCCATCTGGGATCTTAATAAGGTGCTCTTAGCCCTGATTAAGCCTTCTTTCGAACTGATACAATCCACATCTCTTCAATTCCTCACATATAAGGTAGTTTTCCTAGTAGCTATAACTTCAGCTCGTCGCATTTCTGAGTTAGCATCTTTATCGGTCAGGAATGACCTTTGTGTTTTTCACGCAGATAGGGTTGTTCTCTGGCCGGACCCTACTTTCATTCCAAAGATTAATACTGCCTTTCACAGGGCACAGGAGTTAATTTTACCAAATTTCTGTCCACAACCTTCCCAAGGGTTAGAACGACAGTGGCATAAACTGGATGTTAGACGAGCTTTACGAGCATACATCCATCGCACTGCTTCATTCAGAAAGACCAAAGCCTTATTCGTTGGTTTTCTACCACACAGTCAAGGTACTAAGGCATCTTCACCCACCATTGGTCGTTGGTTACGAGCGACCATAGCCAAAGCTTATCAAATCCAGGCTCTGACAGTGTCCAGGGGCATCACGCTCACTCCACAAGAAGTGCAGCAACCACAGCAGCTTGGGCCACTCAAGCCCCAATCACTGATATTTGTCGAGCCGCAATATGGGCATCACCTTCCCCTTTTATCAGACATTATAAAATTGATGTGTTTGCGTCACCTGATGCTTCCTTTGGTAGGAGAGTTTTGCAGCAAGTCCTGGAGGACTGGGAGAGAATCCAGGACCAGACGACATCCCACCCGTAGGACAGGCCAAGCTTTGGTATGTCCCATACTTTGGATGCTCTGAGCAGCTCGTAGAAGAATAAGCATTGGTTCTTACCTGATACGCCAGTTCTCTTCGAGCTGCAAAGAGCATCCAACTTCACCCTAATTTTTTTTTCCTGTTTCTTTCCGTCGGGGGGGTCCTGTTTCGGCCGAGGTAAATTTGTAGTTCCAGGGAAGCGAAACCTGCTTTCTATTATGATCTTCGCCAAAACTGGGGAACGCTAGGAAGGAGTTCCATGGAGGAGCGTTCCGAAGTTTAAACTCAGCCTATCAGAATGAAGATTGAACCATCCCATACTTTGGATGCTCTTCGCAGCTCGAAGAGAACCGGCGTATCAGGTAAGAACCAACGCCTATTTTCATTGCTAAGCAAGGTAGTTGTTAAAATTCATTGTTAAACTCATTGTTAAATGAATTTTGTCCATTTTATGACTTTTCTTGCCACAGTTAAGTGAATCATTGCAGTTGTTAAGTTAGTAGCAAGTTTGTTAAGTGAATGTGGCTTCTGCGTTGACTTTGCTTGTCATAAGGCTGATCCTAGGCATTACAACTATCATAAATACATGCTAGTTACTAAGCATCCAAATTCTGATCACATGACTATGGGGATGTTGCAGTGGTTCTAAGTATAAAAGACAGTCATAAGTCACTTTTTTCAATGCCATTGTAACTTTGAATAGTCACTAAACAAATGGTTGTAAGTCAAACACTACCTGTAAGTACATTTCTACATATATCATTACCTCAAATATCTGATATTATAATCAGGCACACTAAATCAAGTTCAAATCATTAGTACACTGCCAGAGTGGATATGGGAGAGATCTGTTTAAATTTCAAATATTTATTTTTGTTTGCTCTTTGTTGTTGAAGTTATCACCATACTTAGATTGAAATAGCTCTTTAAGAACTTAAGAAATAAATTTATAGATGCCCAGGAATTTGGGAAGGAATTTTAAAAGATTGACAAATCTTTTAATCATCAATCAATCTACTGCTTAAAAGATTATCCTAAAGGGAAAATTACAAATAATTGCCGACATGCTCAAGGCAGAGAAAGGGAGAAAACCTTTGCTGTCTGGAAAAAAAAATTTGAGCAAGGTAAACATTTGCTCATGAGGTTCTGAATACCACAACCATTCCAGGATTTCTTGTACAGTGTGCTCTGGACAGACAAATAAAGATGGAGTTATTTAGCCACAATACCAAAATAAGTTTTGGGTGAAAAGCAAAGATGGTATTTCATCAGAAGAACCTGAGATCAGCCTTAAAGTCTGATGATCATATCTTATGGTTTGGGACTGTTTTCCTGTATGAGGGTGTGGGCAGCTCATCATCATAGAATCCTCTATAAACACCTTATTGTACCAGAAGCTGCTTGAGGACAATTAAGAGATTGAAATTTACTCTAAAATTCTAAACATTCCAGTAAATCCACTTGGAATTCCTGAAAAAAAGAAATAAATGCTTCTGGAATGGCCTAGCCTGGATCTAAATCCCATCCAGATGTTGTGGATTATTTGAAACACACCATGCTTTCAAGAAACTCTCAAACATTGCCCAACCAAAAACAAAATTCTCCATGGAACAGTGGCAAAAAAATTCTCCCAGTTGATGTCAGAGTCTGGAACACTGTTATACAAAATGCCTACTAAGACTTTTAGATTGCAAAGCCATTTTTTTCATAGGTCTTTTTATTCGATGTTCATAGGTCTGAAGATAAAATATATGTATATTCACATATGCTAAAAAGGAAAAAAAACTGTACATGAGATATGCTTTTTCTGTCATGACTGTATGGTTTAAGATAGTGTGAAGTTACAAATTATTTAAATACCTCCCTCCTTCTTTGTATGAAGGGTGAAGGGCTTTCCTTAAAGGGCTTTAATCAGGCTGTATCCTGCCATTGCCTCACCTTCCCAGGAAAGTCTTATCACAGCAGAAGCATAGCAAGACAGCTGACCTCTGCCTTCAGTTTGAGTATAAATATGCTATGTCTAACAAGAAACCTGACCTCTGAATTCCTATCACTTCCAGAGGCAAAGTCAATTGAGGCCACTTTCACATTCTGTTCCCAGTTCTGAATTGAAATTTAAGTACATGCCTGTGAATCTCTGCTCAATGGGTGCACTGACTGTCTGGCAAGCAAAAAGGCAAAGCAAACCTTTGACCTTTCCTCCAGGCCAAGCTGCTGAATTGAAAGCTTGTTTATGCACTACACAGAACCCTCCTTTAAGCTTAGGACACAGCAGGAATTCTACAGCTCCCACGCTGCATGTAGATATACAACAAAAGGTTAGGGATGTGATTCTGTCTCTGGTGGAGTAGAAAAGAAATCTGGTATCAGCAAATACTTGGCCAGCAAGACCAAGCAAATTTATCAACTTCCATTTTAGACACTTTTTCTAAATTGCAAAATGAAAATCAACAATGTTTTGTAATCCAGATTGAAAGGCACTTTTTTGAAATACATGACATTTTAACTTTGGATTTGATTATTATAACTATTATTATATAAGTATTTTGTATTATGGTAATTCTGGAAAAAAAATGTTTTTTGTATTTGTATCTGTAGCAAATGAAGTGTTTTCTCTATTTTCTTCCCAACCCACATGATCAGACTCATCAGATGGCTGTACACTGATTAGTAAGAATGTTCTTTAGCACCACAGTTTGATTCAGGATCAGTAACACAGTTAGACAGAGATGTATTTTATCATATTTTTTGTTCAGTCTGAAAGTAGAAGTGATCATGCAGAAATTAGATCTAAAACTGTCTGATTTGGGAGTGAAGATTGGAGGAGGAACCATAAATAATTTGAGGTACATAGATGATACAAACTATTGGTTGAAAATAAGGAAGATCTGGAAAAAAATGATCTAGAAAATCAAGGATGAAAGTGAAAAAATAGGACTGAGTATTAACTTCAGGAAAAAGATAATAACAAAACTGCAGATGGACACAAAACGTTTAAAATCAATAAGGAGGAAACTGAATTACTTCAAGAATTTATCTTCATTGGATCAAAAGATAGCAGTTCTACAGCTGAAATTAAATGTAGGATAATCTTAGGCCATATTGCAATGATTAAACTGACTAAGATAGAAAAGCAGAGATATTGATATAAATACAAAAAACAGGTAGTTGGAGCAATAATCTTCCCTATAATAATGTATAGGTATGAGAGCTGGAGGTGGTATTCAGCAGGTTCTGACCAGTTCTGGAAAACCAGCAGTGGAAATTTAGAGTAGTTCAAAGAACCGGCAAATATCACCTCTGACTGGAGATTTTACAGTATCCTTCCTCTGCCACGCCCACCAAGTCATGGCAACAGAACCGGTAGTAAAAAAATTTGAATCCCACCACTGGCTAGACACAAAGAATGGCTGGCCGAAGAATTTACACCTTTGAACTCTGGTGCTGGTGTAAATTATTGGGTATACCATGGACAGCCAGAATAACTAACAGAGAGATGCTGAATCATGTAAAACCAGAAGCCAAAATCACTAGAAGACAAAATCACAAGACTACATCTGATTTACTTTGGCCATATCATGCATGCAAATTCATTTAAGAAGTCAATGATGCTAGGAATGGTTAGCAGATCAAACAATAATGTGGAATTAGAGTAATAATAAAGAGCAGTTAACAAAATTTATAAATAAATACATATGACAGCTATTTGATCATTTTAAATTTTAACTATTTGATTAAAACAAAAATTGAGGAATAGAACAGAGAATTGAAGAATTTTTTATAATAAAATTAAATCATCTCTAAACCATTCTACATAAATTGAAGACATTTCTGGATATAATCTATGTTACTAAATTAAAATGCTATCTTTTTTCTTATATTCTCATAATAATTCAGAATATTCATATGATTAAAAAAGTAGAGAATACCACAAATGTGATTTGTAAAAATTAGTTTTCATTCTTAATACAATGGAGAAAGATTTTTGTATTTTTATATCTGCTGTTTACTTAATTATTTGTATGCCACCAGAATTGCTTTTGGTGAGACGGATAGCTATAAAAATTTGATTAATTAAAAAAAAAACCACTGACCAAAAATATCATTAGCATGCTGCAGTGGAGAGTACTTGGCCTTTAAATCAAAAGCCAAATTTATTTGCCCAAAGACAGTCATCTGATCCCTAAGGGCCAATAAGAGGGAAAAACAGGTTTGGGAGATTCTGGTAAGAAGAGTTTTAGACATATTTTCTGAGGGAGCTAAGACAGTTACCTCAGGTGGAGGTTGAAAATTATTCAGCCATTGTTAGAATTGTGTTAAAGTATTTTGTATTTAAATTGTATGTACTGATTATGGAAACTTGGTATTTTAAAATAAAGCTGGGTTGTTGTTTTTTTGTTTCAATGTTAGAATTGACCTTTTATTTGTCTCAAGTTGACTGAATTACTGACTCCCAAAGTTTTTATTTTGTTTTCATCTTTATATTTATCCAGTCCCAGAGTAGAGCAAAGATTTCCTCTTAGATCCTCTCCTGGTTCCCCTAAAGCCGTGATGACGAACCTATGGCACGCATGCCACAGGTGGCACATAGAGTCCTCTCTGCAGGCACACGAGTGGTCAGCCCAACTCAGCTCCACCGCACATGGAAGCCTCCCAACTAATTTTCGGGTCTAGATCACGCTGTTTTCCCCGGTCCAATTGCAAAAAAATGGGCCAACTGTTTAACTTCTTGTCCCACTATCTGGCCCCACCCCGCCCTATCTGCCACTCCCACTTCCAGAGTCACATGCACTTGCCTAATGGTTCTTTGGCTTCTGTCTGGTTCCTGCTCCTTGCTTGTTGTCGTCGTCGCCGCTTGCTTGCTTGCCTGTCCTGACTCTTTGCTTCACTTCTGTGGCCCTCATAATTTTTGTTAAGTTGCTGACTTTCTGCCCCCCCCCTTGCTTGTTTGCCGCGGCCCAGGCCAGCTGCTCCCACTCCTGGCCGGCTTGCTGTTGGTGCCATCGGGGGCCGCATGCAGCCCCAGGACATCCGCCCCTTTGCCAACCAGGAGTGCTGCCACCAGTCGCTCCTCTGTGGCTGCATACCCTGCCTTGCACCCCGGCAGCTTTTAACAATGCCGCAAGAAAGGCCCAGGATCCATTTGTACTGGGGGAAGGGCAGATGACTGACTGGAGACTTCCGTGAGCGCGATTCTAGCAGTGGAGGAGCAAATATCCCTGTGGCCCTCACCCCTCATGCCAGCGCCGCTGCCACCAGGAAAGGCTGGTGGTCTGCAGCACACCTGTGTTGGCAACAGGGGTGATAAATGGGGAGGGAGGGTACTGCATGGGAGATTGCGGCATCGGAACCCTTCCCAAGTATCCCCTGGCCTGTGAGGGGAGGGTGTGATCTCCCACGCTCCCCCTCTCAGGAGCTGCAAAGTGCTCGCCTCTCTTCTCACTGTGCTTCTCTTCCTCCTCGTCAGAAGCGCTCGCAGGCCCAGCGGGAAGGAGAAGGTTTGGCGAGGGCTGGCAAGCACTTTGCGGCTACTGAGGGAGTGAGGTCAAGCCTCTCCCTTGCTTCACCTTCGGCATTTTCGGGCGTTGCTGGCAGCCGCTTCCTGCTCTTCCTGCTGCTGCTCTGCCTCCTCGATGTGCAGAGGCAGCAGCCACGATGCGGGTTTATTAGGGAGACTGCAGGAAAAAAATCACCCCTGCCCTGCTTGGCCCCACCCTGCTCCCGCCCACCCACCTGCCTGGTCGTCCCCTGTCTTGTTTAAAGCTCTCGTTTCGCTTAGTTTTGAGACAAAAAAAAAAAATCCAGAACAGCAGGACTTCTATCTCTAAGCAGGAGAAAAAGCCACGGTCACCTGAAGCGGCTCCCCTTAAGCATGAAGAAAGGTAGCGATTTAATCCCCTTTACCCTCCAAAAGCCCCTTCTACCAGTGATGGTATTCAAAAACTTTTACTACCTGTTCTGTGGACGTGGCTTGGTGGGCGTGGCCATGTGACTGGGTGGGCATGGCTTTTCTTTTTTGCAGTCCCCACCCATTTTTTGGGAGCTTCTTAGCCACAGAGGAGCCTCTGGGGGGAAGTTTTTGCTTCCCTAAGACTTCTCTGAAGCTCAGGAAGAAAAAAAAACAGAGCATGGGAGGAGTATGCAGCACTCCTCCAAGCTCCATTTTGGGAGCTTCCTAGCCTCAGAGAAGCCCCTGGGGGGGGGGGGGGGGGGGGCGTTTTTGCTCCCCTGAGGCTCAGGAAGAAAAAAAACAGAGCATGGGAGGAGCATGCAGCACTCCTCCAAGCTCCGTTTTGGGAGCTTCCTAGCCTCAGAGAAGCCTCTGGGGGGAGGCGTTTTTGCTCCCCTAACGCTCTTCTGGGGCTCTGGAAGGCAAAAAATGGAGGGGAAGGGCTGAGCTCCTCCCTCCATTTTTTGCCTTCCTGGCCCTCAGCAAGGGGAATCCTGGCACAGCTGATTTTATCTACAGCTGATTGTCGGGAGGGAAAAAAAATACCTTATGTGAATGTCAGGCAGGCAGGCAGGGAATGTCAGGCAGGCAGGTGGGGAATGTCAGGCAGGCGGGTGGGGTGAGCGAGCATTGGGCAGGAGGGCGACCTGGTGGGGGGCGTGGCCAGCCAGAACTTACTACCGATTCGGCGACCCACGCCAAATTCTTGCTACCGGTTCACCCGATCTGTGCCGAACCGGCTGAATACCATCACTGCCTCTCTCTCTTCTCTGCATACAGGAGGAGCCACATTCTCACAGTGATTGGCTAGCCCTGCATCCGAGAGGAAAAGCAAAGATGAATCGGCTGGGGGAAAAGTTGGGGAGACAGGAGGAACGTCCCCCTTCCCAACCAGCCAGGGCGGTCTGTGATCCGCCGCCAGGTTTTTTAATGCCTGCTGCAATCCAAAGCTCGGCTTCCTGCTCTCAGTCTCCCTGTGTCACAGGTGTCAGTTCAGGAGCTGTGTGGAGAGGGCTACAGAAGGCTTTGCCCTCCTCCCCACTCAGTTCATCTCCAGGCAACAGTGTGTGTAGCCAGAGAACTGGGGGAGAGAGAGAGAAAGAGAGGGAGATGAAAAAAAAGGGAGAAAGAGGGAGAAAGAGAGAGGGAGAAAGAGAGACAGAGAGGGGGGATAAAGGGAGACAGAAAGAGAGAGGGGGAGAAAGGGAGACAGAAAGAGGGGGGAGAGAGATGAAAGAAAAAGGGAGGATAAAGAGTGAAAGAGGGAGAAAAAGAGAGAGAGGGAGAGGAAGAAAGAGAGAGGGGGTGAGAAAAGGAGATGAGAGATAGAAAGAGAGGGAGAAAGAGATGAGATATTGCTTCTTATGGGAAAGGGGAGTTATCTAAGCAAGAGCCCCCTCCTCATTTTACCCCACCTGAAAGGGGAGAGGGGGTCTCTTTGTTATTATTTGAATAAAATGACACCCACTATTTGTATCTAGTGTGGCTGTCCTTTATTTCCTGCATTTTCAACCTCTGCTGCTTTGCTTGGTACAGCTGAGGTTGAAAAAGCAGGAAAAAAAGGATTTTCAAATGCTGCACATCCATGCACAGCGCTTGTCAGCTGTCCAGGCAGCACAGCTGATGGTTTCTTGCAAACGCTGTGCACGAACATACATTGTTCATCAGGCGTGGCCACACGCGCAGCACACAGCCACGTACAAAACGCACGCTCACCGAACCGGTTATAACACTGGTTGGATCCCACCCTTGCGGGTTGGCACTTCAAAATAAATAAATGGGTTTTTGGTTGCAGTTTGAGCACTCAGCCGAAAAGATTTGCCATCACTGCCCTAAACGCTGGTGTGGAAGGGAAAAGCAGTTAGTTTATATTGAAAGGTGATGGCAGCAAGGCTAATTTGCTAGTTGCTGTTCATCCATAGGAGGGGCAGATTTAACTCTGAGGGAGGCTTGTTCCCTTGTTAAACATGCATTTATTTAATTGATTTTTTTTAAAGCACTATCTGAGAGCTGTAATTTGTAAACCAAGTTATTTTTTCCCCGTGGATCAGGAATACGGTCATAACTTTCAATAATTATTAGTGCCTAGTTCTGCTATACAAATCTATATTTAATTTCTTTGGTAATACCAAATTCTATTTTTCAATATGCAAGCAAAGTTTAAAGGAGAGAGTTAAAATTAATTTAAATGGCTTACCTGATGAAAGCAGCTTTCTGCAACAGTCTGAAAATCCACTTAATGCTGCCAAATGGAGAGGAAACATTCCATGTATACCCCGCCTAAGATACACCACAATCAGACATCAGAGTCTTATTAATACATATATTGCAAGATGTCAAGCATATATATATAATACATATATTGCAAGATATCATGCCAAATTCTGTTTTATGAACATTAATTTCCCAGAGTGAAAATGTCCTAATACATTGAGATTTGTCTATTGAATTAAGCTATAAATTTTCTTCCCAGGACTATAAATTAAATTTATAAACATTGTTTTGTATATTTTGGAGGAATATCATATTAGATTGCATATCAACAGATGAATTTAAAGAATAATTACGAAGTGTATTCATCATAGAATATGCAAACCAGTAAATTCTCTGGAAATTGCTATTTAAGCTATTACTAATGTTTTCTATTGTAAATAATTATATTTCAAAGATAACAGTTGGGTATTTTGTATCCTTTCAAAATTGCCATTTTACCTAGGCAATTTGCTATCTTTTATGCAGAATACTACATCACATTTGAATGAAGAGTCTTCTGCTCTAAAAAAAACTTTGTAATTTTTGCTACTACTGAGGCATTAAAGTGCCTTAAGGAGTTCAAAACCTTCTGAATTAATATGCATTTTATATATCTGCAAAACTCATGTTCTATTTCCTTTTTGGATTATGATGAACTAACTTGACCATGCCTCTGAAACTGTCATGCTTCCCCAGGCTAAAATGGTCCAAAAGAGATTTATTCTGATAAAGTTTATGGAAAATTCCATTTCTGAATTCATGACTTTTGTATACCCACACATACACAATATTTGGACATAAATAATTTTTTTTAATGCTTCTTACTTTGCTATATCAGCACCACTTGTAATCAGTGTGTTAATGAGCAGTTCATGGCCATATCTGGCTGCTATGTGTAATGGTGTATTTCCATTTTTATCTTCAGAGTCTATTTCCGCTCCTGAATATTAGATTAATATAAAGTATAGTCACTTAAGTATATTAAATGTTAAACAAATAAATTCACAGCTAAAAAGATCAGGGAATTTCAAATGTGAATTTGATATTAAATACTATAAATAGTCCAATTATATAAATACCTATTTCTCTTGTACAAAGAAAAAAGAAAAAACAAAGTACACACAATGACATCTACTGTTGAATTGTGCTATACAGTTTGGATAACAAGACCCAATATATTTTGCAGTGTGATAATATTTTAACTTTTTTAAAAGTAGAAATAGTTTTATGATTTAAATCACACCAAAATATATATGCATTTATTCTTGTGATAATAGAGTAGTGTTTGTTAGTTTCACAATCCCAAATCCGAGTTTTTTGTAAACATAACACCATCAGCAAATTTGTACCACAAATTACAGACTGAAATGAGAAGATAAAAGTTTACTCCACCTAGATAAATCTTTATTAATTAAAAATCCACTATTTGTAAAACTAAAAAGAATGACATTATGTTTTAGAGTTAGGAATAAAGCATGTAAACTTCAAGCTAAGCTACAAACGTTATCAAAGAAAAACTATAATAGAACTTGGACTACGTAAACACTGAAGGATAATGAAATTTCAAACAAGCAAAACAATATCCTACAGATTTTGTAATATGAAATCCACATTTAAAATATTCAAATTTAAATAATTATTAATTTAAACATATAAGATAAAATTAATAAAAGTATTCTAAATAATAATACAGTCAAATACCAGAAGTAATACTATGTTTTTTAAAAAAATTACCATTGTGGATGATGGTTTGTGATCTAGAAAATCTTCCATGAATAGCTGTCATATGTAATGGTGTTTTTCCATCTTTACTCTGGGAAAAAAGAAGTCAAACTCATGACTATCAAGACTATTTACAAAATTAAATACAGAATTTGCTGTTTTTCTTTCCTATTTATATTTTAAAAAAGCTATAGATTTTTCAAGATGATTATTTTTTTATTCTTATTAATTATCAAATAACAATTACCCAGGACAAGTCTTTTGGGGTCCCTTGGTATGTAATTAATGATAGAAGGCAAGTTAAATATAAACATACTTAAAACTGTTACATGAAAGTATATGAATGTTTATGCTTATTCACTTGCACTTTTGGCTTTAACTGTAAGGGTGTAAATAATGTAGTAAAGGGGCATCTAAAATTTTATCGAATTATTAAATACATAAAATAAAATCTTATCCTTACAAAACTATTTTAGAAATACCAATCTTAATATATAAGGATGTTTATAGTCTTTAATCAAAATTAGCTAAGACAAACTTCAGGAAACATTTTCATATGTTTACTGCTGATCTATTATTATAAATTGTATTTTTGTATCTTTTTATAATTTTTAATTTAGTAAACTGCAAACATCATGAATTATTATTATATAGTTAATAATGTTAACTATGTTATTTCATATACATAGTTTTAGGATTGTAGACCAATATTTTTTTCTGTGTCTCACATCATCTCAGAAAAAAAGGAATGATTCTAGATATAGATTATAAGGCGATACGGTCTAGTGTCCATGCATAATTTACTTTTAATATGATCATATCTTTACTGCTTGATAAGCACACAGTTCTTCATGTCTATAAGAAAACATTACAAAGTTTAAAATGTAGTAAAATAGTATTAATCATCCCAAATTAAGGCATTACAGGTTTGCAAAAAGTATTTGCTAAAAATATGTCTACTGATATTGAGATCTTAACCAGTCTTTCATTTATTTTATAATGAAAGCAAGTTTAAGTCTGATGATTTTGCAATGCATAAAATTTCTCTTTAGGTTGAAGATAGCTTGTAAGTCACCTTTTTCAGTGTGATCATAATTTTGAACCATTGTTAAATAAATGGTCATAAATCAAAGCTTCCCCTAACATATGAATACAATCCTAAAATATTCCCTAAATTTTCAAATAATAAAATGCATTTCTTGAGCATTAAAAATGTATGTTTTATTTTCCATGACTTTTAAGGATGATGTCAATACTAATATATAAAGATATTCAAAATATTACAGCATTTAAAATTCACCTTTCAGTCATTTTACCTTCGCATTTACATCTGCACCATTGCAAACCAGGACCTCTAAACATAAAGCTCCATGAGTTGATGTAGCAGCAAAATGTAAAGGTGTAAATCCCTTCTGATTCATTTGATTTACATTAGCACCACGGTCTATCAGTTCATTTACGACAATATCTTGTCCATTGAAGCAAGCAATATGAAGAGGCGTATTACGATATGCATTTGGTTCATTGATCTGTTAAAGAGTAAAAGCAATGATGTAAATTTCATTAAAGCTATCTGTCCATCCAACTATCTATCCCATATATTTTTATTCCATCACAGCAGACTCATACTCAAAGAGTCTTAGGAATCATGTTGTTTCTTTGTATTAAAAAAACCCTAGAATTTGAATACAGAAAGTCAGTCAAAATTACCGAAGACAATTTAATCTCTTCAAATATATCTCAGATTCTCAGGAATAACAAATCCTACTTCCTGCAGACTAGAGTAGGGTAGGCTTATGGCATCGCTGAATAAAATATATTTTACGTATGTTCATTTGAAGAAATAAAGCAAGGTGCGTGATAGGCCATTCCTCCATATTGTGTTGAATCTCAGCAATATTTAAAATAATAAGCAACTGAGAGTTCATATAAAGGCAGTAAAAATCAGAAAATAATATTTTCATTATTGATATATTTTTAAATCTTTCTTTTTGCATTTTTTCCACTGTGATGTTTGTTTTAGATTTGTGAGATGATAAGCGAAACTGATTATTTTTTCAGTATTTGAATGATATTTAGTTGTATCTGCTGTGTAAATTATCTTTATTACTTTTATACATTTCATTGTCATGAAAATATTTAGGGCTTATAATGATTTTTAAACACTTTCTGAAAGAATTATAATAGATTGTCATGATACTACTTGAAATAAAAGTCTAAGAAAAAAAATATAACCTATCAAGTGACATTTAAAAAAGAAAATTAAAATGTTATTAAGTTTATTCTTATTTAAAAGTATTAGTTTTTTTATAAAGATGCTATATTATGGCAATATACCTATTAAATTAAATTATGTGATTCAGGGTTATTTCTACTTACATCAACTCCAAGATCAAGAAGGTACTTGACTACATTAATCATATCAGCAGATGCTGCAGCATGTAATGGTGTATACGATTTCTTGTCTTTACATGTCACTTCTGCTCCGTGAGCTACAAGCAGTTTTACCACATCAATATAACCTCAACAAATAAAATAAAATAAAATTCATTCATTCATTCATTCATTTTATGTGACTACCCATCTGGATAACAGAGTTCAAAACACCACAAAATACATAATACACAAATACAACATACACATAATCGGTATCTAAGGTAAAAACAAACCTACTGACACAAATCAGTAGAACCATTATACAGACCCTGTCAGCAAGTTCAGTGACAAAACGACCTTTAATGCTTTATAAAAGGTCAGTTTGAAAGGGCAGATGATTCAAAGAATAGGCGCCCCAAAAGGTTGTGTTACTGAATTCCATCAGATAGTACTCCCTAATACTAGAACCCAGTACATGCCTTTGCTGCTGGACCTAATGGGATGAATAAATGTAATTTGAGAGAGACTGTCCGTCAAATAACTCAGTCTCATGCCATGAAAAACTTTATAGATTTACTACAGGTAATCCTTGACTTAACACCACAATTAAGCCCAAAATTTCTGTTGCTAAGTGAAACATTTGTTAAGTAAGTTGTTAAGTGACTTTCTTCTTGTCATAGATATTTAGTGAATCACTGCAGTCAAGTTAATAACATATTTGTTAAGTGAATCTGGCTTCCTTACTGACTTTGCTAAGTCATTTTTTCAGTGCCACCGTAACTTAGAACAGTCATTAAATGAACTGTTGTAAGTTGAAGACTACCTGTATTGCACTATGAAATATGCCCAAAACATATTAATAGTCAATGCATTTTGCAGAGTAAAGGATCATGTTCTGACCAAGAAGCGTAGACATCTGCCTACACTGCTGCATTCTATATCAGCTTCAGTTCTGGATGCTCTAAAGGGCAACTCCGTGCAATCCATTCAGAAGGTAACCATGGCATTGTGTGGTCATGAGCTCTGCCCTCTGTCCAAGAATAATTGCAAATGTGCACAATACAAAGTTGTGTAACAGTTTCACTGGCCTCACCTGCCACCTGTCCCTTGAATAGGACCTCTGAGTCCAGGAGGACCTTAAATTGCATACTGGTTCTGTTTGGAGTAGCAATCCCACCAAGACCTTCAGTCCCAGGAATAAGGGGGTTCTAATAACAAAACTATTCAATCTTACCAGAGTTGAATTGAAATACTTTGTTCAACCTTTTGAAAAGGTTTAATTTCTAGACTGATAGGTCAATCTTAATACTTGGATATAGATTTTTATTACATTATATTTTATGTTATAGTTCTGATTCTATAATATGTAATTGCAAAAGAATATATTAAAATGCCTTTTTTCTATTATTCCTTACAATACAAATTATCATCTTTATTTAACCAATTGTAACTCTGTCAGAGTAAATAGTTAAAAGTTTTGAAATTCATAGAGAGTGAACTCTAACTTATAATAACATACGACTGTCTTTTGGTAATAAAATATCATGATTTTAAAATAGTGATCCTTACAATGCTGGTAGAGCAATAAATTTTCATCCATACCAAGAAGGAAATATACTGGACATATGCCCTCAAATATCCATTCAAACTTCATGCAAACTATGCAAGAAGAAAATAACATGCAAATGCCTGCTTTAAAGGAAGTCAAGGGAAAAAAAGTTAATTTACATACCCATATAGGCTGCCCAATGGATAGCCCGTCTATCTTTTTTATCAAAGGCATTGATATTGGCACCTCTAGACAACAATAAATTGACCATCTAGAATGAAGGCAATTATATTTCTTAGTATACAGAATTATTTGGATGAAATCTAATCTTCAATATTTGGATTAACATTTTTTAAACAAAAATGTTTATTTATAATAAATAAAGAATATTACCACTTATATACCATAATATTTAAACTCATTTAAAATGTATTTATAACATAGAGTATCCATATTTCAAGGTAAGCCAGATTAGGGAACAGAATCTTGCAATGTTTTTGCCTGCTCCCTTTTACTAGAAACAAAATCAAGTTAGCATTATCCTGAATATATTTCTCATTTCTTCTTCCTTATCAGACTAATTTGATATATAATTTTTGCACTTCTTCTCCAAGGTTATCTCCTCTACATTCCTCTACAGAAGCCAAAGCTCTTGCTAAGCTTTAGCGGACAGGTAAACTCATTTTAGATTTTTATTGAAATATTAGTTTTACTAAGAGCAATATAGTTTATTTTTGAAATCCTGAACAAAGTCATAAACATTAGGGCAAAAGTTTCCAATCAAGCACTACATCTTATATAAAGGATAGGCCCAAGAATCAAGCTACAAGAAAAACATTAATTGTATCCATAATGTTTGTTAACCAGTTTCAAGTAAAGGTAGTTCTCATTTGAAGACACTACTTGGTCTGCAAACTCAATTATTAAACCATATTCTTAAGTTTTAAAAAATGTGACTGTAGGAGTTAGCAACAGTAGTTCCAATAACCCCAGTTGCCATTAAGTGAGGACCGCAGTTTGTTAAGTGAGGATCTCACATGACTGCAATTTCCAACTTTTAACTTCACTTGTGGAAAGCCAGTAGGGAAAGTCTCAAATTACAATCATGTTTTCATAGGATATAATGATGGCTACAAGATCCATTTATAACTAGCATTCATTCAGTATATTGTAAGTTTGAGTGGTCACTGAACAGGTGATTATTAAACTTAAAACCACCATAATGGAATGCATATTTAACCCTGAGGAAAAGAGAGAAGAGATGTCACTTAGCAAACCATCAGACAAGAGAGGTGGCAGAAGCCTGTTTAATGGCCAAAGGAACTTAGAAAGGTTTCCCCTAATGGGTCCACCAGTTAAAAGTGGCAGGCAGAAGTCTGTATTTTCAGATTTGAAGGATTCTGTTAATGTAATCTTATAATAAAGTAAATTTAGCTCATCTAGTCGTGTTTCCTGTCTGGTTTTCCCAGGAAGGTCAACATCACCTGTAATAAGAAAACAGTAAAGCCTAGTTGCATATAAAGCAGAACACTGTTAAATCTTTATTTGCCTGGAAATGGATACTGTCTTCTATGAAATTTGTTCGGTAATTCCATATCTAATTCCTTGCATTCCACAATGCAGTAACATCAACTGATCAAAAATTTAAAAAATAATAGTTTGATTGAAAGACCATTTCAACATGCTAGCTATATGATGATTTCCTATCATTTCTGAAAATTCAGATATGTTTTGTTACTTCTTTTACATGTACTAGAAAGATCAGATAAAGGAATACCTGCTTGCAGTTAGCTGACTGATTTGGGGAATTGAAAATAAGTCATTTGTACCTGAACTTGTCCACTCAACGCTGCATAGTGTAATGCTGTTCTACCAGCACGATCTGATACATTTACATTACTAAGTAGCGGCACCAAAGCTTCTGCACACTTGACAGCTTTCTTTGTAGCTGCTATGTGTAATGGTGTTTGCCAATTTTTGTCACGGGCATTGACATCAGCTGAATGCTTCAACAACACCTGAACAGCAGCCTAAAAAATAATACGCCATTATATAATTACTAATGATCTTCCCACTCTTAACATTTCCTTAAACGAAAAACCAAAATATTATTGAAGACTAATCTAATTTAAGGGATGTTAAGCAGAAAAGGCCAATGAAAAAATTAAAAATAGTATGTGATTGATTTCTAATCCTGTGAGTTACCTTTGACAATTTTTATCTTTTAGAATGCTAGCAAAAGCCCCAGTTTTGATTTTTAAGAAGATAAGAAGAAAAATTCATATAAATGTACTTGTAAAATTATTGTGGTATTTAGTTATATGGATAAATGTTTTCACATAGGCAATGTCAGATTTGCTTCTTATCACATCCTACATTTTGGCAAGCTCCTACAGAATTACACATGCTCATTCCCACAATATGTTGCTTTTTTACAGTAACTACTAATTATTTTCACAGCAAAACAAATGACTTAATAGTTACTATATTTTTGGGAAGCAGTCCTATTTGCCTTTTGATTATAGCAAACGTTAGGTAAGTAAGGACTTGTATCAATGTTTGGCTATTTTAAATCTTATCATGGGGTAGTGCTGATAAATATCATCTTTCTCCCCAACTCTTTGAGCTTCCATTCATGAATCATAGCAAAATGTCTTTTTATTAAATAAATAATCAAATGAAGAACAGAGGGCCTTTTAAAGTTCACAATTCCTATTGAATTATATCCACTATTATATTTGTTATATCTATATCAGTAGTAGTCCCATAGGAAAGTGATATTCCAAATTTAATACAGATATATTGGAGAGGACCTATCTATTTGTTTAGGACCTATTCTTTGTTAAATCCAATTAGTATTTATTTTAAAAAAGTTACTTTGCCATATTAACGCAGCACTGGTGTGGACTATCTACATTACATCTTCCTTATTGAATCTTCTTATTCCAATCATCCTTTAGAATCAATCATGCCTGTGATGGTATAATACCTAACAGAAACTTTTATGAGCATTATAACAGGAAGATGTTATATATCAACTCCATATAGCTTACAAATGTGAAAATGTATGAGAAATACCAATCCTTCTCCAAGTGCTGTAAATTGAAGATTACAATACAAAAATATTTTGAAATAAAATATATTTAAGTGATTAATTTTTTTTTGCATACCTCACTACGTGTTGCAACAGCTCGGTGTAAAGGACATAACCACTTGCTGTCTTTGGCATTAACTCTAGCTCCTGCAAATAGATGCAAAGAAATTTATAGTATTAACTTTTAAGAAACTATAATTGAAGGTCCAAAACAAAGATATGAATTAATACAGATTAGAATTCAAAATTGTAATCCTATATATCTTATCTAGAAATAAGCTTCACTGAACATAGTGTAGTTTCCAAATAACATTCATAGGATTTAGCCTGCAAAAAGTGGAAGATGCAGAGCTTCAAATGAACTACATTCTTAGAATAAAAGAAAGAAGAGCTTTTAGAAGAAAAACAGTACATTGTTCAAATTAATTTCCATCCATATTAAAATATTTTATTAATGAGAATAGTAGCACAAGGATTATTAATTCTCGGGTTTCTATTTAAAAATCACATTAATAATAATCTTAAGAACTACTAACTTCAGTTTATTAACTGAATACAGTTTGCATTCAGAAGAAATAGATCTACAGAGGACGCTATAGCCATCACTCTTCACACTGCTCTGACTCATCTAGAACAGCAGGGGGCTATGTGAGGATGCTTTGTGTGGATTTCAGTTCTGCGTTTAAGACAATTCTTCCACATAGACTAGTGTCTAAACTTCTGGACTTTGGGCTTTCTAAATCAATCTGCCTTTGGATTATGGATTTCCTGTCTGGCTGCTCACAGAGGGTCAGCGTAGGTAATCATACCTCTTCAGCTCTTATTCTTAACACTGGTACACCACAGGGTTGTTTGTTGAGTCCCTTACTCTATACTCTTTATGTGCATGTCTGCATTCCCACTCACGCTAGTAATACTATTGCTAAATTTGCAGATGATACAACAGTGGTGGGACTCATCTCTGGGGGGGATGAGTCTGCCTATTGAGATGAGGTTGACCGGTTGCTTTCGTGGTGTGGAGACAATAACTTGGTCCTCAACATCAATAAGACCAAGGAGCTTATAGTGGACTATAGAAGGAACAGATCAGACATCCAGCCTTTGCTTATCAATGGAGACCGAGTGGAGCAAGTGGCCAGTTTTAAGTTTCTGGGTGTTACCATAAAAGAGGACCTGACCTGGGGTGCTCACATTGCAGTCTTGGTCAAAAGGGCCCAGCAGAGATTATAGTACATGAGACTTCTCAGAAAACAACAACTGAATGAAAAGTTGCTGGAGACCTTCTATCACTGACCATAGAGAGTATCTTAACCTACTGCACCTCTGTATGGTTTGCCAATTGCTCAATCGCAGATAGGAAAGCACTCCAGAGGGTTAACGTCATTTCCAGATCATTGGTTGCCCTCTCCCCTCTTTGGAAGAGCTTTATAGCTCCCGCTGCCTTAAGAAAGTTCAAAACATTCTCAAAGATCCATCTCATCCTGGGCACCCTTTTGAATTCTACTGTATAAGTGCAATGTTGGTGCAGTGTTGCGGGTTTGCGGTTCAATGTGTGGAATGTAACGGATGTGTGTTTGTGTTTATTTTCATGGTCATGATATGCACTGAAGATGGTGTTTGATTTCGTTGTACAAGGTGCAATGTCAATAAAGTAACTAAAAATTAAAACTAAATTGAGCCATATCTCTAAGGATAAAATTCTCAAGGCAAGTTTGAAAGAGTTTAAAAGGCTAATTGGATTAAAATAAATAAAATGAATGCATGCATTACTATTAGAAAAACATTAAAATATGAGATAGGTGTATAAAATGGCATGTTTTCAAAAAACAATCAGTGTATCTTTAGAAAAAATAAGCAAAAATTTAATTATCTTATACTGATCTTTTGGAAGTTATGAAACACAATTTGACTCACTAAGTTATACCGACAGACCCTGACCTACAACCAATTGAGCTCAGAATTTTGGCCATAGGGTTTGGCTAGTGTTGGGGCGGGGGAGACCCTTGGGCTGCTGGGCTTAAGTGGCTGAGGCTTTCTGACTATGGTGGGGCAGGGAGAATGCAAGGTCTCCCACGAATGGTGAAAGAAGAGGCCCATGAAATGCTGGGCATACCTGGTTAAGGCCATCCAGGTATGTTGGGGCAGGATGAAGTCCTGCACACTATTGTGTCTAGCCAGCAAGGATTTCCAGCCTGTGGCACACTTCCGTATACTTAACCAACTAAAGCTTCCAGGCCCGAAGGGGTTGACAAGGAGTTGTGCTCCCATGATTATAAAGATGCACTGCCAAGCATCCAGATTTTGATTAGATGGCTATAGGGACATGCAATGGTTGGAACCTCAGACGGGGTTTCAATACTTCCAGTTTTAGCATGCTTATAATTAAAAATAAGTGAACGTTAATATATTTTCCAGTCTAGAAAATTTGGGATATTCTAGCAATACCCCAAATTCCTCCAATCAAAAACAATTTAAAATCCTTACATTTTCATATAAAAATATTAGACAATATTGAAATTTTAATGTGACAATTTATCACATAATTCTTCCTAATACTTATTTCTAACCATTGTTTTTAATAAACTAATGCATCTGACATTTTTTCCTCTATAAAATTGATACTAACTCTCTTGATACGTTTTCAGAATGTTATAGTTTTTGTTGTTTGCTTTAAAAGGAATATTTTAATTAAAACTTGATTATCAATGATTATTTTTAAATCACAAGAAACCACATAATTTGCCAGAAATGTAGTATTACACTGGCATTTACATCTCTTTAGAAATGGATGTCCATTGATATTTGGTTGGTATTAAAATATACATATAAAATTAGGGTATCAATATTTCTTACTACATTTGCAAGGGTTTGTAAAAAAGATTTCCCACATGAAGAATTTTCTCAATATAAACAAAAAGCTTCATACCAGATAAAATAAGCAACTCAATAATTTCTGCATCTCCAAAATATGCAGCAGCATGTAAAGGGGTCCGCTTTTCATTATCCTTTATTAAGAGAAGAAAAATATTAAACTTTAGTAATCTCACTCATACAATTTAAAATTCTGGTATAAAATATTTATATGTTTGCTTTTAGATTTTTTTTAATTTAAGCATAAATGAAAATATAAAATAAAACAATAAAACCGATATAAACAAAAATTATGCAGGAAAATTTTTTTTTAAAATTCATACGAATTTGTATATAAATACATTTTTAATCTTCAACACATAAAATTTCCTTTTATTTAAACGGGATATTTTAATCAGATTTTAAAAGTTTTTGTTAAACATTTTGTAAGCATTTTTTTATAAAAAAAGAGCACTGCTTAAATAATTAATTCTAATTTATTAAACTTTACTTGCTATTATATAGATGAATCATAACTTTAAAAACCTAAATAAGCATTCTCACTCTAAAAATAAAATAACAAATAAAGCACTGATTGGATAAACAAGATTATTAGTATAATTTAAAAGGTGGTAATGACAGGAATAATTATACTAGTAATCATCTAAATATCTGCAATGACTAACTGAACTGAAACTTATTCTGATTCTAATAAAGTATTTATTTTATTTACATTTAAAAGATTTGTATGGCTGCCCATCTTAAAAAATTCTGGGTGGCTTATAACAGTAAAGCATAACCATAAAACAATCAATAAAATAATCAAACAAAAACAAGGAATGATCCAGGTGAATACAACATCTTCTAGTGTCAAAGATGACAAAAAGGCTTGCCAGGATTAGTCAAAGTCAATGCCTCCTCATCCAGAACCTTGAACCAGGCACTTTGATAGCACTGGAACAGCATCCTATGCCCAAGCAAATATAAAAACATAAAGTTGGATATCATCAACAGATTGATGACATCGTACTGTCTGCCATCAGATAATCTTACCCAATGGTTTTATGTATGTATGGGGGGAAAGGAGAGGAGAGGAAGATCTGAGTCTTTGGGTACTACATGCTACATGAGCCTCAGGCTTTACCTCTCCTTACCCACCAACATCAACTGGAACCTGTCACAAAGAAAGAAGAATCACCATAAAATGGTGTCTCCCACTCACAATCCCAGTGACAGTCCAAAAGGATACCAGAATCAATGGTACTGAAAGTTCTCAAGAGACCCAGTAGAACCAGGACAGTTGCATCATCTCTGAACACTCCAAAGATTATGAGCAGATGCCATCAATGCTGCTTCAGTGCTATTTTATTTTTATATATTTATTTATACCCCTTCATTATTTTTTACAAATAACTCAAGGTAGCATATATATCCAACATACCTTCCTCATATTTTTCCCACAACACATGAGGTAGGTTGGGCTGACAGGCCTAAAGTCAACCAGCTGTCAACCAACTAAGGCGGGATTTGAACTCATGATCTCCTGCTATACCCTAATCTGTATATGTAACATGGCTGGGTACACTAACAGCTTTTGAAAACAAATATACCACTGCCTTCTTCAAGTCAGGCAGTGCCACCTTCCTTTAAGAGGCATTAACCACTGCTTGGTCCCATCCACATGCCACCTCCTGGGAGGCTTTAATCAACCAGGAGGGACAAAAGTCTAGCATATATTTGACAGAGCTCACACCCACAAAAACCCTGTTCATTTCCTCAGGGCCAACTACTTTAAACATCTCCCAGATAATAGGGCTCAGACTTGTTTCAGTTACTTCCAAAGGATCCACCTAGCCAGAATTCAACTCTGACAAGTCAAGAGATGGTATCTGAAAAATGCTAAGAATATTCCTTAAAATGGCCTTGCAGGAGCTCCCTGGTCACCTGAAACAGGGCTCCTGACAGCAATCAGCATATGCAATAAGGAAGGAGAAATAAAAATTCTCCTGAGAGTTGTGAAGAACATCCAGACATGGGAAGTGCTTCTGTAGTATGCTTCTCCCCACTATTGCCACAAGGTTCACATAGGCTCCTACATATGCTTATTTGATTTAGGGGGGCGCTAAGAGGCAAGAGGGAGTGGCAGAGAAGTGCTGGAGGTGGGCAGCTCGCAGAGCTCAATTCAGCTTCCCCCCCACCCCACTTGCCTGGCTTGCTGGTGACCGAGAGGAAGGCAAGCCAGAACTGACCCACTGCCACTTGGGTCCCGCCTGGATTCTCTGCAACTGCTGGGCCTTGCCTGCTAGGGGTGGGGGAGGTAACTGACCAGGGAGCATGATGTTATGCCTCCAGCCCAGCTTGCCCCTTGTCTTCTACCCCTTCCCTCTGCCACCTGCCAGCCTGAGCACTTTGGCTGAATGCGGGCCACCACTGTGAGAATGATGCGAGTCAAGCCTCGCAAGAGCAGATCTTCCACCCATGGAGCTTGCATAGCAGCAGCCCACACTCAGCTAAAATGCTCGGAGGGGTGGCTGACAGAGTGGCGATGCAGGTGGCGTAAGCCTCGTGCTTCCTGGTTGCCTCCTGCACTCCCCCTCAGCAGCCGTGACCCATGAGCCCCAACAGCTGACTGTAGTAAACCTCGAGAGTCCTCTTGACATAAGGCCGTAAGAATGACCTTCTCAAGTTAGGAATTGCATGATAAGCTCAGCTTGGCACGACACGTAGGCAAATAGTTACAGGAACTAGCTGACCACAAATATCTTGTTAATAGATAATCACGCTATCTTAGCACACAACAGTGGTCGCATCCTGCCATGGCGCCATTAGAATTATACTTCCTTGCTCCTCTTCACATATGTCTCGCTCCCCCCGCCCTGATAAAACTGCAAAATAAAAGAGGGTGGTGCGTTGCAATCGGGGGACTTCTTCATCTACCCCGGGCACAACATGCTCTCTCACCTTGAGAAACTATGGTGTCTGTGTCAATTATTGATTCTAGTACTTAAGTACTCACCCTCGCGAGGGTCCCTCTAAATTTCACCCCTGCGGGGGCTCTACGAGCTGATCAGAGAACCTAAGGACAACGAGCAAATCGCGACAACGCGACAACTGGGGGCTCGTCCGGGATCTCTCACTTCTTCAGCTCCATGGCGTGACTTCTGTCTAGAGGTGCGCTGCCTTCACTCCCGTTGCTATGCACCTGGCAAAGGCTCTGTACAATCGTAAGTAATGGGCTCCTCACTCTCCAAAGTTTCGTCAGTTCATAGGGACGAACTTTACCAATTAGTGAAGAAGGCTAATTGTTTGCAGAAAATTAACGGCACCACTGTATATACCTTGTCTAGAAAATCTATCACCTCCTTCTTGCTTTATGTGGAGCAGCACTGTCCTGCTTATCCGGCTGAGGGCAGGCTGCGTCGCACTTCGTGGGAACGCTTGGGAAAATATCTGTATGATGTCCCCAGAGCTCCACCGGACATTCTTATGTCCTGGCGTGAGATAATGGCTGCGCTCAATACTATCTACCCCTCCACCACTCTCCCCGAGTCTTTATCTCTTGCCTCTAAAACTGCTGAGCCTCCTGCTGCTCACCTTGATTCTTCTCCCCCACCTTACCAATCTGTCGCCTCTTCGGATGATATTCCTCAGCTTGCCTCTGCCCCTCCTTTTCACTCTGACACTCCGCACAATCGTCTGCAGCCCTCCTCTCCTTCTGTCTCTCCCATTCCTACTGATCCTCCGTCCCCACATCTCTCGGGGGGAAATATTACTGCTATCCTGGCTTCTCCTTCCTTCACCTTAGAATCTTGTGATATACCTTCTGTTTACCCTATGACTCTTGTTCCGGGAGCCCCTGGCGCTCCTGTCCATGCCAACATAGAGTTAAGAGTGTTGAAAAATTTAAAAGAGGCTGTACATATGTATGGACTGCAATCCACTTACACTCGTGGCATGCTTGATTCTCTCGTGTCTGCTAACACTGTAATGCTGTTATATGATTGGAAGATGTTGTTTTCCATGCTTATGACTCCTGCCCAGTATGTTGTTTGGCAGTCTGAATATGAAAAATTAGTAGATGCTGAAATAAGACGAGGCCTCCCTAATCTGGTCATTGCTGATCACTTAAAGGGAACCGGATTATTCTCCACCCTGATTCAGCAACAAACTTGCCCTCGCCGTGCCTTTGCAATCATTCATCTTTGTGCGATGAATGCCCTGAAATGTGTGGATGACTCAGACTCTAAATCCACACACACCTTTTTGAAGGTAGTGCAGGAGGTTGACGAGTCTTACTCTTCATTCGTTAACCGTTTGCAAACCGCTCTGGAACGCCAAATTGACAATGAGGCGGCCAGACAAGAACTTCTTATTAAACTGGCTTACACCAATGCGAATGAAGATTGTCAAAAAATACTTCAACCTGTTGCTAATAAACCTGGTGTAACCTTGGCTGAGTTCCTGCAGCTTTGTAGGATTGTGGGAACTACTTCTCACAAAATGAGCGCCTTTGCCGCTGCCATCTCTATCTCCATTTCTGCATCCCTCCCCACCTCCCCTCCGTCGTCCGACGCCCTTGCCGTGTCTCGCTCTGGCAATTGTTTTAATTGTGGGAAGCCTGGCCATTTTAAAAATCAGTGTAGAATGCCGGGTGGGGGGGGGAACGCCTCGTGGCCAGTCTCGGGGTACTACTGCACCCTATGCTGCCAAGCCAAAAACTGTTTGCCCTCGTTGCAGAAAAGGTTTTCATTGGGCTTCCCAATGTCGCTCTAACCCTCCTCCTGCTCAGCAGTCGGAAAACTAGGCATGGGGTCTTCAGCTAACCCCGCTACAAAGGCTGAAACTTCTCTTTCCTCTTCTCTTTCCTTTTTACAACCTACTTCTTTCCCTGTACAGCTGACAGAGGACATCGTTTATGATGATCCTGGTTCGGTCTTCACTCTCCCTCTTTCTATCACTGTTCTGAAGCCACTTCCGCCTTCCTTGCCTGTTTTGCTCATACCTAACTCCTCCCTTACCATTGAAGGCGTAGTCGCTGCACCCTTTTTGTACGACTCCTCTTCTCTGAAAAATCTCTCTCTCGCTGCCATTGGCGACCGGTGCTTTTCCCTGAAAGCGGGAACGATTGTGGCTACTCTCATTCTTCTTCCCTCTCCTGAACCCCCTTCTTTGTTTGCTCTACAGCAATCTGTTCGAGTCTCCAAACCTATGTTAACGATATTGCTGAATGGCCAATCTTTTGCTGGCCTGATTGACACCGGAGCTGACGTCTCTGTCATTCGGTCCTCTGAGTGGCCATCCTCTTGGCCCCTTGCTGAAACAACTTCAGTACAAGGCGTCGGTGGAGCGCAGGCAGCAAAGGTTAGCTCACTTTGGCTTACTGCCTCTACGCCTCATTCCTCTGTGACTGCTTATCTTAAACCCTTTGTCCTTCCATTACATTGCAATTTGTGGGGCCGTGACCTGCTATCTCAACTCCACACTTCTCTCTACATACCTTGAATTATGGCTATTTCTCCTCTTTCTCTCACTCTGAAATCAAATATTCCTGTTTGGATTGATCAATGGCCTCTTACAAAAGAAAAATTAAACGCACTTCACACTCTCGTTCAACAGCAATTGGCAGAAGGTCATATTGAACCATCTACCAGCCCATATAACACACGAGTGTTTGTAATTAAAAAGAAAAGTGGCAAATGGCGCCTCCTACAGGATCTCCGTGTTCTGAACGCTATATTGCAGCCTATGGGCCCATTGCAATGCGGCCTTCCAAATCCAAATTTAATTCCTGTAAAATTTGATCTCATAATCATTGACCTCAAAGATTGTTTTTTCTCCATCCCGCTGATACCAGAGGACAGGATACTATTTGCCTTCACCGTTCCTGAGTTTAATAATTCTAAACCTACAGCTAGATATCAATGGAAAGTTCTTCCCCAAGGAATGCTCAATTCTCCTACGATGTGTCGATATTTTGTAAATAAAGCTTTACAACCCTATCGGGACAAATTTCCTGAATTTTTAGTGTATCATTACATGGATGACATCCTGATTGCAGCTGATGGTCCTAAAGGTACAGTATGTAAAACTTTTCCATGTCTTCTCTCTCTCCTTGCTCTTGCAGGACTGCATGTAGCACCAGAAAAGGTGCAGTCTCATTATCCGTTACAATATTTAGGACACAAGGTTTTAGCCTCCACAGCTTCACCTCACCTTCCTGTTCTCACACTCCCTCAACCTGCAACCTTGGTTCAGTTATAGCAATGCCTGGGCACGTTCAATTGGGCACGCCCATATCTTTCCATTTCAACTCATACTCTCTCGCCATTATTTCAAGCATTGGTCGGCCTTAAGCGTCCAGCGGATCTCATTTGGCTGAATGAGCAACAGCTTAATGCTCTTAAAGAAATCAACAGCGCCTTGCATACCCATTGGGTGGACCGCTCATTACACAATCATGCACTCTCATTGGCGCTTCTTCCCACACCCACACTCCTTACAGCAATCGTTCAAATCTCGACTTCAAAGAGGCTACACATTTTAGAGTGGATTCACCTTCCTCATACCCCAAAAGCATCAATCACCACAAGAGCTGCACAAATGGCCCTTCTTATAGAACGGGGGAGGAAAAGAGCTAGAGCCTTGATGGGTGTGGATATCTGCACGCTTTACATTCCCTGCAGACTAACACAATGGGAACCACTCTTCCAAAATTCTGATGCGTTACAAGATGCGTTGGAAGGGTGGCAAGGGAATGTCTCCTGCCATCTACCACCAGACCCACGCATACAAGTGCTGAAAACAATTCCGCTCACTCTAGAGACTCCTTTAGTACAACAACCAGTGAAAGATTGTCTTACTGTATTCACTGATGGTTCTAAAACCATCGGGGCTTGTGTGTGGCAAACTGACAATCAATGGCATAAAAAACTTACCACACCACAACCTTCTGCTCAACAGGCTGAACTGTCTGCCTTCAATATGGCACTCACACTTTTTCCCAACCAGCCAATTAATGTAATATCTGATAGTCTGTATGTGGCACAATTGGCCTTGAATATATTTGATGCCTACATTTCTCCTGCAACCCCTTCTCCTTTAATGACGCTTTTTTTACAGTTACAAGACCTATTGAAGGAAAGGAAGGAATCTCTGTTTGTGGCCCACATCAGAAGCCATCAGCATCTGCCCGGATTTCTTTCAGAAGGCAATCACATGGCAGATGAGGCCTGCAAGTTGCATTTGTTACCAATCCTGCAGAATAACACCTTAACAGCAGGAGAAAGTCATGATTATTTTCATCAAAATAGAAAGGCTCTGGTGAGACAATTTGGAATTACTCATCAAGAAGCTGCGGCAATTGTTCAACAATGTCCTACATGTAGTCTGCAGGCACGAAGTGTCCCAGAAGGAGTAAATCCTAGAGGCACCGAGGCCTGTGACACATGGCAAATGGACGTTACTCAGTATCCATCCTTTGCGCCCTGGAAGTATATTCACGTGTCTGTAGACACTTACTCTGGGTTCATCATGGCCACACTGCAAAGGGGGGAGATTACTAAAAACACTATCAATCATTGCATTCGGACCTTTGTAACATTGGGATGTCCAAAAATTTTAAAAACAGACAATGGTCCTGCATACACGAGCTCCTCCTTCTCGGAGTTCTGTCATCATTGGTCCATTGTACACAAATTTGGAATTCCATTCAATAGCCAAGGCCAAGCTATTGTGGAAAGAGCAAATTTAACACTCAAAACGGCCCTTGATCGATACATGGGGAAAAAAGGCGTACGCCCCCCGAACCTCCCAGCGTTACAGAATGTGTTAAATGTATGTTTATATACCTTGAACTTTCTGAATCTTACTGGCTCTCCTTCTTCTACGGTTGCTTCTCGTCACTTTACCACACCTCCTGTCCCTACCTCTAGACCTCTTGTTTATTTCAGGCAACTTCCAGATCCGAAGTGGAAGGGACCTGTGCAACTGATCACTTGGGGCAAAGGATACGCTGCTGTTCAACTTCCTGATCGTGTTCTTTGGGTGCCTGCGCGCTGTGTTCGACCTTATCATGGGGAGGCTAAGGACAAGTGTTCCTCTCCTAGCCCTTCTGATTCTGATATCTCCTGTCTTTTCTCAGTTTCGGACTGATCCTGCTGTTATCTTCGCCCCTCTGTTCACACGCGTTACCTTTGCCTTTGAAGACATCTCTCTTTCCGCCTGTAATTATGCCTTTCAACATCAAGGCCATGCCTTGCGTCCCTCACCTCACGTCTCTCTTCTGTATGGCTACCAACCCTGTCGGGTCTACCTACATGTCTATGTCACCGCGAATACGGTGGGACCTTATTCCTGCTTAGGCTTTCTTGCTTCCCGTCAATCCTTCAATCATACAGTTTATCTCTTTTCCATCTTCTCTGTAACTCGCCCCCCACTACCCTCTATGTTTCTTTCTTGGCTCCTTTTGTCTCAATCTTCTCCTCAATCTTTTTCCCATACCCTGGTGCGCCACTTCTCCTGCTGCCAACCTCCCTGTGATACCACCAGCTGCCTATGGGATACATCTGGCTCCCATCTCCCTGACCGCTATCCTGGTTCCTGGTCACCGCTCCGCGGACAACGAATTCGTAGACAGCTTCTCGAGTCCTCTCCACATCCTAAATTCAACTCCTTGATTCACACGCACCGTTACAACAATGAGGGAGCACTGCATCTTCGCTCTCAGGCCCTCTCCTGTTACCAGAGGTCTCCAATCAAGAAAAAGGGAATCATCTGGCGCTGGTTTTTCAACAATACCATATATCTACAAGACTCACCCAAATATACCATCAATTATCATTTTAGAGCAACTCATCTTTCAGTAACTGATCTGACCCTCTCAGACTTTGGTCTATACCAATGTGAAATTACAAAAATGGTACGAGGCTTTGCCACTTCTTCTCGGCTGACATTATCCCTACGACAGAAGTTTATCCCCCCCCAACGGAGGACACGAAGTGCACTCACCTCCCAAGATGCCAAACATTGCACCCCCTGCTTGCAAAAAACTCAACAGGGGCAGACCATCAGAACTACATTAATATATCACACCCATTTTATTTGCACCAAACCATCCACGCACACCTGTGTGTGGAATAGCACGACGTATAGTATTTTGAAGATAACAACAAACAAACCTGTTATGACCCCACAGGCCCCACTCATCGCTACAACATCCTCATCACTGTCGGAGCCGGCTCATCGAAAAAGACACTGGTCAATCATGACTTTTATAATCCGAAGGTATCCCAATCGGTCACTTTTGATGCCTGCGAAGCCATGGACTATCGGTTTAAAGGCTATTTTTATTTTGGTGGCTATAATTGCTATAGGATGTTTTCTGCTACCCTGTTTATTACCTATCTTTATTTCAATGATCAAACGTAGTTTAAATGCTATTGCCGAAGCTAAAGCTGCTGCGCAACTTAATCTCTTAATGCAAAATCATGTATATATGGCAATCCCAACTGAGGAGTGCAAGGCTCCGCTTTTGCACTTATGTTCCGATGACGACACTGATAACCTGCCCTTGAACGAGATTGTGCAATCGGATCGGGATGTCCCGGAGGGTATGTCCTTATCCAAGCACTATGATACTCCAAAGGAGAAAAGGCTTATATTTTGAATCGGATATCGTGGCACCTTAAAAACAAAGAAAAGAGGACTTGTAGTAAACCTCGAGAGTCCTCTTGACATAAGGCCGTAAGAATGACCTTCTCAAGTTAGGAATTGCAATGTAAGCGCAGCTTGGCACGACACGTAGGCAAATAGTTACAGGAACTAGCTGACCACAAATATCTTGTTAATAGATAATCACGCTATCTTAGCACACAACAATGGTCGCATCCTGCCATGGCGCCATTAGAATTATACTTCCTTGCTCCTCTTCACATATGTCTCGCTCCCCCCGCCCTGATAAAACTGCAAAATAAAAGAGGGTGGTGCGTTGCAATCGGGGGACTTCTTCATCTACCCCGGGCACAACGTGCTCTCTCACCTTGAGAAACTATGGTATCTGTGTCAATTATTGATTCTAGTACTTAAGTACTCACCCTCGCGAGGGTCCCTCTAAATTTCACCCCTGCGGGGGCTCTACAAGCTGATCAGAGAACCTAAGGACAACGAGCAAACCGTGACAACGCGACAGCTGACAAGATGCAGGCTGGCGGGGAGCTGAGTAGCGAAAAGTCTGATCTGACTGGCTCCCCTTTCCCTCTGCCACCAGCCGCGAGAGGAAGGTGAGTTTGTAGGCAGTCAGGTTTGGGCTTTCCTGACTGCCTTCGTCCCGCGGCTGGTGACAGAAGGAAAGGTGAGCCAGTCAGGGTGGGCTGATTCACCTTTTCTGTAGATCACTTTTCCCACAGCTCCTCTAGTGGGAGAGGCTGCAGTCTTGCTTGAAGTTCCCAGCCCTTTCCCCAAAAGAGGGAGAGGTGGAAGTCCTGCCCATGGCTCCTTTATTGGACCCGGAAGCCTTGCCTGCCGGCTTTTCTGGACAACACAGGACTGGGTGTGAACGGATAATCACATCCGGTCCCTGGGAGACTCATCAAGAGCAATGCTACCGGATGAATAACTTGTTGGGAGTGTGTGTGTGTGTGTGTTGCCTGTGTTTCAGGTGGCTTTTCTAGCTTAGGAGGAGAAGGGAAGGAGGAAGGGAAGGGAGAGAGAGAGAGAGAGAGAGAAAGAAAGGGAAAGAGAGACGGGGGAAGAGACAAGAAAGTAAGGAAAGAAAAGGGAAAGAAAAAGGGAGAAAGGAAGAAAAGGGATAGACAAAGAAAGGGGGAATGGAAGGAAGGGACAGAAAGAAAGTGAAAGAAAGAGAGGGAGGGAGGAGAAAGTGAATGGGATATATGGAGGGAGGGAGAGAAAGAGAGAGAGAGAAGGAAGAGACAAGAAAGAAAAGAAAGAGAAAAGGGAAAGAAAAGGAGAGAGAAATGAAGGGAAAGAAGAAAAGGGATAGACAAAGAAAGAGGGGGGGTGGAAGGAAGGAACAGAAAGAGAAAGAAAGAAAGAAAGAAAGAAAGAAAGAAAGAAAGAAAGAAAGAAAGAAAGAAAGAAAGAAAGAAAGAAAGAAAGAAAGAAAGAAAGAAAGAAAGAAAGAAAGAAAGGAGGGAGGGGGGGAGAGAGAGGAGAAAGTGAATAAGATATCTAATCCAACAACCTGCTCCAGCAGGGTTAGAAGGGAGTGTGTGTGTGTGTGTGTGTGTGTGTGTGTGTGTACGCATGGCTGACAAAACTTCAAAAACAAGTCAAGTAGCTCTGGGGAGGTCAGTCATAAATTAGAATGCTAGAATGCTTGCTAAGCAACTGGACATTAAGCCAGGACCACTTGTATTTGGTTTGCCAGCCACATGGCCATGCTTACCCAGTCACATGACTACCAAGCCACATCCACCTGGTCAAGTGACCACCAAGCCACTTCTACAAATTAGACCATGTGCACAGAACTGGTTATTAAGAAATTTGAATCCCATCCCTGGATGTGGGGTACTGAGGATGAGTTTGTAGCACCAAGGGGGCGGTGGGCTGAAAACTGTTCTAGATGCTTCTTTTGTTGCTTCATACCAACAAAATACTTTTATTCAGGAAATTCCATTTGCTAAATGATTTTTTTTCTAGCAAATGAACAGATTAGGAACAGAATTTCATGCAACAATTTATCTATTGGTGATTAAAAATTTATACATAATCATAATTAGATTACATAATCAAATATCTAAGAGAAATAGTTGCCATTGCAGTTTCTTATTAGTACATAAAATATATTTCTCATAGTGAGCCAGACTAATGGATAGAATCTTAATCATGCTTTTTTACTAGTACATAAATTCAGAGTTTACTTTTAATCAGGAATGTAAAGTTAAGATATTATACAACATTTTCAAACAGATAGAGAAAATATAACTGCATATATGTAAGAATAATATTGCTATTCATACTAACTATAACCCATCCTTCAAGACCCTGTTTTTATGTAGTCAATGATATAAATAGTGGAAAAAATCCAAAACAGTCTAAATGAGTATGTGCTCTAACACAGTCTTAATGACTATGTGCTCTAATGTGTGTAAAGGGACAGAGAAGGGAAGAAGGAATGGAATATGCAGGAAGGGAGCTATAAAAATCTTTTAGGTTTCTCCAAATTTTTTTAGAAATGACAAAAGGAAACTATTAAATCAGTAATCTTAATAAAATGACTGTTATAAAATATTTATTTATTTTGGGATATTTGGGTCCCATATAATTTTTTCCATTAATGGAATAATATTTATGATAAAACACTGAAAGAAGTATGGAACAATTTAACCATTTTATTGGATTTTTTTCCCAATAAAACCAATAGAAATGGAAACTTACTCATCTTAGTATTAATGTGATTAGGATGCTTTGGTATTCATAGTATACCAAGTGGTATTAGGAAACTTTCTTGCATTCATGAAAAAAGTGAACTCCAGTTCTACTAAACTGCCAAATAATATATTCAGAATTTTTTTGATAGGAGAGAATAAACAAATAAATTATATGACTAAATACAGGGTCAAAATGATATTTGTCATAACAATTATCTTTCTTGAAACTTATCAATGATAATTGAATCTTTAAAAATACATTTTAAAAGTATGAGAGACCTCTTTTAAGATTAGTACACCCAAAAGTATCTAAAATCTGTCAGAGAAAGTGTTAATAGCATTAGCTTTATTTGCATGAATTGAATTTACTAAGATTAAATAGTATCCTTAAAAGGACAAAGCATTATAAAGAGAAAACAAATCTGCTTACCTGAAAATTGACATCTTCTTTTTTAAAAATTAGTGCACGAACTTCATCAGGATCTCCATTAAATATAGCTTGGACAAGTGGTGGCTGAAATATAAACAATAACAATATACTTTAATTTTAAGGTAGGTGTTCAAATGTAATTATATATTAAACCATGATAACTAAAAACATTTAGAAAGTTATCTTAGAAAGTTAACTTTCTTACTTTTTTAACTTTAGAAAGTTAAAAAATGTCCTGCTTAAACAACTGTACTATTTTCAAAACAAAACAAAAATGTATTGTATTACGGAATATATTACATATTGGCACAGAAAGAAAGGTGTATATATATCCTTATCACATTACTTTTTAAAAAATGCAATAATACATTCACTTACCAACAGAAAATACAGGAAAGTTTATGTACTTTATTATGATAAGCAAAGAAGTGTAAAATATCTAAATTATCTCATGACAGTCATTACATATCTTTAAAAATATCTATTGTATGTGTTTTTATCATCATCACAAAATTTAGAGAAACCCTATAATATAATGAATCAATATAAATCTTAATAGTACATTAGCTTCTATTACAAGATTAAGTAGTTTAAAACCACATGATCTATGTATACATGTTTAAGAACAGAGCATAACATATGACTTCTTAAAAACGATTATCAGTCAATTATAATCCATTAAACTAGCAGATGATGCTAAGTATTTCCACTTTTTATTTCTAAAGAAAATGGCCACAGTAATCCTCTTTAGAATGTTAGAAAATACAGATTTCCATAAAAGAAGAATTAGGCAGTATGTATTGAATTGTTATTAATTTCTATATTTTGACAGGTGAATATTGATTATATTTTATGTGCAAAAATATTAATATCAAGTCAAGTGATTTGAACAAAATTATAATAAGGCACATACAAGAGAAGTCCCTTACCATGTCATATTCTGAAGATGAAGGATGTAGAGATAAGTTTTCCTGAGGCAGTTTGGAAATAAATGTGGGAGAATCATCTTCCACCTCCTCCAAAACAACAATACACACTCGACTCATTTGATCATTGAAAAAAAACCAGCAACTTAAATTTGCAATTGCCTTGTTGTAGTGAAAAAGAGTCAGAACATAAAGTTCTTTTCGTCTCACCTAAGTTACAAAAACTACTCCCGTATTTTCAAATTTTTAACTCATGCAACTAATATGTTTACTAGTTGCCAATTCAGTTAACAAGGTAGTTTTATAAATAAAAAAATCTGTCCCTACTGAATTTTTATTCAGTATTGATCTTCCTTCAAACAATATTAAAATATAAACTACAATAGTACATATATATCTTATATCAAATATACTGCTTTTGTTTAATTTCTACCAAACAATTCTTTTAAAACAGTATGCTCATTGTTATAGACAACATAACACCATTCAGTGCAAAAAGAGACAACTGCTCTGACAGAGATAATCACAGCTCTCCCCAGTCCGGCAAGGACAGTCTCCAGTTAATAGCAGTCAGATTTCTATCAGAAAAGGCACACATCAAGTGCTTCCATTCATAATTCATTTTAATTAACAACATTTTAATCTTTATACCTAAAACTCACAAATAAAAATTATTGTTATGTAGTTATTCAAAGCCAGATCTTCAACATTAATATTTCTTCATTTAACAATTCCTGAAATGTACAGCTAGGTTACAGTGCCTTTACGCATAACAATTCAGACAATAAAGGACAATGAAATGCAAATAATAATGATAATACCCTTTGTTCAATCCAGATTCTCTAACATACAGTAACAAAGAATGCTTCACTCTAATCAGGCAGAAAGCAATGCAGTACATTTGTTGTCAACCATCAGCCCACTGCTTCTAGCTGCTCCAAGAAGAATAAAAACAATACAAGCACTTTAGGAAAATACTAAAACATAAGCACTGGAATTATTGCTTTAGACTTTTCTTGCAGAAGTAGTTCATCACCCCAGTGCTTTTTTTTATCACTGTGTGAATAGAGTTCTTCTTATAGCTTCATTCAGACCAAAGTAAGAATTGGGGGAGGGGGGAAGGAGGGGGCAGTAAGCAGTGGGGAAAAAATCAGGTCCTACATATAATCTTTCAGTCAACTTCTTTATTCAAAGATCTATGCCGATGCCACTTTGGAGGTTGCTTCAAGTTAAATGCTCAATCCAAAAGCTGCTATTAATTTATGATTTTTGATGCAGTAGATGTTATTGCAGATATAGTGCCTGAAAAAGATAATTACAAAAGACACTAACAGGACATAAAGTTGCACCCATAGCAGTATTCCAATCAAGCTAAACAGCAGGCTGCCGAATCGTAGTATGAAATGCCTAGTAATGCTCACATGTTACACTTACCAAAGAATTGAGTTACTGCTCTGGATGCAACTTCCTGTGCAGAGAAAAGAAAGAGCTTTTGGGCAGTTCTCAGAGTATCCATGCCAGTTGTGTATGACTAATACAGTTCTAACATAAAAATTCTGTTGGTACTTTTAACATTTTCCACTAAAAACCACAGAAAAGCTAGTATACTGGCACAGCTGAGTAACAATATAGGGAAACAATTCCAAACCTCTAACTACTTTCATCTGTTACACTATTTTTAGAGCAATCTCTTTTAACCCACTGTGAGCATGAAATGTTTCTGACAGATACAGTTATAAAGATCAACATTAAAAAGCTTCTAAAGAAGCAACCACAATCCCTACTTACTAGACAAATCACTGCTGATAATCTGCAACTTTAATATTCTTACCAATGCTAGCAACAACTGTATTTATATAAAGAAAAACAATCTATTACACTGAATTTTACATTTTTAATTCCAATGTGCTCAATGGTAGCATAGATCTGTGAGGATATCATCCAGAGCAGAGTATACTGTAAGCCCAAAGCACTAGAAACTGATTAAAACATTCATGAGATTGGATTGCCATGTACATAAATCAAAATAATAGAAAGAAAATAGCAAAAAAAGTCCATATGTAATTTCTTGAGCTATACAGGAATCTCATTCTCAGAGATGAGATTCAGACTCAACTTCCTGCATATCCATAAAACTCTGTGAGTGATTTCAGACTGGTTACTATGTCTACGTCTTAAAGAGTTTTTGTGAAAATAAAATAGGATACGAACATTTAAGCATGCTGTTTTAAACTCTGAATCTTCAATTGCACTAAGAAAATTAATAAACAAAAAAAATTATGAAAAATGGCTAGATGTAATCCTCAATATAATCACCTTCAATTGCTCAATAATACCAATTGAGTAATTAAAGCTTACATGTCCCTCCTCAGCAAATACCAGCATGTTTTGATTTTCCTGCTTTTAATCCTTGCATGCTGCCTGGAGTCACCTGTGTTAGATGAGTGGCTATATAAATAATATATATTTAATAATATATATCAAATAAATAAATATCACAGGCACAGAGGAACATTTCTCTTTTTAAATATGCAGATTGCTTAGGAATTCTGGGTATTACATATACTTAGAAACCACTAAGTGCTCAGTTTAATCGCTTACAATTATGTTACAAGTTCTACTAAATAGGGATTTAAAGTTTAAAGTACAAAAGTATTTCAGTAAATATATATTTCCATTTCTTATATTAAGCTTCTAAAAACATTATGTTTTTAGAAGCTTAATATAAGAAATGGAAATACTAGTTATATTTACTGAAATACTTTTGCACTTTCAATATTAAATCAGACACAAACATCCATGTGCACACCGGGGTTTAATTCTAAGATGTAGTTAAGGAATTGATAAACTGTTTTGATAACAGAAAGTCATACATACTTTAACTAAAAATAAGCTATAAAATAAAAATAAATTTCAGCATTCAATAAAACTTGAAACATAAAAGTATCTGCTAAAATTTGTATATTGATTCATTCTTATTGATTTATTGAATCAATATAAGTATTATCTTCTAATATCATTCTTTAAAACGTTTGTAAAAGAATTAGCTTATGAAGCATAATGTCTATAAATTTAGGGTGGTATTCTGATTCCGCCATTAATCCCATTTTATATAGTACTTATGCCACATGGAGGACAGTACAGTGTGTTTTATTTAAATAAAGGCTACATTCATTCATTCATTCATTCATATAATTCAATTAAATATAATAATCATAATCATAAATGTCATATAAAATGAAAGGATACTATTTTTATTTTATCTAAATCTGAGGGTTTTTCTCTTGGATTCCTTTTATCAGCATTCAAAGTTATCTTGTTTCATATTTTATTCATATTTATTTATTTACTTGTATGCATTTTGACAAAGATCTCTCATAAATCCTTTGATATTTAACAATTCATATGTATATTCATTATACCATACACATGGGCTTCATTATTTATAGCCTTATTATTTGTGATGGTTATTAAATAAAGACATAACATTCAACAATCTTTTCTTGTCCAATCTTTTCTTAAAAGATGCTGCGTCACCTGTAAAGTCATGGAATCAATTATTAACCAATCCATTATCCTCCACTTAGAGACAAACAACCTACCCTTTAATAAACAATTTGGTTTCAATAAAAAACTATCCTGTAATCTGCAACTCTTACACTGCAAAAACATATGGACTACACAACTCGATCAGGGCAAAACAATAGACGCAATCTATATAGACTTCTGTAAAGCCTTTGATTCAGTGGTATACGACAAACTACTCCTAAAACTAAATTCTTATGGTATCTCTGGACAACTGCATAACTGGATAGAAGCATTCCTGTCAAACAGACAACAAATGGTCAAAATTGGGAGTATCCTATCAAATTCTGTACCTGTCAATAGTGGTGTCCACAAGGCAGTGTTCTAGGACCAACTCTCTTCATACTCTACAAATGACCTCTGTGATCATATTAAGAGCAACTGCGCTCTCTTCGCTGATGATGTAAAGCTGTTCAATATCATAGACAATTCTGCTACCCTTCAAAAAGTTCTTGACTATGTATCAGAATGGTCAAACAAATGGCAATTTCAAATCACAACAAATAAATGCTCTGTCCTACATATTGGCAAAAAAAATCAGAAAATAAAATACAGGCTGAATAGTCAAGACGTTGTTGATGACCCAAACTCTGTAAAGGATCTTGGAGTACTCATCTCAAATGACCTAAGTGCTAGAGCCCACTGTAACTACATAGCCAAAAAGGCATTTAGAGTTGTTAACCTAATCTTACGTAGCTTTTTCTCTGGTAATATTACACTACTAACTAGAGCATACAAAGCATTTGCTAGACAATACTTAAATACAGTTCATCAGTCTGGAACCCACATTACGTATCTGATATTAGCACAGTTGAGAAAGTCCAGACATATTTCACAAGAATTCTCCACTCCTCTTCTCATTATAGAATACCTTATGCCACCAAACTTGAAATTCTAGACCTAGAAAACCTTGAATTACGCCATCTTCAGTCTGATCTAAGTATGGTATATAAAATCATATATTGCAATGACTTAACTGTCAATGAATACTTCAGCTTCAATCATAACAACATAAGAGCACACAATAGATACAAACTCAAGGTTAATTGCACCAAACTTGATTGCAGAAAACATGACTTCAACAACAGAGTGGTGAATGTCTGGAATACTCTACCTGACTCTGTGGTTTCTTCCCCAAACCCAAAAACTTTAACCTTAAACTGTCTACTATTGACCTCACCCCTTTCCTAAGAGGTCTGTAGGGGGTGTGCATAAGCGCACCAACGTGCCCGCCATCCCTGTCCTATTGTTTCTTTTATTTTTCTTATATATACCCATAACTATGTATATACTTATACCTATTATCTTGTAAGCTATAGACAAATCAAATCAAATCAAAAATAAATAAATAAAAACCTCCAGTGTTGGAGACCCATAACATTTGTAGGCAAATCATTCTACTGATTAATTATTCTAACTATCAGGAAATTGTTCCTTATTTCTAGGTTGGTTCTCTCTTTGATTAGTTTCCATCCACTGCTTCTTGTCCTGGCTTCAGGTGCTTTGTTCTTTCCATGCTGGAATTTGCAAGCACCATCTGCTCCAATCTCCCCTTGATTGCTGGATCGGAAGAAAGCTGGAGGCTTGCAAGCTCCAGCTGATTCATGCTGCTATACCTGCCTGATCTTCACAGAGTAGATAAGTAAGGACCCATGCAAAGGCAAACCCTCTCCAATTGCTGAGAATTGTAGCTGCAGTTTCTTATATTCTTAGACCACAAGAAGAAATTACTTTGAATTCCTTCATATTTGTGCATCTGAAAAAGAGTTTTTAGGTAGTAACTGGAGAGAAACAGAGTATATGGGTAAAACCTAGCTCTTCCCTTTGTTTTATAAATTGGCTCTTTCCCAGCTAGGAGCTGAATTTGAGACACAGCACTTCTTTTGCTGAAGAGAAAAGGAGGGGGAATTTGCCCCTTCCTGGCTTGATACGAAGACAAAGGACAAAGTCAGTAAAGGAAGAGAAAAGAAAAAAAAAGGATCAAAGGAGACAAAATTTGATTGCCTTTGAAAGCCAGAGCATAGAATATTTGAAAAGTCTCTTGAGTAAAAGGGAAAGGGGGGATTCTTGCCTCTCCATGCAATTCAAACTGAGGCACAGAGCTTAGCATTCCACATTCACTCCTGGCTTCAACATTACTTCGCTTTATCACAAATCCAAATTAACTGTCTTTATACTGATGGGCTTTAGGACTTCAAATATAATCATCTTTTTACTGTTCTGTATTCTGTAGTGATGGATTTATAAGCTGTACAGATGCAGATAAGACGTCTCAACAAGACGTCCATAACAAAGTACATTTATTGGTTCATCAGATATCCTCATAACTCACATTTATGATGAAGTTCTTTTTTAATGACCAATTCTTTGCATATCTGCCTTGTAGGTAAAAAGATGATTATCTTCTATCCTTTTTCCCTCATTTCGTAGCAGTAGAAATAGAACAGTTACCATGAGTCTGTGAGTTCAGCCAAGAGTGAGGAAAATCTCCTCCAATCCATCAAGGGTCAATTTAGTGACCAATCAGGATTATAGATGTGGTCACATGACATGGACTACATTTCCCAGGATACCTTTACTACATTTACCATGATGCATTTCCTTAAGGGGACAGCTCACAATTGCTACCTAATTATCCAATTCCCATACACTGGTTGGACAGCACAGACGCAGTTTTTTTTTGGGGGGGGGGGGTAAGAGCTGCAGAATCCCTGTAGTCAGAGGTGGTATATAGCAGGTTTTGATCAGTTCTGGAGAACCAGTAGCGGGAATTTTGAGTAGTTTGAATACCACTGGCCCTGACCCCATCTATTCTCTGCCTTCCGAGTCCCAGCTGATTGGCTGGGTCTTCTTTTGTTGCCCTGCACAGGAGCGCGAAACTGGAAAGCAGATTAGGGGGATGGGGAGAGAATGTGGATTTTACAGTATCCTTCCCCTACCACGCCCACCAAGCCACTGCATTTTCTATTTTAATTTATTAACAAGAATCTCTTTTACAGTTTTAACCTCTAACCTCTGCAGGGCTCACCCATTTCGTTGGGTCTCTGCAGCCAATAATCTACCCAATATTCAGGGGACAAAACATTTCCAGAATTTAATTTGTATTCATCAGTTCCTCCCAATGCAGTCTAGCTGAGGAGAAAAGAAATCTCTAAAATGTCTCCAATTTAAATACATACATTTTGTAGATTACTTTTTCTTGGTAGTAGGAAAAGAAAACAAGGAAACTTCTTTGTGGTTAAAATAGGTTGCTAGGGTTACAAAATGTTTATCTAGACAAGCTATGGCCACTTGAAAAAAATTTCCCTCCCAAAATCCATGGGCGTATCAGCACAGCTACTTAGAAGTTGTTACCAATACCTTACAGTATATTTCAGGAATACCCACTACTAAAACTATTTGGAAAAAGTGGAAAATAAAATTATTCTGAAGGATGGGGAAAACATAGTCATTACAACAATTTAAAATGTTCAGCAATGACTCACATTAACAATGACTCAGAACAACGTTTTAATTTCAGTCTTTTAAAAAAGTAGTATCATGTATTAACAAATGAGCTAATATGTAAAACATTTATAGCTTAGAATACAACTATGTAACAAAATGGTATTAGCATACATACAACATACAACATGCAACTAACTCACACTGTAATCTGTGGATTTACTTAAAATAAAGATAGTTTTCAGTAAAACTGTTAGGAATATAATAATCTTTTTACATATACCTATCTGAAAATAACTTCAGAATATATAAACTTACAGTTTAAGTAATTTGATTGTGGTTCGTGTTATGAAAACTGGAAAATTTCCTTTCTTTCTTGATTAACAAGGGAGGGAAGGCTATATTATTTGTACATTTTCTAACTCAGACCTTTGGCAACTGATTCATATTTATGATGGTTGCAATGTCTGGGATTATATGATTTTCTTTTGCAACTTTCTGACAAGCAGTCATGTTACTAATTTGACAACTCCAGTTACTCAGTTAACAATTGTGGCAAGAAAGGACCTAAAATAGGACAAAATTCACTGTACAACTGTCTTGTTAGCAATAGAAATTTTGGGCTCCATTCTAGTCATAAATAGAGACTACCTGTACGTCAATAGAGAACTACCAATACTAGAATACTAATTTTGATCATATGACAATGGAGATGCTGCATAGGGATAGTGATATATATGAAAAACAGTCATAAATTTCTTTTTTCAGTGCCATCATAACTTTGAACATTCACTAAATGAATAGTTGTAAGTCGAGGACTAGGTAGGATTAGGTAGTCCTTGACTTACAACTATTCATTTAGTGACCATTCAAAGTTACAATGGCACTGAAAAAAGTGACTTATGACTTATTCATACTTATGACCATCCCATGCAGCATCTCCATGGCCACGTGATCAAAATTCAGACACTTGGCAACTGGTTCATATTTATTAAGTATCCAAATGTCATATGATCACCTTTTGTGGCCTTTTGACAGAAAAAAACAATGGGGAAACAAAATTCACTTTACAATTGTGTTATTAATTTAACAGTTACAGTGATTCACTTAACAACTTACTTAACAGCAACGCCAGATGCGATTGCCAGGTAGCTGAACTGGTTACCCAGTTATGAGGCCACTGCCATACCATCCAATAAAAAATATAGTTTCCATAGACCTTTAAAAATTCCAAGTTCTGAATATCAGTCATTATCATTACACCTGAACAATGTGACTTAATCCGCAAGACACAAATTTAGTCATTATATATGAAATATAGGTATAGACATTAAAGAGAATAGTTCTTATTAGTAGTGCTTATTTTTATACTCATCTTTACATATATTAAAACAGGGGTGTCAAACTTATGGCCCGCGGGCTGAATGCATCATGAGCTGGCCCGCCTCTGCCTAGTTTAGCAAAGGGGGGAAAAAATCCCAATACGTCATATGATGACACCTTGATGACACAAGTTTGACACCCCTGGATTAGAGTCTCCATAATGGAATTTAAAAAATGGTTAAAAAGCATCATGTCCTGAGAGCAGAAAAGAATGCAAAGAAAGCAATCTGAGTGTTTTTAATGTTTAAGTTTTGTCCTATGAATCAGTAAAATGCAGAAAAAATATAAAATTGCTTGCCCTTATTCATTATATACAGTGTTACTGGTATAATAGGTACTACTTTCGATTCTAGAAAACAATGATGCAGGACAGTTTACTTTTGCATTTCAGTTTTAAGAAGAAATTGGACTTGAAAGTAAAGTTCAAAACATTAGGATCCCTAGCTTATTTATGACAAATTCTAACATAACCAACTTAGTATTTACATCTATATGTGATCATGGTTTTTTTACTATTTGTAACTGGAACAATTTAATATTTGCAGAACTGGAATTCTTAGTTTACAAGATACCAGATAGATTTTTTTTCTTGCATAAGTAGCTCTTGACTTAAAACCACAATTAAGGCCAAAATTTATGTTGCCAAACAGGACAATTTTAAAAACAGATAAATACAAACATTATTTTAATCTTTTGAGGTAATATACACATTTAGATATAAGTGAGTGCATGAATCTGGAGAATAGGAAGAGAAATGCTTATCTAGGTATATGCATCATGCACACAATTTAAATATACATGCACACATATAAATGTTTTAGAACATTTAATACCTAAATCAAACTATTGAAACACCAAGATAGAAATCTTTTAAATTATAACTACATAAGTCCTAATGGTATATTTCTTTCAATTATTGTAAAGGACAAGGGAAAGGCATATAAAATCATTTTAAAATGAGCTCTGAATTTGTAGTGATAAAGCTAATAAACAGGATAGTATAAAAAGTAGACGACTGCCCCCTGCAGTACAACTTCAGAATATCATCCAGTATGCTACTATATACCAATAGTTATACTTATGTATTTGTTGAAATATATCTGAGTCATATAAACATGTTTCATATGTTTTACATATTATTAAACTAGAGGAAAGAAGATTTGGGCAGACTGAAATTGGGCTATAATTCTTGAGTTTCTATGTATTATCAACATAAAATTATTTTCCCCAACCATTTCTAAAAACTTTTAAATGATAAATTTAAAATGATAATTTCTCTAATTATGTTGAAAAACACAAGAAATTGTCATCAGACTTCTGAAATTCAAAGCTGTTCGTTCTTTAATGAATAAATTTAGAAATCTACAAATAGCAAAAAACAGAAAATTAAAAAATGTACCCATGAATTTAATATCGTTCCCAATTAATATAGTCAGCAATAAAAAATTATCCTGAAGAGAAAATTGAACTATTAAGTGACAGAAGCATATGACTAAAAATCCCTGATAAAAGAAACAATTAAATCTCAGTATCAATACCATCTCATTATTTAGATCATAAAACATTTATTTAGCAAGAATGCTGAAAATTACATCCTGGATGAAACATGTTTGAAATCTGAAACAATGCTTGAGTATTGCCTAAAATAAGGTCTGAATATAAATCAAACTCATGCAGTGCCCTTGATTAATAAAAATTAATGAATCCCATTTTCTAAAAGTTCTTATAATTTTGATAATGTTTAACTATTAAGAGTATTCATCCCTCTACAAGGATATAACTCATATAAATTCTTGTGTCCCTGTACCCTCTATATTAATCTTGACAAAAATCCCTTTGATTCATCTGTACTGAAGAATTTCCTCTGAAGGACCTCAGATGGATTTGGTTGAAATACAACACTTTTGTCTTCAAAAAATGTCACCAATTTCTACTAATTTCTGCCTTTGCAAGGTCTAGTCATGTCAATGACTCGGTTTGTTAAGAAGAAAGTGCTCTTCATTGGAATTTTAGCCCACCTAACATTTACTTCTTAGTACAGTTTCTCAACTTATTGACCCTACCCACTATCCCTTTGTAATAGGATACAAATTACAAGTAGTATTACTCCAAGCTATTTCAGAATTTCCAGGCAGCGCTCCCTTGTGTGCATATCCTTCCAAGGAGGTGCTGCTGGCTGAATGATATATTTAACAAGGATCTTGCTTAAACAAGATTAATAAGGTTGCCCAATTCAGACAATGTGACTCTGGACAGCAAACAGAAAAACAAACAAACAATAAATCAATCCTTACCACCATCATCATATAACCGTAATGAACGAAGTGTGTGAAAGGGATGTTGATGTAATACCTGTGAATGTCCTTTCTTGTTGGACTGCGAGAGAGTCTAATATGGATGTTCTTGTCTCCTCATCATGTGACTGAGCCTGTCAAATCATTGACCTTGCCACCGTTGCTATGGATACCCCAGCTTTCAGCAAAGGATTCTTGACAGACAGTCTCATGTTCTGAAAAAGATTAAAACATCCTTCTCCCCCCTACCAGACCTCCTCAGGGTGGCCCTGGACTCTCTCGCAGTCCAACGAGAAAGGATGTTCAGAGATAATTATACCAATGCCCCTTCTCTGTTAGACTGCTGCGAGAGTCTAGTGTGTGATTTACCAAAGCCAGCATTGTCCCTGAGAGGGTTAGGTCTGGTCTTATCTGTCTGCTCCAAGACAACTCGTTGTAGCATCCATCTGCCAAAGACCGCATCTGCCGATGCGAAGGAGTCCAGACGTAATAATGGATAAACGGGGAAGAAGATGACTAACTGGCAGTCCGGCAAATCTCCTCTATAGATGTTGAGTAGCTCAAGCTGCCGTTATGGCTGCACTCCTTGTGGAGTGAGCTGTTACTCTACTGGGCACAGGGAGACCCCAAGTCTCACAGGCCGATGATATGCAGGATCGAATCCACCTGCCTATTGTTTCCTAACCAAGCCAGTTAACAGGAAACAAAAAACGATTCCGTTTTATGGAACGAAGAAATAGTTTTACATAAATCTTCAATACTCTGCGAACATCCAGAGCATGTTATTTCTTTTCTAGTTCATAAAACAGATTAGGACAAATATCAGAGTTCCTGCACTCTGTGGAACAACAAGTTAACTATCAGAACAAAGGTGGGATCTAGTCTCAGGACCACCCTATTATGGTGAAAGATACAAAGATCTGCTCTGACTGAGAGCACTGCTAATTCCGAAACCCTTCTAACTGATGTAATGGCCACCAAGAAGCCTACCTTAATAGTCAGAAATCGAAAGCCAATAGTTAACAGATAACAGATATTCAGAGTTGGAAGGGACCTTGTAGGTCATCTAATCCAACCCCCCGCCAAGCGGGAGACCCTACACCATTTCTGACAAATGGCAGTCCAATCTCTTCTTGAAAGTCTCAAGTGATAGCGCTTCCACAACTTCCAAGGGCAAGCTGTTCCATTGGTTGATTGTTCTCACTGTCAGAAAGTTTCTCATTTCCAGGTTAAATCTCTCCTTGTTCAGTTTCCATCCATTATTCCTTGTCTGGCCTACAGGCACTTTAGAAAATAGCTTGACCCCCTCCTCCCTCTGGCAGCCCTTCAAATATTGGAAGACTACTATCATGTCTCCCCTGATCCTTCTCTTTAGACTAGCCAAGCCCAGTTCCTGCAACCGTTCTTCATATGTTTTAGTCTCCAGTCCCCTAATCATCCAGGTTGCTCTTCTCTGTACTTTTTCTAGAGTGTCAATATCTTTTTTATAATGTGGTGATCAAAACTAGGTATGGTCTTACTAAGGCTTTATAGAGTGGTATTAGAACTTTCCTTGATCTTGATTGTATCCCTCTGTTAATACAATTTAGGATTGCATTAGCTTTTTTGGCGGCTGCTGCACACTGCTGGCTCATATTTAGCTGATTGTCTACTAAGACTCCAAGATCCCTCTCACAGTTACTGCTACTGAGCCTGGTTTCACCCAGTCTATATTTGTACTTTTGGTTTTTCTTGCCTATGTGTAGGACTTTACTTTTCTCTACATTGAATTTTTGTTAGATACGGCACAGTGTTCTAGTCTGTCAAGATCCATCTGGATCTTGAACCTATCTTCTTGGGTGTTAGCTATTCCTACCAGCTTAGTATCATCTGCAAATTTGGTAAGTTCCCCTTCTATTCCCTCATCTAAGTCGTTAATGAAGATATTGAAGAGTACTGGGCCTAAGACAGAACCTTGTGGCACCCCACTGCTTACTTCCCTCCATGTAAACTTAGACCCATTAAGGACTACTCGTTGAGTACGGTTTGCCAGCCAGTTGTGTGTCCATCTAGTGGTGGTGTTATCTATTCCACTTTTTTCTAGCTTACTAAGAAGTAGGTTGTGGTCTACTTTGTCGAATGTCTTGCTGAAATCTAAATATATTATGTCCACAGTATTTTGCTGGTCTAATTTAGTCACTGTGTTGAAGAATGAAATAAGATTGGTTTGGCATGATCTGTTTTTAACAAACCCGTGCTGACTGCTAGTTATTATTTTACTTGTTTCTAGATGTTGGCAGATCTGTTTTTTTATTATCTTTTCCAGTATCTTCCCGGGTATTGATGTTAGGCTGATTGGTCTATAGTTTCCTGGATGTTTTTTTTTTCTTTTTTGAAGATGGGAACTGAAACCACCTCTCTCATGGAATTGGACATCTCAGTCCCTGAAGAGCCCCCTGGGCAAAGATCTGCAGCTGAGGGGGTAAGAGTGGATTCTGTTTGTGATAAGTGCCACCTAAGAGGCTGACTAAAGGCTGGAATGACAGGATAAGCCCAAGCAACAGGACTGTTGCTGGGGCCTTTTCTACTTAAATCCTGAGGCAGAGCAGGATTAAACTCAGTAGCTCCCTCTGGTGACCAAGACTGTGGGATTTGAATATCAACAGTCTGCAAATCTGCCCCAGCAACAAAGCAATGGGGTGACAGTTGGATCCGCCCCTCCCTCAGCTCCTTTCAAAGGCCTCGTACCTTCTTCTCTTTACATGTTCCTCTGCTGTAAATTTTTTTTCCTTTGGGGTAACAGCCCAGGCCCTAATACTAGCTGCTACCCCTTGAGCTGAGGAATCTCGTTTGGATCTTCTTCTGTTCCTTGAAGAGGCCTGTACCATTGCAGGAAATGGGGCTCTTCTCTGCCTGCTTCCCCTTCCATATGATTAAGTTATTGCCAATCCAGTTACTTTCTGCTCCTGCCATGCAGGCTAGAGAGCCGTGAGGCCGCAGAATAAGGCAGGGGATCGATCTCTCCACCCCGCAATGAGTGCCAGTCAGCTGTAGTAGGCTGCGGCACAGGAGTTTTGGCAAGTGTTTAAAAGAGGAATTAGCTGATTAGGGCAATGTAGCCACTATTGCTGCTCCACTTGCTCCTCGCAACAACTTAGTCTTATAGGTTTGTCAGTGCCAGGAATGATCTCTGGCCCTGGAACCACCTTGGGGGAAGAAGAATCCTTCCAGCTCCCATGCAGCATCCTCTTGGCACTCCAGTGTCTCTGGAAGCCTATGTTAACTTCACACTCATCAGCTGTTGTTTTTAAAGATGATTGCAGACTATTTTCCTCTCAAATTGATTTTTTTTACTAATTTTTAAGGCTTTAGCTCTGAAAGAGCCTTCAGAACACAACTAGTTCGACGAGTGGAATAACCATAGCAATGGTGGCAAGGTCAATGATTTGTCATGTGATGAGGAGACAAGGACATCCAGGATTCATTCTTACTGGTCAGGTAGTTAAAAAAGACTGTAAAAGATCGGTAGTTTCAGACTTGCAAAATTCTGTTAATGTAAATAGAATTTATTCATCTTTTTAGATTTCATTCTAATCTGCTTGGGACACCAAGAGTATTACATTCTATAGATGTTTCAATCTAGAGTGTAAAAAAAAGTGATTGCAATAATTATTCTTTAGGAACTCCTACTTTTTATACCTATGAAATCAAATACTATGTTTAATATATTAATATTAAATAACTTGTATTTACTGTCTCCAAATCATGCTCAAGTATGCGCGCAAGCATGTGTTTTAGAACCAGGTCCCTCTTGGTTTGTGAAAGCTTCCCAGGAGGTGACAGGTGGGTGGACTCTGGCAATGATTAATGCTTCCCTAAAGGAGAGACAGTGCCACAGCACTTTAAGGAGGCTGTAATCTGTCCTCTTCTTAAGAAGCCATCACTAGATTCCATATGGTTGGATAATTTCTTTTTGGGAAAGATTGTTGAGAAGGTGATCGTGAGCAGCTCCAGAGGTTTCTGGATGAAACGGATTATCTTAATCCCTACCACTCAGGATTCAGGGCTGGATTTGGGACAAAAATGGCATTGGTCGCACTTTGGGATGATCTCTGGCAGGAGCCGGAGTACTGCATCCATTCTTGCTCTACTTGACCTTTCGGCAGCTTTCAATACCATTGACCATGGGATTCTCCTGGGACAGCTTCGGGGGATGGTAGTAGGAGATCTTGTGCTATCCTAGTTCACTTCCTTCCTCTGCGGCTGCTCTCAATCAGTGTTGATAGGGAGAGATCCAGTCATCGCCCACTGCTTTGTGGGGTTCCGCAGGGCTCGCCCGCTCCTGTTCAACATTTATATGAAGTTGCTGGGTGAGATCATCCGACACCATGGACTGAGGTATCACCAACATGCTGATGATACTCAGCTGTATGTCTCGGCCTGTGATGAGTTAAGTGTTGTTGTGTCCTCCCTCTCACAGTGCCTGGAAGCTGTTAGGGGCTGGATAAGGAGCAACGGGTTGAAACTAAACCCTTGCAAGACTGCATGGCTCTGGGTTTGGAGTTTGTTGGCTCAGGGAGAATTGCCATCTTTGGTCTTGGATGGGGTGGCACTACCCCAAATAGACCCTGTGCATAATCTAGCAATTTTCTTGGAGTGACGACTCCTGCTTGAAGAGGGAGGGCCTTTGCGCAACTGCAGGTTGGGCACCAGTTACACCCTTTCCTGGATCATAGTCACTCATGCCCTAGTCACTTCCCATCTTCATTATTGTAACACGCTCTACATGGGGCTGCTGTTGAAGAACATCTGGAAGCTCCAGTTGATGCAAAATTCATGGTTTTCTGCAGACCCCAGTATGCATGTTTCACCTCTCCTGCGGGATCTGCATTGGTTGCCAATTTGCTTCCGGGTACAATTCAAGGTGCTGGTTGTCACCTTTAAAGCCCTTCATGGCTTGGGACCAAGTTATCTTGCTGGTCACATCTACCTGATCCATTAGAACGGGAAGGCAGGGAATGCTGCGGATCCCATCCCTGAGAGAGATCCTGGTGGGACTGAGGAGTCTTCTCTGTGGTGGCTCTGGAACATCATTCCCCCAGATATTAGAATGGCCCCTTTTCTAATACTCTTCTGGAAGGCATTGAAGTCCTGGTTCTGCCAGCAGACATGGGGAACCCAGAGCGGGATGGAGTCCATCAAATGGCTTGTGTGAAATGCTGTCGTCGGGGCAGGGGGTGGGAATTGGGGGTGAATTTTTACTTATTTTTTTCCAGATTTTGTTCTATTATACTTTATTAATTAATTTCATTCTTTTTAAGTTTTTATTTTTTTTATTTTAAATATGGTTTTACATTCTGTAAGCTGCCTCGAGATGCCATGAGTGAATAGTCAGCAATATAAATTTAATAAATAACAATAATTGCTCTTATCTCAGTTAAAGTTCTCCTGCGCAGCTACACTAGTGTTTATTTATTTATTAAATTGATTTATTAAATTTGTACACTGCCCATCTCACTACCCAAAGTTACTCACACTATGGTATGGATTATTGTCAGGATCCCGAAATTTGTTGGAAAATGATTGTTTAAAATCGTTGTATTTATGAATGGTTACTGAATGAGGTAGCTGTGAAACAAGGAATAGCTATATGATTGTAATAAATAAAAATACAATAAGTTGCACTTACATGTATCTCCAAGCAGTTATCAACTTCTTTTACCTAGGCTCTGAAGAAAGCTAGATAAATCAACTGAACTGTAATGTGCAGCATTTTTAAACCTTCTCAGGACCCTTTCCCACTTTAAAAAATTATAGAGGATTCCAAAAATTTTTTACTATATTAAAAATTAAAATTGACATATTTACTGCTGGTACTGCTTCTCACAACTATGTAATTGAATTTTATTAATAACAAGTAATTTTGATTTTGTGGATCCCAAGAAGCTCTTTGTAGACCCTCAAAATCCTAGGATCACGCTTCAAGAAACAGTGGCTTAATGAATCCTTTATTGTACCTTAGAGTTATCAAAAACATTCAAATATAGTACAAATACCAAATTAATTTATACAAAGTTTTCTTTTCATTTTTCACTCATTTTTTAAAAGAAAACAGGAGGGAAGAAAAGACTGGTCTCAACTTACAACTCAGAAAATTATTTCAGCTCTAAATAAGTAATCTATACCTAAAAATATTACTGAAATATAGATTCCAGCAGCTTTAATTTGCATTTTTATTTACTTATATATTTATTTATTTTTGTCAATTGCTTACAAGATAAAAGATATAAATGAAAACATATTTATGAATAAATGGATACATATAAGAAAAATAAAAAATAAAAGAAACAATAGGACAGAGATGGTAGGGCGCTTATGCATGCCCCCTACAGACCTCTTAGGAAAGGGGTGAGATCAATAGTAGACAGTCTAAGGTTAAAGTTTTTGGGGTTTGGGGAAGAAACCAGAGTCAGGTAGAGTATTCCAGAGATTGATCACTCTGTTGCTGAAGTCATATTTCCTGCAATCAAGTTTGGTGCGATTAACCTTGAGTTTGTATATTGTTTCCTCTTGTGTTGTTATGGTTGAAGGTGAAATATTCATTGACAGGTAGGACATTGCAATGTATGATTTTATATACTATACTTAGATCAGACTGAAGGCGGCATAGTTCAAGGTTCATCATCAACAAAGTCTTGACTATTCAGCTGGTATTTTATTTTTGATTTATTTTTTTTTGCCAATATGTAGGACAGAGCATTTTTTTGTTGAGATTTGAAGTTGCCATTTGTTTGACCATTCTGATACATAGTCAAGGTCTTTTTGAAGGGTAGCAGTATTGTCTGTGGTGTTTTAATAGCTTTACATCATCAGCGAAGAGAACGCAGTTGCTCTTAATATGATCACAGAGGTCATTTATGTAGAGTATGAAGAAAGTTGGTTCTAGAACACTGCCTTGGGGAACACCACTGTTGACAGGTACAGAATTTGATAGGACATTCCCAATTTTGACCATTTGTTGTCTGTTTGACAGGAATGCTTCTATCCAGTTATGCAGGTGTCCAGAAATACTGTAAGATTTTAGTTTTAGTAGTAGTTTGTCATGTACCACTGAATCAAAGGCATTACAGAAGTCTATGTAGATTGCGTCTATTGCTTTCCCCTGATCGAGTTGTGCAGTCCATATGTTTTTGCACTGTTTAAGAGTTGCAGATTACATGATAGTTTTTTATTGAAACCAAATTGTTTATTAAAGAGTAGGTTGTTTGTTTCTAAGTGGAGGATAATGGATTGGTTAATAATTGATTCCATGACTTTACAGGTGACGCAGCATAAAGAGAATGGTCTGTAATTTTCAACTAGGCTGGGGCCTCCCTTTTTGAAGATGGGGATGACCGTGACCTTAGTTTTGGCAAGGAGCTGGTCCTGAAAGATTTTTCAAAGATTATGCTTAGAGGTTCGGCTATGGCAGTGGATAGCTTTTTTAAGAAGTAGACACATATTCCATCCGGTCCAATAGATGGGGCACTGGTCTTACCTGAACGCTTCTTCTCATGGGGGCCGAAGGGAGAGTCCAGGCTGGTTATCTCTAGTCCTCTAGCTCTGCAGACCAAGTTGAAAAAACTGAGGATACACCCCCTGGTAACAGTCCCCAGTTCTGAACGACGTTGAAGCAAAATCAGCTGCTACTTGTCTTCAAACAAACATCATAGCGGCTCCTGCGAAAAAAAGTGAGTGACATCCCCTCTCTCTTCCGACCTGACAGACTACTGGGCAGGATTGGACTCTCCCTTTGGCCCCCACGAGAAGAAGCGTTCAGGTAAGACCAACACCCGTTCTCCATGGAGCCGAAGGGAGAATCCAGGCTGGGACCTACTAAAGCTAGCTGACGGCAGTCCTATGGGTGGGAACTGGATAGGTCGGAGGTCCCCACTGCTGTATGAACTCCCTGCAGTACTCGCCTACCAAAGGCAGCCTCCGCCAAGGCAAATGAATCAATCTTGTAATGCCTAAATGGAGTTAGCGATGACCATGTCGCCGCTCTACAAATGTCCAGAATCGATGCCTGAGTAGCCCAGGCAGCCGTGATCGCTGCACTCCTGGTTGAGTGTGCAGTGATATTCCTGGGGACAGGAAGACTCTGTGCCTCATAGGCTTTGGCGATACAGGCTCTAAGCCAGCGACCTACAGTATAAGATGTTACTCTGCGTCCCAGAGATGATGGCTGAAAAGAAACAAACAGGGCCTCAGTCTTCCTATGGGAAGTTCTCTTGATGTAAATACGGAGGGCCTTCCTAACATCCAAGGTATGCCATTTCTCTCCAGTGCATGGTAAGGCCCTGGACAGAAGTTAGGAAAAATCAACTCTTGTGAACGATGGAATAAGGAGTTCACCTTGGGTAGAAAGGAGGGGTCCAACCTCAAAACCACTCTGTCAGCGTGGAATATGCATAAATCTTTCCTAATGGACAGGGGCGCCAACTCTGAGATGAGTCTAGCTGAGGTAATGGCTACCAAAAATGACACCTTGTAGGATAACTAATGCAAGGGTTCAAATGGGAAAGATGTCAAGGCCTGCAATACCTTAGGTAAGTCCCAGGTGGGATAACGGTGGACAACCGGAGGCCTCAAATTCGAGGTTCTTCTAAGGAAAGCCTTAACTCTAGGATGTTGTGCCAGAGCAGAACATCCCCTAACCGAACCCACTGATGCCAAGGCTGCCACCTGCCTCTTCAAGCTATTGGGGGAGAGACCTCTATCTAACCCATGCTGCAAAAATTCTAATACATCAGCGATCAAAATCTCAGTAGGTTCCAGCTGATGACCAGCACACCAACTGCAGAAAACCTTCCAAGTTGCATTGTATATTCTGACTGTGGAAGGTCTTCTGGCCGCCTGAATGGTCTGGATGACCCTAGAAGAAAATTTCTCCTGCTTCAAGATCCCCCGCTCAAGTGCCAGACGGTTAAACGAAACCAGGCTGAATCTGGATGTTCGATTGGACCCTGGCTGAGAGATATCTTGTGCAGAGGAATTCTCCAAGGCCTGGCAATTGACAGACCCACCAGGTCGGCGAACCAAGGCCGGCTGGGCCAATAAGGGGCTACCAAGAGTACCTCCGCCCTCTCTATCAACTCCTTCCTGATTTTCCCCAGAATCAGAGGAAGAGGGGGGAAAGCATATAACAGACCCGGGGGCCACTTGCACCTGAGGACATTGACCCCTTCTGCTCCCTGAGCTGGGAACCGAGACAAGAACCTCAGAAGCTAAGTGTTCTCTGGGGAAGCAAAGAAGTCCATAATCGGTTGCCCAAATCGCTCCGTCATCTCCAAAAACAAGCTGGGATGAAGATGCCATTCCACCTGGTCCACCGAGGCCCTGCTCAGCCAATCTGCTCTCACATTGGATACCCGAGATGTGCTCTGTCTGCACGGACAAAAGGTTTCTCTGCCCATTTGCACAAATGAGTCGCCTCCTGCATTAACAGTCTGGAGCGAGTGCCCCCCTGTCGATTTATGTGGGCCTTGGTAACCATATTGTCTGTGAGGAGAAGGACATGTCTCCCCACCACCTGCTCTCTTAGATTTTTTAGCGCTAGGCGGGCCGCCCTGAACTCCAGCCAATTGATATTGTGAGCAAGCTCCTCTCGGGACCACATCCCCTGGGTTACCTGAACTCCCAAGTGAGCCCCCCAGCCATACAGACTGGCATCTGTTGTTATGGTGATCCTCTCAGGCTCCCTGAACAGGCAACCCTGATTCATGGCCTCGGACTGCCACCCACGGAGAGAATGACGGACTGGCAGGGGAACACGAACTCTCTTTGAGGAGTCACCCTTGTTCATCCTCTGATAAGGCAGCAGAAACCACTGGAGAGGTCGAGCATGAAATCTGGCCCATGGAACAATCCCGATGTACGATATCATCTTGTCGAGGAGTTGGGACAGCAAGATGATCGGTGGCTTTCTGGTACACAGAATCAGTGAAGTTACTTCCCTGATATGATCTCGACGTTCCTGAGAGAGGAAAACCTGCCTGGTCAAGGTGTCTTATGACCGCTCCCAAATACAGAAGCCGAGTCGATGGTACTAGGTGGCATTTTTGCAGGTTTATTGAGAAACCGTGCTCTTGAAGAATCCTGATAGTTGAAACCAAATCCTCCTCCGCCTGAGGAGGGGAAGAGGATGCTATCAGGATATTGTCCAAAAAGCACTGGATCCTTATGGGCAAGGCCCTCAGGGATGCTGCTACCGCTGCCAGAATCTTGGTAAAGGTACGAGGGGCGGATGACAGGCCAAAGGGAAGAGCCCTGTACTGGAAATGACGGTTGCCGTAGCAAAACCTCAGAAACTGATGGTGTTTGGGGTGAATGGGCACATGAAGGTAGGCCTCTGTCAAATCTATCGAGGCCAAAAAATCTCCCTTCCGCAGACCCTGGAGAATGGAGTGGAGGGAGTGTATTTTGAACCTGCGATATACTAGGTATCTGTTGAGCCCTTTGAGGTTGAGAATTGCCCTCCATCCCCCCGAGGCCTTTGGGATCACAAATAAAATGGAATAGAAACCCTGCATTTCCTAATCTATTGGAACCGGCTGTATGGTTCAAATCTCCAAAAGATGACAGATCGCCGATTCCATGAGATCCCTCTTGGCTGGAACCTTGGAGACTGGACAGCAACAAAGACCTTTGGGGGGGGGGGAGGAACTCTAGAGAGACCTGACCTTAAAGTGGACAGGATTCAAGCATCTGTCGTGGTCCGTTCCCACCTTTGCCAGAACAGACCCAGACGTCCCCCTATGGAAACTGAGGGTTGGGCGTCATTTGTTGCACCTAAAGGGTCTATTGGAACCTCTAAAGGCCCTCCTGTCCTCCTGCCTGTGTCGCCCTCTGGCAGAAAAAGCCTGTCTATCGGCCTGTGATGATGATCTCTGGAAAAAGAACGGGAAAAGCCTGCCCCAGCTTCCCCCTGCTTGAAGGAGGGCTTCCTATAATAAGGTGAAGCCCTGGAATCAAAGCGCCTTCCCTGAGAGGGAAGGATCTTTCTTTTGTTCCTGGTCTCCATTATAAAGGGGTCCAAGGCCTCTGGAGCAGATGCCAGCTTCCATTTGGTTCTGACATCCATCTGCCAATTTCTCAACCAGAGAAGCCTGCGAGCTGAGATGGAAGAAGCCATGGCTCTGGACGCGAGTTTGGCTGAGGTCAAGGTGGCATCAGCAGTCAATTGAGCCACAGCTATAATCTTATTCAAGTCTTGATGCAGTCTGAGATCCTCAGATGGGATTCACCCCTGAAGCTGCTTCAGCCACCTCAACGATGCCCGGGTGAAGAAAGAGGAAGTAGTTGATGTTCTGATGGCCCAGGCGTCGGCCTGATGAGTTCTCCAGAGCGCCAGCTCCTCTTTCCGGTCCTCTGCTTTCAAGACGTCTTCCTCATCAGGAGGGATAACAGAAGACGAGGCTAAGGCTACCACTGGGCCATCTACCTTTGGCACCTCCATAGTATCCAAAAGGTCCTTGTCTACATAAATAGTCTCAGATCCAGTGGGGCGGATATACAACCCCTGGGTCTCCCACTGCTTCTTTATCAAGTCCAGAAACATCTGGGGCACAGATACAGCGTCCACCACAGATGTCTTTTCCGTAAACAGTAAGTCCTCCTGATCATCTCCTTCCATGGGAAGATCCTGAGTGACCGTGTCCTTTTTAAGATTAGCAGTAGCCTTGGCCTTAACCAGCAGAGTCTTGAAAAGAGCCAGCTGGAAAAGTCCTTTAAAGGGAGAGGAACCTACCACCTCTGACTCAGCATCTGAAAAATCCCTTTCTGGAGGGAGATCCCTCTCTGATCCATAAAATTGGCTGTACTCAGAAGGCGATGTCAAGCGCTCCCTGAATCGGGAAGGCTGATCCATTGTGGCCTGTCCTTGGCCTGGAAAATCACTTCTGGCATTGTCAGGGCAAGCCAGCAGATGCAGGTGGCGACCTCTGCTTGTAGTTCTTGCCTTATAGCTTGAGAAATCCAAGCCCTCATGAGAGATAGCATTTCTACCTGCCGCTGTAGGAGTAAAGGTAGCTGTAGGCACCGGTCTGGATCGGCTGGTGATGGAATGCAGACCCTTCCATCAAAATCTCCTGGGAAGGCTCAAGAAAATTATGAGACACCTCAGCTTCAATTTGGAGGTTTCCCTGCAAATCCTGAGCACGTGAGCCTCCCGGAGACCACACAGTCATGTGCTGCCTATCGGGCAGTTGTTCTGGCTGCCGGTCTTATTGTGGAGACAAAAAGTGGGAAACTGTGTTATCTAGCCTACTGGATTTTGCAGCCCTATCAAACTGCTTGTCTATGGCCTTCTGCCTACGCCTGGCCTGCCTATCCTCAGCCCTGGAGGATCTTTTGAGGGCCAAAACCCTAGTTCTAATCTTAGCTGCTGCCTCCAGACTAGCAGATCTGGGCTTGGAGGAGCCCTTGGCAGCCTTCTCTGTGCCCATCTGAAGAAGTGATAAATCTAGATCAGCTTCCCTGCCGACCATCTTGAATTCAAAATTAACTGTCCCCAAAAAGGGAGCAATAAAACGGAAAAGAAAAATAAAACAAAAATAAAGGAAAAAGTTTTTTCCGGCCTGAGCTGTTTGAAATAGCCACAGCCGCTGTCCAGCACTTGAGGAGGCAAAGCGACCCAAAATGGAAAGCTCAGCCCAGCTCTGCGATCCCCAAAAAACAGAGTCAGAAAAAAACTCTTGGCTGGTCTTGGGCCCGCCAAAAATAAAAAATGGCTGACTCTCAGAATCGAAACAAGCCCTGAATGAACAGAGGCTTGAGAGCCTGGTGCTGGCTGCACCTTACTTCCTGGCAGGCTTACGTAGCAACGCCGCTGCCTCGGTGCTCTGGGGACTGGTAGAGGTCCAGGAATAAACTCTTGATGGCCAAGACCCCTTCCAAGGGACAATCCTGGAATCAAACTGCAAGATTGTCCCCAACATGGCCGCCTCCGTTAAAAATAGCACAAAAAAGGTGCTTCACAGCAAAGTGCTCTACTTCCTGAAAACGAAAGTGAAGCAAAAGCGGGAGAAAAGTAGGTTCAGAGAAGCCGCAGACTCCCGACCCCAGCCCGGGCCACCCGGGCCCACAGCGTAGCCTCCTTCCTAATTTACACAAAAAAACCAAAAAACCAGTCCACCAGGAAAATTATTTTTAAAAATAAAAAGTAAAATAAAAATTAAATTCAAGAAAAAAATGCGAGGCAAAAAAGTGTGAAATTCAAAAGGCTAGCCAGAAAAACCAGCTAGCTAACAAACCTGAACCTCTGCTGAAAGAAAATACTTTAGTCCAGGGGGTGAAATTCTTCTAAACTTTTAGCAATTCAGAGCTCAAAGAAGTGGTCTGAACACACTGAGACCGAGTGAAGAACTGGTGACTGTTACCAGGGGGTGTGTCCTCAGTTTTTTCAACTCGGTCTGCAGAGCTAGAAGACTAGAAATAACCAGCCTGGACTCTCCCTTCGCTCCATGGAGAAAGAGATGATTTTAGATTGCATAGTACTTTTTCAACATTGTCTTCTGTAAAATCGATATGTATTAGATCATTGTAGTTGTCTGTAGTTTGACTAGGAAATACTGGGCATGATCCATTGCTGTTTACAAATACTGAACCAAAGAATGTGTTAAAGAGGTTGGCTTTAATAGTGTCACCGTTGCAGTCTTTACCATTAGGTCCTTTCAGGGGTGGGATGGACCTTGAGTCTTTTAGTTTGTTGTTTACAAAATTGTAGAAAACGCGGATGGAACCAGTGGATAGGTGGTTTTCTTCTTGTTTAATGTGATAATTGGTGCATTCAGTCTTTATCTGGTGGCATAAATTTTTGTATCAGCTTTTGAAATTGGCAACGTGACCAGATTCATTTTTCTGCCAAAGTGCTTTCTTTTTGGATTGAAGCTTCCTTATTATTATGGGTAATTTGTTTTTTCTGGTTTGGGGAGTTGTTATTACTACATATAGTTTGATGATTCTTTTGATTTCAAGTAAAAATATGTTGTAATGGTCTTCTACAGTATTGCATCCAGTGAATAGAAATTGCCAATCGAGGGATGAGAGATTGTTGTTTATAAGATCATAGTTGCCTTTTTTGAAATTATAATTGGGGATTCCATCGTTGTGATGATTTTTGTGTGGACGTATGTTGAAACAAAAATAAATCATGTTGAGGTCACTGTTGGAAAAGGGTTCTTTAATTTGTATTCCATACATTGAACTCAAACTATTGCAGAAGATGAGATCGAGGCAGTTGTTTTGTCTAGTGTTGCTGGCTACTAGTTGTTCTAGTCCCAGATTTGTTCCTGCATTGTAGAAGGTTGCATGTGTGGGTTCAGTTGTACATTCGTTAAGGGTCCAGTTAATATGAGGTAGATTGAAGTCACCAAGAAAGATAAAAGTGTGTGGGCAGGATGCTGCCCATGTTAGTAGTGTATTTAGTTTGTTTGCATGTTCAATGTCATAATCAGGGGCTCTGTAACATAGTAAGAATCAAAATGTGATATTTAAGGACAGTTCAGGTGATGGTCTCAGGAAGAGCAAGCTCCTGGGTAACTTGGATGTTTTTTAGATGCAGGGACTTTTTATAGAAGACAGCAACACCACCTCCTCTACGGATTACATGATCTGATCGGTAAACATGATAGTGTATTACTGTGGTAATGGAGTCAGGGAGAGATGCGTTGAGCTGTGTTTCACAGATAAATATAATGTCAAATTTAGCCATATTTAGTAAGAGGAGAAATTCAGGTATTTTATTTACAAGGCTTCTTGCATTGAGTAGCTTGCATTTAAGGCCAGTTGTGGTTGGAATAGAGGTAGTCAGGGGCGTGTGTGCCTAGTTTTGAGTGATGTTAGATTGGATGGGGTGGAGTTGGATGCGGAGTTATGGGTTGTGTGGCTTTCTTTTGATGCAATCAGCTCGGTAGTCAATGTATAGGTCCTTTTCTCCATTGTCTAGACAGTTTTTGAGTTCTGCGCGGAGTTCACGGGAGCGGATTCTTTGCGGTATGGATAAGTCTGGTCTTGAGTGAAGTTTTTTGTGGTTGGGATTGGTTTTTGCAATGGCGTTTATTGTATGAATGAATATGTGTTTGCTGTACTCATTTTTGCATACAACTCTACAAAATCTTGGGGCCACAGAGCTGTCATTGTACTTGTATCCAAGGCCATCTCTAGTTATTTCAATGATATCTTCAGGAGAGATGTTTTTTGTATTTGAGTTGCTTATGATATCGCAAACTTTGGTGATGTTGTCTGATTCGTTGGTGTCTTCGAGACCAAATAAGATGGCATTTGGATGTTTCTGTTCATGTTCCATGATGTCTTTGATGAGTAAGGTGATATTATTGTGGAATGTTGGAGAATGGTGGATTCTGGGGGACAATGTTCAGCAATGTGTATCTGGCAAGAGTTCCCAGATTTGCTATAGGGAACAAACAAATACAAGCAGAGTGTTCTTCAGCAATCATATTCTATGCTTTGTGAATGACCATAAGGGACTGAACCTGGTAAGCAATAGATTCTGATCTTTATATCAGATAGGGGCATTTTAGAAATGTGAAAGAAATATTATACAAAAGCTGGAAATGAGTACCCAAAAGTCTATTAATTTTAAAAAATGAGGAAAAGAGGCCTAAGGTTTGAAACTGACTGGGTAGAGTGATAGACTGCTTCAGCACATTATAAGCACCTATGTTCCTTTCTCCTTCTTCCCTTTTGATCCTCTCTCATCATCAGGACAACCCATGTGCCAATCCAACAGCAGTACTGAGATAAATTATAGGAAAGGGAAGGCTGTATAACCATAAGCCTCATGAAGGAAAGCTGAACAAACAATTAAAAACCCAGAATTCAGAGGGGCAAATTGAAAGTTAGAAAACCCTAATAAGAAGAGGCAACAAGAGGAGGCAGCAACTGAGAAAACTGTGGAGCTTTTGTTTTTGTTCTTTCAGTGATAGAGTGAATGAAAGTTCTAACCACCCTCATATGGAAAAGATTCAGAAGAAGAGAATAATCAAGAATCCTGCTAGGAAAAAAATAAGTTGAAAAGATGAAGAAAATAAAGACTTTGCAAGAACAGAAACTAGAAACAAAACTAATATAAAAGACAGACTGAATTTTATAGAAAAAGAACCATAGTTTTATAGATTAACAATATATAGGAATTAAGACAACAGAAATAAAGAAGTCAGCAATAAACAGATATATTGGAGATATAAAATAGTAAGAATATAATAAAATTGGATTTTAAAGAATATAGTAAGAATAAAGAGCTTATAGAAAACAGATGGTTAAAATAGAAAATAGTTTTATTAAAGTCAATTTATAAACTATTTAAAGACATTTATTAATTTACCACTTTATTTTATTTGTAAGCTTTCCTATTGTTCAATACAAGTATTCTCAAGTTACTAATGTCATGGGAACCTGCCCATTCCATTTGTAACCCAAGGATTCATGGGAATCTTGTACCTTGAATGTGATCACTCCCTCCTTTTGCCCATGCATTCACTAATCGAATGGGTGATTTATTAAGTGCACAGGAGGCATTTCAGGGAGGGGAAGGCCCTGGGGACCTAGTTATGGAACAGGCCACCTGCTTAATATAATAGAATAGAATAGAATACTTTATTGGCCAAGTGTGATTGGACACACAAGGAATTTGTCTTGGTGTAAATTCAGTATACATAAGGAAAAGATACATTCGTTAAGAATCAAGAATCATAACGTACAACACTTAATGATAGTCATAGGGTACAATCAACAATCAAATCATACTAGGAAACAGTCAATATAAATCGTAAGGATACAAGGGACAAAGTTACAGTCCTACAATCACAAGTGGGAGGGAATGGGTGATAAGGAGCGATGAGAAGATTAACAGTAATAGTAGTGCAGACTTTGTAACAGTTGAACAGTGTTTAAGGAATTATTTGTTTAGCAGAGTAATGGCTTTTGGGAAAAAACTGTTCTTGTGTCTAGTTGTTCTGGTATGCAGTACTCTATAGCGTTGTTTTGAAGGAAGGAATTGAAACAGTTTATGTCCGGGATGTGAGGGGTCTATGAATATTTTCACAGCCCTCTTTTTGACTCGTGCAGTATACAGGTCCTCAATTGAAGGTAGGTGGGTAATAATTGTTTTTTTTTTGCAGTCCTAATTATCCTCTGAAGTCTGTGTCTGTCCTGTTGGGTTGCAGAACCAAACCAGACAGTTACAGAGGTGCAGATGATAGACTCAATAATTCCTCTGTAGAACTGTATCAGCAGCTCTTTGGGCAGTTGAGCTTTCTGAGTTGGCGCAGAAAGAACATTCTTTGTTGTGCTTTTTTGATGACGTTTTGATGTTAGATGTCCATTTTAGGCCATATGATATAGTAGAACCTAGAAATTTGAAGATTTCTACTGTTGATACTGTGTTGTCTAGTATTATAAGAGGTGGTAGTATGGGAGGGTTTCTTCTAAAGTCATTTCTACAGTTTTGAGTGTGTTCAATTCCAGATTGTTCCAGTTACACCACGAGGCAAGTTGTATAACCTCCTGTCTGTATGCAGATTCATCGTTGTCTCGAATGAGACCAATCACTGTTGTGTCATCAGCAAACTTCAGTATTTTAACAGATGGATCGTTTGAGATGCAGTCATTGGTATATAGGGAGAAGTGGAGATAGCATACAGCCCTGTGCTGATTGTACTGGTATCGGATATGATTCTGCCTAGCTTCACCTGCTGCTTCCTGTCTGTTAGGAAACTTATGATCCACTTACAAGTGTGTTCAGGTACCGCTAGTTGGTTTAATTTACTTAGAAGAGTGTCTGGAATGATGGTATTGAATGCTGAACTGAAGTCTACAAAGAGGACCCTTGCGTAGGTATTTGGAGATTCAAGTTGTTGTAGAATGTAATGCAGAGCCATGTTAACAGCATCATCTGTTGATCTATTTGCTCGGTATGCAAACTGCATGGGATATAACAACGGATCCATGCCTTTCAAAATTTTCATAACTACAGATGTTAGAGCAACCGGTCTGTAATCATTCAGTTCCTTGATGGAGGGCTTCTTTGGCACTGGGATGATGGTAGAACATTTGAAACAGGAAGGAACATAGCACATCCCTAGTGATCTATTGAAGATTCGGGTGAAGATGGGGGCCAATTGCTCAGCACAGACTTTTAAGCAAGAAGGAGTTATCTTGTCTGGCCCTGATGCTTTTCCTGGCTTTTATCTGTGTAATAGACCTTGCACTTCTTTTTCTGTGATCACTAGAGGTTGTGAGCCCAATGTATTGGGCCAGTTGTAGCAGGCTTGGCTGTTATTGGTGTGTTTGAAACGTGGGTTGTGGAGATAGGTGGCTGTAGTTTCTTTTCAAACCTGCAGTAAAACACATTCAGGTCATCTGCTAGTTGTTGATTTCCTTCTGCCTGGAAAGGAGGTTTGTTAAAGCCAGTGATGTTTTTAAGAGTTTTCCACATGTTTGCTGGTTCATTTGTTGAGAACTGATTCCTTAACTTTTCAGAGTAGCTTCTTTTTGCTGCTCTCTCTTAATATGTTTCTGGCCTGGTTGTATAGCATTCTGTCACCTTTTCTGTAGGCTTCGTCTTTGGAACGACGTAGCTGCTTAAGTTTAGCTGTGAACCAAGGTTTATTGTTACTATATATTTGCAGGTTCCTTGCTGGTACACATAAGTCTTCGCAGAAGCTAACATATGATGTTACAGTATCTGTGAGCTCACCTAGGTCTGCAGAGGCATCTTCAAAAATGTTCCAATCAGAGTAATCAAGGCAGGCCTGGAGTTTCAGCTTTGCCTCATCAGACCAAGTCTTCACTGATTTAATTGTTGGTTTAATGGTTTAAGTCTTTGTCTGTAGGCAGGTACAAGGTGAATCATGCAATGGTCAGAGTGTCCCACAGCTGCTCGTGATAAAGACCTATAAGCATCTTTTACTGTTGTGTAGCAGTGCTCTAAAGTATTTTTGCCTCTGGTGGGACAATTTACATGCTGGAAATATTTTGGGAACTCTTTCCTTAAATTTGCTTGATTGAAATCTCCTAAAATGATGGGAAGGGAACCTGGGTTTTTGGCTTCAGCCTCCATAATTTGATCCGCAAGATGCCTTGTTTACACAGGCTTGTGGAGGAACATACACAGCTATTAGGAGAAATGAGAACTCACGTGGAGAGTAAAATGGCTTGCAGTTGATGTGTAAAGACTCATCACAAAACTTATATATTATAGTTATATCCTGAGACCAGCTGTTGTTGATATATAAACATAATCCTCCACCCTTTGTTTTACCTGATGTCTCTTCAATTCTGTCTGATCTAAATGTCTGAAATCCTGGGATGTATATGGTGTTGTATCCATGAATTTATGGATTAAGCCAGGTTTCAGTGAAACAAAGAACAGCTGAATTATAAAAGTCAGAATTCCACCTATTTTAAGAGATGAATTTCATCCATCTTGTTAGCCAGTGATCGTAAATTAGTCAGAAAGATTGAAGGGAGAGTTTTTTCCCCCTACTCAGTCTGTTTAAAATTCCCACTTGTTTACCTCGTCTCCTCTTCCAGCGTGATCGCTTCTTTGCTTCCTTTGTTGTAATCCATAGCACGGGGAAATGGTTACAATCTCTTCCGTGTTTGCAAAGACAGATGGTGGTGGGGAATCAGAAAGCTGCTCTTTAAGGAAACATTGCCTAATTCTTAGCAGATGGTCTCGTGGGTATGAAATCAGTAGTGAATTGCAGATAATAAGGAATAAAGAAACCATTAGAGAGCATTTCACTGAGGCAGCCTTCGTCGGCGCCATCTTGGCTAGGAAGGATTAAGACCATCCAAGGCCTCCCTGACCCACTAAAATACCTCACATCCCACAATTGCTTCCCCCCCTACCAACCGCACTGATCACTTTCCATGTAAAGATCTAGTAAGTTGTCTCCTCTCCAGCCTCTCAGCCATGCCTACCCCATCAATGCTCCATTTTGGCCTGCGCAGGCCTTGCCCAGCACTTTGCTAGTCAAAAGGGAGGTTTGGGCTCGTTCCTCCAAACCTCCACTTTGGCCGGCAAAGTGCCTGGCAAGGCTGTTTTGGCCTGAAAACTGCTGAAGCTCCGTTTTGGCCAACACTTTGCATGCCAAAACAGAGCTTTGGGGGGGCAGGTTCTGACACTCCATTTTGCTGCAACATTTCTCTTACAATTAGGCTTACAATCTTTCCTCTTTGGTTAAGCAAAGTGCCATCCAAAAAAAATCACATGACCCATAATTTATAATTTTGCTTCCATCTTTTATATTCTCTTCTTGTTGCAAACTGGTTGCAAAATATGTAAATGATCACATCACTACAGGACACTACAACTGTCATAAACCTGTACTGGTTGTAAAGTGCCCAAATAGTGATCATGTGACCACCAGACAGCATGATGATTGGTCACAAAGCTATTTGTTTTACAGTTATACCATCAGTCAGTCATTAAATGAGGCAATCAGTAATTGAGGATTAACTTAAAAGTCTCCTTCAAAGCTACCATAGGGAGATATGAAAACCTAAGCAAATGTCCAAGTTTCAGTTTGTGTATCTGTTGAGTCAAGGTCAATATGGTTATTGGTAAATCAAGAAAAGATTCCACAAGAGACAAACATAAGCATAAATAAGTTTCTTATAGAAAGTTTTCATATGCAAATCTCCATTTTAGTCTTCATTCTCTATAATATAGCTGCTTTTCTAACTTTCTTGTATTTGTGTGGGAATGTGGAACAAGATATTTTTAGCAATGTTATAAGTTTAATGAAAACAGCAAATACAACAAACAATGAAAGAATCTAAAACAGTGGTTTCCAAACTTTTTCAGTCCACTGCCCCCTTGGTGCTACAAACTCATCCTCAGTGCCCCCTACCTAAGGGTGGGATTCAACCTGTTCTGTGGGCGTGGCCTAATTTGTGGGTGTGACTTGGTGGTCATGTGACTGGCTGGGCGTGGCTTGCTGGCTGGGCGTGGCCAGGTAGTCATGTGACTGGCTGGGCATGGCCAGGTGGCCATATGACCGACAAACCAAATACAAGAGGTCCTCGCTTAATGGCTGGTTGCTTAGCAAGTGTTCTAATTTATGACTGATGTCCCCAGAACTAATTGACCTGTTTTTGGAGTTTTCACAGCCTTCTAACTCTGCTGGAGCAGGTAGTTGGACTAGATATGTCATTCACTTTCTCCTCCTTCCCTTCCTCTCTTTTTTATTTTTTCTTTTTTTGTTCCTTCCTTTCATTCCCCTTCTTTGTCTATCCCTTTCCTTCCTTTCTCTCTTCCTTTTTCTTTCTTTCCCTTTTCTTTATTTACTTTGTCTCTTCCTCTCTCTCATTCTCACTGTTTCTTTTTCCTCTCTCTCTCCCTTCCCTTCCTCCTTCGCTCTTTCCTCCTAAGCTAGGAGACCCACCTGAAACACACACATACTTTCAACAAGGTAGTCACTCAGCATCTCCCAGAGTCCCAGGGATCAGGCGTGATTGTCTGTTTACACCCGGTCCTGTGTTGCCCAGAAAAGCTGGCAGGCAAGGCTTCTGGGTCCAGCAAAGGGGCCGTAGGTGGGACTTCCTTCCCTCCCTCTTTCGAAGAAAAGGCTGGGAACTTCAAGTGAGGCTGAAGCCTCACCCACCACAGGAGCTGCAGGAGAAAGAGGTTGGGCTTACCTGAAACACATCTTCTAGTTGTACGGGAGAATCCAAAGCGTGGGCTGTCTCCTGCTTCCTTGCTTAAAGATGGAGTCAATCAAAGTTTAATCTGGCCTCCTTTCCACTGCACATGCCCAGTTTTTGATGAAGGCTGATGATAGACTTGGAGAGTTCTTGGTGCTCTTTCTTGACCGTTCCATGCTCGGGGCTAACTATCTAAGGGTGGGATTTGGATTCTTCTCCCGTACAACTAGAAGATGTGTTTCAGGTAAACCCAACGCTCTTTCTCAGTTGTATAGATTGGAGAATCCAAAGTGTGGGATGTACCCAAGCTAATTGTCCTGAGGGTGGGCCAACTCCTTGTCCCGAGCCCCCATCTCCATGTGAACTCTTTGTAGCATCCTTCTTCCAAAGGATGCTTCTGCAAAGGTATCCAGTTTAGAATTTCTGGTGGAGATAGCGATGACCACGTTGCTGCCCTACAAATCTATTCAATCGAGTCCTGTGCGTTCCATGCCGCTGATGTGGCTGCACTCCTGGTTGAATGTGCTGTTATGTTACCCGGCAATTGCAATGATTGGCTTTCATAAGCTTTTGTGATACATGTCCTGATCCATCTGCCTATGGTTGATGGTGAAATCTTTTGTCCCAACGAACTCGGTCTAAATGAAACGAACAATGCCTCCATTTTTCTAATGGGCCTTGTTCTCTTAATATAAATGCATATAGGTCTCCTAATATCCAAGAAGTGCCCTTTCCTTTCTAGGCTATGGACCGGTTCCAGGCAGAAGTCTGGTAGTACTAACTCTTGTGCTCTATGGAATGTAGAATTGATCTTTGGGATACAGATCGGGTCTAATCTTAATACTACCCTGTTCCAGTGGATTATACAGAGGTCCTCTCTCATGGATAATGCTGCCAATTCTGATATTCTTCTGGCTGATGTAATGGCTATTAGGAAGGCCACCTTAAGGGTGAGTGAGGGTAGTCCTACTGACCTCAGCGATTCAAAGGGCTCAGTCATGAGTGCCCTTAGCACCTTTGTCCAGTCCCAAGTAGGGCATCTGTGTATCACTGGTGGCTTTAGATTGGTTGCTCCCCTGATGAACATGCGGATTAGGGGGTGCTGTGAGAGGGACTCCGAGGTCCTGCAACCCAACACCAAAGCTATCGCCGCTACTTGCCTCCTTAAGGTATTAGGGGTGAAACCCTTATCTAGGCCTTCCTGGAGAAATTCCAGCACTTGAGTAACTAACACTGTGATTGGATCTATTTGTTTCTTGGAACGCCAGGTTCCAAATGCTTTCCAAGTAGCATAATAAGTTCTGTTGGTTGATGGTCTCCTGGATGCCTGGAGTGTCTGTATTATCTTGTCTAAACACACGAAATGCTTTAGCGTGGCCCTCTCAAATTGAAGCCATTGTGGCTCTGGGTGTCATATAGCTCCCTGACTCAGTTCTACCTTGTCTGGGAGAATTCTCCATGGCCTGGCTACTGACAGATCTACCAGATCTGCGTACTAAGATCTCCTGGGCCAGTGAGGTGCTACCATTAAGACCTCCGCCCCTTTCTTCTATTACTTTCTTGATTACCTTTGGTATCAATGGGAGTGAGGGAAATGCATAGAGCAAACCCCTTGGACATGATCCTCAGAGCGCATTGATTCCTTCTGCTCCCTGTGTTGGGAATCTCGAGTAGAATCTCAGGAATTGTGCATTTGCTGGCATCGCAAACAGATCCAGGACTGCTCTCCCGAATCTGTGCGACTGTTCCCTGAACAGGTCTGGGTGTAGGTGCCACTCTGAGTGGTCGATTGTTGTTCTGCTGAGCCAATCAGCTTGAACATTTTCCACTCCCAATATGGGTTCTGCCCTGATCGATAGAAGGTACATCTCTGCCCAGCGGCCCAATCGCTCTGCTTCTTGCATGAGAACTAGAGAGTACCCCTCTGCCTATTGATATAAGCCTTGGCGGTCACGTTGTCCATCAGGATCAACACATGCTGTCCCAGTATTACTGACCTGAAGGCCCTTAGAGCCAGGTGAGATGCCCTGAGCTCCAATCAGCTGATGTTGTTCTTGAAGTCTGACTGAGACTACTGACCCTGTGTGCTCTGACAGTGGGTTCCCCAGCCTACTAAATTTGCATCTGTTGATAGTCAGTCAGGTGGGTTCCTTGAACCCACATCCTCATCACTGCGTGTGATCTCCACCACTGGAGTGACTGCTTCACTCTGGGGGGGGACTCGTATCTTGGTTCCTGTATTGTCCTTGCCTGCTCTCTGGTAAGGTAATAGGAACCACTGCAAGCTCCTTGCATGCAATTGGCCCAAGGTACTATCAAGATGACGATATCATCTTCCCTAATATTTGTGACAGCAAGTCCAGGGTAACCCCCGGAGTTGTGCTCACTTGATTTATTGATGACCTTATGCTGTCCTGTCTTTCCTGTGACAGGTAAACCTCACAGGAGTTGGTGTCTATTGCAGCTCCTAAGTGTTGTAAATGCCTTGTCAGTTCTAAATTGCTCTTTTCAAAATTTAGCGAAAGGCCATGCTCTTGCAATGTCTGTATTGTGGTTTCTAGATCGCTCTATGCTCTTAGAATCGATATTGACTGTATTAATATGTTGTCTAAGTAGCATTGGACACATATGGGCTTTGTCCTGAGGAAGGCTGCTACCGCTGCCAGTATCTTGGTAAAAGTCCTCGGCACTGAGGACAGGCCAAATGGTAGAGCTGTGTACTGGTAACAAAACCGCAGGAACTTCCGATGCCTCCTGGTAATAGGTATGTGTAGGTAAGCATTTGTGAGGCCTACTAATGTCAGGACATCCCCTTCTCGGATGCTCCCTAGTATAGTTTACAGGGATTGCATCTTGAATCTCTTGTATACTATGTGCCTATTTAGTAATTTGAGATCCAAAATTGGTCTCCACCCCCCCGATGCCTTCTGCACAACAAACAGGTTTGAATAGAATCCTTGTCCCTGTTCATTCTCTGGTACTGCTTGTATCACCCGAATGTCCAGCAGATGTTGAACTGCTGTTTCCATAATTACCTTTTTGGTTCTGTCCCTTGGGGTCGGGCATCTTCTGAATGAACTCGGGGATATGGAGATGAATTCCAGAACTAGGCCTTTTCTTAATGTGTCTAGGACCCACTCGTCCATTGTTGTTGTCTCCCACCAATTGGTGAATAGACCTAGTGTTCCGCCGATGGGCGCATTGTTCCAACCATCACTTTGTATGCCGGAAGGCCCTGCTGGTCGAACTCCGAGAAGGGCGCCTTCCCTGGGACCGTTGTTCACCCCTATCTCTAAATCCTGACCTATCTGATGTCTAGTAGGGGTTTGTGTGTACTGTCTCTCGTGGTACAGGGGTGGTGGCGTCCTTCAGACAGGAAAGGGCTGTTGCCATGTATATGGACAAGATCGCCTATCTGCCTGACCAAATTTTCTGGGTAATACCTTCATCTTGTTTTTTTCCCCTCTTCTTTCTCCATTTTCAGCTATTTTTCATCTTCTCCCGGCTCCTCCTTTCTTTCCTTCCCCTCGCTTTGAACCGTGTCAAGGGAAAATAGGCAACTGTTAACCCAAGAAGCAGATGTTCTCTTTGACTTCCCTTTTTGGTGACTAGTCCTCATTGTCCTTCCCAAGTTTTAAACTGATTTCTCAAGCAAGAGGGTGTGTTTGGGTGTGTGTCCACATGAGAGTGCATGTGTGTAAGAGAGAAAGGCAAAGACCTTTCTCCTCAGCTCCAGCTCTCCACCCCAACAATCCAGGTTGGCCTATCTGTGCGACAGGTAATGTAACAAATGAAATAAAGGAAAAGGGAAAATAAAACCTAGTGGAGTGACATAACCCAGTTTTTTCATTTTTCTTTCTTTTTCTTCTGAAGAAGACAGGGTTTTGGAGAGAAATAAAAGTATGACAAAAAATCAAAAGACATTATTGGACTTAACGGGGGAACAACGGGGTGAGGCGTAAGAGAGAAAAAAAGGAACTTACGTTTGAGAAAGGAAATATGTAAACTCTGTAGATCACAGAGTGACTAGATTTTTTTTTCTAATTCCAAATTTTAAAAAAAACACAGTTGGGGGGGGGGGAGTAAGGTTTTACATCTGGGCAAGAAAAACCAATTGTACAGGTGCAGACTAGGTTAAACTTGGCTGAATACCAATAATTGTGAGAGGGATCTTGCAGTCCTAGTGGACAACCCCTTATATATGAGCCAGCAATGTGTAGCAGCAGCCAAAATAGGCAATGCAATCCTAAGTTGCATTAATAGAATCAAGATAATGTAAAGTATTAGTACCACTTTACAAAGCCTTAGTAAGAACACTTGAAATACTGCATACAGTTTTGATCACCACAATATAAAAAAGTTGTTGACACATTAGAAAGAGTGCAGAGAAAAGCAACAAAGATGATTAGGAAGCCGAAGACTAAAAGTTATAAAGAATGGTTGCAAGAATTGGGATATATCTAGTGTAATGAAAAGAAGGACTAGGGACAACATGATAGCAATTGAGGGGCTACCACAAAGAAGGAGTGTCAGACTATTTTCCAAAGCACCATAACGCAAGACAAGAAACAATGGATGGAAACTAATCAAGGAGAGAAGCAACCTAGAACTCAGGAGAAATTTCCTAACAGTGAGAACAATTAACCAACACCATGGCTTGCCTTCAGAAGTTATGAGTGCCCTATCACTGAAGGCTTTTAAGAGCCTGGATAGCCACTTGTCTAGTAGTATAGGGACTTTTGCTTGAAAAGGGGGTTGGACTAGAAGACCTCCAAGGTTTCTTCCAACTCTGTTATTCTATGCTTTATGTTCATTGTATTTATTCCTTCTCTAGGCATAAGCCCATATATAGTTTATGAGATTAAAACCCAACTGATTGTTTAAATCAGTTAAGAATATTTCTGCAAAATTATGATTTTGATACACCATTTATGGTGTCAATGTATCAATGTTTGATACAACATTTATCAAATAGAAATTTGTCCTTATTACTATAACAGCCTACATTACTATAGATGTTTATGGCAAGAAAGATAGTATTGCAACTCATAATATTAAAGCATGAAAAACAAACAAGGTAGCAATTTTGCTCCCCCCTAAATTTTATGCTTTGTCCAGATACTGCTTCCCATAGTCTCATGGATCCTCAAAAATCAACTGCGAGTATAATACTACCATACAAATGTCCAGGCATTATACACAATATACAAATAAGGTTTATTTAGTACATTACAAATTAAATTATCAAAGTTTCATGATAGCAAGTTCAATTAAAGGTAATGATACCTTTCCAAAACTCCTTGCTATTGGAGTACAAAAAGCATCAAATTCTGTCCTTTCCAGCATCCACTTTAGGGGAAAGCATATTATTTTTAATGTCAATAATGCTGTTGGTGCTCAGCCAGAAGACTTAAGTAAAGTACTTACAAAAATTTCTGATTTTAAAAAATGAAACATCAGCTTGAATTTGCAGTCAGCATTTTAAATCAACATTCCAGTTCAAACTTAACAGGAAATTGATTTAATATACCAGAAATATGGACATGAAAAGAAAAAGGAAGGTTAGGTTTAGACAGCATTTATATTTCTCAATTCCTTGCCTACTAACATCTACATTTATTAAAATTATGAAATCTAAAACAAGTTACTTAAGGCTGTACACTGTAAATCCATGGTAAATATTTTGTATACACATCCAGATACAGCATCTTATTACCTATATTCTACACTAGTGGTTCCCAAAGTGAGAGTCAAGGGGGCCAGCTGGGGGGCTAAGAGGCAGCAGGGGGGCGCTGGAGGTAAGCGGCAGGGCACAATTCAGGGGTGAGAAAAAAATCTCCCTGCCTCTGCGTTCAAGGCGAGGCCCCAAGGATCATCCCATTGATTTGCATGTTCTGGTGCAAGGAGCTCAATGGGTTGATCCTGCGGGGCCTCGCCCGAACACAGCATTGGAAAAGGAGAGCAAAGCCAGAGTGGCTTTGCTCTCCTTTTCAAACATCCTGCCGCCACCCTGTTCAGGGCCTTGCCCCGAATGCAGCATCTCCTTTTCAAACATCCCGCCACAGCCACATTTGGGGTAAAGCCCCACAGGATCACCCCATTGACTTGCACGCTCTGGTGCAAAAGGCTCAATGGAGTGATCCTGTGGGCCTTCACCCCGAATGCAGTGTTGGGAAGAGAGCAAAGCCAGAGTGGCTTTGCTCTTCTTTTCAAACATTCTGCCGCATTTGGGGCGAGGCCCTGCAGGTCCACCCCATTAAGCCCTTGCACCGGAGACACCTGCCCAAGCAAGTCCAAATGGAGCGGTGCAAGAAGTCAATGGGGTAAGCCTGAGAAAGGGAAAGAGAGAGAAAGAGAGAAGAGAAAAAGGGAAAGAAAGAAAAAGGGACAAAGAAAGCGGGGGGGATGGAAGGAAGGGACGGAAAGAAAAAGAAATAAAGGAGGGAGGGATGGAAGAGAAAGATAATGAGACATCTATTCTAGTCCAACCACCTGCTCCAGCAGGGTTAGAAGGGAGTGTATGTGTGTGTTCTCAGTGTAATTTACTAATACATTTTGGTTTTGTCTTCTTCAGAATTGGCACTGTAATACATTGGGGGAAAGTAATTTTTTAGGGTGGAGGTCTGATCCAATGGATCCTGTTTAAAGCCTCAACAAAATGTGAGAGCTTCCTGATAGTCTTGGCCATGTTTCGTCCACAAAACCTTTAATTAATAGAAGCCAAAGATGTTTCAATGTGCTGGCAAAGATGTTTCAATATGGAAAAGGGCCCCTAAACTAGGCCTCATTTCAATCTGATGCATCAGGTCTCTCTCTCTCCCCCCCCCCTCTCTCTCCCCCCCCCCTTTCTTTCCCTTTTCTCTTTTTTTCTTCCTTCTCTCTTTCACTTTCTTTTCTCTTTCTCTCTTTCCCTCTCCCAGGCTCACCCCATTGATTTGGAGCACCGCTTCGCTAAGACTTGCTTGGGCAGGTCCCTCCAGTGCAACGGGCTCAATGGAGTGGACCTGTGGGGCCGGCACCTAGAACGCAGCAGTGCCAGCACGTTTGAAAAGTAGAGCAAAGCCAGAGATCGGTAATTTTTGCTGCAAAAATTACAAAAGCTTCTGGGTTGCACACAAGAAAGGGACACACGTTAATGCAATTCAGCAACATAAAGAAATACAAATAAAACAAAACAAAACAACAAGAATCGGCAAAGCATATCTGATTAGATTTTATTCACTACTAGAATCTAATCAGAGATGCTTTGCCGATTCTAGTCCAATGACCTGCTCCAGCAGGGTTGGAAGGGAGATTGTGTATATGTGTGTGCATGGCTATCAAAACTCCAAAAACAGGTCAAGTAGCTCTGGGGAGGCCAGTCATAAATTAGAACACTTGCTAAGCAACCAGCCATTAAGTGAGGACCACTTGTATTTGGTTTGCCAGCCACCAAATCACACCCACCCAGTCATGTGACCAGCAAGCCACGCCACCAGTCACATGACCAGTAAGCCACGCCCACCCAGTCATGTTACCAGCAAACCACACCCTCAAATTAGGCCACACCCACATGAATTTGAATCCCGCCTCTGGGTGGGGGGCATTGAGGATGAACTTGTAGCACCAAGGGGCGGTGGACTGAAAAAGTTTGGGAATCATTGTTCTACACCATTATTAGTAAGATTGTTATCCTGTTGTATTCTACCCAGTTTTAGTGTATAACATAAAAAAAATTAAAACTAAAGGAAGAGATTCTAACATATGCCCTAATAGAACAATCCAACATAATTAAACAATCTTTAAAACCCCTCAAATATTCCAGGTTTTCTTCATACTCTGGAAACTCATCTGAGTGATGATGGTTCATATAGAGGATATCAAGTTATTCCATTAGAAGCAAACTATCATTGAGAAAGCCTGATTATGGAATCATACAGATGACTAGGTATAAGGTTTCTCAACAGGCTTATCTCGTTAATCTTACGATTCGGCAGACTCTATGTGGAGGTGATTTTGGAGATAATCAAGCCCATGCAGCACAATAAAGATAACCAGTATCTGAATTACATCCAGAAGCTGATTGGCAGCCTGTGGAGCTCTTCCAGCGGAAGTGTTAAATTAGCAAATCTAGATGTGTGCATCACTGCAAATTGAACCAAATTAAGCAAGAACCCTAAACCATTACACCAATTTGCAATGCACTGAAAAATACTTCATCCCCTCCCTCCACACCTTATGTTGACAAATTATTTCACTGAGAGGCTTTAAGTCGCTATTTAATAATAAGGGGAAAAATAACAATGGGAAAAGGTCTAAGCCCTATGCTGCCTCATAACATGGGCTTGATCCTTCCTACCATCTATTGGAACTGATCTCTCAGGAAGCAAAATCACTGGAAAAAGATGGTATTCAACCACTACAAAACATTAATCTATCTTTTTACTGTATATCATAATGCATAATCTCTTTCAAACAAATCTTATTTCAGCTTAAATATCTATGGAGATTCTCAAACATCTTGTCCCAAAAGATGCTTAACCAAAGACCCTAGATTTTCTTGGTTTTTTTCCTTGAAAACATTTCACTTCTCGTCCATATATTCTTTGCAGTCATCTGATCATTAGCACTCTCAAAGTCGGTAGTTAGATCTCAAAATCATTGAGGTCACTTGGGGAGTTATAAGTACCCTCAGAGTAACCTGAATCAGAGTGCAAATGGGTATGGAGCCTTTTTGGGACTGCTGAAAGGATTGTGTTGTAAACACATAGGTGGTGTCTCCCTTTATTGAGAGAGGAATGTTCAATTTTAACATAGCCTCTTTTACCTCTCCTTGAAACCAGTGGTCCTCTGTCCAGAATGTAGATTTTGCAGTCTTCAACAGAGTCACCTGTGTGTTTAAATGCAAATGGACAGCCAAATCTTATCCCAATGGATTTGTTCTCCTATGCTATGCATACATACATTGTAATAATGGATTGCTAAATTACATTTCTGTTAAGCTGTCAACTGACAATATAAAAACCAAATACTAAAACCAAATACCTGGGCAAGAGTAATTAACCAAAGAGCCTGTTCAGTCATACTTCCCCATACATAAAATTGACTGCCCAGATACCAAAGCAAGAAAAAGCAAGCCATCAGACCACCAGAAAGGATAATTAAAATTGACTTTTTGACAGTCACACACTAGAACTAGCATGTACACCACAATTTAAAAACTTTGGCAAAAGAAATTGAAAATACTTACATGAGACATAATTAAATAATTCTCAGCAAGCAAATATTTAAAAAGTGCTCAAGCATTTTGTGTAGCAAAAAAGTAAAACCAGAAGGTTTGAAATAAAACATACAAAAATATAGGTAGGATAAATGAGAATTTCTGATATGCAATAAGCTTATGTAGATTTAAAAAAACAAAACTGTAAATATGTACATTAAGAAAAGCAGGACAATTTTTCCATTAACAAAAATATTTAAAAGAAAAAAATTAAACACTACATTAATAATTTGTTTGGGAACATTATATTTTTTAAGTTAAGTAAAAAGAAACCTTGATCTCTCTCTTGTCTACTCTTGGATAGGCAAAAAGATAAGTGATATCAATGCTGCAAATATGGTATTGGGTTATAAGCACTGACAAGCAGAAAAACAATATAGGGACTCATTTTAGCTCAATATCTGGCAAATGTGAGTTCAAATCCTTCCTTTATTATTAACTTCATATTGGCATTGCCAATTCACTAAATCTCAGTTGGATTGTTCTGAATGTTCACGAAAACCTTAAATATCTCAGATCGGATGCCAATATACCTACTGTACAGTTGCAATACTTAAAATGGATAGGACAAAATGAAGAACCTATGTCGAAGTAGGAGCTCCATTTTAAATAGATCAGGCTGAAAGGCAGATGCACCTCAACGTGTTACTTAAGCCTTTTAGTGGAAAAGCATAGAAATGACAAAAGAATGCTTGCAGCATCTCCTTCATTAACATTCAGCAACAACCTAAGCTTCTAATGGAGGTATGCCCAAGAATACCTGGATGAAGCTACATTACCTTTCGGTCGGATCCACTTTTCTGTTTTTTGCAGACATACATAGAAGCAGTCGCTTTGGACATAACTACGGAGGGCAAAAGGTCATCGCTTTATGTCCAGTTTCCGCAGCCCTCCCGGCTACACAAAAACAGGGCACCTATTCAAGGTCCCTACGAGACACAGGGTTGGGAAACGACGGGGGGGGGGGAGGGGTTGCGCCTGGAAGCGTGCCCGCGCGACAGTTTTGGCCTTGAAGGAATGAGGACAGGACCGGAGAGGAGAAGCGACTGGCTACCACCTGTTAGACCCAAGCAGGGGTAACCTGGGAAAGGAGGTGGGGCCTCGAGGGGAATGGGAGGGTGGGTGAGGAGAAGAAAAAGGAAAGGAAGGGGGTGTGGATTCAACGGCCCGCCACTCCTCGCCTTTTCCCCCCCCGGCAGGCGGGCGCGCTTCCCAGCACCTCCGCCGGCACACACGCCATCCCTCGGAAGACAAACGCGGTTCTCCCCCCGTCGCCGCCGCCTTCTCTCCCACGCGCTCCGTCACTAAGCTTGAAGCCATTCAGCGCGGCAGGGACACCACAACCCCACCCACCACCAGCCGTTCCCAATGCCGCCATAGTGTCTCCCCCCTCCTGCAACCCAGCCTGTCACCTTCTCCCGGAGGGAAAACAGGCTTACTCCCTCAGAAAGACTCAAGGAAGCGGAGCAAGGCAGCGCCGTTGACCCTCCGCCCCGGGAGCATCTACCTGCTCGCGCAGCTCGAGGAGAACCATAGTGAGGCGAAGTGAGGCTATCCCGCCTGAGGTATCCTTGTCCTCCGCCGTTTCAGCCACCGCTCCGGCTCCTCACTTCCGCCAACGACTCCTTGCCCAGCAGCCCCGCCTCCTCCTCTGTCTGGCCCGCGCAACCCGTGCAGCAGATCCCGCCCACGGCTCCACCTCCTTCGCGTCTTCTAGCTCCGGTGCGGGCTCCGCCAAGCGCGCGGAAAGATCCGGAGGGGCGAAGGTGGCGGGGATTAACCTCCCCCACCTTCTCCAACGATCTCTAGCGTTGCCCAGAGTCCTTCCGCCAAGGGACAGAAACTGAATTAACCCGTCCTCCCACCCCTTTTTGTTGATGCCGCTTCTACAACGTCCGTCATCCTCTAAAGCTGATTGGGCAGCTCCGAATGACGAGAATATGCATGCTCGTCCACAGACGTATATAAATAAAAGCAAAAGCAACGTTGATTGGAAGAGGGAGTGGCGGTCGGATGGGAGGTCTAATGTGATTGGAGGGAATAAGATGAGCGAGGGAAGAATTAGGAAAGCGAATGCGTGTTAGGAAACACGAAAGAGAGGGGCGGCTTTTAGGATAAGGAGTTGGGAGCTAGACAATAGTATAGTGGAGACATGTTAAATGTAATGAAGTTTCATTTTGGAATAGGGCAGCATTTCATTTGCAACTTTTACCAAATTAACGTTTTTTTCTGGAGAAGTTGGACCGTAGTTTCCATCCTCAGTTGGCCGCGCATTGATCTTGTGACAAGCAACGAAATCCTTCACATCAGTTTAATGCCAGCTTATCTAATGCCTCTTTAACCCATTTTAGAGAAGGAGCTATCCTGTATGTACATACCCCTAACTCAAAGAGTAGGAAGCAAGATGCTGTTTCTCTTCTGGATTTAATTCAAGAGTGCATCCATTCTGGGAACCTATCATTTATAACTAGTTACCAATTAAAATGAGGTTCACACATGATAAATCATTATTTAACAATAGATTAATGAATAAATCATAACTGGGTCACATAACATCAAAAAGATGGGGGGGGGAATCCGATGGTATCAGGAGGGCGATGGAGACGTTGGAGAGGCCATTTCAACGGCCGCCCAGACTGCCCAGGCTATCCCTCGGACTGCCGCGAGCAGCAATGGCCCTGCCTTGACTATGACGGCCTCACCTCATCCGCTGCAGTTGCCGCGGGTGGCGCCGCGGCTACCGCAGATGGGAATAGTCCTATTCCAACTGCCGCAGATGGCTCTGCAAAAACAGCTGTAACTGCCGCGGGTGTTGTTGGACCTCCCGCGGGTGGCACCATGGATGAGATTGGCCTTGCCGCGGCTGCCGCGGATGACACCTCATCCTTATCTCCTTTGTCCTTGGCTCTGCCTCCGGCCCTGGCTTTGGCCACGGTCAGGGGCATGGTTCCATTGGCCATGACAGTCACCGGCCTTGAGGACTCAGCAGTGAGGCCTTTATGGCCTCGGCAGCGTCGGCGTTGCAGAAGGTCGTATGGACGGTTGCAGCACCGACGGCTGACACAAGTGATAGCATCAACCCCAGTGGTGGGTCCCCCTATAATGCCCCGTGTGACCGGTCTATCGATGACCTTGTCACCCTCATCAGAAGCGATGCATGGTTCCATTGGCCATGACAGTCGCCGGCCTTGAGGACTCAGCAGTGAGGCCTTTATGGCCTCGGCAGCATCGGCGTTGCAGAAGGTGGTATGGACGGTTGCAGCACCGACGGCTGACACAAGTGATAGCATCAACCCCAGTGGTGGGTCCCCCTATAATGCCCCGTGTGACCAGTCTATCGATGACCTTGTCACCCTCATCAGTAGCGATGGCCTTGATGATGGTAGCCCCAATGATGGCAACCCCGGCAACGGTGGCCTTGGCTGTGGCGACCCCCTCGACTGCGATGGGGGTGATGACAACTCGGAAACCTCGACGACGACGGTGGCAGCCTAGTCCAGTGGCGTCTACCGGTTTGATGATGGCAGTGGTCCCGGCGGCAGTGGCTCTGTTGGCGACGGTAGAAGCGACGGCCTGGCGACCTCAAGGACGACGATGTTTATGACGACAACACCGGGGCCCGATGATATCACTTGGTTCAACGGCAACAGCGGCCTCAGTGACAGCAATCCCGATCTCAGAGACCTCGACGGCAACAGTGACGTGGTGGCCTCGTTGGCGACGATGGCAACAATGGCAGGATAGGATGGAGATGATGGCTAGGGGTCCCTGGGCCTGTCCTTGGTTCCAGCCTCGACGACGGGTTGGCCGCGGGTTGGCAGGGGTCATGGCCGATGGGATGTGACAATCATATTGACCAAGACCAACCTGCCACGCCTTTACATTGCCAGTGCCGGACATTAGAACCGTGGTCAACCGGGCCGTTGAAATATTCATCTACGGACCTATGGGCCTTGAGGAATGCCCCCCGTTCCCTGACTTGGCCCTCCGGACTTCCAAAAGCTTACCTTAAGGATGGATCCTGGGATCCCGAGAGGTGGCATGGCCATAGGAAATGCTCTGGGCGTGGTGCCCATTTGTACTAATTTATATCCAAATTTTTATCGGGGTTAGGGAGGGCAACCAGGTGGGGATTGGGGGAAAACTCACCTGAGACAGAGGCCAGACCTGGGATCACACGCGACCGAGAGGTCTTGGAATCGGGGATGGTCAGATCGAGGATGGGGGTTTCTTTCCAGGAGGAGGAAGGGATGGCTATTGACACAATCGACAGGAGAGGCAGATATGGCATTGACAGGGGGCCTTATGTTGTGGGAGCTTGCCCCGGCTATTTATGGGCAGTGGTGTGCTCCGACCCCCAGGTTATGTCTCACTCCCTGGGCTGTTTGAATGATCCGGCCCCGGGCCTTCGGCTGATGTTATGCAATGCCAGGTCCATAATTAATAACGCTCCCCTCATCTATGAATTAATTGAGGAGAGGGGAGCAGACCTGGCGGGCATCACCAAAACCTGGCTGGGACAGGAGGGGGGTGTTCCCCTGGTGGAGATGTGCCTAGCTGGGTTTCGGGTTTTTCATCAGCCGAGGGCCCAGGGGAGGGGTGGGGGGGTTGCAGTGATTATTCGGGAGGACCTAGATCCTAGGGAATCCACTGTTCCTCAGATAACCGGATGTGAATCCCTTTTTGTGAAATGTGATTCCGGGGTTCAGATAGGCCTATTGATCACATACCTGGCTCCCTGCTATGTGGCATTGGCCCTGCCTGAGCTCCTCGAGGTTGTAGCCAGCCTGGTGGTTGAGACCCCTAGGCTGATGGTCATTGGGGATTTCAACCCTTCGGAGGTTGCTCAGGAGTTCTTGGCTTCCATGACAACCTTGGGCCTGACCCAATTAATTAGGAATCCCACTCACACTGGAGGTCACATCTTGGATCTAGTTTTTGTTTCAGAACAGTGGCAGGATGATCTGGGTATAAGGGACATTGTTATTGAGCCCTTGTCATGGTCAGATCATTCGCTCCTTAGACTGGACTTCCAGGCCGCACCCCCTCGTTGCAGGGAGGAGGAGCCGATACGATGGTTCCACCCCAGACGCCTGATGGACCTGGATAGGTTCCTGATGGAGCTTGGGCCCTTTCCCAGTGTTCGAACACACAACTCGGTTGAGGACCTGGTGGCCACCTGGGATAGGGTGGCGGCTAGGGCCCTTGACCGAGTTGTGTCCTTGCGGCCTCTGATCCAATGCCAGTCTCGCTCGGCTCCATGGTTTACTGAGGAGCTGGGGGAGATGAAGCGCCGGAAAATATGCCTAGAGAGTAGTTGGAGGACCACCCGCTCCGGATCTGACCGAACACTATTAGGACGTATTTAGTGGCAATAGAGGCGGCAAAACGCTCTTACTTTTCTACCCTTATCGCATCTGCAGGAAATTGCCCAGCCACCCTTTTTAGGGTGACCCACTCCCTTTTAGAAGTGAAAGATTGATGATCTCTGGAGGGTCCGTGACAAAGGTTATTCCTCTGTCCTGGTCCTGTTAGACTTTTCAGCAGCTTTCGATATTGTCAACCACAATATCTTATTGCGTCGGCTGGGGGGACTGGGAGTGGGGGGCACTGTTTTACAGTGGTTCTCCTCCTTCCTCTCCGACCATTCGCAATTTGTGTTGACAGGGGGATAGAGATCGACCTCAAGGCCCCTGATCTGTGGGGTTCCTCAGGGGTCGGTGCTCTCGCCCATGCTGTTCAACATTTATATGAAGCCGCTGGGTGAGATCATCCGTGGCTTTGGGGTAGAGTTTCATCAGTACGCTGATGATACTCAACTGTACATTTCTACCCCAGGCCACCCCAACGAAGCCGTTGAAGAGATGACCCGATGCCTGGAGGCTGTGCGGAACTGGATGGGGCGGAACAGGCTTCAGTTCAACCCAGCTAAGACCAAATGGCTGTGCTTTCTGGCACCTCGATACAGCCAGCTAGTTCCATCACTGACTGTGGGGGGGGGGATTCTTACCCCCACTGATAGGGCGCACAATCTGGGTGTCCTCCTGGACGTACGGCTGTCGTTAGAAGAACATATTGCAGCTGTCGCCAGGGGGACTTTTTATCAGGTCCGTAGGATCTACCAGTTGCGGCCCTTCCTGGATCGGGATGCGCTTCGCACAGTCACATCCGCCCTCGTTATCTCCTGCCTAGACTATGCCAATGCTCTCTACATGGGGCTCCCCTTGAAGAGCACCCGAAGGCTCCAACTGGTGCAGAATGCAGCTGCACGGGTGGTTTTGGGGGCTTCTCGGGGCTCTCATGTTATACCACTCTTGCGCGAGCTGCATTGGCTCCCGGTGGTCTTTCGGGTGCGTTTCAAGGTATTAGTTACCATTTTTAAAGCACTCCATGGCTTGGGACCTGGGTATTTGCAGGACCGCTACTGCCACCATCAATCTCCCATTGGCCAGTGCGCTCCCATAGAGTGGGTCTCATCGGGGTGCCGCCAGCTGGACAGCTGGCGACTCTGAGGGTGCGGGCTTTCTCTTTGGGGGCATCTTCCCTCTGGAACAAATTGCCCCCGGAGATGAGGATCATCCCTGACCTTCCAGCGTGCGTTGAAAACTCATCTATTCCATCAAGCCGGTCTGGCCTAGGGTTTTCATTTACTTTAAATTCGGTCTTAATTGGTCTTAGTCTTTACTTTTTAAACCCTTGCCCCATCCCCATTATTCAACAACCAAATTTAATCTTTAATTATTTTTGATTATTGTATTATTATCATATTTTTAATGACTGTACACCGCCCTGAGTCCCGCAAGGAGAGGGGGCAGTATATAAATCCTGAAAATAAATAAATAAATAAATAAATAACTCACCAAACTATAATATAATCAATGTTCCTCAGTAAATTTGTCCATTTTTCAAATTGTAGTAAGCCAGAAAAACAGTATTGGGATTGACTACTTAATTTTAAATTTGTTGATTAAATTACTACAGTTCTCCTAAGTTTATAAAATAGCAGATAATGGTTGTTTTTTTTAAAATCTAGCTAGCTTTGCTATTAATCTCTTGTCCATCAGCTGAGTCTTTTGTGGCATACTATATTTGCATATTTTGGTTCTGTTGCCCTCAACCTGATGTTTGCATAATTCTAATAGTTGGACATTCCTAAAGCTAGGTTTTGGAATCTAATTTGTAGTTATATGGAGGTATATTTCAAGAAATCATTCCAATAACTGCTCTGTAGTGTTATCAGCTACATCCCACCTGACAAGAACAATTTATATTTGACTGCTTGCACTAGAAGTCATGCTTTCCTATTTTCTTCAAAGATATCACAGTTATTTTAAAAGTAACCTTAGTTCCTACGAACTTCTGTCTTGTTTATTAACCCAGGATTCTTGTAAAAATTAGATCTGCAACTTTAAAAAATTAAAAGGAATATAGCAATTAAAATCAATTAAAAGTATATGAATGATACAAGGAAACAATTCTGACAGTGCTTTTATATTGTTTTATTATTTTTGTTTATTGAACTGATTATTTTCATTTCTGATCTATGACTATATAAAGGCTTATTTAGATATTATTGCAAAAAAAATGAGAGCATGTATGTAATGCTTATCTAAGAAAACAGAAATATCTAAATGTCCAATAGAGCAAATCCTTAAGTTAAGAATATCCTGGTTTAAGGACAATCTATCCTTAAAAATTATATCAATTGTAGCCTAATTTGAGTTAAATACACAATTGTTCAAGTGTATCACACAATTCTACTTCCTCTATAATACTTTTCCGGCTTATATATACAAATTCAATTTAAGAGTACATCTTAAAATGTAGCTTGTTATTAAACAGGGAACAATCCATATTGTGAAGCATTTTCTAATTTGTATCCTGAATGCCAACCATATTTGACAGCTGCTGCTAATTTCCAATAGCTGAAAGTGTTAGATATTCAATGGGGAAAAGTCAGTGTCGGATGAATGCTTCTTCCAGGAGGGAAGGGTTGTTAGATATTCAATGGGGAAAGCTTGTGTCTTCAGTATTTGTAGTTGTTAGGGTTGGTCTTACCTCTCTATGTTGTGTTTCTGTTTCTGAAGTTTTCTGGTCATTCAGGTTCCGTTCCAATTGTCCCCGGAGATGGTCTATGTGTCTGCTCCATATTTTCCCATCTTCTAGTTCTACTCTACAAGATCGGGGGTCTGTGACTTGCACTACTCATGCAGGGACCCATGGGGGGGGCTGCATAATTGTGAGCATAGGCAGATTAACCTATGTTCAAATATCTGCATTTACTCGTCGAATCTGTGGATGTGCTTGGATTGTAGTGTGGGTGTAATTTATCTAGCTCTGATCTTAACTTCCGCCCTATTAAAAGTTCTGCTGGACTTCTGTGTGTGGCGGGCCGGAGGTGTGATATGTTGTATCATTAACAATTTGTCTAATTTCATTTGCCAATCCCTTGATCCCATTTTTGCTAAGGTTTCCTTCGTGGATCTTACGGCTCTGTCTGCCTGCCCATTATTCTGGGCATGTCCAGGTGCTGATAATGCATGGCGGATTCCCTGTTCAGCTAGGAAACATTCAAAATTGTTTGCTGTGAATTGGGGCCCATTATCCGATACCACAACATCTGGTAACCCATGTATGGCAAACAATTTCCTCAATACCTCAATCACAGCATCTGCTGTGGTGGTTTTCATGATCGTTACTTTCACCCACTTTGAATATGCATCAACAGTTATTAGAAATGTTTGCCCCTGCATTGGCCCTGCCAGGTCTATATGTATTCTAGATCAAGGTGCTTTTGGTGACTCCCATTCTAGGGTTGGTGCAGGTCTAGATTCCTGACAAGGCGTACAAACTGCAACCTATTTTTCAATTTCCTTATCCATTCCCGGCCACCAGTGTGCTTTCATTCTTACTATCCCTGGGTGGCCCTCATGCAACATTCTTAAGACTTGTTCTGTCAGCGTCTCAGGTATCACAACCCTACAACAAACACCCTTTAATTACAGACAGTTCATTTTGCCAAATTTTAAACAGTTTAAAGTCACCTTCCAGCACTTCTTCTGGCCATCCCCTCAACACCCAGTTTAAAATATGCGTCAGAATTTTGTCTTTCACTGAATGTTTGGCTATCTCTGAAGCTGTGATAGAGCCAGTGATGATGTCTTCAATGAGGAGTATGGATGTGGCTGGAGCTGGAGCTGGGTCTTCAATAGGTTCCGGAAGGGGGCAACGGCTGAGTGCATCTACATGAGTTATGGTCTTGCCCGGTCGATGTATAAGGCAATAGTTATATGCAGCTAAGAAAACAGTCCAGCGCATCATTATAGGGGACAATATGTTTGGTGTTGGTTTGTTTCCTGCTATGATGCCTAGGAGTGGTCTGTGGTCTGTGACTAATTCAAATTGTCTCCCATAAAGATATTTGTGAAAACGCTTAATGCCTGCTACTACAGCCAGTGCTTCCTTATCTAGCTGGCTGTAATTCCGTTCAGCTTTGGATAAAGTTTTTGAGTAGAAAGCAATGGGTGCTTCTCTGCCATTCAGAAATTTATGGCTGAGAACAGCCCCTACCCCAAAAGGAGATGCATCACATGTTAGTGAAAGAGGTAATGTTTCATTATATTGTATTAGAACAGTGTTAGAAGTTAGAAGTCCTTTTATGGATTCAAATGCAGTTGCTTCTGTGTGACCCCAAGTCCATTCTGTATTTTTATCAAGAAGTCTGTGAAGTGGTTCAGTAACTGTCGTTTATTGTGGTAGAAAAATACTGTAAAAGTTTAAAAGTCCCAGGAAAGCTTGTAATTCTGTTTTGTTTGTTGGAGTGGGAGCTTCCTTAATTGCTTTTATTTTACTATCGATGGGGTGTATACCTGTCTCATCAATTAGATATCCCAGAAATTCAACATTTGGTACTGCTATGTGACATTTCTCTTTTTTGAGTTTAAGGCCAGCTTCTTGAAATCTGCTCAAGACTAGCCTTAGTCTTTGTTTAAGTTGTTCTTTGTCCTCTGCTGCCACGAGGACATCATCAAAATAAGGTACCACCTCCACAATGCCCTGTAGTAGGTGTTCCATTAAGCTTTGAAATAGTCCAGGGGCTACACTGACCCCAAATTACAGTCTTTTGCATTTGAAAGCACTCCTCTGTGTTACAATGGGCTGAGCTTCTGCTGTTTCTTCATCCACAGGTAACTGCTGATAGGCTTGAGCCAAGTCTAATTTGGCAAAATTTTTCCCTTTTCCTATTGAATGCAACAGATGTACAACTAGAACTGGGTATGCACTATGTTGCAATGCAGTATTCAGGGAAATTTTATAATTAGCACAGATTCGAATTGACCCATCTGGCTTAACTGGAGTGACTATAGAGGTCTCCCACTTAGCGTGATCAACTGGCTCTAGTACTCCCTGGGCTATGAGTTTATCTAATTGTTCATCCATTTTGGGTCTCAAGGCGAAAGGGACTCGCCTTGATTTTATTCTGAAGGGAAACTTTTGGATCAAGGTTGAGGGAAATAAGGGTCTCCTTATACTTTCCTAGGGTTCCGTCGAACACATCCTTGAATTCAGTCTGCAGGTCCTCTCTCATTTGATTTTGCTCCTCCGCTTGTATGGTGTGGATGGTCACCTCCACTCCTATGGCTCTAAACCATTCTATTCCGAGGAGGCTTGGTACTTCTTTGTCCATGATGGTTAAAGGCAATTCACCGGTGAAGTTTCTGAATTTTACTGGAAAAATTCCTCTTCCTAACACGGGAATTCTGTTCCCTTGGAAATCTTTTACTATTAAACATTGTAGTTTTAGTTGTTGTCAAGTTATGCCAGGGATGGCTTCTTTTATAGTTGTCCAGCACACCATAGATATGTAGGATCTGGAGTCAATTTCCATATCACAAGGTTTTTCTCCTATTATCACTGTGATGTTGAATTTCTTTGATTTATGGTGATCAGAATGCCCCACTATTGTGTGCTCATAGTCTCTGCCCTCCATTCTATTCTCTTCCCTCCTGTCATTTGAATGAGGAGGTCTCTGGAATCTCCTTTGTTGTGGGCCACGTGGATGATTAGGGAACCCTGCTTGTCTCTGACTGGGGTATGCTGGCAGATTTGCTCTGCATGCTTCAGCAATATGCCCCCTTCTCTCTCATTGGTGGCAGATTATATCCCTGAATTTGCAAACCGCCTGAGGTGGTTTCCTTTACAGCCTGCATACCATAGGGATCTCTAGCTCATCCCTTGGGGCTCTGATCTTCTATCAGGTTTTACTCTATGTATTTCTTCCTTGTCTTCTTTGGAGAGTTCTCCAATCTCCCCCTCTCCCTGATATTTGCTGGTCATCCCCCATGCTGAGTGAACGCTGTCAGATTTCTCAATTTTAGCTGCTGGTTTTTCTGAGATTTCTGCTGCTCGGGCTTCCTCTATTACTTCTTTTAAAGAGATGCTCTTTTTAGTTATCAGCTTCCTTTGCAATCTCAGGTCCCTCATTCCAACTACAATTCTATCTCTTAAAGTTATTTCCATATTTTCAAACTCACAGCCTGCAGCAATATCTCGTAGGTTTGTAAGATAATTATGGTCTCACCTGGTTTCTGTTCTCTGCGGTAAAAGTCAAGTCGATGAGCCAGTAACGATGCAGCGGGAGCATAATGTTCTTCTAACATCTTCTGTAATTCTTTTCATTCCATTGTTTCCACATCTTTGGGAGCAGCTAGAGTTCTAGTTGTTTTGTAGAGGCGATTTCCACAATATCCCAGGAATAGAGCTCCCTTCCTCTATTCTGTTGCATCCTGCAGTGAATTTGCTTCTAAAAACATTCGAAATTGTCCCATGTACGCAACCCAGTCATGCTTTTTTGGATCAAAAGGTTTTGGTTAAGCATGGGTGGACATTCTGATGATTAGCACGGTGATAGCAGTGTTCTGTTTTAAGAATTTTCCATCTTTGCTTCATTTCCTTTGTTCTCTTCTAGAATCCCACCTTCATCGCCAGTGTTAGATATGGGCTAGATTGAAGAGGCAGGACAACAGTAGAAGGAAAGGATTTCTTTATTTAGCTCTGAACAAAAGACTGCCGCCCATTGTGCCTGCTGTTCTTTTTACAGGCTGCTGTCCACAATTTCAGCCACTGATGGCTGTTCATTTTGCTGCCTGGAAAATGAACCAATGGGGGAAGTCTGACATCACTGACTTTTCCCCATTGAATATCTAACAGAAAAGTGCCAAGGAAATTTGAAAAAAAAAATTACCCAGTGTTTCTATACAACATTCATTTCAAAAGAGTATCAAAAAGGGGAGTAATTTTTTTAAAGAAATGTTTGAAACTTATTTAGGAAATCAACCAAGTCAGAGAAACTTCTGTACAAAAAGACATACCCAGTTAAACTCTAACTTTATTTGTCTTTCCTGGATTTTTCAGCTAGATAGTGCTATAAGATCATATCTGATATTGATGTTATATCTTTCTGTAACTAATCTGCGTGTATCCCTGCATTTGCTTTGTTTCTATCTCTGGCAACAACATATTGGTAGAGCTTTGTGTCAGATTTTCCATTTTGAATCTAAGGGATATAACTACACTCTGCTAATCAATGTTTCATTCTCTATCCAAATGCAAGGAAAGGAGCAAGGATTTAGCTCTTCAGGTATTACTCAAATAATGAGGTTCTCATTATTTAGATCAAGGAGACAAATGTTCTTTAAACCCTTTATGCTAAATTTTGTTATAATTGAGCCAATAATTGTAGTCGGTATAGATGCATCAAGATTTTGGAATACATATAGTTTTTTTTCCTGCATTTCTAAAAATGCTCTGCAATAGCTGAGTGAAATTACAAAAACATTCTAGGGTTCTGTGAGGAACCAAACGTAGATGTTAATATTGTGGCCAGGTGGTTTGGAAAGAGCAAAACACAGGTATGTTCTTTCACATAATTGAATTCTGGGTTGAATAAAATTCTTAATTATGTGTAGGATTCTTTAGTTATGCAATCAGTTGTAAGTAGAATTGGTAGAAAAGTTGGAGACTTCCCCAATCTTTATTCACTTTATCCATTGGAAATATTAATTTATATAGTTCCAACTCTACAGCTAATAAGAAATTCTGGCAGAGCTTAGGAGGTTTAAGTTTAGCCTGCACTTATTGATTTAGTAGCTTTTAAATGGTTTTTAAAGGGATTTACTAAGAAGTGAAGGCTAAGAACCCAAAATTTGTAATGTGTCACTATGAAAGAAAGTAATAATTGTAGTTGTCCATAAACAATGAACAACTAAAGTAAACTTAATCAGATCTACCTAATAACTTAGTACAGTAGTGGACAGATTTGTTTCTTTCCAATATTTGGTCCCAGCTTTTTTCTTTGTACTTTGCTTGCACTTTTTAGTTAATTCTATTATATTAGTCTCTGAACATGCTTGTTGTAGTTCAAAAGAGAAGTATTAAATATACTGTTACTCCACCATAAATTAACTGTAACTCTATTGCTGTGATTTATTGTTTAATTTAATTTTTTTTTAAATTGTGAGTCTCCTGAATTTGTTTTGGTATAAATGAATGAATAAATATATATCTTTATCAATGTAATTCATTATTTTTCTTATATGCCAAATTCATGTAAAATAGCAATCTTTGTGAATCCCATTGAGTTTGATTTCCAGATCTTTGTTAGAGTTTGTTTCATGATATTATAGAATTACATCTCTGTATATTATAGAATTTAAGGTTTCATCTGAATCTCAAAACACTAAAGGTTCTATGTAATAGTGCTGTTTCTAGCTAGGAAATGAGAATGATATATTATTAGAGCACTATTTTGAGTCTCCAGTCCAATTAAAGAGCAAAATTCATGGTTGTACAATAAGCTTACATTTAAAATCAATATCACTTCTAAAAACTTATATTGCATAATAGTGTACTCATACTGCAACTCTATAGCTTCATTGTTCAAAAATCTGTTTTATATTGAAATCATACCAAATTTGGAACAATTTCTAATGGATATCTTCATGTATACTGTTTCCTGGAAAATTAAAAAAATAATAGTAGAGTTATTGCTTTGTATTCCAAGCTATATTAATTTGATTTCGATTTATTTGACCAACATAACTTCTGATAAAAAGAACTTTAGATGAATTTTGTAGTTGAATGAAATTTTATACCATAACAAATATAAAAGAACCACCATTTGCTATTATGGTTTGTCGCACAGTCCGCCAGACCTGGAGAGGCACCTCTATATAGTTTCTACAGTACGCAATAGTATTTTTCATCTTCCTTTTAGGAGACTCTGAGAAGTTATTTCCTGCAAATATAGCTGTGGATAAAGCAAAGAATTTGAATCTTATTTTTGCTATTGAGAACACTTCCCCCCTCCCCCCAAACCAAGTTCTGGAAGATAAGGGTGCAAGTCTTCTACTAGTTATTAGTCCTAAAAGATGTAAAATCAACATCAGATATGAGATATGTTTCTGTAGGCAAAGGATGAAGTTGGGGATCACTATTAATTCTTATTTGTATTAAGAAGAGATACTGGCCCCTATAATTATGACTGACAGCTTCCAGGCTTCCTGATCCTAGGTGATGCATGCCAAGTTGCAGTCATATGGTTTTACATGGGCAGCCATCACTCTGACAGACCAAGAAGTGCACTAGCTGATCTCAAACCTGTGATTTAGACCTGCAATCAGATTTATCAGTTTTATCAACTTATCAATTTATCAGATTTATCAACCCTTCTTGAAAATTTTCTGCGTAATTGATTATCTACAACCAGCCAGATAACTAAGATGCATAATAATTCCAAAATAATTTAGGCTTTATCTTTGGCCAGATTTAATGCCTCCCCACAATTGCTGTTGAAGGGACATATTCAAATATCTTTCCTGAATAGAGACTCTGTCCATGTGGTGGAGGAGTATTTGAAACAATAAAGTACTTTATTTTGTCTTGCTTCATCTTTATAGCTAGTTGCCAGGAATTATTATCATAATTATTCTTTTAAATCCTTCCTGTTATGATTCTCTTTATCTTAAGTTGTTACTATATGCTCATTCTGATTTCATTTTGTTGATCACAGCTGAACACTGCTGTATAGTTTACACAGTATGCTAAAGTGTCTTCTCCAATTTTTCTTAAATATTTTTCACAATTTATGTATTTTTCTTTTATATTAATTAACTGTGATTTTGGTTTTATTTTAGTTTATGGCCAAGTAAAGATTAAGCAGACACTGACTTCGATTATACATTATGTTGAGACATGATTTACCTTATTAGGGTTTCTTCAGTAAGTCATAGATGGACTAGCATAAGGTCATGAAATATGATTTTAAAATTACCCTCAATAAATCAAAACCAAATTCATCACAATATTCATTGTGTGAACCCAATCCAAGATGAAATTCACATATTAATTCTCTGTGTGCTATGAAATACAATCAATGTTTTTTTTCACATTTTCACATAGTATAACTGCAGCCAAAAGAATGATGTCTCATCTTAAGAAGTGGTAGCCTACCTTTAATAATAAAGTCAGTTGGTTTGTAAATTGTTTTTCCATGAGTATAATCTCAACTGTTCACAAAAAGCATGATTAAAAATAACCAGACCATAAAAATAAAGAACTATTTAATATTGTTCTAAATGTATTTAAAATAATTATATTTCCTTATTATGATTCATTGTTTCAGATGACTCATCATTAAGACTGTCACTACACCATGACCCAGGAATCAAATTGTTCCACTATATTTCTTTTATTTTTATCCCATCTTGGTTATTTTTATAAATAACTCAAGGTGGTGAACCAGAGGCGGTATTCAGCAGGTTCCGACCAGTTCTGGAGAACTGGTAGTGGAAATTTAGAGTAGTTCGGAGAACCAGCAAATAGCACCTCTGACTGTCCCCGTCCTATCTATTCTCCATTGTGGTGGTGTAGCATTTGAGTGTGGGCAAACAGTCACCTCTTGCTGATTGGACTGAGTCTGTCAAATTTTGAAGACACTCCCCCTGTTGCTAGGGTCGTCCCAGAAATCTACTCAGTCAGCTGGCTGCACGATGTGTTATTTTTTGCTCCTAAAAGACTCCAAATTTAATCTCAAATTAATAAAAAAAATTAGAGAAAAATAACCAATCCTGCATTCTATCTTCAACTGAGAACTGGTCTTCTGATTTGATAGCTGTTAAAGACAGCTCAGTCGGAGCTTTGGCCCAGCCTATTGGACTGTGGATTGCCTGAGGGCCAATCTACATCAAGAGAGGTGTTTGAGCGGGAGGTGTGTAGAAACACCATCCACACCGTTACCCCACTTTTGGCTTGGTGGAGCTTTTGGCGGCTTAAAAAGGCAGAAGCCTTTTTTCCGTGGCAGCGTTAAAAGAGGGCAGAAGACCGCAGTGAAGGCAAAAAAATCCCTTTTGTCAGCCAGAGAAGCATTTTGAGTGGTGATCTGGCCAGTGCAGCATAGGGAAGCCATAGTTCTTAAAATTTGAAGACTCCGGTTTACAGTGTCTGGGACAAAAATGGCGGATTTGACAAGACAGAACGCTAGCTGTCTGATTAGGAGAGTGGAGGAGACGGCTCGCAGGCCATCATGCTCTTTCAGCCCAGCAGCCCCAGATCAATCATTTTATCCTGTTAGTCCCAAGCCAAGGGATAGGGCTACAGGAGCTTAAAAGAGCTCCAAGGCAGCTGAGCGAGACGAGGGGCACAGAGATAAGGCACTTGACAAATTGTGGGCTAGAAGACAAGAAGCGGCCCAAAAGAGTGCAGAAATGGCTCCAGTAGGCTCAGATTCCTGCCAAAATGAGGAGCAACTGTTACTGAGTGGAGACAGGAATTTGCAAAATGGGAAGAGAACAGTAACCAAAATGGCCACGGGGGAGCTGAAGGCTCTGAAATAAGAAGCTTCTTTTCAGTCTGCCCAGCAACAAGGCAATTTCCAGTGAGAGCCCAGAGACCTAGGTTGGCCCCTGAGGCCACATTTACTCCCATGTCAGCTGGACTCAGACCAGTGGGGGTACAAGAGCCTGAATTTCAATTTAGCATGCAGGCTCTTTTAGCTGAGGTAGTTAAGCAAGGAGTGTCAGCAGCCCTGAAGAAGACCAGGCGCTCACTGAGGCTTCAATTTCATCATCATCTACACATAGCAGGAGACATAGGTCTCATTACAAGGATGATGTTTCCCTACGTTCAGGGTCAGCCTCTTATGCTCCCATTAAAACCCACTCCATCCCACATGACATGGGCAACTGATAGACAGAGATTATTCAGATGATGAAGGCCTGAAAGATTCTGACCAAATCTCAATTCCAGGCCTATTCCAACCGACCATATTCAAGTCACTTCTCTTTAAGGCAAAGAATGCCACAGAGCAAGGCATGGCACCTGAACTGCAGGAGCCAGCAGATCCTTCTGAAGACCCCAATGGCCCATTGTTTTCAGAGAAAACAATAACAGCAGATGTCATTCCTGCACTAAAGATGTTCACCAAAGTCATCCAAAGGCAGTGGTCCTCTCTTGGATCGGGTCCTAGCCCCTCCTCCCTGGACAGAAAACTGCTCAACATGGGAGCTGATCTCTCCAAAGCCCTAGAAGTACCTGCTGTTGATGCCCCGGTCACAGCCCTTCAAGCCAACACTGATATTCCTGGGGAGCCTGAGGACTCGCTGAAGGCAGAGGGCAAAAGGGCTGAACAAACATTGCAGAGAATGCACCAATCAGCAGCATGGGCAGTGAAGGCCTCCGCGGCTGCATCTTTTTTCAACAGGGCCTCTCTCATCTGGCTTCAAGAGCTGCAAGAGAGAATTCCACTGGATGATGTCAGGTCCCACCAGCACATCAACAAACTCCTAGCAGTGGTGGAGTTCTCTGCTAATGCCACACTCAGTGCAGCCAGATTTGCCTCTAAGGCAATAGGTGGGACTGTAGCCTCTTGCCACCTATTCTGGCTCAGGCAATGGCAGGCTGATATGAGACACAAGTGGAGATTGGCCACTGCCCCCTTTAAGTGGGATAAATTATTTGGAGAGGCTCTGGACAAGGTGCTGATGGATCCAAGGACAATGGGAAGATCTTACCTTCCAGATGCAGAAAGAGTGAATTCCGATCAACACCCTATTTCAAATGTCCCTTATATAGGGCTCCTGAAACTGGGGGGATTTCCTACACCCCAGAGGTCTTTCAGCCCCAGGCAAGATCAACCCTAAGACATGACAGTTAGAAATCGACCGTTTAATAACAAGCTGCCCTTTCGAAGGGCTGAGGGGTTGTCCCTTCTGATGCCCCAGATAAATTAGATGTCAACCCTCCCATTGGGGGATGTCTGGCCTTGTTTGCCATGCATTGGGAGGAAGTAACCACAGACACCTGGGTCCTGGAGACGGTCCTCTCGGGCTTTTCTATAGAGTTTCTCTCTATATCCCTGAGGTTTTTTATTCGCTGTCCTGTCTCTAAGAACACAGAGAGAAAGGTCCTTATGGAAACAGCTATTCAGCATCTGCTGCAAATCCAAGTTATTCAGGTGGTGCCTGAGGACCAGCATGGCATGGAATTTTATTCCATCTTGTTTGTAATCCCTAAAACCTGGGGGGGGGGGGGTGGAGAGCAATTCTGGACTTGGAGCATCTTAACCACTGGGTGAAATACAGGCAGTTTAAGATGCATTCTCTCCAGTCTATTCTGAGGGAATTAGGGAACGGGATTTCCTCACTTCCATAGATTTAACTGAAGCCTACCTTCATGTCCTCATTCTTCCGGCCCATAGACAATTCCTCAGGTTCTGCTATAATGGGAGGCATTATCAGTACAGGACCTTACCCTTTAGGCTTTCATCAGCCCCTAGATCATTTACAAAACTGTTGACAGTCCTGGCAGCCATCTTAAGGCCATCCCAGTCAGAGTCCAGTGTTACCTGGATGATATTCTGGTCCAGTCATCCTCCCCATGTAGAGCTACAGAGGACTTGGAGATCACTATTCAGCTGCTACAGGAGCATGGCTTCTCTGTCAACAAGGCCAAAAGCCACTTCACTCCCACTAATACTCTGCTCCATCTGGGAAGTGTTTCTCCAACAATACGGCCTCCACCAATAGGAAGGGCCAGCATAATTTCTAGACATGAGTTGAAATTAAGCCCTGGCCCCAAAATTTAGGCCTATTTAAACCATGCATTTCCCCGCCATTTCTCACATTATTTGTTAGAACTACAGTACACGAGGTGAAGAGAAATGGGGGGAAGGGTGGGGGCAGGGGGAAGAAAACTTGCCTTAGGAGCGCCCTGCAGGTAGCCTAGGCTAGAATACCCCGATCGAATATCAGGCGATAGAAGCTCCCCGAAGGCAGAGTCACCAGCCACTTCGATCAGCTGGTAGAAGCAGCCTCGGGGCGAGCACCCACGCACACTCCCCTCGCCACGAGGCCACTTCTATCAGCCGATCGAAGCTGCCCAAAGGAAGAGTCTTCAGCCGCTATGGAGTGAGGCGTGGCCATGCATCAGGTTCCCAACTGCAAAGTGAATCACGTACAATATGCTATTGTCAGAATAAATATCAGATGAGCCCATGATTCCTGCTGCATTTCTGCTTCCTGAGCCAGCCGCTCTTCTTCGTCCCCTCAGATAGCCCTATTCCCCCCCGATTTCCCACTGCAATCATTTGGATCGCAGGAGGGTCGCTAAAGAAGCTTTTGTCTTCTCCTGTCCTGCACTTATAAACATCTCTCTCCAGCCTTGGAAATCCTCTCCTGGGGACTCCATCCCAGCTCCAAGCCTGCTTAGTTTCCATCCTAGACAAGCCCCCCCAGGTGCGCTGTGGGAATCCAAGGACTGGTTCTGCCCCCCCATCTCTGACTTGAGCAGAGCAGGCACTGAGGACAGGCAGGGAGGGGGTAGAGTGGAGGGGCTCCTGGGTTTTTTGGCTGAGCTGGGTGAAGAGCATCCCAGTGGGCCCAAAGGGTGGTCTTTCAGATTGCTTTAATTATTAACAGGACACTTCCCTGAACCCCCAACTCCCTCCAGTGGGGAGGACGGCGTCTTGCTGGGCCCGGGAGAGATGATGGCTGTGTTGCAGGGAAGACTACCCCCCAAAAAGCCCTTGAAGAAACATAAATGAATGAAAGAATAAACTCAAAGGGTCTTGGGACCCCCTACCAGGTAAATTGCACCAACAAAAGAAAGGTGGTGGAAGAGCAGGGACCTTCAGGTTCAAAAACTCTTGGTTAAGCACAAGCTGCTACTTCTTCCCTTCATGCCCTCATTTCACATTGCCTTTGATCACAAAGCAGATCTTAAGGATAAACAACCCTTTTGTAACTTACCAACTGCATGCCAAATCCCAACCACCACCCTCCCCAGGTGGCTTAATGTGTTTGGGTTAATTGATTAATTGAATTAATGATCTAAAGTGATTTTTATTTTGGTCTAGAGAGAAGATAAGTTTAAAAAGAAAGAGCTATTCTGTTGAATTCAAGAAAGCAATCGTGGAGGATTCTCGTGGTAAGAATCTGACGGCTTTCTGCAAAAAGAATATGTTGCATCTCCGTGTGGTCTGAAAATGGAGAGCTGAGTACGATAACCTCAGTCAACAGGTGCAGAAGGGAAATGGCAAGAAGCCATTATATCCTGGTCAGCATCCATTATATCCTGAACTTGAAGACACCATCCCTCAATGGATTGCTGACAGGAGAGCAAAGGCTTTGGTTGTACACAGTGCTGATATTCAAGCATTTGCCCTTGCAATGGCACCACAGTTTGCAATTACCCAAGGAGAATTTAAAGCCTCTCATCGCTAGCTGGATGGCTTCCTTCAGCGATATGAATTGTCTCTGAGGAGATCCACCTCGCTCTTCAAGCTAGAAGATGGTGAAATTGTCAAACGGGCTATTGCTGTTAAATCATTTGTTGACGCCATTGATTTCTCCAAATATAATTCTCTCACAAGATTGCGATGGATGAGACTGCAATTTTTATGGGCCAAGAGGCTCAGACAACAATTGATAAGAGGGATGCCTCATCAATTTATATTCCATAAACTGGATATGAAAGTGCACATATTATGTGCATCTTGGCCATTCACCTGGATGGGACCAAAGTAGCACCTCTCGTCATTGCCAAGGGCAAAAAAGAAAAAATTGAACGTGTTTCAGGGACTTATGTGTTTGAAACCGAAAAGGCTTGGTGCACACAAGACGTTATAAGGAAGTGGAGAGAGTTAGTAATGCCACTTGTTCTGTGAGGTAGCCAAAAAGGCATGCTGATATGGGATGCAGCCAGCACTCAGCATGGTCCCAGACAGATTTGAGCCATAATATTAATTGGCTAGAGCTTAGAGTGGTCCTTTCGGCCCTAAGGCATTTAGAGGACGCTGTCTCAGATAAGGACATCCTGATTTTGACTGACAATATGACAACCAAGGCACATATTAACCGTCAAGGTGGGACACATTCCTGGCTTTTGATGCTAGAAGCAGAACAAATCTGTTTATGGGCAGAGAGACAACAGAGCTAAGCACATTGCAGGTGTGGCCAGTGTTGAGGCCAACTAGCTTAGCAGAGCCACCATAGACCATGCAGAGTGCATTTGCACCCCACTTTGTTTCAGGAGCTGTCAGAATGCATCGGAGTGCCAGCTGTGGATTTCTTCTCTTCCTAGGACAACACGCAATTCCTGAGATTCTACTCCAGGTTTGCAGTTCTGGGGAGGGAATGGACGCTTTACGCTGCCCTTGGCCACGGAAGCTCCTCTATGCCTTTTCTTCTCTGCCTGTGATCCTGAGGGTGATCCAGAAACTGTTGGGGGAAAGTGCAGAATTCATTCTTGTACTCCTCATAGGCCCAGAAGGCCATGGTTTGCAGACTTAGTAAATCTTTCTGTCTCCTGGCCTTGGAGGATACTGGAGGACAGAGTGTCACTCAGCTAGGGACCAGTATTACATCCAGAGCCCCAGTGGCTTCCTCCAAGAGGGCCTAGACAAGAAACTTTCACCTAACATGTTGTGGAGGCAGGTTGTAGCCTTGTCCTCTGTTCTCTCTTTGGTGGGAGTGGAATCTTTATCTAAACATCTCATGGTCTGCAGGTTTCTGAAGGTGCTACCAACCTGAGGACTCCAGTGGTTCATCGATATCCAACATGGGACCTCTCTAAAGTACTGCAGTCGCTGACTGAGGCCCCTTTTGAACCACTGAGATCCACTTACCTGCAGTTTTTGTCTGGTAAAGTGTCCTTCCTAGTAGCAATTACTTCTGCAAGAAGGATTTTGGACTTGACAGCTTTATCTGTCAGGAAAGACCTTTGTGTGTTTCACTCCAACCAGGTTATGTTAAGACTAGACCCTTCGTTAGTGCCAAAGGTGAATTCGTGGCTCCACAGAGCCCAGGAATTAATCTTACCTGATTTTTGCCCGCATCCTGTGCATGCATTAGAACAAAGATGGCACACTCTGGACATTTGGAGGGCCTTGCAGATTTAGGTTAAGTGTTCTGACCCAAACCCTTTTCCAATAAAACAAACATGAACCAAAGAGAACAGAAACCTTTTAATGATTCTTACAAATCCCCAGTTAAAAGGCTGCTGCAAACTAATTAACTTTGATAAGCACAAGCCTCACCAAAACTGTGCAAGACTGCCAAGAATAACAGGTAAGGTTACCTAGAAATATTTTACAACACAAGAGTCTTCAAATACCAATTAAGATACTGCAATGTAGCTCCTTGCCAAAACTATGGTCACAAGCCACAGTCATCCCCATCTTTAAAAAGGGAGACCCCAGCCTAGTTGAAAATTTCAGACCAATCTCTTTATGCTACATCATCTGTAAAGTCATGGAATCAATTATTAACCAATCCATCATCCTCCACTTAGAAACAAACAACCTACTCTTTAATAAACAATTTGGTTTCAATAAAAAGCTAATAATCATGTAATCTGCAACTCTTACATTGCAAAAACATATGGACTACACAACTCTATCAGGGCAAAGCAATCTACATAGACTTCTGTAAAGCCTTTGATTCAGTGGTACATGACAAACTACTCCTAAAACTAAAGTCTTATGGTATCTCTGGACACCTGCATAACTGGATAGAAGCCAAACAGGCAACAAATGGTCAAAATTGGGAGCGTCCTATCAAATTCTGTACCTGTCAACAGTGGTGTCCCCCAAGTGTTCTAGGACCAACTCTTTTCATACTCTACATAAATGACCTCTATGATCATATCAAGAGCAACTATGTTCTCTTTGCTGATGATGTAAAGCTATTCAACACCACTGTCAGCTGGTGCTCCATTCAAAATCCAAGAAAGAAATACTTAAGACTCGACTAGGTAGAGAAAAGATATCTTTTACTGGAAATCAAGTAGTAGCAACAAAAGAATTCTGAATCTGAGAAAATGAGCGCGTAAATCACATATACAAAGTGATGGCAATGTTCCCACCCCCAATAGTTCAATTGGCTCATCCAATTAAAAGTTGCATATAGCATCATGTGGGCATCTTCAGGTAGTGATGAGGCCTCTGTCCGTTGACCTTGACATATTTTGATAATATTGCGGCTGTGCATAGCATAGGATAGAAACCTAAGCAAGAATCTTCCCCCCCAACTTATACAGTTCTGTTTTGTAACACCCCCAGCTCGCTTCCCATAACCATGGCCCTCTTCCTCCCCCCGTTACTTATGACAGCTGAAAAATGCAAAGCAAAGGAAGAAAATCTTGAAGGCTGACATTCGGCCCTCCTGCAAAAGAGGCGTTAGTCCTAGAAAAAATAAGAACAGAAGATCAGAGAAAATATACATGTAACACCATAATATTATGTTTTAGGGTTTATCAGGATACTTAGTACAAAATGCCTTGAGAAGCGTAGAAGCTCTAACATCCTTCTCATTCACCCATTCAGACTGGGAAGGAGGAAAACGTTTCCAAACAACCAAATATTGGATTCAACCCCTTTTTTTCAGACAATCCAAAATTTCTTTAACTTCAAAATGTTGTTCACCTTCAATTAGCAATGGCACAGGGGGATTGACCTGAGTCGGTCTCAATTCAGAAGTATGTTCAGGTTTAATAAACTAACATGGAAAACAGGATGGATCCGTCAGAGGGTTTTAGGTAATTTCAATTGGACTGCCACAGGGTTCACAATTCGTTCAACTGGAAAAGTTCCCACATACTTAGGTCCAAGCTTTTTTTACTTTTGTGTGGTCTGCAAATATCTTGTTGATAAAAAGACCTTATCACCCACTCGATATGGTTTTTGTGAGTTCACTTTTTATCTGCAAATTTTTTATGGGCTTGATGAGCATCATCTAATGCTTTCCGGGTAACCAGCCAAGTTAGCTGGAGCTGTGTTATCCATTCATCTAATGAGTGAATGTTAGGTTTCTCCTGTGGAAGTTCAGGTATGAGTACAAAGTCTTGTCCTGAAGCCACTTTAAATGGAGTAAACCCAGTACTGCTATATACCGAATTGTTATGTGCCACCTCAGCGAATGGCAGTAAGTCAGCCCAATAATCCTGCTGATAATTAATGTAACATCTAGAATACTGTTCCAATACCAAATTAGTTCTCTCACAAGCCCCATTGGTTTGTGGGTGCTGGGCGGAGCTTAAGCCCTGGATGGAGCCCAATAACTTCAGGAACTCCTTCCAAAAACTTGAGGTAAACTGGACACCCCTGTCTGAGATTATGCATTCAGGAACTCCATGTAACCTGTAGATATGTAAAATAAACAGTTTAGCCAATGTTTTCGCAGACGGGATTTTTGCACAAGGTATGAAATGTACCTGTTTGGAAAACAAATCTATTACTACCCAAATAACTGTATTTCCCCTACTTTCAGGTAATTCCACTATAAAATCCATGGAGATTTTCTTCCATGGAGCAATTGGTCTAGCCACGTTTTGCAATAAGGCTGCTGGTTTATCAGGAGGCCTTTTGGCTGAGGCACAGATAGGACAACTAGCCACATAAGTTTCAATGTCCTTTTTCAATGTAGGAAACCAAAATTGCCTTTTGACCAAGTGTAGGTCTTTATGAATCCAAAATGTCCAGCAGCTTTGGAGTCATGAGCTTGATGTAATATTTGGTTTCTCAGCTTTGCTGGCACATATAATTTGGCCCCCACCCATGCCAATCCATCTCTAACTGTAGTTATTTGAGTGAGTAAGGAACCAATCATCAAGTTTTAGAGCCTCTTTTAATTGTGCAGATAAATCATTTGATAAATCAATTTCCTTTTTTTTCTGGGCTCTGGTAACCACTGGAGCTACCAACTGTTTGGGACAATAGGCTGCTGCACCACTTCTTGGCGAGCACTATTATACTGAGATAATCTAGACAAAGCATCTGCCATGAAGTTCTTCCCACCTGGAATGTACTTCAATGAAAAATTAAAATGTTTAAAGTACTGCGCCCAGTGAACTTGCTTGGGAGACAGCTTCCGAGGTGTTTTCAAAGCCTCCAAATTCTTATGATCCGTACACACCTCAAAGGAGTGTTTTGCCCCTTCTAGGAAATGCCTCCAGGTTAACAGAGCCCATCAAACTGCAAAAGCTTTTTTTTCCCAGATGGCCCATCTTCTCTTGGTTTCAGTTAGTTTATGGGAAGCATATGCACACGGTTGCAGAATCCCCTTGTTGTAACACCGCTCCGACTGCTATGTCACTCACATCGGCCTGGATTACAAAAGGAGCATCCATGTCCGGGTGCTTCAGTACTGGTTCAGCAGCAAACAGTCGTTTCAGTTTTTCAAAAGCAGCTTGGCACTCTGTGGACCACTCCAGTGGTTTACTAGGCTTCGGTTTCACCTCCCCTTTGGTTTTTAGGAGATTTGTAATAGGCATTGCGATCTTCACAAAAGCAGGAATAAATTGGCAGTAAAAGTTGGCAAACCCCAAGAAACTTTGAAGTTGTTTCCTGGTACGGGGAGGAGCCCATTCCAAGACAGCACGAACCTTCCCCGGATCCATTTCTATGCCATCATGTGATATGCGATAGCCTAAATAGTCAATTTTTTCCTGGTGGAATTCACACTTGGACAACTTTGTGTACAGTTGAGCAGCTCGAAGTTTTTCCAAGACTGACCGCACTAATTTCACGTGTTCATCATGAGTCTCTGAGTAGATAAGAATATCATCAAGATAAACTAACACCCCTTTGTATAAATGTTCCTGCAACACCTGATTTATCATTTGCATGAATACTGCAGGCGCCCCCTGTAGGCCAAACGGAAGAACGTTGAATTGGAAACAACCCATCGGACAGTTAAAAGCAGTTTTCCATTCATCTCCTTCCTTAATTCAAACTCTGTAGTGTGCTTCTCTCAGGTCGAGTTTTGTAAAAATTTTCCCTTTGGCCAGGTGGGCCAACATGTCCTTCATCGGGCGAGGGGGTACACATTCTCCACCAAAATAGCGTTGATGTTTCTATAGTCAACGCACAAGCATAAGGAGCCATCTTTCTTCTCACGGAACAATACTGGAGCTGCCACTCGGGGCCTAGCAAGTTGAATGAAACCATGTTCCAAATTTTTATCAATAAATGACTGCAGCTCTTCTAGTTCCCGTGGTGTCATTGAGTACAGTTTCAGTTTTGGGAGTTTCACTCCTGCCAAAAGTTCAATACTACAATTTGTTGAGCGATGGTGGGGAGCTTGTCCGAGGCCTTCTCACTGAACACCTCCTTTAAGTCCCAGTATTCCACTGGAATTTTCTCCTCCCCTCTCAGATTCTCAGTGCCAGTGGAAGCCAGCTCTGTGGGATACTTGGGTTTCTGTTGAGATTGCCCCTTTTCTTCTGGGGGTTGGTCAATATGTATGTGTAATGTTCCCCTCCTCCAATTAAAGTAGGGGTTCCATTTCCAGAGCCAGTATTAGGGGGCCCAGGAGCCACAATAAAACACAAAGTCTCTCTATGCTTCTTGTTAGGTTTCTTTAAGAAACTTAACTATATTGGTTTACCATATAGCTGCAAGTCAGAATGACTCAGCACTATCTTGTAGCCACGATGTTGATTGGCTACAGGAAGCAGGAGTGCTATATAGTAAGAAGCCACAGAGCATATGGCTAGTCTGTCTGTTATGGTGCTACAGGAATGCTCTACTGGTTTTTGCTACTATGCTACTCTGCTACTCGGCAAGTATCTTCAACGCTGTAACTATATTTCTCCATTGATGCCTGGATGTATTGAAGATGATGTATTGCTATTATATTTATTGAACAAGAATGGTTAGTAAGCTAATCTACTGATGGATGAACTGTGTATGATATTGGACTGAAACTTGGACTATGCTTATATCACTGTATATAAAGACTTTGCACTTCCAACTGCTGTGCTTGTGTGGTTCTATACTCACTGCTACAATCTGAACACTACTTCCATCTGCTGTATTAATCCTTGACACCAAGGATACTCTGCTAAATACTTAACACTTCCCCATTGTCATCTCTAATGGTTCCGTTATGAAGTGTGCAGGGCCGCTTTTAAGGGAGGGGTTTTAATTGTTTTCAGCCAGGGTCTTTAATTTAATTTAGTTTTAACTTTTATATATTTAATGTTTTTAATTTTATGGCTGTGCACCGCTCCAAGTCCTTCAGGAGAGGAGTGGTAATAAATTATTGTTATTATTATTATTATTATTATTATTATTATTATTATTATTATTATTATTATTATTAATCTTTGATAGATAGTTTATCATATTTAGGAAATTGGTCAAGGCCAGATATTGCTTATAGTGTAAATCAGCTGGCCAGATACACTATAGATCCAAACTTTAAACATTGGAAGGCTGCAAAGCGAATACTTAGATATTTGAAGAAGATTATGCATTGTATTTAAAACCCGATAAGGAGTTAAGTCTTACTGCATATGCTGATGCAAGTTTTGCAAACGATGTTAAAACAAGGAAATCAACATCTGGTTTGATAGTAATGCTGGGGAATGTAATCATTGAATGGCAATCAATTAGACAGCAACATATCAATCTTTCAACGATGGAAGCTTAATTTTCTTGTTTAACTTTGTTATGTACAAAGTTAATTTACTTTAAACAACTATGTTTGGATTTTGAGTTGGATGTAAGTAAACCATTTACTGTATACGAAGATAACCAGGCTGCTATAAAATTAGCAATTAGTATCGCTGTTAGAACAAGATCAAAGCATACTGATTTAAGGTATCTTAATGTACAGCAATGTGTGGAAAACAAGCTGATTGTGCTAAAGTATTGTGAGAGTGAACAGAATATTGCTGATAACTTCACAAAGGCACAAGGTTTTCAGAAACACGATGATTGTTGTAAAAAATATGGTTTAACTCTGTAAATCTGTAACACTGTAAATATGCACTGTAACTTTGTGGAATGTGTATATATGTGTATATAATGGTTGTTTATGTATAGTAAACCAAAGGGGAGTATGTTAGGTTTCTTTAAGAAACTTAACTATATTGGTTTACCATATATGGCTGCAAGTCAGAATGACTCAGCACTATCTTGTAGCCACGATGCTGATTGGCTACAGGAAGCAGGAGTGCTATATACTAAGAAGCCAGAGAACACATGGCTAGTCTGTCTTTATGGTGCTACAGGAATGCTGCTACTGGTTTTTGCTACTATGCTACTCTGCTACTCGGCAAGTATCTTCAACTCTGTAACTATATTTCTCCATTGATGCATGGATGTATTGAAGATGATGAATTGCTATTATATTTATTGAACAAGAATGGTTAGTAAGCTAATCTACTGATGGATGAACTGTGTATGATATTGGACTGAAACTTGGACTGTGCTTATATCACTGTATATAAAGACTTTGCACTTCAACCGCTGTGCTTGTGTGGTTCTATACTCACTGCTACAATCTAAACACTACTTCCGTCTGCTGTATTAATCCTTGACACCAAGGGTACTCTGCTAAATACTTAACATTTCCCCACTGTCATCTCTAATGGTTCCGTTATGAAGTGTGCAGTTACCGATCCATCCAGACACCTGAAGTGTCCAGTTACCGATCCATCCAGTTGGCAAAAAGCTATGGGTGTTTTTAAAGTCTTTAGCCTTAAGCCCATTTTCTCTACTACCTCCGAGCTGATTACACACCTTGTGCACCCAAAGTCTAACAAAGCCAACATTTCCCCTTTGACTCCTGATGTGGGTACCCTTAATCTCACTGGAATGGTCATAGGGCCCTTGTTTGGACTTACCAGTGAGTCGTCTTCTGATTCGGATTCACTCTCTTCAGAAGAGCTGCCCTCTCCTTTTGGAGGGGCGACCTCTACAACCTCCTCCGCTTTAAGCGCCGTTTCACGAGGCTTTGCTGGTGGTTTCTCAGATTTTCTTCCTCCTCTTGGCGCCCCCTTTGGCTCCAGCTTGGCACGGCAGTCTGCAGCCCGGTGATCTTCCTTCCCACATCGGAAGCATGCAGTGGTCTTGGGTTTTGCTGCCATTCCTCCCTTTTGAGATTTTAAGGCTTCTTGAGGGTTGGTGGGGGAGGACTTCCTCAAGCCAAAGCCCCCCTGGCGTCTGTTTCGGGTCAGATCAATTTCCACCTCTGCTGCCACACGTATCACTGCTGCAGCTCACTGGGGTCTCTTCTGGCAACACAGCGTTAATAAACATCTTCATTCAAGACATCTTTAAAAGCTTCTATCAGGGCTCCCTGGGACCAGCCTCGAATATGGCACACCAGCTCTCTAAATTCCTGGGTGTAATCGGCCACTGATCTCGACCCCTGATTGATGGTTTTCATCCTAATTCTAGCCTTGTGCTCAGCTAGAGGATCTTCAAACCTGGCACGCAGTGCTGTCATGAACAGGTCATAATTCAACAATTGGGGGGCATTATCATTATGCAAAGTCACCATTCATTTTGCAGCAGTTTCCTCCAGAGCCCTGGTCACACATCTAACTTTGGCTGCTTCCGAGGAAAAATCCTGCCCATATTCCTCCATATGGCTCCAGACTTGTGCTAGGAAGAATCCTAACTCTTGGGGATCTCCTCCATATTTTACTTCCAGTGGAGGCATCTTTGGAGTTCTACGCCTTCTGGCAATTACTCCCCCAGCCGGGGGGCCCTGGGCTGCTGCCGCCTGTTGCGCCGGCCCAGGTTGATTTATGGGTGGCTGCTCTGGTTCTTCTGCCTGGGGCTACCTCCTCCTCTTCCCCCTCATACCTTTGATCAGTCTGAGTTTCTCCAACAGTTTCATTTAGAAGGTGCATGGCTTGTGTTAATAAGAAATTCCTTCTTTCCTTCTCTAGCCATGGCTCTTCTCTTCCCCGCCAACGGGTAGTGGTCACTCCTGGAGGAGGCTTTTCTTCAGGATCCTTCCAGTCAACTCCCAGGGATCATTTGGGCTTTGCAGCTGGGTTTTCACCAAGACTTAGTTCTGCTAAGAAGTCGGCCTCCCCTGCTGCCTCTAACAACAGGGAGTCTGGTCCTCCAGTTGCTCCCAGGTCTTCTTGGTCACTGGCTGGATTAGACATTGTTTTCAAACCCCCTCGAAAGAAAGTTTATTAATTGTCCAAGTGGGCCAGTAAGGGAGATTCAGAATAATGTCAGTTGGTGCTCCATTCAAAATCCAAGAAAGAAATACTTAGACTCCATTAGTTAGAGAAAAGATATCTTTTACTGGAAATCAAGTGGTAGCAACAAAAGAATTCTGAATCTGAGAAAATGAGTGCGTAAATCACATATACAAAGTGATGGCAATGTTCCCACCCCCAATAGTTCAATTGGCTCATCCAATTAAAAGTTTTATATAGCATCATGTGGGCATCTTCAGATGGTAATGAGGCCTCTGTCCATTGACCTTGACATATTTTGATAATATTGCAGCTGCGCATAGCATAGGATAGAAGCCTAAGCAAGAATCTCCCCCCCAAATTATACAGTTCTGTTTTGTAACACCTCCAGCTCGCTTCCCATAACCATGGCCCCCTTCCTCCCTCCATTACTTTTGACAGCTGAAAGATGCAAAAGGAAGAAAATCTTGAAGGCTGACAACCATAGACAATACTGCTACCCTTCAAAAAGACCTTGACTATGTGTCAGAATGGTCAAACAAATGGCAACTTCAAATCTCAATAAATAAATGCTCTGTCCTACATATTGGCAAAAAAAATCAGAAAATAAAATACCGGCTGAATAGTCAAGACCTTGTTGATGATCCAAACTCAGTCAAGGATCTTGGAGTATTCATCTCAAATGATCTAAGTGCTAGAGTCCATTGTAACTACATAGCCAAAAAGGCGTTAAGAGTTGTCAACCTAATCTTACATAACTTTTTCTCTGGTAATATTACATAAATAACTAGAGCATACAAAACATTTGCTAGACTAATACTCGAATATAGCTCATCAGTCTGGAACCCACATTACGTATCTGATATTAACACAGTTGAGAAAGTCCAGAAATATTTCACAAGAAGTTTTCTCCACTCCTCTACTCATTGCAGAATACCTTATGCCACCAGACTCAAAATTCTAGACCTAGAAAACCTAGAACTATGCTGCCTTTAGTCTGATCTCAGTATGATATATAAAATCATACATTTCAATGTCCTACCTGTCAATGAATACTTCAGCTTCAACCATAACAACACAAGAGCAAACAATAGATACAAACTCAAGATTAATCGCACCAAACTTGATTGCAGGAAATATGACTTCCCCAACAAAGTGGTCAATGTCTGGAATACTCTACCTGACTCTGTGGTTTCTTCCCCAAACCCCTGTCTACTATTGACCTCACTCCTTTCCTAAGAGGTCTGTAGGGAGCGTGCAAAAGCGCACCAACGTGCCTACTGTCCCTGTCCTATTGTTCCTTTTATTTTTTATTTTTCTTATATGTATCCATGTATTCATAAATATGTTTTTACTTATACCTATTATCTTGTAAGCAATTGACAAATAAAAATAAAAAAGTATATTACATTGGCATTACAATACAGTAAAAGTTACTTTTGCTTAAGAGAGCTATTGAATATTTATTAGTTCTAAATGTGTTGAGATTGAAAAGGAAAAGTGTAACACTTTTCAAGTGTGGATTGATTCTCCTTCCACAGTTAGTTGCTGAAGTTATAGGAATAGATTGCAGAATCTAAGGAGCTTCCATAGAGATAGATATAAAACTGCATAAGTACATTCTTTTTGTAAGCATGCAACATCCTGAAAATAATTACCTTAATTTAGAACTTGATTTTTCTTGAAAATAATCGAATGTGATAATCAAAGCTTATAATATTCTCTAGAACTGATTCCTACACCTGATATTTCCAGCAGAAATGCATCTTGCAAGGATTGGCATGACAGTATACCAAAATATTAATGCATCCAATAATTCATGTCCAGTGACGGGCAGCAACAAAACTCCTACAGCTGCAGTCATTCAATGGATTAAATAGTTGAGATTAGATCATTTTTTCAAGCATGATTAATTTCACACCTTTTGAAGCATGAATCTTAACTATTGCTGTCTGGGCCAACAGCTCATCATTAGTTACAAGCTTTTCCAGTCCTCATTTTTATAATTGCTTCTTGGTTTTTGTATAGAAGTATAGAAGAAGAGTTCTTCACTCCTCCCCTCGTTGCAGAATACCTTATGCCATCAGACTCAAAATTCTAGACCTTGAAAACCTAGAACTATGCCGCCTTCGGTCCGATCTAAGTATAGTATATAAAATCATACATTGCAATGTCCTACCTGTCAATGAATACTTCAGCTTCAACCATAACAACACAAGAGCAAACAATAGATACAAACTCAAGATTAATCGCACCAAATTTGATTGCAGGAAATACAACTTCAACAACAGAGTGGTCAATGTCTGAAATACTCTACCTGACTCTGAGGTTTTTTCCGCAAACCCCCAAAACTTTATCCTTAGACTGTCTACTATTGACCTCACCCCTTTCCTAGGAGGTGTGTAGGGGGCATGCATAAGCGCACCAATGTGCCTACCATCCCTGTCCTATTGTTTCTTTTATGTTTTATTTTTCTTATATGTATCCATGTATTCATAACTATGTTTTAGTTATACCTATTATCTTGTAAGCAATTGACAAATAAATAAATAAATAATAATAATAAAGTCAGCAGTTTGAATTGTCACTGGATTTTTTTATATCTTTGCTTTCGTGGCATGAGTTTGTATTGCTTGTTCTTGAGCAGCAATCAGGCTACCTCTGGCAAGCACATGGAGGGCTGTGCAGACCCCTAAAGAAATGCCACCCCACACTATTACTGACCTACTGCCAAACTGGTCATGCAGGCAGCAGAACATTCTCCACAGCATCTCCAGACCCTGTCACATCTGTCACATGTGCTCAGTGTGAACCTGCTTTCATCTGTGAAGAGCACAGGGTGCCAGTAGCGAATTTGCCAATCTTGGTGTTCTTTGGCAAATGCCAAACGTCCTGCACAGTGTTGGACTGTAAGCACAATCCTCACCTGTGGATGTCGGGCCCTCATACCACCCTCATGAAGTCTGTTTCTGACCATTTGAGCAACCACATGCACATTTGTGGCCTGCTGGAGGTCATTTTGAAGGGCTCTGGCAGTGTTCCTCCTGTCCCTCCTTGCACAAAGGTGGAGGTAGTAGTCCTGATGCTGGGTTGTTGCCCTCGTACGGCCTCCTCCATGTCTCCTGATGTACTGGCCTGTCTCCTGGTAGTGCCTCCATGCTCTGGACACTACACTGACAGACACAGCAAACCTTGCCACAGCTCGCATTGATGAGCCATCCTGGATGAGCTGCACTACCTGAGCCACTTGTGTGGGTTGTAGACTCTGTCTCATGCTACCACTAGAGTGAAAGCACTGCCAGCATTCAAAAGTGACCAAACCATCAGCCAGAAAACATAGGAACTGAGAAGTGGTCTGTGGTCACCACCTGCAGAACCACTCCTTTATTGGGGATGTCTTGCTAACTGCCTATGCTTTCCACCTGTTGGAATGTGCAATTGATTGTCAAAAAGTGTTGCTACCTAAGTGGACAGTTTGATTCCACAGAAGTGTGATTGATTTGAAGTTGCACTGTGTTGTTTAAGTGTTCCCTTTACTTTTTTGAGCAGCGTATTATTTTTCTTACTTTCTCTGTGGCAATCATGGGGTAAGGGTTTCGGGCTTGCCACATTCCTAAGAGGGGAGGAGTGGAGATAAAGAGAGTGTTTTTGGCTAGGTGATCTTTCTTCCAGTGGGAAATGAGTTGTCCATGCTTGGGCCCCTTGAGGTGGAGATTTATGACATCAAGCAATGTTGAATTATTTCTGTTGGAGAATATGACTTTTGGGGGTTGTTTCTAACTTGTAATATTGTGGGGTAATTCCGGGTTATGTCAGATCCGGAATTACCATGCACTTTGCCAATTTGATGCTTTCCTAAATAAAAGAAATTTCTTTTGAAGATGTACTTTGTTCTTTTCTTTTTAAATGGATTTCATCACTTGGAAACCTGACATTATTCTGGATCTCACAAAACCCATAATCCCGGAAAGGGGTTGTTATTCAGGATCCTGAGTCCTGGCTGTTTATCTGGAGTTTTGGGTAACAGCAAAGACTCAGGGAAGATGGCAGAAGGGTGGGAATCCAGGGGCACTGGAACATGAGTGCAAACTCGGGGGGGGGGGGGGGGGGCGCTTGTTTTAGGTTTAAGAGCAGCAAGCCTCCCAAAGAATTCCCCAAGAGACCATCAGAGTAACGGTCGTCATGGACGATATTGCATGCCAGCTAGAGCCCTATCCGAAATCACCGAGTGAGTGGTCTGAAAGCACAAGTAACCAGCAGATGGAAAGAGACCTGCTTGGCCAAGCAACCCTTCCTGACCCACTCATTGATCGGCTATTAACGGCAGTCAGGGAGTCTTGAGCCACAATCTTAGAGTGGAAAGCTGCAACATGACCCATAGGACCTATGGGAGACCACAATGAGCTGGCTGAATTGACCAGCTGGAACAGCTTGTGATCAGAAATGAAGGCAGGGGCTGGCAAAGGAGGTAAATTCCCACCCAGGGAGATCATGAAACAAGAGCTTCCAGCCTGTCAACTCTCAGGTTTAACCCAGTTGTTGGAACAATATTCTCCTTCCACAAGAGGGTGATCTACCGCTGCGGGAGACCTTCCACCAGTATATTGTTCGCCTCCAAGAGTGGAATGTAGAGGGGGGAATAGGAGGGGGAGTCCACAAAGAATCCATCAAGGAATGATCCCTCCCCCCTTGTTTACCTCCAGCTGACCAAATCCCCCCGGGATGGGCATTTTATCCAGGCAGAGCATGGGTTTGGGAACAAGCTCAAATGAGGCCAGCCCAGGCTGTAGTCCTGCCTTCCCCCACCTCCCCCAGAGCAACCAGCTCTGTGTGCAAATGCCCCAACAGCTTTTAAAATTATGTTTGATGGGATTGCAAGTAAACTTGCATTTTTCATGAACAGAGCACGGTCTTTATCGAGTGACATGGAAATGAGTTCCACGATGAGGCAGAATTAGTCCAATTCCTTGGAGATAATTTGGAGGAAGAGGCATCTGAATGGTTCACCCAGCTCAATGATGAAGGAGCCCCTGAACTAAATAATGTAGATTACTTCCTAAGAGAGCTCCGTTCACATTTTGAGGATTCTTCCCGAGCACAAGAAGCAGAAGTTGGAATAGAAAGCATCAGGCAGAAGGGTAGACCTGCTAAGGATTTAGCGCTTGAGTTCAGATACCTGGCCACTAATCTCAGGCATTGGTTTCAAAGATTTCCAAGAAAGCCTGGATGAGAAGTTGTTAAAAATCTGCCTGTGCTGTGGGTTGCCTGAAGATAGAATCTATGAATGGTACAGGATGGCCATAAGAATGGACAATGTGCTTAGAGAGCACAGGAAGAGCAATGCTGAAAGACAACAAAAAAAGCAATTGACATGATGCTCATTTCCACGCCAAGGGGAAGGACATCAGACAGCAGCCCCCCCCAACTTCCATAAAATGTTTCCATTGTGATCAGCAAGGGCATCAAGCTTCAGAATGCTTAGCACCAGCCCCAGTACCTCAAGTGAGAGCATCCGCTCCCCCTAAATGGAAAAGGCATCTAGAAAACCTCCTGAAGAAAGCAAATTTGCCTGCCAAGCCATCAAGATCCCCAACCACCAACAATCAACAGGGGAGGGAACTCTGGCAGCAAGATTACCCATCATGCAAGATGCAGCAAGATTACCCATCATGCAAGATTACCCATCATGCAAGATGCAGTGAAGAAGATGACCCAATGGTAAGTGGAGCCATTGTACCTTTTAAAATTGAAGGGATATTGACTGTTACTTGCACAGGCATAGAAGGGCCTTATCAGTCCCAAGACTGTGTGTAATTTAAGAATAGAAACAAAAATGTTAATTACTCCCATTCAATTACAAGAAGTAGATGGATCCATGATAGGGGGAAGTCCAGCTACACACAAAAAAAGTAAAGTTAACCATAGGGGAACACTGCGAAATAATCTGATTCATAGTAGTCCCAAAGATGACCCAATCAGTAATCCTGGATCTCACCTGGCTAAACAAAAAGTGGTCAAATATAAGCTGGGAGAGTGGCTACAGGAGAATCAAATTAGTACTTGGTCCTGAGCCACCTCCTGAACAAGATAACAACTAAATTGGCAGCCCAGAAATACAAAAAAGCCAGAACAGTTTCATTGGCTGATGAACCCTCAGAGATTCCCAAAATCCCAATTCAATACCGGGATCTGGTTCAAGTCTTAAGTGAGGAAGAATGCAATGTGCTACTCCCACATCACAACACTGACTGTGCCATAGAGTTTATAGAGGGGAAAAAATTACCAAAGCCAAAAATGTATTCCATGACTCCTAAGGAAACGAAGGAGCTACGAAACTATATAGAAACCAGAGGCTTCATCCAACCTGCAAAATCCAGAGTGGATGCCCCTGTACTATTTAAAGAAAAAAAGATGTGGGGTTTCATCTTTATATTGATTTCAAGGGGCTAAATTGTGTGAGTATTCACAACACATAGCCCCTATTGCTCATGAAAGACATGTTAGGACATTTAATGAAAGGAAAAGTGTTTACCAAATTAGATCTGCGTGAAGCATATTACAGAATCCACATCAGAGAAGGAGATGAATGAAAGACTCCTTTCAACACCCCCTTAGGCAGTTTTCAATTCAGAGTAATGCTGTTTGGACTATAAGGAGCCCCAAGGGTCTTCATGCAGCTCATAAATGAAGTCTTACATCAATATTTGTATAAAGGGGTCCTAGTCTACTTTGATGACTTTCTCATTTACAATGAAACTCTAGAAGAACACACGAAGTTAGTGAGAAAAGTATTAAAAAGACTGTTAGATGCAAAACTGTATGTGAAGCTATCTAAATGCAAATTCCATAAAGGGTCTTTGGATTATCTTGGCTACCGCATTTCAACTCAGGGGATAGAAATGGATCCAGCCAAAGTGACAGCTGTCCTGGATTGGCAGCCCCCAAAGAATTGCAAACAGCTGCAACGCTTCCTGGGATTTGCAAACTTCTACCAACAATTTATCCCCTCATTTGCAGAGATTGCATTGGCAATAACAGAATTATTGAAAACCGGTAGTGGGGCAGGCAACCAAGGCAAAACCTGGACAGCCCCTAAAATGGACTTTAGAATGCCAAAAAGCTTTTGAATTGTTAAAAAGGATTTCGCACAGGAACCCATTCTAAAACACGCTGAGCCAGCTTTGCCTTTTACAGTGCTAGCGACGTAACAGTGACAGCAGTTCTACTCCAGAAAAATGATAATGGAGATCTCCAACCCTGTACATGTTGTATATGACCAAATATGGCCAAGGAGTGGAGTCAGCTAATAGACTCCACTCACTGGCACAGCCGCTGGCAGAAAAACAAAGTCCCATCAGTGGCTGAAGCTTTGGACAGCACCGGCCATAAAAGCCGGCGCCTGCCACGGCTGAGCGGCTGAGCGGCTTTTTTCTGAGACCAACTAAAATAAAGGTTGTTTAACCGGTTCCCGACATCCTGCCTCTCATTTACGCGCGGACCCCCCTAGAACATTGGTGACGAGGGTGGGATCCTGAGCCGTGGAGAGAACAAAGAACAGTTCGTGGGGATGGCACCATTGCAACTGACCGATGACATGGCACAGCGCACAACTAGCCTGGCCCAGTGCCCGATGGCCGTCCCTTATGATCCCACTAAGGAGAAATGGTCATCCTACATGGGCCAATTCAATCTACACCTGGAGGTAAGTGGATTCCAACCAGCCCCCGATGTGCAAAAAAGGGCACTTTTCCTAATGTACTGTGATGTTGAGTTCTATGAAATGGTTGATGCCCTGGTTGCGGACAATCTACAGACTGTATCCTGGAATGAGCTACAGTGTGCCCTCCACAGTCACTATGGCCCATCTCCGTCCTATCTGGCCAGCCGCTATGACTTCTACATGCAGAGCCAGAGAGAGGAAGAGATGATCAACTCGTTCATGGCAGATCTCCGGAGAATCGCAAAGAACTGCAGATTCCCAAACACTGAGGGAATGATCCAGGACCGGATCATCTTAGGGACAAAGGATCCTGCGCTACAAAAGAAATTCCTGGCCTGCGAGGACGTCTCCTTCCAAGAAGCTGTCGATGAAGCCAGAGCTGCCGAATCATCCAACAACTCAGTGGCACAGATCCGAGGGAATGGAAGAGTCCATGCAACTGGGACTGAGTGCCTGCCACAGCCCAGTGAATCCGCCACCAATTCCAGCAATGACGACGATGGCGGAGATGTACATAAGCTGAGGTCCGGTAAGCCAGGCGGGAAACCAGGACCCCGAGAGTGCAGCAGCTGTGGCAGAAATCACCTCTGATCTGTGTGCCGTTTTAAAGACACTGTATGCCGGAGATGCAAGCATAGAGGCCACATTGCAGAGGTATGCTGTGCGACACACCCGATGAGCAAGCAGGGCCAGCGAGCCGCGTCACCCGTGAAACAACATGGCTGCCAAGGGGGACGGTGCAAGAATGCTGGTGGGAGATTCAAAAAGAGGGAAGACTCCTGGGAAAAGGAAGCCCACTTCACGTTCGTGGTCTACGCGCAGGCCAGAGTAGGACAGACTGACGCTTTCGAAGAAACAAGGTAATGGCCATGGTCGGAATTGAGGGCAAGCCTTGCCATATGGAAGTGGACTACATATCCATGATATCATGGGACACCCTAAAAAACTAATATCTGGGCAATGGCGCGATCAATTGGAACCTCAAGCCATTATTTTGAGAGACTACCAGGGCCGCCGCATACTGGTTCTGGGAAAAAAAACTGCATGTGTGGAGTATGGCACCTTCTGTGGAAGTTTACCACTCACCATAGTAGACCAGAGTCTACCCAGCTTGCTCAGCAGAGAATGGTTCCCGCCACTCCAGATAATCATCGCTGGCATCCACACAACAGAGATGACCTCTACCTCCAGATTGACTGGAGACATCGCAGAACTGGAATGAGAATTCAGTGACGTCTTTGACGACAAACTGGGCAAGTACTCGGGGACCCTTATATCATTTAATTTAGACCCCAATATTGCCCCGGTCCGCCTCAAGCTGTGGTGAGTTCCGTTCGTCCTCTGAGGACGAACTGGACAAATTAATAGCCTAAGGAGTTCTAGAACCGGTAGACCACGCCAAATGGGGGACCCTGGTTGTGATTCTGGTCAAGCCAGATGGATCAATAAGAATCTGCACTGACTATAAAATGACCCTCAATAAAGCACTCCAGCAGAGCACCTACACAGTGTCCATAGTCCAGCACCTCCTACACTCCCTATGCCGGGGACTATATTTGCTAAATTGGACCTGGCCCAGGCCTATCAGCAATTGCCTTTCAACAAGGCTACTGCTGATGCTCAAACCATCATCACACACAGGGGGCTATTCAAGTGCAAGAGACTCCATTTCAGCATAAACATATCCCCAGGTCTGTTCCAGAGTATCATGGAGCACCTGCTGCACAACATCCCTGGAGTAATACCTTACTATGACGATGTAATTGTCTCAGCTACCAGCAGGGAGCAATTGATGGAACGTTTAAGGGCAGTCCTGGGAAGATTCCAGGAGGCAGGATTGAAATTAAAAAGAAACAAATGTAACATAGCGGTTCCACAGGTAGAATTTTTGGGGTTCCTAATTGATGTCACAGGCATCAGACCCACAAACAGGAAGCTTAAAGCCATACGGGAAGCCCCCATGCCACAAAACAAAACAGAGCTACAGGCGTTCCCAGGGTTGCTGAAGTTTTACAATGTATTTCTGCTGCAAAAAGCAACCATCGCGGAACTGCTCCACAGATTGCTCGATAAAACGGTGAACTGGATTTGGGGACAGCGGGAGGCCGAAGCATTTAAAAAAATTAAAAGCATCTTAACGTCATACAGAGAGACGCTACCGTTAACATTAACCTGCAACGCCTCCCCCTACAGTATCAGAGAGGTCCTCAGCCACAAGCTACCCAATGGAACTGAAGCTCCTATCACTTATTTCTCAAAGACACTTTCTAAAACGCAAAGGAATTACAGTCAGATTGACAAGGAAGCATTTGCGGCAGTTGCAGGGATAAAGTGCTTCCACAAGTACCTGTACGACAGACAGTTCAACTTCATCACCAATCATAATGCCCTTACTGGGCATTCTCGCCGCGACAAACCCACACCAAACATCCTGTCCTCCAGGATGTTGAGATGGACAGTATTCCTGGCAGCATGCAGCTACACACTAACCCACTGGCCAGGGAAAGACATTGCCCACACTGACTCCTTCAGCCATTGCCCCCTTCCAGACACCGCTGAAGACCTAGCGCCATTCAGGACAGTGCTACTAATAGAGGACATCTGGCCCTGGATGATGATGTCCTCAGAGACATCACACAGGGCCATTGTCCTACAGACTAGAGATGGAGGAAGGGAAGCTATGGGAATGACACATCAATCAGCTACGGGGCTGGGTCCTGAGCACAGACAACCAGCCAATCACCCGACACGCAACAGCTGAACAACACAGGCCACAAACACCAACCCCACAAGCACCAACCCCCAAACAACAACAGAGACACTTATCTTGAGAAGAGGATGTCCCACGGGGTCCTTCTGAAGCCTCAGGCTCGATGGTCCCTGCTACACCAGTAACAAGCTTCAAGACGATTCTGCTGGTGGGGAGCAGAGCAGCGGCGGACCCAGGAACAAGTGAGCTGCACAGGTCCAGTCGCATCCATCAAAGCCCCGCCTACTTACACAATAATGTACAGTAGGCGGGTGCTGATTGGAGGAACACTAACTAGGAGGGGAGGGTGTTGTATATGACCAAATATGGCCAAGAAGTGGAGTCAGCTAATGGACTCCGCTCATTGGCCCAGCCGCTGGCAGGAAAAACGAAGTCCCATCAGTGGCTGAAGCTTTGGACAGCACCGGCCATAAAAGCTGGCGCCTGCTGTGGCTGAACAGCTTTTTTCCGAGATCAACTAAAATAAAGGTTGCTTACTGGTTCCTGACATCCTGCCTCTCGTTTACGCACGGACCCTCCTAGAACAGTGCATATATGTCCAAAAAACTCATAGACACTGAAAGAAGATGGGCTGTATGGGAAAAAGAAGCTTTACAAACTTAGAGACAATTTTTAGAGGGCAGTGACATTCCGTTCGAAGTATGGGCAGACCATAAAAACTTAGAAGCTCTAAAAACACCCAAGAAACTTTCTCCTAAACAAGTTAGATGGGTTCAATACTTCAAAAGATTCAATTTCCAATTGAAGTACCTCCCAAGGGGAAAAATCTACTAGCAGACACATTATCTAGGCCGCCCCAATTTGACAATAAGCGAGAAGTATTTCACCCAATCATTCCACCATCTTCTCAAGAGACAGTTCAAGTAATCACACGGGCAAAATAAATTCACAATAGATACCTAGAACATAAGGATTTATTAACTATGCAGAAGGGGATAGCATTGAAGGGTTCTAAACTATATGTCCCTAAAACTTTACATCTTCATGCACTTCAAAAAAGTCATGACTCAAAACAAGCAGGACATTTTGGATATTTAAAAACCCTACACATGGTCAGACGCCATTTTGGTGGCCATTATTGAAACAAGACATTGAGGATTATGTAAAGAGTTGTGCCACTTGTGCCGCAAGGAAAACCAGACCAGGAAAACCTCCAGGATTATTACAATCTGTAGCAGACCCATCCCAGCCCTGGGAGGAGATAGGGGTGGATTTTATACTAGATTTACCTGACAGTGGGGGGCACATAGTAATTTGGACTGTAGTGGATTTATTTTCCAAACAACCTCATTTTATTCCATGTAAAGATCTACCATTATCAAGAAATTATCCAAAATGTTTGTGAATCATATATATATAGAGACTGCATGGAGTTCCTCGCAGAATCATTTGAGATAGAGAGGTTCAGTTTACTGCAAAATTATGGAGGGAATTAATATAAGCAATTGGATCCTCTCAAGGTCTGAGTTCAGGTTTCCACGCACAGACCAATGGACTGACTGAGAAAACTAACCAAATTATTGGACAATATTTGAGATGTTATGTAAATTATCAACAAACCAACTAGGTTGATTTGCTGCCGTTTGCAGAGGTTGCTTATAATAATGCTGTACATAGTAGAACTGGGTTAACACCTTTCCAAATCAATACTTGGATGGAGTTTGTTCCCATGCCTGAATTGCCGAGGGACACCCCCCCCACATCCATGTCAGTAACTGAGTAGATGGATGTAATTAAAGATTCTTGGGAAAACACAAAAAAGGCTTTGAATAAGGCAGCACAAATCCAAAAAATACAAGCTGACAAATACTGTTCCCAGCAGCCACAATTTAAAATGGGGGATAAAGTTTATTTGTCAACTAAATATTTAAAGTTACATTTACCTTCTAGAAAATTAAGTCCAAAATTTATAGGGCTTTTTCAAATAATTAAAGTAATAAACCCAGTAACTGTAAAATTTAATCTCCCTAGGTTATTGGGGAAGGTACATCCAGTGTTTCATAGTAGCTTATTAAAGCTGGTCATTGATTCTTCCTTGAGGCCAGCAGAACATGCACCCCCAAAGCCTTTGTTTATTGCAGGGCATGAACATTATGAAGTAAGAAGATTTTGGGATTTTCAGGGGTAAGTTACAATATTTAATTTATTGGAAAACTATCCAATTTCACAAGCAACTTGGGTTAATAGCTGGAAAGTAAATGCTGATAGATTGGTGGGGAAATTCCATGAAAAATATCGACACAAGCCAAAACTGAATTCTGTAGGTGGCAGAGGAGGTTAAAATGTGCATTGTATGATTGTATGATAATTTCAATCTTTGTATATTTGATGTTGTTGTAGGGATTTCTTTTCAAATGAGGGAGGACAGCCTGTGAAGCACGAAATTAACATATGTGTAGCCATTTTAGTTAAGCTTAATATATATTATTTTTCTTACTTTCTCTGTGGCAGTCCTGGGGTAAGGGTTTCGGGCTTGCCACGTTCCTAAGGGGGGAGGAATGGAGATAAAGAGAGTGTTTTGACTAGGTGATCTTTCTTCCAGTGGGAAACGAGTGTCCATGTTTGGGCCCCTTGAAGTGGAGATTTATGACATCAAGCAATGTTGAATTACTTCTATTGGAGAATGTGACTTTTGGGGGTTGTTTCTAACAATATTGTGGAGTAATTCTGTGTTGTGTTAGATCTGGAATTACCATGCACTTTGCCAGTTTGATGCTTTCCTAAGTAAATTTCTTTTGAAGATGTACTTTGTTCTTTTCTTTTTAAATGGATTTCATCACTTGGAAACCTGACAGTATGCCTTGAATGAGAATTCCAAGTTAATTTGTTTGATGATGCATCTATTTGTTTTCTTGACTGTGTATGTCATTGTCAGGAGTCTTCTCCAACTCAAAGTTCAAAAACATTCTATCCAACAAAATGCAATTCAGTGGTGAGAAATGTAAAACTCTATATTTAGGCAAGAAAAACCAAATGCAGGGGGTATAAAATAGGTGGCACCTGGTTTAACAGCATTAACTGTGAGAAAGATGTAGGAGTCCTCATGGACAATCACTTAAGTACAGCTAAAAATATAGCCAAAAAAGCCAACAGTCCTAGGCTTCATTAACAAAGAATAGTATCAAAACCATGTGAAGTATTAGTACTGTTTTATACTGTACTAGTAAGATCACACTTGGAATATTACATCCAGTTTTGGTCACCATAATACAAAAAAGATGTTGAGATTTTAGAAACAATGCAGAGAAGGAAAACAAAGCTGATTAGGGGGACTGAAAACAAAACCATATGATGAATGGTTTCAGGAACTTGTTGTGTCTAATATAACAAAAAGGACTAGTGGTGACATGATAGCAGTCTTCAATATCGGAGCAGCTGTTACAGAGAGGTGGGAGTCAATATTCTGAGGGTGGGACAAGAAGTAACAGATAGAAGTTGATCAAAGAGGGATCCAACCTGGAATTAAGGATAAATTTCCTAACAGTGACAACAATTAATCTATGGGACAACTTGCCTCCAGAAATTGTGGATGCTCCAACACTGGAACTTTTTAAGAAGAGTTTGGATAACAATTTGTCTGAAATGGTATAGGGTTTCCTGTCTGAGCAGGGGGTTGGACTAGAACAGCGGTCACCAACTGATGGGCTGCAGTCATGAGAAAATTTTGGTAGGCCGCAGAGAAATCTCACCCCCAGAGCACCCTGCCCAAAGCAATTAATCCAGGCTGTGCAGAAACACAAGGGTGGGTCACCTACATGGCCCGCAGGAACCCTCCCCACCCACTCACTCCTTACCCGGCAAACTTGCCTGCTAAATTGCTATTTTTCCTTTTTCTGACCATCAGCTGTTTTGCTGTGCTGGGAGATTTAGATTAGCTAGGAAGCAGGAAATGGTTGGATTTCTTGCTTTCTAGTTAGTCTTTAGATCTTCAGCTCTGCTTTTAAGCACAGCCAAACCTCCCTTAGGACTGAAGGTTTTATTATTCAGTGCAGACTCACTGCAAGCAAATTTTATGTGGCAGACTCAGGTAGCTGATGGCAGATAGATAGATCACTGAATGATTCTGTGAGCAATTCAATCTGCCTGCCTGCTTTGCCTGATTTTGGGTAAAAGTTGCTCTTTTTTAATTTAAAAAAATCAATATTTACATACCTGGTGGAATTAATTTTGTGAGTTTGCTTGCTAGCAAATTTTATGAGTTTGCTTGCAAGTAAATTTTATATGACAGACTGATCTAGCCAATGTAGATAGATAGATTTCTGAATCTGCCTGCCTGCTTTGCTGATTTTGAGTAAGAGTTGCTCTTTTTTTATAAATATTATAAACTTATAATATTTACATACAAGCTATGCCCAGCCAGTCACGTGACCACCAAGCCACACCCACAAATTAGGCCATACCCACAGAACCGGTTAGTGGTCCTTGGGATTTAAAATTATGAGTTTGGTGGTCTCTGAGCTCCAAAAGGTTGGCAACCCCTGGACTAGAAGACCTCCAAGAATCCTTCCAACTCTGTTATTCTGTTATTCTGTTATTGATTGACCTTGCTTTTGGCCCTTGTGGGCATATCTCTTCTCCTCTGATCACTTTAGAGAAGTCTAGCAATCCTATGTGTTAAGAATGGGATGTAGATTAGGACCTCAATAAAGACACAAAAGTCCTAATGGGCAAATTTCATGGTGCCGTACCACCATGCAGAATGATCTGCCTACTGGAATGTTTACTTTTAAAATGATCTGACAAGCAGATTGCCCCAAGGTTACAGAGTAGCACTTATAATGCAAATCTATCAGATGTATGTATGTATGTGTGTGTGTGTATGTATGTATGTATGTATGTATGTATGTATGTATGTATGTATGTATATATAAAATTATTACCTTCTCGCAGAAGGAGGAAGGGAGAGGGGGAGAGGGGAGAAGGAAGAGGAGAGGGAGAGAGGGAGGGAGGGGGGAGAAGAGAGAGAGGGGAGAAAGAGAGATGTCACATTATGTCATGGCCCTATATATAAAGTTTCACATGATGTCTATCCCCATTCACCTCTGAAGGGGTGAAATGTCTCTATTTTTACACAGTATATTTGATGTGGTGTTTTCAATTGCAATCCTCACCAGTTTCATTTCATTTGAATCATATTGTTCTAATTGAGACCCAAGCCATATTCTGCCTCCTAGTGGACAATGTAACCTTGCATTTCAAAATTTTGAAAGATGGCATCTCAACTTCTTAAAACCTCCCTTTTGTAGCCCCACTTCTAACTTAAATTAGTAGAGTGATTTATTGACATTTTTATCATTAAGAGGCAGCTCTGGATGAATGCACTTAGGACTCTTTCATACCCTTGCACTATTTGTTCAGAAGGAAACAAATATCCTTCTATGTTACATAAATATATTTCGAACACATGTAGTTCCACAAGTTCCTAAGAATCATTAAATGACTGAACAAAAATAGAATGTTTAAAATAGGTTTTCTAAATATTATTATTTTTTGTTTGCTAATTGCAAATGTACTGTTAAAAATATCCCGAGTTAAGTAATTCAGCTGATAATCATGTTTATGGCATTGATAATTCACTCACTGGCATATTATTCCATTAATTAATAATACAATCACAAGGGTGAGCACTGGCCTGTGCTGTCAGCTTTTCAACTGTTGAGTAGATAATGAAGTTATAAAAATAGGTATCCCAACTATTTAAACGTTCATCATGAGAACAAGCCTCAAATTCATCTATTATGCAATCTTAAAAATGTGAGATGCTTAGTTCAGGACTGCAGTTAGCATATGTGACAGATTAATCAGATTACTGTTTTAATTCCAAGTATAATGCATTTTGTAAGAAAAGTGAGAGCCAGAAACAGCTTGACTTGATTCTTAAATGCATTATAAAATGGAAATCTTTGACCAATCTTTTTTTATTCACCCTAGTGTGTGTATATGTGTGTGTATGTATGTATGTATGTTTGTGTGTGTGTGTTTTCTTAAGTTTTCGTGGATATTTATATATATGGTATTCAGCTTTGTTCGGGTATTTTCCCACGTCATTATAGTTGTGCTTTTAAAGTTGCAGTGACGTTTCGGCAGAATCTCATCTGCTATCATCAGGCTTGTGTATTGTGTTCGTCTGTGAGTCAGGCTTTCACAGCCATTTGTTTTAAATTTGGCGCTAGCCTACTGCTGTGTTAGAATGGTTTTTTCTTCATCCTGATTGGTTGGGAGTCTTGGCCTGTGTTTATTGGCCTTGGAGTTTGCTGTGTTCTGCTTGATTGGTGTTTCTAATATCTTCTGTCTGTTTTGTAGCATTTTTTTGTCTTGATTGGCTGGCAACATTGTGTTTCCTGTATTGGAGGCTTTTAGTGCGGTTGGCTTTGGGTAAACGGATGGCTATCATTTATTAGGAAGCTAGGTTTCATCTGGGTACCTGGTTGGGGTGTGTTTGAGCTGGAGGTATTGGGGAGGGGCTGTTTGAGCCCAGGTGTTTGCTTGGCTTGTGGTATGGAGATTTTTTGGTTTGTGAGTGCAGGCTTCCAGATAAATTCTGGTCATGTTGCCAACTTCAAAAGCCGATACAAAAATTTATGCCACCAGATAAAAATTGAATGCACCAATTATCACATTAAACAAGAAGAAAATCTTCTATGCACCAATTCTACCCTTGCTTTCTACAATTTTGTAAACCACAAATTAAAAGAATCAAGGTCTATCCCACCCCTGAAAGGACCTAATGGTAAAGACTGCAACGATGACACTATTAAAGCCAACTTCTTTAACACATTCTTTGGCTCAATATTTGTAAACAGCAATGGATCATGCCCAGTATTTCCTAGTCGAACCACAGACAACTACAATGACCTAATACATATCGATTTTATAGAAGACAATGTTGAAAAAGCATTACGCAATCTAAAACCATCTCTATCTATTGGACCAGACGGAATACGTGCATACTTCTTAAAAAAGCTATCCACTGCTATAGCAGAACCTCTAAGCATAATCTTTGATAAATCTTTCAGGACCAGCTGCTTGCCAAAACTATAGTCACAAGCCACGGTCATCCCCATCTTCAAAAAGGGAGACCCAAGCCTAGTTAAAAATTACAGACCAATCTCTTTATGCTGTGTCACCTGTAAAGTCATAGAATCAATTATTAACCAATCCATCATCCTCCACTTAGAAACAAACAATCTACTCTCTAATAAACAATTTGGTTTTAGGAAAAAGCTATCATGTAATCTGTAACTCTTACATTGCAAAAACATATGGACTACACAACTCGATCAGGGCAAAGTAATAGACGCAATCTACATAGACTTCTATAAAGCCTTTGATTCAGTGGTACATAACAAACTACTCCTAAAACTAAAATCTTATGGTATCTCTGCACACCTGCCTAACTGGATAGAAGCGTTCCTGTCAAACAGACAACAAATGGTCAAAACTGGGAGCGTCCTATCAAATTCTGTACCTGTCAACAGTGGTGTCCTCCAAGACAGTGTTCTAGGACCACCTCTTTTCATACTCTACATAAATGACCTCTGTGATCATACTAAGAACAGCTGCATTCTCTTTGCTGATGATGTAAAGCTATTCAACACCACAGACAATTCTGCTACCCTTCGAAAAGACCTTGACTATGTATCAGAATGGTCAAACAAATGGCAGCTTCAAATCTCAAGAAATAAATGCTCTGTCCTACATATTGGCAAAAAAAAATGAGAAAATAAAATATAGGCTGAATAGTCAAGACCTTGTTGATGATCCAAACTCTGTCAAGGATCTTGGAGTACTCATCTCAAATGACCTAAGTGCTAGAGCCCACTTTAACTACATAGCCAAAAAGGTGTTAAGAGTTGTTAACCTAATCTTACGTAGCTTTTTCTCTGGTAATATTACACTACTAACTAGAGCATACAAAACATTTGCTAGACCAATACTTGAATACAGCTCATCAGTCTGGAACCCACATTTCGTACCTGATAATAACACAATTGAGAAAGTCCAGAAATATTTCACAAGAAGAGTTCTTCACTCCTCTATTCGTTATAGAATACCTTATATCACCAGACTTGAAATTCTAGACCTAGAAAACCTAGAACTACGCCGCCTTCAGTCCAATTTAAATATGGTATATAAAATCATACATTGCAATGTCCTACCTGTCAATGAATACTTCAGCTTCAACCATAACAACACAAGAGCAAATAATAGATACAAACTCAAGATTAATCGGACCAAACATGATTGCAGGAAATACAACTTCAGCAACAGAGTGGTCAATGTCTGGAATACTCTACCTGACTCTGGTTTCTTCCCCAACCTCCAAAAACTTTAACCTTAGACTGTCTACTATTGACCTCACCCCTTTCCTAAGAGGTCTGTAGGGGGCGTGCATAAACACACCAACGTTCCTACTGTCCCTGTCCTATTGATTCTTTTATATTTTATTTTTCTTATATGTATCCATGTATTCAAAACTATGTTTTTACTTATATCTATTATCTTGTAAGCAATTGACAAATAAATAAATAAATAAATAAATAAAATAATTGAAAGTCTGGTGGAGTCATCTCTTCTATTCAGGCTTTCAGGTCTTTTTCAATCTCTATGGCTTCTCTGATAATTCTGTAGCTGGAGTTTTCTATAGTGGCTAGGGTTTTGATGCCATTGAAGTCGATGCTATGACCTGTGGCTTTCATGTGTTGGACTAGTGAGGAAGTGTGTTCCAGCTTTTTTACTGCATTTTTGTGTTCATCCAGGCAGGTACTTATTCTTCTATTGATCTGTCCAATGTATGTGGCAGGACATTATGCGCAGGGGACTTCATATATGTATTGGTTTTCCAGGTCAATTTTATCTTTCGGATTTCTTAGGATGGCTGCTATTTTTCTGTTGTTTTGAAGGCAGTCTTGATGTAATGCCTGTGTAGTATCTTACTGATTTTGTCTGTAGTACCTCTTATGTTAGGGCAGGACAGCTGTTTCATAGGTCTGTTTATCTTCTAGGTCTCCATTACGTCTCAGTGTGTTTTTGTGGATCAGGCCTGTGATTTTGCTTTTGTGGAAGCCGTTGGCTGTCAGTACTTTAGTCAGAATGCATAGTTCAGTCTTTACACTTCAGTCTTTACATACACCAACTGCTACCTCAATGCCCAATCCCACCATCATCCAGCACAGATAAACTCCATGGCCAAAACACTAATTGCCAGAACCAAACGCCGGGCAGACAAGACACATATAAAGACTGAACCCAAGACTTTATAGAGTGGTATTAGTACCTCATTTGATCTCAATTGTATCCCTCTGTTAATGCAAATTAGGATTGCATTAGCTTTTTTGGCTGCTGTTGCACATCACTGGTTCATATTTAGCTGGTTGTCCACTAATACTCCAAGATCCCTGTCACAGTTACTGCTAACTGTGAGTCGTCTGATACTCCAGTGCTCGGCCTGCAACTCTCTGTGCTCTTCCAGGCCTGGCTTGCTGATGGGGGTTGGAGCAGCCCTGATTATTCTGCTGTTCCCCCCACGACTCCTGGCTTCCTCAAAGGTGCAGCACTTTCAAAGGCGGCAGCTCACGTCTGGAGGTGTCGAACAATATCCCGCTGCAGGAGCTGGGCCAGGCCTCTCCACTGTCCAACTTGCCAATGGGGTGCTTCTGCCAGGCCAGCCACCCCCTCCCATTGGGTTTTTATGCTCTGCAGGAGAAGGGAGTGCTTCCCCACACTGCCCCTTTTTTTCTCTTGGCCACGCCAATGACGGAGGAGGAAGGCTAGGCTTGAGGGATGGCCCCCACCCCACAAGATCTGTCCCTGCTGTTCTCCTCCAGCCCTCTTTGCTGGTGGCAGCAGTAAATGTACTACGATGAAGGCAGATTCCTGTTGCTGTGCAGAGGCTCCCACACTAAGACTATGGCCATTGCCATTACCACAACAGGGTGACAGCTCTTTCATCCCTCTGCCATGACAGGGAGCCGCAGTATAGGGATGAAAGAGCCACATGCCGGGTTGCCAACAGCCGTCTATACTGTACTTTCCCCAGATTGTTCTGGCTCTGATTTTACTCTGAACTGCTAAATCATTTGTATGCTCTGGCCACAATAGATTTAAGTTTTTTCATAGTTCAATGTGAATGATCTATTTAAAAAAGAAAATCTAGAGATACTGTCTATATCCGTGATGGCGAACCTATAACACATGTGCCAGAGGTTGTACGCAGAGCCCTCTCTGTGGGCACGCACACCATCGCCAGCTGCTCTTCTAGTTTCTGGCATGCCAGCCAGCTGGTCTTTGCGGGTGCTGGAAAATGGCCCAAAAACAGGTCGTTTTGGGGGGCTTTTTCAGGCCGTTTTAGGCCTTTTTCAGGGCCATTTCAGTGCTGTTTCTGGGCCAAAAACAGCCTGAAAATGGCCCAAAAACAGCTTAAAGAACGGCCAAAAAACAGGCATGCGTGCAGTGCTCCAGCACCCGCACATGCACATGTGTTCCAGTTTGGGCACTTGGTGCTGAAAAGGTTCACCATCACTGGTTTTTATGTTCCTTTTGGATGGACAGAATATGATTACTGAGCAAAAATTTGTACATTACATGTAGCTAAAATATGCTGAGTTGCTTCATTTTGAATTAAGAGCAGCATGCAATTATCTACTTTATTAGCACTAGCCCTCTGACAGATATTCTTTCCATTTTATCCGAGCCAGACTTTGAAGCTTCATTTTCTATACTGCAACATCTAGCCTATACCATCCAGTTTTTATTCGTCCAGAGTTTGCTTGTTAGCTTATACCAGATCTACCAATGTTCACCATGATAACTATTCACTATACTTCTAGTATAATACAATAATTAAAAATTGACAGTAGCATTAAAAATAATTAGATATAAATGTATTTTCATTATATGATCTATAAAAACTATAATACAAATGTTTTATTTATTTACATAGATTTAAAAATTCAGGACACTTTGCATAACAAAAAGAATTACAATGTTGAACACAATTACCAAATGCCTTCTGAATGAGCCGGGTTTTTTTTTTCATATTCCAAAAAGATGTTAGAGAAGGAGTCTTAGTTGTAAAAGAAGGCTCATCCATAAAACTCTGATCAAGAAATACTGCCCAAGACCAAGACTTAAAAGATACACATACACACCCACAGGCACATCAACAAATGAAGAACAACCAATACCACAAGCAACTGGAACTCTTCTGGAAGTAGAACATGGCCCCCAATTTTTGAAGGCAGTCCAAAAAGATATCATTATCAACTGTGGTGGGATTCAATTTTTTTTACTACCGGTTCTGTGGGTGTGGCTTAGTGGGCATAGCAGGAGAAGGACACTGTAAAATCTCCAGTCAGAGGTGGTATTTACCAGTTCTCCGAACTACTCAAAATTTCTGTTACTGGTTCTCTAAAACTGGTCAGAATCTGCTGAATACCACCTCTGATTATCAACCATATTAATAGCTGCTAAAAGATCTAATAGGACCAAAAACTGCATTACATACCCACATCCAGGTCTCAACAACAATTATCCTCCAATGTGACCAATATTGTTACAAACCTAAAGTTGTGACTGAAGGGGATCCAGATGACATGTTCTAAGTCATTTTTACACCTGATTCACCATCAAGTTGTCAAGAATCTTTCCTAAAAAAGGAAGTATGGAGACTTCCCAGTATCAAATATGGTGAGGAAGAATTCTTTTCAAGGCCCTAGGCATTGCTTCCCTTTCCCATAAGAACATGCTCCCTTCATTGCCATGTTTGTTAGTTTTAATTCGTATTTTAATGGTAATATTTGTTCTAATATTTTATTGTTTTTCGCCTCAAGATGGTGCCGATGATGGCTGCCTCGGTGAAATGCTCTCTAATGGTTTCTGTATTCCTTATTATTATCTGCAATTCACTACAGATTTCATACTCACGAGACCATCTGCTAAGAATTAGGAAATGTTTCCTTAAGGAGCAGCTTTCTGATTCCCCACCCCCACCTGTCTTTGCAAACGCAGAGGAGATTCTAACCAATTCCCCAGTGCTAAGGAAAGAAAGAAGAAAGCAAAGAAGCAACCATGCCGGAAGAGGAGACGAGGTAAACGAGCGGGAATTTTAAACAGACTAAGGAATAGTGGGAAAAAAACCCTCCTTTCCCTTCAATCTTTCTGACTAACTTACACTCACTGGCTAACAAGATGGATGAAATTCATCTCTTAAATAGATGGAATTCTGATTTTCATAATTCAGCTGTTCTTTGTTTTACTGAAACCTGGCTTAATCCACAAATTCATGGGGACAACACCATATACATCCCAGGATTTTATACATTTAGATCAGACAGAAAAGAAGAGACATCAGGTAAAACAAAGGGTGAAGGATTATGTTTATATATCAACAACAGCTGGTCTCAGGATATAACTATAATATATAAGTTTTGTGATGAAAACTTTATACATCAACTGCAAGCCATTTTACTCTCCATGTGAGTTCTCCTCATTTCTCCCAATAGCTCCACAAGCCTGTGTAAACAAGGCATTACAAACTCTTGCTGATCAAATTATGGAGGCCGAAGCCAAAAACCCAGGTTCCCTTCTCATCATTTTAAGAGATTTCAATCAAGCAAATTTAAGGAAAGAGCTCCCAAAATATTTCCAGCATGTCAACTGTCCCACCAGAGGCAAAAATACTTTAGACCACTGCCACACAACAATAAAAGATGCTTATGGGTCTTTACCACAAGCAGCTGTGGGACACTCTGACCACTGCATGATTCACCTTGTACCTGCCTACAGACAAAGACTTAAAACCATTAAACCAACAATTAAATCAGTGAGGACTTGGTTGGATGAGGCAAAACTGAAACTCCAGGCCTGCCTTGATTGCACTGATTGGAATATTTTTGAAGATGCCTCTGCAAACCTAGATGAGCTCACAGATACTATAACATCATATGTTAATTTCGGCGAAGACTTATGTGTACCAACAAGGAACGTGAAAATATACAGTAATAATAAACCTTGGTTCACAGCTAAACTTAAGCAGCTACGTCATTCCAAAGAGGAAGCCTACAGAAAAGGTGACAGAATGCTATACAACCAGGCTAGAAACATGTTAACAAGAGAGATCAGAGCAGCAAAAAGAAGCTACTCTGAAAAGTTAAAGAATCAATTCTCAACAAATGAACCAGAAAACATGCGGAAAACTCTAAAAAACATCACTGGCTTCAGCAAACTTTCTTCCCAGGCAAAAGGAAATCAACAACTAGCAGTTGACCTGAATATGTTTTACTTCAGGTTTGAAAAGAAACTACAGCCACCTATCTCCACAACCCATGTCTCAAATACATCAACAACAGCCAAGCCTCCTACAACTGACCCCAATCCATTGGGCTCATAACCTCTGGTGATCACAGAAAAAGAAGTGCAAGATCTATTATACAGACAGAAGCCAGGAAAAGCACCAGGGCCAGACAAGATAACTCCTTCTTGCTTAAAAGTCTGTGCCCACATCTTCACCTGAATGTTCAATAGATCACTAGAGATGTGCTATGTTCCTTCCTGCTTCAAACATTCTACCACCATCCCAGTGCCAAAGAAGCCCTCCATCAAGGAACTGAATGACTACAGACCAGTTGCTCTAACATCTGTAGTTATGAAAATCCTTGAAAGGCTTGGGCTGTCCCACCTGAAAACCATCATGGATCCCTGTTAGATCCCATGCAGTTTGCATACCGAGCAAATAGATCGACAGATGATGCTGTTAACATGGCTCTGTATTACATCCTACAACAACTTGAATCTCCAAATACCTACGCAAGGGTCCTCTTTGTAGACTTCAGTTCAGCATTCAATATCATCATTCCAGACACTCTTCTAAGTAAATAAAACCAACTAGCGGTACCTGAACACACTTGTAAGTGGATCATAAGCTTCCTAACAGACAGGAAGCAGCAGGTGAAGCTAGGTGGAATCACATCCGATACCTGTACGATCAGCACAGGGGCCCCCCAAGGCTGTGTGCTATCTCCACTTCTCTTCTCCCTATATACCAATGACTGCATCTCAAATGACCCATCTGTTAAAATACTGAAGTTTACTGATGACACAACAGTGATTGGTCTCATTCGAAACAACGATGAATCTGCATACAGACAGGAGGTTATACAACTTGCCTCGTGGTGTAACCGGAACAATCTGGAATTGAACTCACTCAAAACCGTAGAAATGGTGGTAGACTTTAGAAGAAACCCTTTCATACTACCACCTCTTTCAATACTAGACAACACAGTATCAACAGTAGAGACCTTCAAATTTCAAGATTCTACTATATCACATGACCTAAAATGGACACCTAACATCAAAAACATCATCAAAAAGCACAACAAAGAATGTTCTTTCTGCGCCAACCCAGGAAGCTCAAACTGCCCAAGGAGCTGCTAATACAATTCTACAGAGGAATTATTGAGTCTGCACCTTATAACTTATATCTGCACCTTATAACAGTCTGGTTTGGTTCTGCAACCCAACAGGACAGACACAGACTTCAGAGGATAATTAGGACTGCAGAAAAAACAATTACTACCCACCTGCCTTCAACTGAGGACCTGTATACTGCACGAGTCAAAAAGAGGGCTGTGAAAATATTTACAGACCCCTCACATCCCGGACATAATCTGTTTCAACTCCTTCCCTCAAGATGACGCTATAGAGCACTGCGCACCAGAACAACTAAAGGGGATGGCTATCTGCACAGTCAACGGGAGAGGCAGGTATGGCATTGACAGGGGACCATATTATGTTTTGGGCGCCCGCTCCTGCTGTTTACGTACGGTGGCGCACTCCAACCCCCAGGTCATTTCCCGTTTTCTGGGTTGTCCGAATGATCCGGCCCCGTGCCTTCGGCTGATGTTGTGCAATGCCAGGTCCGTAGTTAATAAAGCCCCCCTCATTTATGATTTGATTATGGAGAGGGGGCGGACCTGGCGGGTGTTACTGAAACCTGGTTGGGCCCAGAGGGGGGTGTTCCCCTGGTGGAGATGTGCCCAGCTAGGTTTTGGGTCTTTCATTGACCGAGGGCCCAGGGGAGGGGTGGGGGGGTTGCGGTAGTTATTAAGGAAGATCTGTGTCCTAGGGAATCCACTGTTCCTCGGACGACCAGATGTGAATCCCTTTTTGTGAAATGTAGCTCCGGGGTTCAGATGGGCCTATTGATCACATACCTGGCTCCCTGCTATGTGACATTGGCCCTGCCTGAGCTCCTCAAGGTTATAGCCGGCTTGGCGGTTGAGACCCCCCAGGCTTATGATCATGGGGAACTTCAACCTACTTTCAGCTGGTGGTACCTCGGGGATTGCCCAGGAGTTCTTGGCTTCAATGACAGCCTTGGGCCTGTCCCAGTTAATTAGGGACCCCATTCACATTGGGATTTGATTTTTGTCTCTGGACAGTGGCAGAATGATCTAGGTGTAGGGGACGTTGTTGTTGAGCCCCAGTCATGGTCTGATCATTCGCTCCTTAGGCTGGACTTCCATGCCGCACCCCCTTGTCGCAGGTAGGCGGGGCCAACATGATGGTTCTGCCCAGGCGCCTGATGGACCCGGGTAGGTTTCTGACGGAGCTTTGACTATTTCCCGGTGTTTGCACACACGACCCGGTTGAGGACCTGGTCTCCACCTTGGATAGGATGGCGGCTGGGGCCCTTGACTGGGTCGTGACCTTGCGACCTCTGACCCGATGCTGATCCCAATTAGCTCCTTGGTTTTCTGAGGAGCTGAGGGAGATGAAGCACCAGAAAAGACATCTAGAGAGTGGTTGGAGGACTACCTGCTCCGGATCTGATCAAACACTACTGCGGTCCCATATTAGGACCTATTTAGTGGCGATAAGGACGGCAAAGCGTTCTCACTTTTCCGCCCTTATTGCATCCACAGGAAATTGCCCAGCCACCCTTTTTAGGGTGACCCACTCCCTCTTAGAAATGGGAGTGCGAGATGATCCTTTACATAGGCGGGCTGAGGATTTTTCGAATTTCCTGCAGGACAAAATCACTCAGATCCGGGATGGGTTGGACTCTGACTGGGCAACTCTGGACTGGGAGGCAGGGGCGGAGTTCGGTGAGATTATTTGGGGAGAGTTTGATCCTGTGATCCTCGAAGACGTGGACAGGTTGCTGCGGAGACTGAATGCTACCACATGTTTACTGGATCCATGTCCCTCCTGGTCGGTATTGGCCACTCGGGAAGTGACACGAGGTTGGTTCCAGGGTATTATTAATGCTTCCTTGAGCGAGGGGTTTCTACCGGCTGCCTTGAAAGAGGTGGTAGTGAGACCCCTCCTCAAGAAACCGTCCCTGGACCCAACTTTATTATCTAACTATAGTCCGGTCTCCAACCTTCGCTTTATGGCAAAGGCTGTTGAGAGTGTGGTGGCACAACAGCTCCACCGGCACCTGGATGAAGCTGTCTATTTGGATCCACACCAATCAGGCTTCAGGCCTGGTTACAGCACGGAGACGGCGTTGGTCGCATTAGTGGATAATCTCTGGAGGGCCCGTGACAGGGATTGTTCCTCTGTCCTGGACCTGCTAGACCTCTCGGCGGCTTTTGATACTGTCGACCACAGTATCCTATTGCGGCAGCTGAGGGGGTTGGGAGTGGGAGGCACTGTATTACGGTGGTTCTCCTCCTTCCTCTCCGACTATTCGCAATTTGTGTTGGCAGGGGGGCAGAAATCGACCTCAAGGCCCCTGATTTGCAGGGTGCCTCAGGGTCAGTGCTCTTGCCCCTCCTGTTCAACATTTATGTGAAGCCGCTGGGTGAGATCACCTGTGGCTTTGGGGTAGAATTTCATCAGTACGCTGATGATACTCAGCTGTACATCTCTACCCCAGGCCATCCTGACAAAGCCGTGGAAGTGATGACCCGGTGCCTGGAGGCTGTGCGGGGTTGGATGGGGCAGAACAGACTTCAACTCAACCTGGCCAAAACCAAGTGGCTGTGCTTTCCGGCACCCCGATATAGCCAGCTAACTCCATCGCTGGCAGTGCGGGGGGAAATTCTGGCCCCCATGGAGAGGGTGTGCAATCTGGGAGTCCTCCTGGATGTACGGCTGTCGTTAGAAGATCATATAGCAGCCATCGCCAGGGGGGCTTTTTATCAGGTCTATAGGATCTACCAGTTGCGGCCCTTTCTGGATTGGGATGCACTTTGCACGGTCACATCCACCCTCGTCATCTCCTGCCTAGATTATGCCAATGCTCTCTGCATGGGGCTCCCCTTGAAGAGCACCCGGAGGCTGGTGCAGAATGCAGCCGCGCGGGTGGTTTTGGGGGCTTCTCGGAGCTCCCATGTCACACCACTTCTGCGTGAGCTGCATTGGCTCCCGGTGGCCTTCGAGGTGCGATTCAAGGTGTTAGTGGTCATCTTTAAAGTGCTCCATGGCTTGGGACCTGGGTACTTACGGGACCGCCTACTGCCACCATTGGCCTCCCGTTGGCCAGTGTGCTCCCATAGGGCGGGCCTCCTCGGGGTGCCACCGGCTGGATGGCTGGCGATCCCGAGGCCCTGGGTCTTCTCTCTGGGAGCACCCTCTCTCTGGAACGAATTACCCCCGGAGATGAGGACCATCCCTGACCTATTAACCTTCCGGTGCACGCTAAAGACTTACTTATTCCATCAAGCCGGTCTGGCCTAGAATTACATGTAGGGTTTTTAATTTGACTTTAATGGTTTTTAGTTTTTTAATCCTTTGATAAATTTTTTAATTTTTCCAGCCAATTATTTAATTCTTTTAAATTTATTTAAGCATTGTATTTTTGTATTTATATGTGTGTTTTATTCGGCTGTACACCGCCTTGAGTCCCACTGGGAGAGGGGGCGGTATATAAGATTAAATAAAGATAAAGATAAAGAAAGATAAAGATAGACACAAGAACAGTTTTTTTCCTGAAAGCTATCACTCTGCTAAGCAAATAATTCCTTCAACACTGTTCAACTATTTACAAAGTGTACACTATATTACAGTTAATCTTCTCATCACTCCTTATCACCATCCCCTCCCACTTGTGATTGTAGGACTGTAACTTTGTTGCTTATATCCTTACGATTTATATTGACTGTTTCCTAGTATGATTTGATTGTTGATTGTACCCTGTAACCATCATTATGATTCTTGGTCCTTAACGAATGTACCTTTTCTGTATGTATACTGAGAGTATTTACACCGACAAATTCCTTGTGTGTCCAATCACACTTGTCCAATAAAGTATTCTATTTCTATTCTATTTGTTTTATCATGATGATTTCTTCTTGGTTGTAAGCCTCCTAGAGTGACCTCTAGGCAAGATGGGAAGTATAAATGTAATAACAATAAATAATAAATTGACAAACTTTTATCTGGAAAATAAGCTGAAGACAATCAGTGTGTCTTTGAGTTGTGTAGTTTTGCATACATAGGCTCCTACTTTTGGAGATATAACTTGTCCTTGTCCCCATCTGCATGAATAATCTTCTATCCTCTTCGATTAAGGAAGTTTCACACCAAATGAATTATAATTTACATTTTTAAAAAAATACTGCTACACTCTTAAACCATTAAGATGCATAAGAAAATCCTAATGGTAAAAAATTAAAGCTTCAGTATAAAATAATTAGTTAGCAAATCACTTGGAGAATATAATTTTGCAATTACACGGATATGCCCTCTGTCCTTTGCTTCAGAGGAAATATTCTAGGTGAAATAGATTTTAACAGCTTATTTGAAGTGCTTGTGTTATTAAAAGAAGAATTTGTTAATGTAGAATTGAACACCTCAAAGCAACACATTTTTCCTACTGCTAGGAATTCTCATGGTGAACAATCCCTACCAAAATGTATTCCGGAACACTAGGTACACAGATGCCTGTGACATCCTATGATCAAGGAGATATATCCTTGTTACTGTAGTGTAGTCAGTGAGCAGAAAGAAATAAGGAATAACAGAGTGAGGAGAAATAAACTCAGTAATAAAAGTCAAGAGGCCTTAAAATTGAGGACTTTGTTAAGTTTTTGGCAAAAAGGTAGGACTATGCAGTTCCTCTTTGGTAATGGATGGGCTACTGGAATATCCCAAAATAATCAATCACTTGTCAACTGCTTAAATTGTAAAGGAAATAGTTCCATTAAAAAGCTGCTGCAGAAGATTGGTTTATAGTTCCTTTTTAAGCTTTAGAGTGTTACTGTCACAGATAATCTCCCTTTTGAGGGAGATTAATTTCTTCAAGATCAGAGAAAGCAAAATTGGCATTTCAAAGAAATGTATCCTCACTAGTGTATGTAACTTGATAAAGATTTCCCCTCCTGTCCTACTCTCCAGAAAGCCAAACAGTTCTATCCCTTTCCTCTCACCTCCATCAGGACCGTGACAGGATGAAGGGGATTATATGAACACAGACAGAACTAATGTGTTCCAAAAATATTCTCTTTACGACCAATTGGTGGAATATATCCAGGGAAGAATTTGTAAGAAAAAATAGAGAATAATTTCAGAAATTTGTGGGGATGGGCTGTAATGTATTTTATACCAATGAAGCAGTTGATGGACATATGACAGTTTTTTAGCTTGGTTCTTCCTAGAGGATGTCAGCACCCTGTATACCCTGCATATATAAGGGTGAGTGAATATGTGTAAATATTCAAGACGCATATACATGCAAAATAATTTTAGATTAGTAAAATGTGAACATGCATTTTTTATTTCTGCTGGAATAGTTTTTAAATTTACTGTTAAGCAACTGAGATAAAACCTGGTTAGGATCACTAGATATCTAGCAAAAGGAAAACTGTTTTTGTCATGTCCAGCAAGCATAACTTAAAATAAAATATTATTCAGCTTTTTCAGTATTTTGGAGTTTTCATTCAAACTTAAGTGTATTGTTACCTTGTTAATTGTCTGTTTCTTTCTTTCCATCTTATGTCAAAACAGACTCAGCAGCTTGTTATTTATTTCCAGATTCCAGCAATCAACTTCAATCAAATGTCTTCTATGATCCATGATTACTGGATGATCTATGATCACTTTAGTCTACAGATTGCATGATTCATGCAATTTATAGTGCATTGTCAATTCGATATTATTGCTAGCATGTTCTTCAAAATACATTTTGTTATAAAAATATCACAATTGAAAGAAATCTTTCTGATATTGGAAAAGCAATTTCCTACACATATAGGGCTAAGCACTTTTGCATTTTTATTGTAATTTTTGTTGAAGGTTCAAAGATTTAAATCCTATGCCCTACTTCCCCTGTCCCTATTTGTCCTCATTTTCAGTTGTTCATCTCTCCCTGGCCTGTTCAGTTATCTGATAAATCTAAACGTGGAACTGTTTTAAAATGCTTGTGAAGAGTTACTACATGAATAGTTTTACTCCGTTCTTTTATGTCAAGTACACTTTATGTCTTCAATGAAAACTAGGATGCTTTTATATAGTTCAAAATAATTGAACCTCCTCTGTTCAAATTACTAATCAATTTTACAGAAGGTGACCTAACACTTATGCAGTTACATTCTCTTTCTCTGAGTTCTGGTTTCATTTCTATTATGAAGTGTAATGTTATACAGAACGTGTCCAGAAGATGTCACAATTGTGCTAATTTCCTTTCTTTCAAGTTGAGGCAATATAAGGGAAAATTAGGTTGCCTAAAACTAAATGAAAATATATGGCAACACATGCAGATCTTCCAATTGGTCTAGATGCCATAGAAATTTCTAGAGCTCCTAAATGATTCATTTTGAGATATTCCAAATGTATAGTTTTATGTAATAATTGAAGAATTTTATCTGGATAAGTATTGCAGTAATTTTGGAAAGTGTTGGCATATTTGATATTAACAATAAAATAATTATTTATTTTATACACACAAACACACATACACACACACACAGAGTCCCTCTCACCATTATGTGTCTTTGGGTAGCTTATACCTGTAAAACAATATTTTAAAAAACCCATAAAATATAGCATTAAAATTAGCAGAAAAATTGCTAACATGGGTGGGATATATAACGAAGTGGTAATGGGATCTTTTATTTAACCCAGTAACCACCTCTAGAATGGCATGTCTCCATCTTGGCTTTAGATCAACTGGCAGAGCCCGGTTTTAACATCCTTTCAGAAAGCCAAGTGGCTGGGGGTAGATCTCATTGTAAGAGGTACGATGTTCCGGAGGCCAGAAGCATAGCAGAAAAGGCTTGTTTGTCTCCTGGACCTTGCCAACTGGAATTCCTTGATCAATGGGGTTTGCAGCATGCTCCTTCTGCCAGCACAAATGGGACAGGCCAATCCCATTGGGATGTTTCCTGAGGTAACCTGGACCCATGCCCTAAAGGGCTTTATAGGTAATAACTAATATCTTGAATTGGACTCAGAAGCAAACTCACAGCAAGCGCAACTTCATTTAACAGAGATGTTACATGGGCCACCTAACCCTTACCTTAAGGGCCACCAGAACTGTCTGTGCAACTGCATTCTGTAAATTTCCTAATAGCCTTCAGCGGTAGCCCCATATAGAATGCACTGTAGTAATCCAGATGAGAGGTGACCCTAGAATCTGAGTGACTATTAAAATTTATCATTCTTCTAATCTAAATACTGTATATTGATTCAACAAAAAAAAATATCAAAATCTGGTATTATCTTTTGTGATTAATAAGTGTATTATAAAGCATAAGCTTTTTGTGCTTTTTTATAAATCTGTTAGAAAAGTTGCCACCAAATAACTTTTGGTTTTCTATTAATGTAAATTAATATGACTCACCTCATTTAATGCCATTTATTCAACAACTTATTTTTCATGTTTACAAACAATTCAGATCATGTTTATTATTCATACATTGTTAATACAGTTCTGTAGAAATGAATGAGGGGTAAAGAAGTAAATGTGATGCTGAATTTTATAAAGCAACTCAGACATTTTGGAATTGAGTGACATAGAATTAAATAAAAATGTGTTTATCAGTATTTGAACTTTAAATTTACTGTGCTTGGAATATAGTAACAATTATAAATGCTACCTGGGATTTAAAATCTTAATCTGAAGTACTTATTTATCTACTTATAAAAAAGGCCCTTTATTTCCATAGAGTGGCCAATATAATTCCATTTGAACAAGATTTATTATGTAGTATGTAAAATAGATATTTAATATCTGTGATTATGTTAGTTTATATTTTTCTACTTGTTTTCTTTCCATTTACTTTTTTTTGTGTATTACAAAAATATGCATACACAAATCCAAAAGACAATCTGAAAGAAACTAAAAATAATTTATTAGGCAAAGCCACCAAACATGGCTCCACCTGTACTGAGTGCCTCAGTGAATGATTAATCTTTCCTCTGAGTGAAAGCTGGGAAGGAGAAATTGGTGAATTGGGAAGAGATTAATGAAGGGAGCTCTCCTACTGCTAGTAGTGGAGGAGAGAGCCTATGTCTAATTAGGTGTCTGAGTGTGCTTTAAAGTGTGTGTATGTGGGGGATGGGACTGGTGAGTGGTAGTACATAGACCAGTGAGGATTGAGTGTTGTGTTGGTACTCATAAATATTGGAACTAAAGCCCTTTAGAGTGGCCGGCTTACCCTCATAGAGGTGTGTGATGAGGAGACTTGGCTTTCTGGTCCTGCGTCTTGGGCGGTTTGATTTGGAGAATGAAACTATTATAGGGAAATAAAGACAGCCCATAATATTATATAGTAATGGGCAGGGGAATATGTGGCAGGAGACAGTAAGCGGGCCACCCTCAGGGTCCATAGAACCATTGTCTTGTAACAGTCCCACATTCTGTTCCTTGCTCTCAACCCCAACTACTTGTCAGTGGACCTTCAGTGAAGATCCAGCTACTGTTACCGTAATATCAGATTGGTCTGTCACAAATAGTTATTACTACCCAGAGTTATGTTTTGTGAGATGAGTGACTATACATTTTTGACAAAAATATTTGTTTTTAGCCCAAATTATGTATTAGGGAGGGGTATTTGAACATCACTTGAGACAATAAACTTTGCAGGCAGGCAAATAAATAAATACTAAAGTTGTTCCCAAGACCAGTTCCACATAAATTTCCAATGTTATTACAATTTTTTAATAATGCTTTATTGATTTTTTTCTATTTATACATATTACCAATAGTTATTAAACAGTGCTGTGACATTATATATACTTTTATCAAAACTTACAATGCATACTTTCATAGCCTCTTATTTATTATATACATTATTTACATTTTCTATTTTTATATCTATTATCTATCCAAATAAACTGTTTCCCATACTGCATTGTATTCTGTGTCCCTTTTAATTCCATAGTTAATTTATCCATTTCCACACATTTTAATTTTTTTTATTATTATTAAGCCTTCAGGTGGTATAGTTTTCCTTCCAGTACTGAGCATATGAAATTCTTGCTGCTGTTAATATATGTAATATAGGTATTTTATCTATTATAGCTTGTTTTTATTATTCTTAAAAGGAATAATTCTGGGACAAAATGAATTTTGTTTTCAGTTAACTCTTCTAACCACGTTTAAATCATTTTCCAGTATTTTTTCACTTTGGGGCATGTCCATCAAGAATGAAAGAAGGTACCTTCTTGTTGTCCACACTTCCAACAATTTGGTTTTAAGTTTGGGTAAAACTTAGCCAGTCTTGAAGGTGCCAAATGCCAATGGTAGAACATTTTATGTTGGTTTTCCTTATATGCCGCCGATTTTGTTATAATTCATATTCCAAATCTTTTCCCATTCTTCCAGATCAATAGTACGTCCAACATTCCTATCCCATTCAATCATAGTTCCTTTCACAATTTCTTCCGCTCTTTCAAATTCTCCATGGCGGAGCTTTGGGCCTTGAGGGATGTCCCCCTCTCCCTTAAGTGGCCCTCTAAACTCTCAAAGACCTTCCGCTATGAGGGATCCTGGGATCCGGAGCGATGGTGGGGCCGTGGAAGCCGGAGGAATGGGAGGAAGCGCGGGAAATCCGGGATTGGTAATTTTTTAATGGGATTTTTTAATGGGTTGAAAGGTTCCAGGGTGGGCAAGGGAGACAGCCCACATGGAGTTGGGGGCAGCCGGGCCGGCCCACGCGCCTGGGGGGCCTCGGGGGTTTCCGTGTCGGGGTGGCAGACTGGGGGTGGGCTGCCGGGGGCAAATTTTATTAGCACGGTGACTGGGAGAGGCAGGTATGCTGGGGGTAGAGGGCCATATCCAGTAAGGGGATCGCGCTCCCGATGTTTGCAAGCGGTAGCGCGCTCCGACCCTCCATACCCATCCTGCAGCCCTGGTTGTCTGGATTCTCAGGCCCTGAATACCCGGCTGCTGTTGTGCAATGCCAGGTCCGTGGTTAACAAGGCTCCCCTGATCCATGATTTGGCTCAGGAGGAGGCCGCGGACCTGGTAGGTGTTACCGAAACCTGGTTGGGCCCAGAGGGCGGTGTTCCTCTGGTTGAGATGTGCCCACCAGGTTTCCTTGCATTTCACCAGCCTAGGGCTCAGGGAAGGGGTGGAGGGGTGGCGGTGCTTATAAAGGAGGCCCTTTATCCTAGGGAGGCCACTGTCCCTCAGACGGCTGGCTGTGAATCTCTATTTGTGAAGTGGGGGCAAGGGGTTCAGATGGGTCTTTTGATGGCGTACCTGGCTCCCTGCCACGTCTCATCGGCCCTGCCCGGACTCCTCGAGGTGATAGCCGGGCTGGCGGTTGAGACCCCTAGGCTTTTGGTCATGGGGGATTTCAACCTGCCATCATCCGGTGAAACCTCGGGGTTGGTTCGGGAGTTCTTGGCTTCCATGACGGCCATGGACCTGACCCAGTTAGTTTCTGCCCCCACTCACATTGGAGGACACATGCTGGACCTGATTTTTGTCTCTGGGCAGTGGTTGAATGACTGTATTTTTGGGGATTTAGTCATCACACCCCTGTCATGGACAGATCATTCCCTCCTCAGGTTGGACTTCCGTTCCGCCACCCCCCACCGCAGGGAGGCGGAGCCACTTAGATTGTTCCGCCCCAGGCGCCTGATGGACCCGGAACGGTTCCAGAGGGAGCTTGGGCCATTTCCTGAGTCTCTGGCTCACAGCTCGCCTGGTGACCTGGTGGCCACCTGGGATGGGTTGGCCGCCGGGGCTCTAGATCGAGTTGTGCCCCTGCGACCTCTGACCCGGCACAGATCCCGCTTGGCTCCGTGGTATACGGAGGAGCTGCGGGAGATGAAGTGCCGGAAAAGACGTCTAGAGGGCATTTGGAGGGCGAGTCGTTCTGAGTCTGACCGAACACAGGTGAGATCTCATATTAAGACTTACCTTGTGGCGATAGGGGCGGCGAAATCTTCGTATTTCTCCGCCCTTATTGCATCAGCAGAAAATCGGCCTGCCGCCCTGTTTAGAGTGACCCGCTCTCTACTTGAACCGAGAGCGCGGGATGACCTCTTGCAGGGTAGAGCAGAGGAGTTTTCCCGATTTCTGCATGATAAAATCGCTCAGATTCGGGAGGGGCTCGACTCCAATTGGGTGGTCCCGGGGGAGGTGTCCGGGGCAGGTCTTGAGAATGTTATCTGGGGGGAGTTCGATCCTGTGACCGCTGAGGGTGTGGACAGGTTGCTGGGGGGTCTGAATGCCACCACCTGTTTATTGGACCCGTGTCCTTCCTGGTTGGTTTCGGCCGCCAGGGAGACGACACGAGGCTGGCTCCAGGGGATTGTCAACGCTTCCTTGAGAGAGGGGGTGCTCCCTACCGCCCTGAAGGCGGCGGTGGTGCGCCCCCTCCTCAAGAAGCCTTCCCTGGACCCAGCTATTTTAAACAACTATCGTCCAGTCTCCAACCTTCCCTTCGTGGCGAAGGTTGTTGAGAGTGTGGTGGCACGTCAGCTCCCCCAGTACCTGGAGGAAGCAACTTACCTCGATCCGTTCCAATCGGGCTTCAGGCCTGGACATAGCACTGAGACGGCATTGGTCGCGTTGGTTGATGATCTCTGGAGGGCTCGTGACAGAGGGTTCTCCTCTGTCCTGGTCCTATTAGATCTCTCGGCGGCTTTTGATACTATCGACCATAGTATCTTATTGCGACGGTTGGAGGGGTTGGGGATTGGTGGAACCGTCCTTCGATGGTTCTCCTCCTTCCTCTCCGACCGTTCGCAATTCGTGTTGGCGGGGGGGGAGAGGTCCACCTCTAGGCCCCTGGTTTGTGGGGTGCCTCAGGGGTCGGTCCTTTCTCCCCTCCTGTTCAACATTTACATGAAGCCGCTGGGCGAGATCATCCGTGGTCTTGGAGTGAGGTGTCATCTGTATGCAGATGACACCCAGCTGTACATCTCCACTCCGGACCACCCCAACGATGCTGTGGGGGCTATGTCTAGGTGCCTGGAGGCCGTGCGGGACTGGATGGGCGGGAACAGGCTTCGGCTCAACCCATCCAAGACCGAGTGGCTGTGGTTTCCGGCGCCCCGATATAGCCAGCTGACACCTTCGCTGGCTATTGGGGGGGAAGTTCTGCCCCCCACAGAGAGGGCTCGCAACCTGGGAGTCCTCCTGGATGTACGGCTGTCGCTTGAACATCACATCGCGGCCGTCTCCAGGGGGGCATTTCATCAGATCCGTCGGATCTACCGGTTGCGGCCCTTCCTGGATCGGGACGCCTTGCGCACGGTCACTCAGGCCCTTGTCACCTCTCGCCTGGACTATTGTAACGCCCTCTACATGGGGCTCCCTGCGGGGAGCATCCGGAGACTCCAGTTGGTGCAAAATGCAGCCGCGAGGGTGATTATGGGGGCGTCGCGTAGCGCCCATGTGACGCCTCTCCTGCGCGAGCTGCATTGGTTGCCGATGGCTCTCCGGGTTCGCTTTAAGGTTCTAGTTTTGACCTTTAGGGCGACCCATGGCATGGGACCAGGTTACCTTCAGGACCGCATTCTGCCAACGCTCTCCAACAGGCCGGTGCGTTCCCACAGGGAGGGTCTGCTCCGGGTGCCGTCGGCCGCTATGTGTCGTCTGGCGGCGCCAAGGAGTAGGGCCTTCTCTGTGGGTGCCCCCGCCCTCTGGAATACTCTGCCACCGGAACTCCGTACCGGCACGGACCTGAGGGCCTTCAGGCGCGCGTTAAAGACCTGGCTCTTTGAGCAGGCCGGCCTGGGCTGAGATAATGATTTTAAATTTGATCTCCATTTTTAACTTTAAATTGGGTTTTTAAGGGTGGGGGGAGGGTTTCCTAATTTTAGTCAGCAGCTGATTTAAATATTTAATTACTTTTTAACTTTTGTATTTTTGTGGGGTTTTTAGATGAGCTGTTCACCGCCCTGAGTCCCTTGGGAGAAGGGCGGTATATAAATGTAATTAATAAATAAATAAATAAATAAATAATAAATAAATTCTAATAAATGTTTATATAACTTTGATACTAATTTCTCATCTGGGCCAATCAAGATTTTATCTAGTTTTTGTATTTCATTATCTATTCCAAGTTCTTCATTGTCTTTTTTATATCTTGTTTGAATTTGCATATAGGTCCACCAATCCAATTTTATTCCCTGCTTTTCCAATTTCTGTCTGCTCTTTAAGTTCCCTTGGTCATCTAGAATTTCCCTATACCTAGCCGTTTTCTTAACCTCCATTATATTGAGGTGGATTACTGCTTCCAAGGGAGATTCCCAGTTTGGAATTTTCAAATAATATTTATTCTTTATTTGTTTCCATGATTGTATCAGCACATTTCTTATTTTATGTCTATAAAAGAATAGATACAGCTTGTTTTCTTTGATGTCATCCTCTTTGTATGCCATGCCCTTCTTCGATAGTTAATATTCTTTTTTTCCTTCGATTGATCCAATCTCGTATCCATACAAGTATTATTGCCTTATGGTATAGTTCCCAATCTGGAAACCCAAGGCCACCTCTGCTCTTACTATCTTGTAAATCTTTTAACTTTATTCAGGCTTTTTTGCCTGCCCAGACAAGTTTTGTGATTAAGCTATTAAGCTCTCTAAAAAAATTCTTATCTAATTTTGTTGGAGTTGTTTGAAATAAATATAGAATCTTTGGCAGGACATTCATTTTTATAGTTGCTATTCTTCCTAATAACAATAATTGTAGAGTCTCCCATTTTTCCAAATCTTTTTTAATTTGATTGAATAATTTGGTGTAGTTGTCTTCTTTTATTGTGGAGCACTTCGCTGTTAACCATATTCCTAAATACTTAATTTTTTTTGTGATTTGTAGTCCCATTACTTTTTCTAACTCCTTTTTATTTCTAATTGTTATATTTTTCACTAGCATTTTGGTTTTGTCTCTGATTTTAAATCCTGAAATCTCTCCGTATTTTTCTAATTTCTCTATCAAAATTGGGCCTGATTCTATCATCCGTAAATGCTTGTAGTTAATACTCTTCTTTTTTAATTTTTGTTCCCTATATTTCTGAATTATTCCTAATTTTTATTAATCATGCCTCTAATGTCAAAATAAAGAGCAGAGGTGACAATGGGCATGCCTGTTGGACTCCTTTTATTATTATAAATGCCTTCGTTATATCTCCATTTATTATTATATTGGCCTTTTGAGAAGAATAAACTGTTTCTATTAATTTTTCAAATCTGTCTCCAAACTTCATTTCCTTAATTTGACATACCATAAATTCCCAATTTAAATTATCGAATGCTTTTTGTGCGTCTAGAAAGACAAGGGCCACTTGTCTTCCTGGTTGCATTTCATAATATTCTAATATGTTCAATACTATTCTAATGTTGTCTCTTATTTGTCTTTGCAGTAGAAATCCATTCTGATCACTATGTATAATTTCATTTAAAATCCTTTTTGTCCTTCCTGCAATAATACTCATAAAAATTTTGTAGTCGGTATTCAAGAGCGATATTGGTCTATCATTTTTGATTTGATTAACATCGGTACCTTCTTTCGGTATCAAGGTAATATATGATTCCCTGCACCATTCCGGTATTTTTGCATTTAACAAGGCCTCATTACATACTTCCAGTAATAGTAGTTTCAATAATTCTGATATAATTCTCCTGGTAAGCCGTCTGGCCCCAGGGTCTTATTTGGCTTCTGTTTTTGGATTGCTTCCTTTAATTCTGTTAATGTAATTTCTTGATTTTAGTAAACTCGCAGTGTTCATCAGCGAGAATGCATATATTATGTCTTCCTTTTTATTTTGCCTGGAAAGGTACTGGGTGTGCTACCACCACTTTTCAAAGAAAATATTGTTCTGAACCACCCCAAGGTTTTCAAGGAGCTTGCAGATGGATTCTATCATTGGAGGTGGTCCACAAATGTACCAAAAAGTATTCTTGTGTTACATTTTTCTAGGTCACTTCCAGATAATCTTCCTTCTAGTAGAGAATACACAGTTAAGAAAACATTTATGAAGACATTTAATAAAATTACGATAATTATTTGAAATGGGAGCTTCATAAATCATGCTGGCATAAGCAAAGCATTTTCTCCTTGAATTGTTACAGCAGCCAGATCTTCCAGAAGGCATGAGTTTACATGGATCACACTTCTGCTAGAACTAATGAAGCAGCAGTGAATATGCATGCATTTGAAACAACCAGGGAGATTCTTTAAAGAAGCCATACAAGAATTCCAGAGGAAGCTGATGCTTTAACATTTTAAAACATGCTTCAATCATGTCAAAATGCCTGGAAGTGTCTCTTCCCAATGCTTGCTTAGTGTATAATAATTTACAAAGAGAAAGTAAGATGCTAGCTAGGTCCTTTTCTGCTACTACAGAAAGTTTACAAAAATGTGTTTATAGTCCTTCATGTTTTAGCCAAACTCTAATTGCTGTTAATAAAATAATGCCAAATTAAACATTTGCAATAAACTTTTTCTTTAATCAAGCTAGTATCAAGGAAATTGAATCAATCATTAAAAAAAATATCTGTAAAGGCTACCCAGATATCTTAATAAGAATAAATAGCAAGCAAAAACATATTGACTAAGTTTGAAAACTCTTAACTTTCTTAAACATAACATCCTTACTCAGAATAAGGATCCTTATTTGCTCCAATGCCCATCTGGGAATGAACTTTGTTGTCCAAACAAGGACACATTTTTCAATAAACATGCATAGTCTGCATAATGAATCTCCTCCCCTCAATATTTTACAGTCCTCACTTCCCAACCATTTGTTTAGACCTTTTAAAGTTAACAACAGTGCTGGGGGGAAAAAACCTTTAATAGCCCATTTATAATCTTTACAATGTTCCTAAATGTTGTGCTGGGTCTGACCTGTGTTTTTTACATTCCCGCCCTCTGCTCTGTAAGAGGGAAGACAAAAAAAGCAAATGATTTCTATAGTCTATGTTTCCTTTACCTTCCCCCTTCCCCCTTCAGTAGAGCGGAGAGATTGGAGAGAAAAAGATTATAAAGAACAAACTATTTCCACTCTTTACACTGACAAGAAACATGCCGGTAGTGGGGAAAGGGTCATGCAAAAAAGAGATTGCCTGTAGAAATTATCAATGATTTAGACAAGGGGATAGATGGAAAACTCATCTAATTTGCAGATGACACCAAGATGGCAGAAATAGGCAACACTCCAGAAGACACAGAAGGTCTTGACAGATTTATACTATACTTGAACTTAGACAAAAGTCCGAGAAGTGATTTGAACACTGGGACCAATCTAACACAATGAAATTCAATGGGAATAAAAATTGTTTTACATTTAGGCAAAAAACCCTAAATGCATAGGTATAGAATAGATAGTACCTGGCTTAGTAACTGGAAGAGGGATCTTGGAGTCCTTGTGGACAATCACTTAAATATGAGCCAGCATTGTGCTGCAGCCACCAAAAAAGCAACACAGTCCTAGGTTGCATTAACAGAGGGATAGAATTAAGATCGTGTGAAATGTTAGTACCACTTTATAATGCTTTGGTAAGACCACACTTAGAATGATGTATCCAGTTTGTTTGCCATGATATAAAAAAGATACTGAGACTCTAGAAAGAGGGCAGAGAAGAGCAACAAATATGATTAGCAGTCTGGAAGCTAAAACATATGAAGAAAAATTGCAGGAATTGGGTATATCTAGTAAAATGAAAGAAGGGTTGGGGGTGACATGATAGCAGTGTTCCAATATCTAAGCGGCTGCCACAAAGAAGTGGGGGTAAACTTTTCTCAAAAGCACCTGAAGGCAGTTCAGGTAGCAATGGGTGGAAAGTAATCAAGGAAAGAAGCAACCTAGAACTAAGAAATGTCCTGACAGTTAAAACAATTAATCAGTGGAACAACTTGCCTCCAGAAGTTGTGTGTGATTGAAATTTTTAAGAGATTTTTAAGAAGAGACCAGACAGCCGTTTGTCTGAAATGATATAGGTTTTCTTGCTTAACAGGGGATTGGACTATTATTCTATTATTCTTTGCTTTCAGGCAGACTAGAAATATTAGAGAGATAGATACTTCAAGAGAGTTAACCATGTGGTTTCCTACTTACTGACCACTTTGCCTAGAGGCAAAGTTGCTGGTCTCAGTTAAGGTCATTAAGTGAGAACTACCTGCATGCTACATTTACTTTGGTTCTCAAAGTATTAAAACTACAACTTGTTATGCAATTTTTAAATGCTTCACAAAAATACACACCCTTGATGTAAGGCAGAAGTTTCTCACAAATTGGTGAATTCTGCTTGGTAACGTGGAAACTGCACAGTGATTTTTCCAGGAAATGCATTTGTCAAACCAAGAATCTGTTTCTGGAATGTGCAAGATATTTAGTAATACCACAGTCAAATAAATCAAAGCAGATGTGTTGTTTGTATAGTCCAGGTTCTATAAATTTGAAGAACAGTAAGCAAATATTGTATTTTGAGCACCCAACTTAAGAAAAAAGTAGCATAACTAATTCCCTTTTTTCTTACATCAATATATGACTTCAAATTCAAGCAACAACTCCTTATAATGGAGCTCAATTGTACAAATAAACTCTCAAGCAATAGTCATCTACTTTCTAATCTAACCCTGTGAAGGTTAGATCTCCTCCTTACCTAGAATATACTTTCAATTGTGGTTTCAGCAAAAGAAATACAAAGTAAAGAAAGAACATGTGGAAGCAGCATACCCCTTTTAAAGTTTATTAGAAAACAACTGTTTTCAAATCCCTATATACTGTTTCTAAAAATCACTAAATGATTGTCAGAACAGCAGCACTTCCAGCTGACAATATCTTGACTGGGCTGGACATCAGAGGCCTGCTGCAAATGTAGTTGGCTTGATTTGAGAATGAAAAGATTATACTACTGCTGCTCAGATCAGGTCAAGCCATAGAAAATACAACACATACTATTGACATTCTTCCTTTTACCTAGTATTGCCTAATGCTCAGTTTTACCAAGTTGCTTCAACAACTGAAGCAAGTCTGGTATACAGTAGGAACAATACAGTGAGCAACTTGATGTCCCAGACATTATCTAGGCCTGAACTCCTAATTTGTAATTCCCAATGCTCCCTCTGATCACACAACATATGAAGCAGGAAAGACAAGAAATATATAAAACCAAGAGCGCTAATCAGGATTCTCAAAATATGTTGGGATCTCTTGAGGAAGCAAAGTTACATTTTTCAAAAATGCAATCAAACTTGTGAAGATCAAGTGAAAAACCTCGTTCTGGGCTTTGCTCCTCATTTTACCTGAAACAGCTGAAGTACCACATACTTTAACAACATATTAAAATAAATGATTATAATTGTTTCTTTCCTAATATGATTATTAATTTTATTTTGGGGGAGCACAAAGCTTGCAAACCTATAAATGTAAGCCCTAAATTAACTTTAAAAACACCTCCTGCTCACCAAAATAGAAAATTCTGTTCCTGCCTATGTGTATGACACAGCCCCACTACTTTCCATCAACATCCTACCCACTGTAGCTCCTGACTTCTCAAATTAAAAAAAATTAAGGGTGTTTTGTAGCCATTAAAGCAAATTATGCAATCTTATATAATAAACCTACCCTGAACAGAAGTTCATGTGCATTTTTTGCACAATAAAAGAGTTTGGTTGTTCCCACTTTGCAACCACTTCCTTTCTTCTCTTCAGCTCTGTGAAAGTCTGCGATGTGGAGCAGTATAGAAAATAAAGGATTAATGCCTACTCCACCTGCTATGAGCATAACGTTTGCTGGAATATCTTCAGACTGAGGATCATAAAAGAAGTTGCCTCCAACTCGTAAAACCACTTCTGAATTAAGAGCACACTATAGAGAAGAACAGAAAAGGCAAAAAACAACAATACCAAAGATGGACTTCAAAGAAAATCGACAGGGAAATTATTTTAACTGAAAACAATGTTATTGGTGTTACATAGTTTACTGCAAAATAAGTTAAGTTAGTGCAATCTATACATTCTTCAATCGTAAGAATGTTACAATTGATTTTGAATAATAACAACATATGGTTTCATTCTTTGTTGAGTCTATGAGATAAGTTTAAAGCAAACCAATTTTGCTTTAAGGTTATCTCATAAAATGTCTTCTCAGAAGAACATGGGAATTTAAGTTAGAATTCTAAGGTCCTGGGGACTGAGGACATTTTTAAAAAGACGTGTTTAAAAGAATTTTGCCAGAGGCTTGTTAAGTGGAAATACAGTTATAATAGGTGCTTTTTTTAAAATAGAGAGTGATGTGTCAAAAAAGACAAAAACAAAACTTGCATTTAGTTTAGTGTTTATCTTACAACGAAATACACAGTTTTCGGCAATTATTATGGCTACAGTGTCCAATATAGTTACTAATCACAAAGACACATATTTTTTTCAGACAAATCACAATTTTGAAGAAAATAATTGAAAACAATATTAAACTGAAATAGGTAATAACACATAATCCAGTTTTACCAATCAGGCAGTGTTAATAAAGAATTTCGTTCAAACCCATTTGAGCGGACTCCAGACTGAAGAAGAATCCAATGTAATGTAATTTCTTTTCCATTTCTCAATAGTTCACATGTCTCAATAGGACACATGCTGGAGTCAAGGAGGGGAACTGCCTACCTTGATTCTGTCAATGAAAAAAATTCTGTATTAAATGATGAATGTTGGATGCCTCACATTCTTTTTATAAAATGGTGTGTGTGTGTAACCCATATATATACACATATATTGTATGCATGTAGATATATGTAGATATATTTATATGTATGTGTATAAACACACACACACACACACACACAGAGTATATATTTTCTCCACCAAAAGACAAATATCACAAATGTATTGCATAGGAGAACAAAATGATTTTATTACTGAAGGATAATTTAAAAGTAATCAGACTATTAGAAATTTGAAATAAAAACTTCAGTGGTTTGATTAAAGCCCAATGAGGCCTCCTAAAGCACTTCCTCTGATTCCAATTCCAATTCCAGTATGGTGTCTTCCTCTCTATCATAAATCTAATTCTAACAATTGCCTTTTTTGGGTGGGTGTCAGCACTGAAATTGCAGGCTGAAAAAAAGGAATAAGCTGGACCTAAATACACTCTATTCATGATAGTTAGAATCCAGAATATATTTTTCCATAAACTGCAGAATCATGTCTACGTGCTCATCAAAATTATAATAGTTATAAAACAAATGTTATATAGTAAAAATAGTTTATTACCATTGTTTCCCAACAAGTCAAATATATATTTATCTATATTTATCTATTCCTGTATTTCTGATCATCTTAAGAAAAAAGCTGTACTATATTATAGAATTAATGCTAACTTCTTAACAGTTTCAAATCCAAACCAACTGTAGCACTATACTATCATTACAGTTTCAGATCGCTTTTTAAAAATTAAATTACCAAAAACAATAAAAAACATAAAACAATAAAAACATAACAAACTGCTTCAGTACAGGTAGTCTTTGACTTAACAATAGTTTATTTAGTGATCATTCAAAATTACAACAGCACTGAGAAAAGTGACTTATGACCGTTCTTCAGTTACAAAGAACTTCAGGTCCCATGATGTAATCAAAATTCAGATGCTTAGCAACTGATTCATATTTATGATCTTTGCTGAGTCCCAAGATCATATGATCAACTTTTGCAAACTTCTGACAAGCAAAGTCAATGGGGAAGCCAGATTTATTTAACAATTGGATACTAACTTACCAACTCCAGTGTTTCACTTAACAACTGATGCAAGAATGGTTGTAAAATGGGGCAAAACTCATTTAACAAATGTCTCACTTAACAACATAAATTTTGGGCTCAGTTATGGTTGTAAGTTGTGGACTACCTGTAACTGATAAGAAATCCATAACTTCCTTTTATCTTATATCTTATTAACTACTAACTTACATAATTTTAGAAAAAGATAGGTTCATAGGCTATGAAATGGCTTATAGTTGTCTCCTCATTTCTAAATACCTTCTCTACTTCTGTTAAAAGGAATAGGTTTATAATTTCTCCACCTAAGAGCACCCAGACACTTGACATAAAAAAATCTTAATGATAACTAGCAGTTCTAGCATTAGCTAATGTTTTAACTGCTTTAATTACTGTGATACTATGAGTTTAATTTAAAATATTAAGGCAGGAAGAAAAGTCCCAGGAAATGTCTCTGAGGCAGATAATTATGAGATTAGATTTTTTGAGTTCCCTAATGAACAGCAGAGATAGAAAATCTCCACCAGGATTTATCTAAGAATATGTGGTCAAGCCACACTGGTTCTATATATTTTCAGAATACCTTTCAAAGTCAATTATTCAATGGTGCATGACAATAACTTATTTAAGACAGTAGGGCTACTTTTTATGGGCGTATGGTAATGGATGGATTAGGAGCAACCTGGGAAATGAAGAGACCAGAGAAAGGAAGAGAATTTCTCAAATGATAAGATTGCATTGATTTTATACTGTCCTACTAGTCAACAAAAACAGAAGAAAAGCATCTTGTTCATAATACGGCATATATAAAGGTCCCCTTCACCTCACTTACCTTTTACAGAATTATCCTTTATAAACTATAGTTTGGTAGACAATCCATGAGCATTCTGACTAACATCAATACCCAGGAAGATACTGGAAAAGATAATTAAAAAACTGATCTACCAACATCTAGAAACAAGTAAAGTAATAACTAGCAATCAGCATGGGTTTGTTAAGAACAGATCATGCCAAACCAATCTTATTTCATTCTTCAACATAGTGACTAAATTAGTAGACCAGCAAAATACTGTGGACATAATATATTTAGATTTCAGCAAAGCATTCGACAAAGTAGACCACAACTTACTTCTTAGTAAGCTAGAAAAAAGTGGAATAGATAGCACCACCATTAGATGGACTCACAACTGGCTGGCAAACGGCATTCAACGATTAGTCCTTAATGGGTCTAAGTTTACATGGAGGGAAGTAAGCAGTGGGGTGCCACAAGGTTCCGTCTTAGGCCCAGTACTCTTCAATATCTTTATTAACGATTTAAATGAGGGAATAGAAGGGGAACTTACCAAATTTGCAGATGATACTAAGCTGGCAGGAATAGCTAACACCCAAGAAGATAGGCTCAAGAGCCAGATGGATCTTGACAGACTAAAACACTGGGCCGTATCTAACAAAATGTAATTCAATATAGAGAAAAATAAAGTCCTACACTTAGGCAAGAAAAACCAAAAGTATAGACTGGGTGAAACCAGGATCAATAGCAGTAACTGTGAGAGGGATCTTGGAGTCCTAATGGACAACCAGCTAAATATGAGCCAGCAGTGTGCAGCAGCTGCCAAAAAAGCTAATGCAATCCTAAGTTGTATTAACAGAGGGATACAATCAAGATCAAGGAAAGTACTAATACCACTCTATAAAGCCTTAATAAGACCATACCTAGAGTACTGCATCCAGTTTTGGTCACCACATTATAAAAAAGATGTTGAAACTCTAGAAAAAGTACAGAGAAGAGCAACCAGGATGATTAGGGGAATGGAGGCTAAAACATTACAATGAACGATTGCAGGAACTGGGCTTGGTTAGTCTAGTAAAGAGAAGGACCAAGGGAGATATGATAGCGGTCTTCCAATATTTGAGGGGCTGCCACAGGGAGGAAAGGGTCAAGCTATTTTCTACAGCGCCTGTTGGCCAGACAGGAAATAATGGATGGAAACTGAACAAGGAGAGATTTAACCTGGAAATAAGGAGAAATTTTCTGACAGTGAGAACAATCAATCAATGGAACAGCTTGCCCTCGGAAGTTGTGGGAGCGCCATCACTTGAGACTTTCAAGAAGAGATTGGACTGCCATTTGTCAGAAATGGTGCAGGCTCTCCCGCTTGGGTGGGGGGTTGGACTAAATTTATTTATTTTATTTATTTATTTCTAATACTTATATACTTAAATGACCTACGAGGTCCCTTCCAACTCTGATTATCTGTTATCTGTTATTCTGGACTAGTTTTTTAGAGCAAAAAGGTAAGCTTGTAGCAACTAAAAAGTGAACCTATTTTTTTCATGTAAACTTTCATGGGTCACAGGCCAAGTCTTTAAATATATCTGATAAAGAGGATGTTATATATACTGTAGGAGTTTATGTGATAACAATTGTAGTAGTATTTCAGATATAACAAGATTCTTTTCTATTTAAGCATTGGTCAATAAGCCCACTTTCTGACATCTTTGTGTTCTAGCAACAATACAAAAATTAAGCCTAGGTTCAAAGATCTTCCTTATTCTGGTACCACCACATACTTCTTCATTTTTAGAATGGAAATTAAACTAGTTTTGTATTGGTTAGTTTCTGCCATTTTACTGTGCTTTTTCAAATATCCCACCTGCTACTACACTTACATAATTCAGTAAGAGAAGACTTGTATAGGAGGACTATGTACTGGTAGAGATTTTGTATGTGTGAGAAAAAAACAAGTCAACACAAAATGATATACATTAGTTAAACACAGATTGTGCTAGCTGTTGATAAATGTTCCCTTTATACAGATTTAAAGTTTTATGAAAAGCATTGTACAAAACAGTTTTTGTCTTTTGTGTGTAGATGATTTCAAATTTAAGTGCAATGATAGGTATGGCATTTAACAAATCTGGTACAAATAATCTAATATATATTATACTATACTCCATCATTAAATTCATGTCTTATAGTAAAACATAAAAGGGTAGGAGGATTCAAAGTAATAATGATACTGAATTACATATAAAGCTACAATATAGCTCCTAGTAATAAAGATGTAAAAATTAATTTAAAGAACACTAAAACCAACATTATTAGGAGCTTTTAGTTACAGATACCTGAGTATGAATCCAGTGGGCAGGTGGGTGTGTTGTATGTTTTACTGCAAAGTCTAATATTCCCTCTTCTTCCAACATACCATGTCGCGTTGTCGCGGTTTGCTCGTTGTCCTTAGGTTCTCTGATCAGCTCGTAGAGCCCCCGCAGGGGTGAAATTTACAGGGACCCTCGCGAGGGTGAGTACTTAAGTACTAGAATCAATAATTGACACAGACACCATAGTTTCTCAAGGTGAGAGAGCACGTTGTGCCCGGGGTAGATGAAGAAGTCCCCCGATTGCAACGCACCACCCTCTTTTATTTTGCAGTTTTATCAGGGCGGGGGGAGCGAGACATATGTGAAGAGGAGCAAGGAAGTATAATTCTAATGGCGCCATGGCAGGATGCGACCACTGTTGTGTGCTAAGATAGCGTGATTATCTATTAACAAGATATTTGTGGTCAGCTAGTTCCTGTAACTATTTGCCTTCATGTCGTGCCAAGCTGAGCTTATCATGCAATTCCTAACTTGAGAAGGTCATTCTTACGGCCTTATGTCAAGAGGACTCTCGAGGTTTACTACAAGTCCTCTTTTCTTTGTTTTTAAGATGCCGCGATATCAGATTCAAAATATAAGCCTTTCTCCTTTGGAGTATCATAGTGCTTGGATAAGGACATACCCTCCGGGACATCCCGATCAGATTGCACAACCTCGTTCAAGGGCAGGTTATCAGTGTCAGAGTCGTCATCGGAACATAAGTGCAAAAGCGGAGCCTTGCACTCCTCAGTTGGGATTGCCATATATACATGATTTTGCATTAAGAGATTAAGTTGCGCAGCAGCTTTAGCTTCGGCAATAGCATTTAAACTACGTTTGATCATTGAAATAAAGATAGGTAATAAACAGGGTAGCAGAAAACATCCTATAGCAATTATAGCCACCAAAATAAAAATAGCCTTTAAACCGGGAAACTTGGGGAGAAACTCGTCAAACATTCCCTCTATGTCCACTCCCTTCCATGTTTGGAAGGAAAGCCAATTTTCCGGTACTGGAAACGTGAGATTGATGGGATTGCACTGATGTTGCATACAGTTGGGATCGGGAACTCTAAGACGGGTGATATAGAGTTTTTTAAGGTTATCCCTCTTGGGTATGGTGTCGGGTCGCATTGTGAGCCCTCTGGATTGAAAGTCCACACATTTCCATTCATTGCAGTAGGTGCCTTTGCCACAGGGGTCGTGTTGATTTGAAGTTCTGGCACAGATGTACTTTTCGTTGCTGGAATATGTCCGTCGCCAGACAAGTGAGCCGCATTCGTTTGTGCCATAGTCCATGGCTTCGCAGGCATCAAAAGTGACCGATTGGGATACCTTCGGATTATAAAAGTCATGATTGACCAGTGTCTTTTTCGATGAGCCGGCTCCGACAGTGATGAGGATGTTGTAGCGATGAGTGGGGCCTGTGGGGTCATAACAGGTTTGTTTGTTGTTATCTTCAAAATACTATACGTCGTGCTATTCCACACACAGGTGTGCGTGGATGGTTTGGTGCAAATAAAATGGGTGTGATATATTAATGTAGTTCTGATGGTCTGCCCCTGTTGAGTTTTTTGCAAGCAGGGGGTGCAATGTTTGGCATCTTGGGAGGTGAGTGCACTTCGTGTCCTCCGTTGGGGGGGGATAAACTTCTGTCGTAGGGATAATGTCAGCCGAGAAGAAGTGGCAAAGCCTCGTACCATTTTTGTAATTTCACATTGGTATAGACCAAAGTCTGAGAGGGTCAGATCAGTTACTGAAAGATGAGTTGCTCTAAAATGATAATTGATGGTATATTTGGGTGAGTCTTGTAGATATATGGTATTGTTGAAAAACCAGCGCCAGATGATTCCCTTTTTCTTGATTGGAGACCTCTGGTAACAGGAGAGGGCCTGAGAGCGAAGATGCAGTGCTCCCTCATTGTTGTAACGGTGCGTGTGAATCAAGGAGTTGAATTTAGGATGTGGAGAGGACTCGAGAAGCTGTCTACGAATTCGTTGTCCGCGGAGCGGTGACCAGGAACCAGGATAGCGGTCAGGGAGATGGGAGCCAGATGTATCCCATAGGCAGCTGGTGGTATCACAGGGAGGTTGGCAGCAGGAGAAGTGGCGCACCAGGGTATGGGAAAAAGATTGAGGAGAAGATTGAGACAAAAGGAGCCAAGAAAGAAACATAGAGGGTAGTGGGGGGCGAGTTACAGAGAAGATGGAAAAGAGATAAACTGTATGATTGAAGGATTGACGGGAAGCAAGAAAGCCTAAGCAGGAATAAGGTCCCACCGTATTCGCGGTGACATAGACATGTAGGTAGACCCGACAGGGTTGGTAGCCATACAGAAGAGAGACGTGAGGTGAGGGACGCAAGGCATGGCCTTGATGTTGAAAGGCATAATTACAGGCGGAAAGAGAGATGTCTTCAAAGGCAAAGGTAACGCGTGTGAACAGAGGGGCGAAGATAACAGCAGGATCAGTCCGAAACTGAGAAAAGACAGGAGATATCAGAATCAGAAGGGCTAGGAGAGGAACACTTGTCCTTAGCCTCCCCATGATAAGGTCGAACACAGCGCGCAGGCACCCAAAGAACACGATCAGGAAGTTGAACAGCAGCGTATCCTTTGCCCCAAGTGATCAGTTGCACAGGTCCCTTCCACTTCGGATCTGGAAGTTGCCTGAAATAAACAAGAGGTCTAGAGGTAGGGACAGGAGGTGTGGTAAAGTGACGAGAAGCAACCGTAGAAGAAGGAGAGCCAGTAAGATTCAGAAAGTTCAAGGTATATAAACATACATTTAACACATTCTGTAACGCTGGGAGGTTCGGGGGGCGTACGCCTTTTTTCCCCATGTATCGATCAAGGGCCGTTTTGAGTGTTAAATTTGCTCTTTCCACAATAGCTTGGCCTTGGCTATTGAATGGAATTCCAAATTTGTGTACAATGGACCAATGATGACAGAACTCCGAGAAGGAGGAGCTCGTGTATGCAGGACCATTGTCTGTTTTTAAAATTTTTGGACATCCCAATGTTACAAAGGTCCGAATGCAATGATTGATAGTGTTTTTAGTAATCTCCCCCCTTTGCAGTGTGGCCATGATGAACCCAGAGTAAGTGTCTACAGACACGTGAATATACTTCCAGGGCGCAAAGGATGGATACTGAGTAACGTCCATTTGCCATGTGTCACAGGCCTCGGTGCCTCTAGGATTTACTCCTTCTGGGACACTTCGTGCCTGCAGACTACATGTAGGACATTGTTGAACAATTGCCGCAGCTTCTTGATGAGTAATTCCAAATTGTCTCACCAGAGCCTTTCTATTTTGATGAAAATAATCATGACTTTCTCCTGCTGTTAAGGTGTTATTCTGCAGGATTGGTAACAAATGCAACTTGCAGGCCTCATCTGCCATGTGATTGCCTTCTGAAAGAAATCCGGGCAGATGCTGATGGCTTCTGATGTGGGCCACAAACAGAGATTCCTTCCTTTCCTTCAATAGGTCTTGTAACTGTAAAAAAAGCGTCATTAAAGGAGAAGGGGTTGCAGGAGAAATGTAGGCATCAAATATATTCAAGGCCAATTGTGCCACATACAGACTATCAGATATTACATTAATTGGCTGGTTGGGAAAAAGTGTGAGTGCCATATTGAAGGCAGACAGTTCAGCCTGTTGAGCAGAAGGTTGTGGTGTGGTAAGTTTTTTATGCCATTGATTGTCAGTTTGCCACACACAAGCCCCGATGGTTTTAGAACCATCAGTGAATACAGTAAGACAATCTTTCACTGGTTGTTGTACTAAAGGAGTCTCTAGAGTGAGCGGAATTGTTTTCAGCACTTGTATGCGTGGGTCTGGTGGTAGATGGCAGGAGACATTCCCTTGCCACCCTTCCAACGCATCTTGTAACGCATCAGAATTTTGGAAGAGTGGTTCCCATTGTGTTAGTCTGCAGGGAATGTAAAGCGTGCAGATATCCACACCCATCAAGGCTCTAGCTCTTTTCCTCCCCCGTTCTATAAGAAGGGCCATTTGTGCAGCTCTTGTGGTGATTGATGCTTTTGGGGTATGAGGAAGGTGAATCCACTCTAAAATGTGTAGCCTCTTTGAAGTCGAGATTTGAACGATTGCTGTAAGGAGTGTGGGTGTGGGAAGAAGCGCCAATGAGAGTGCATGATTGTGTAATGAGCGGTCCACCCAATGGGTATGCAAGGCGCTGTTGATTTCTTTAAGAGCATTAAGCTGTTGCTCATTCAGCCAAATGAGATCCGCTGGACGCTTAAGGCCGACCAATGCTTGAAATAATGGCGAGAGAGTATGAGTTGAAATGGAAAGATATGGGCGTGCCCAATTGAACGTGCCCAGGCATTGCTATAACTGAACCAAGGTTGCAGGTTGAGGGAGTGTGAGAACAGGAAGGTGAGGTGAAGCTGTGGAGGCTAAAACCTTGTGTCCTAAATATTGTAACGGATAATGAGACTGCACCTTTTCTGGTGCTACATGCAGTCCTGCAAGAGCAAGGAGAGAGAGAAGACATGGAAAAGTTTTACATACTGTACCTTTAGGACCATCAGCTGCAATCAGGATGTCATCCATGTAATGATACACTAAAAATTCAGGAAATTTGTCCCGATAGGGTTGTAAAGCTTTATTTACAAAATATCGACACATCGTAGGAGAATTGAGCATTCCTTGGGGAAGAACTTTCCATTGATATCTAGCTGTAGGTTTAGAATTATTAAACTCAGGAACGGTGAAGGCAAATAGTATCCTGTCCTCTGGTATCAGCGGGATGGAGAAAAAACAATCTTTGAGGTCAATGATTATGAGATCAAATTTTACAGGAATTAAATTTGGATTTGGAAGGCCGCATTGCAATGGGCCCATAGGCTGCAATATAGCGTTCAGAACACGGAGATCCTGTAGGAGGCGCCATTTGCCACTTTTCTTTTTAATTACAAACACTCGTGTGTTATATGGGCTGGTAGATGGTTCAATATGACCTTCTGCCAATTGCTGTTGAACGAGAGTGTGAAGTGCGTTTAATTTTTCTTTTGTAAGAGGCCATTGATCAATCCAAACAGGAATATTTGATTTCAGAGTGAGAGAAAGAGGAGAAATAGCCATAATTCAAGGTATGTAGAGAGAAGTGTGGAGTTGAGATAGCAGGTCACGGCCCCACAAATTGCAATGTAATGGAAGGACAAAGGGTTTAAGATAAGCAGTCACAGAGGAATGAGGCGTAGAGGCAGTAAGCCAAAGTGAGCTAACCTTTGCTGCCTGCGCTCCACCGACGCCTTGTACTGAAGTTGTTTCAGCAAGGGGCCAAGAGGATGGCCACTCAGAGGACCGAATGACAGAGACGTCAGCTCCGGTGTCAATCAGGCCAGCAAAAGATTGGCCATTCAGCAATATCGTTAACATAGGTTTGGAGACTCGAACAGATTGCTGTAGAGCAAACAAAGAAGGGGGTTCAGGAGAGGGAAGAAGAATGAGAGTAGCCACAATCGTTCCCGCTTTCAGGGAAAAGCACCGGTCGCCAATGGCAGCGAGAGAGAGATTTTTCAGAGAAGAGGAGTCGTACAAAAAGGGTGCAGCGACTACGCCTTCAATGGTAAGGGAGGAGTTAGGTATGAGCAAAACAGGCAAGGAAGGCGGAAGTGGCTTCAGAACAGTGATAGAAAGAGGGAGAGTGAAGACCGAACCAGGATCATCATAAACGATGTCCTCTGTCAGCTGTACAGGGAAAGAAGTAGGTTGTAAAAAGGAAAGAGAAGAGGAAAGAGAAGTTTCAGCCTTTGTAGCGGGGTTAGCTGAAGACCCCATGCCTAGTTTTCCGACTGCTGAGCAGGAGGAGGGTTAGAGCGACATTGGGAAGCCCAATGAAAACCTTTTCTGCAACGAGGGCAAACAGTTTTTGGCTTGGCAGCATAGGGTGCAGTACCCCGAGACTGGCCACGAGGCGTTCCCCCCCCACCCGGCATTCTACACTGATTTTTAAAATGGCCAGGCTTCCCACAATTAAAACAATTGCCAGAGCGAGACACGGCAAGGGCGTTGGACGACGGAGGGGAGGTGGGGAGGGATGCAGAAATGGAGGTAGAGATGGCAGCGGCAAGGGCGCTCATTTTGTGAGAAGTAGTTCCCACAATCCTACAAAGCTGCAGGAACTCAGCCAAGGTTACACCAGGTTTATTAGCAACAGGTTGAAGTATTTTTTGACAATCTTCATTCGCATTGGTGTAAGCCAGTTTAATAAGAAGTTCTTGTCTGGCCGCCTCATTGTCAATTTGGCGTTCCAGAGCGGTTTGCAAACGGTTAACGAATGAAGAGTAAGACTCGTCAACCTCCTGCACTACCTTCAAAAAGGTGTGTGTGGATTTAGAGTCTGAGTCATCCACACGTTTCAGGGCATTCATCGCACAAAGATGAATGATTGCAAAGGCACGGCGAGGGCAAGTTTGTTGCTGAATCAGGGTGGAGTATAATCCGGTTCCCTTTAAGTGATCAGCAATGACCAGATTAGGGAGGCCTCGTCTTATTTCAGCATCTACTAATTTTTCATATTCAGACTGCCAAACAACATACTGGGCAGGAGTCATAAGCATAGAAAACAACATCTTCCAATCATATAACAGCATTACAGTGTTAGCAGACACGAGAGAATCAAGCATGCCACGAGTGTAAGTGGATTGCAGTCCATACATATTTACAGCCTCTTTTAAATTTTTCAACACTCTTAACTCTATGTTGGTATGAACAGGAGCGCCAGGGGCTCCCGGAACAAGAGTCATAGGGTAAGCAGAAGGTATATCACAAGATTCTAAGGTGAAGGAAGGAGAAGCCAGGATAGCAGTAATATTTCCCCCCGAGAGATGTGGGGACGGAGGATCAGTAGGAATGGGAGAGACAGAAGGAGAGGAGGGCTGCAGACGATTGTGCGGAGTGTCAGAGTGAAAAGGAGGGGCAGAGGCAAGCTGAGGAATATCATCCGAAGAGGCGACAGATTGGTAAGGTGGGGGAGAAGAATCAAGGTGAGCAGCAGGAGGCTCAGCAGTTTTAGAGGCAAGAGATAAAGACTCGGGGAGAGTGGTGGAGGGGTAGATAGTATTGAGCGCAGCCATTATCGCACGCCAGGACATAAGAATGTCCGGTGGAACTCTGGGGACATCATACAGATATTTTCCCAAGCGTTCCCACGAAGTGCGACACAGCGTGCCCTCAGCCGGATAAGCAGGACAGTGCTGCTCCACATAAAGCAAGAAGGAGGTGATAGATTTTCTAGACAAGGTATATACAGTGGTGCCGTTAATTTTCTGCAAACAATTAGCCTTCTTCACTAATTGGTAAAGTTCGTCCCTATGAACTGACGAAACTTTGGAGAATGAGGAGCCCATTACTTACGATTGTACAGAGCCTTTGCCAGGTGCATAGCAACGGGAGTGAAGGCAGCGCACCTCTAGACAGAAGTCACGCCGTGGAGCTGAAGAAGTGAGAGATCCCGGACGAGCCCCCAGTTGTCGCGTTGTCGCGGTTTGCTCGTTGTCCTTAGGTTCTCTGATCAGCCCGTAGAGCCCCCGCAGGGGTGAAATTTAGAGGGACCCTCGCGAGGGTGAGTACTTAAGTACTAGAATCAATAATTGACACAGACACCATAGTTTCTCAAGGTGAGAGAGCACGTTGTGCCCGGGGTAGATGAAGAAGTCCCCCGATTGCAACGCACCACCCTCTTTTATTTTGCAGTTTTATCAGGGCGGGGGGAGCGAGACATATGTGAAGAGGAGCAAGGAAGTATAATTCTAATGGCGCCATGGCAGGATGCGACCACTGTTGTGTGCTAAGATAGCGTGATTATCTATTAACAAGATATTTGTGGTCAGCTAGTTCCTGTAACTATTTGCCTACGTGTCATGCCAAGCTGAGCTTATCATGCAATTCCTAACTTGAGAAGGTCATTCTTACGGCCTTATGTCAAGAGGACTCTCGAGGTTTACTACAATACCAGGTCTTGAACATATTGAGAATCCACCCACTACAGGAACTCCAGGTATAAGGAAGTCTACCCTAAAAGAAAATATATTTCCATTTAATTTCTTCTATGCAATGTCCTGGAACAGGTTTCTTTTTTACTATTCAAAACTTCTGACAAGATTATTCAAATGTGTACAGTTTAATAATATATTAAGCATAAAGATATGTATTAGAACCTTGCTATATAGTTAATTACATAGAATGTTACATTACTATTTGTATAGGCAAAGTTCAAGGAAAATCACATAGAAGATATTTAGCTGGTAAAGCAACAATGGGTAAATACCATTAAAGCCCAACAGAACAGATCAAATGTTAATATTATTTTCAGATTTACAAATATGAATCATAGTAGCGTAAGTTCTTGCCTAAGTCCTGTGTATTCATTCAATTAATTCTCAATTTACAACCACAATTGAGCCCGGAATCTTGGCTGTTGAACGAAGTGGTTTCTTAAATGAGTTGTCACAAGACTTTCCATGTAACTGATTTGTCAAAGGCCACAACCCAAGCACTTCTGATTGTAGTTTTTAAACTAATGCATGGATTGTTAAATGGATGGAGTCCAAGGTAAGGAATGCGGGTGAGGAAGATTCTGAGGAGGTCCGCTTTGTTGTTGTTAGTTGTGAATCGTGTCCGGTCCATCGCAATCCTCTTAGAGAAGCTAAAAATCTTTCCTGCTGAAATCCAAGTGCTGCTGAGAGAGAAAAGGAGTCCCCTCCAGCTGTCTAAGGCACCCCATAGTCCTTACTTTATCAGGCTGTCTCTCCATTCTGATTGAATTTTAGCTTCTTCATCTCTAGCAGCTAAAAGAGCTGCCTGCAAAAGGATATCAGCTCTACTTTGATAGGGAGCAAAAACAGGTCAAATCATCAGAATCTAACCTCCGTTTCTCTACCCTGCCAAAGAGTTAGGCTCCATTCTACATGCATAAGGGAACATGTAAGTAGGGTGAAGAAATGAAGCCTCTGAATTCTGTTTTAGCACTCCATGGAGTATATCGGCATTGTGCATGGAAAAGAATTCCTTCAGCCTGGTACAGAAACAAAGCTCAAATAATTAGGACCTTAATTGTTTTTCCCACTGTATTGGAGGAGTTCAGCTCCTCTCAGCAGGCAACCGTTTCAGCCAGTCGTTGGACATGAGAATGAGTTTTCTTGGCGGGTGGTGGCAGCTTGTAACCTTCCTTACTACTTTCTCCATTGACATTCTGGGGAAATCAGTAGAGAAGATTGCAAAGTTAGAAATCATATGATTGTGGAGTGCTTGGCAACCAGTCTTAAGTGTGAATAGATTACCAAATATCTAGATCACAATCAAATGATTATTGGGGGTGCGGGAGACAGCATGACATTTAACCATGGCTGGAAGTTTATATAGCGCATAAAGCATTCTTTCAGAGCCATTGTAATTTCAATTATATTAAGCAAGCGGTCATAAGACAAGAATTGTCTTTAGTCAGGTTTGGATGTTCAGAGGCAACTATTAAACTTCTTCCCACTGAAATTGCTGTTGGGGGAATAAGAATGATAACTCACTAACTCATCTAAAATTTCCCATAACAGAAAACTCATAACAAAATCTTCAGTTGGTTTTTAAGTAGTGTAGATGTCTGAATCTTATTCATTTACTATACACATATCTCTGTTTTTAGTCAATGCAATCAAAGCAGTTTACAATTTTTAACATAAAAGTAAACAGCCTTATAAATGATATGAAAAAGGAAAACAAAGTGATAGGAAAAAAATAAAGTTTTTGTTCTAAACATAAAATTGTAATTGAAGTAGATAGAGTCATAATGGCAAATATACATGGTTAAAATGTCAGCAATGCCACAAAACTTATATTGATAGCATATTCTTAATCTATGAAGTTTCATTTCAAGAATATTACGTTATCATCCAATCTATTTCTACCCGAATCACTTTACAAATGGATACTTTCCATCTCATCAGAGATATGTTTGCCCGACATTTTCAAAAGATTAATTCTTCAATACTGCCAAATTTAATCCAGTTTTTAAAAATAATATTGAAGAAAAAGTAATTTAAATTATGTGCATTATTTATTTATATTTTATTTTTATAAACACATTTATAGTACTTATAAATTAATCCAGGCAAGCTGCATTATAGTGCCCTCTAGTGAGGAATTATTTTGCCTGTTAAATGTAAAAACCAAATTATGAAACATATATGAAAGTTCAAATTTACTACAAAGTGAGCTCAAAGTTTAATCTGTCTTCTTTTGACAAAATGCTTATTCAGTTTGTTTTATAAACTTGTAACCCAATTAAAAGCCAGCAACCCTGACACCACTTATCTGGACCTGATACCATTTATCTTAGAATATTACTACTGTTTCCTTTATTACTTGAAACTTTGTGGAACCCAATGCAAAACTATAATTAAAACAGATTTATTTACAGAACAAATCACTACAATATTACTGGCATTTGGAAGAGTCAGTAGAAGACTATACAGGATATGTTTAATTCTTTATAAATACAGATTATAATGCTGTATAATCATTAAACCACTAAAATTTTAAAAAATGAAATTTCAATCTGAAAAATGCAGCACATGATTAATGCAGCTCAGGACTATAAGCAAAAGTCCATTTGAAATATCATCGTGGAAATTTATTTATTTTATTTATTATTTATTTATACAATTTGTTATTGGCCTCCCATCTTACCATAGGGAAACTCTGGGCAGCTTACAGTTACATTTAAGTTAAAACATAAAAAGTTAACATCAAATGACAAAAAAAGCGTATGTTCCTGAAGATTTTCCAGGAAGGCAGAATTTTATAAGATTCTTATTCTGTGCAACAAATCATAAGTTCTACATGTCCACAGGGATAAGATCAGTGCAACATAGTAATAAGAATGTAGTTCTTTGTGAAATAAAACAACTTGGAGATAAAATTATTAGAATCTGGTTTTTTTTAGAAGAGGTGGACAAGAGGATTTTTTGGATAGATCTTTATTTCAATGAAGTAGACAGGTAAGCACCTATTGATTTTAATGAACAGAAAGGGAAATAACCAGAACTTTGACCTGATTTGCTATCTGAAATAAGTTTTTGATTCACAGGTACTTCTTTTGCATTTGCCTACAGTAAATGGCTTTTGGGTTCTAAAAAAAAGAGCAAAGTAAACAAGGCTGACATTTTGTTCTCCTCCACATTAGACTGTCTGCAGAAAGCATTTCACTAATTACAGATACCAATAACATCTAATATATTCTGTACAGAAAGCTATAGGTATTTATAAAGCTAAATGCATATAAATGTTATTTATATGCATTTATTCATAATTAAGCAGAACAAATGTGCTATATAAAACAGTCTATCAAGAGAAGATGAACCGAAACCTGATTAGAGAAGAAACAGATTCTATATATAATATATGCTGGAATATTTCCTAAGCCCTCCAGAGATCTTTTTCATTTAAATGTTTCCCACAAAAATTACTTGTTGAGAGAATACAACTTCCCCTCTCCCCTTGGACATGGATTTTTGCCTCCATTAAAATGAATCTGCATTTCTGGGAGCAATCTTTATGTGTTGGACTCCTCATATCTATATTGATAGCGAAGGGATACTCATTAAAATATTAGACTAGAGGCAAAGTGACACAAGTTCTACTCCATTCTCTACCAGAGCAATTAACTTAGTGTCTTTCGGCCAGTCATTCCCTCTCAGTCCAACTCACCTCACAGGATTGTTTTAAGGAAAAATAAGAAGGAGTCTTATGTTAGCTTCCAAGTGAAAGGTAGATATAAATAAAAGACAACCCTTTTATTTTCATATATGGTGTCCTATCTCATTATGGAGTTCAACAGAAACTGTCTAGTTTCTAAATGTCAAAGTCAATGATTTCATCATATACATAACTGAATCCAATCCATGTTATTTGCATATGTATAGATGAAATCTAATATGAATTTACCGGATATAAAGTGCACTGATAAACTGTACTTTTAAATAAATGAAAAATAGTGTTTCTGAGTGACTATAGATCAGATTTTAATTTACTTTTCATATAATACATGCCCTACATTTGTCTATTTCATTTTCTGGCTTCTTTTTAAACTATACTTTAGTTGTAAATACATAAATATTTTAAAAAATGTTCCTATAAATGAAATTTAAAATTTCATAATATATAAATTTAATTTTAAATAAAACAAACAACAGTACTTTTTAGTAAACATATATGCAAAGAAAACAAGTCAGTTTCAGAACAAGTGGTCAGGTAGAAATATAATCTTTACAGTATCACAGATTACTACTGAACACACTGGAACTTTCAACACTATAATAGGTGCTGTGATGAAATTTCAACAAAACATCAATTTATGAAGCCAGAAATTTCAGAAAGTAGGCATAACTGTAACTAGCTCCTCTGTGTGACAGAAATATTCACTGAGGAAAAAAAATGAACATGTTTGAAAGAAGAGGAGATCTTTAGCCAATCCATCACAAATGTAAATCTATTAACCTTCCCACGCCCCCGCCCCAACCTCCCAGTTCTGTTTCTCAGTACTACTCATTTGATCATAAGCAATCTTACTAGCTGCATTGGTGGAACGCTAGCATGCCAAACAGAATTAGAATAATTTAAAAGGAAGATAATGAAAAGAGTAATTATAATTAAACAACCCAGTTTTCAGTATGATGATTACCAAAACATTTTTGAAGGGTAAATGTTTGCCTAAGAACCAACAAGCACAAATTTAGTATGCATCTGTGCACATGTGCAAAGGGTGCTGCAAACATGAATCATTGCAATCAACATCTTGTTTTCTTGTTTTAAATGCAAAAGACTGCAAAATTAACACTACTAGTAACTCATGCTATTAACATCCTACGGATGAAGTTTGATCTTATAAAACTTACTTGCCAGATGGATTGATAATAGAAAGCAAAAGCAAAAAAGAACAAGAAAACAAGTGAAAAAAATGATATAAAATTGTGCCTGAATTTTTGAGAGAAAACATTCAGATCTTTGAAAAGGTCCATATGATTAAAAAACAAATTGTAATTTTCTTGAATATGTGAACAAGAAAATATATTATTCTATTTTTCAAAGATTAAATCATTATACAGTATTCTACAAGGCAGTATATATAGAGTCCTATTATGATTTTATCCTTACATAACCCCTGAGACGTAGCGTAAACTGAGCAACAATGAGTGGCCAAAATCACAAGTTCCATGGTTAAACCTTCTCTACTTGTTTCAAATCAATATCCTATCCAGGTAAGATTCTAGAGACTGTAATTCATTTTAGAGAGCTTTTTCTAAAAATGGGAGAGCATATTCCCTCCCTCCCTTCCATCTATCCATCCATCCAATACACTTAAAAAACTATAGAATTTAATCCAATGATTAGGTTACAGAGAAACAAAATAAAAATAGAACGAGTGAATTTTTCTTTCTCAAACAGCAAATAACCTCACATTTTATTACTTTTGGAAATCCTTTTATTTTCAAATGAGATTTGTTATGCACATGCTGTTGTTTTTCAATGATATTCACAAATAGCTATATAGCTTTTGACTGTGTGTTAGCGCAAATAAAACAGAACTCTCTCTGTAGAGTAGAGTAGGTTTAAGGAATTTTTATGTATAACCATTTCAAAAGAGATACAAGGCTAAACAATATGTGAGAAAATTGTTGCAATTGAGATATATATGTTTTATGAGGAAAAATTACTTCATTCAACGATGACTAAATTAAACATTTGCACGTGCCTGTAATAAACAATAATTTGTTGTCAATAAAATTGATAATTTGGGCATAAATATACCCATCAATTTAGAATCTCATTAGTTTCTCTTTCTCTTTAATACATACAGATCAAAGAATTTTACCATTGTCCTGCCTTAAAAGTAAATTCCTTATCTGTCACTGCCAAACGAAGTCTTTTAACTGTTTCAGATTCATTGCTGATGCCACACACTTTTTTGGTCCGAGGCATACATCTCCTTAATTGCAAAAGATGGCACCGATCAACAGCTAAATTGCGAACTATAGGCCAATCTCGTTGCTAAATACGGATTATATTTATGACAATATTACCAGAAAGAATGAAACCAATTTTGAGTGAACTTATACATACAGACCAGAATGGTTTCCTGACAAATAGACAAATTAAAAACAATATTAAGACAGTACTAAATTCGACTGAATACTACGAAGAAAAACACCCAGAAAACAGGCAGCTTTAATTTTTTTAGATGCATTTGATAATCTCAATTGGAAAGCATTTGATAATCTCAATTGGAAATTCATGCTATATCAAATTAAAAAGCTGAACTTTGGCTGAACACTACAAGAAATATACTCAAATCAAAAAACAAGTGTATTATTAAATGGAGATCGCACTGAAGATTTTGAAATTGCAAAAGAAGTGAGACAAGGGTATCCATTATCGCCTCTGTTATTTATCTTCTCTTTAAAAGTGTTGATAGCTACAACCAGACAAAATCCAGACATTTATGGAATTAAAATTAGAAATAAATATAAAGTTCAGGCATTTGCCGATGATTTGGTATTTATAGTGGAAGATTGAATGAATTCGGGACCAATATTGTTAAAAAAAAAAAAAAATTGAGGAAGTGGCAGGATTTAAAATAAATAAAAATAAAACTAATATGATAGTCAAAAACTGTACAACAAGACAGAAAGTAGAATTAGAAAACATAATGGGACTGCAAATAGTAAAAAAGGTGAAATACCTGGGAATTTGGATATCACCCAGATGTTCATCATTAAAAGAGGACAAGTATGTTAAACTGATTAAGCAAATCAGAAAAGAATTAGAATTATGGGCCAAATTGAAACTGTCTATATTAGGAACAATAGCAATACTGAAAATGAACACTTTACCAAAACTAATATATCTATTCCAAATGATACCAATTAAATTAGGGAAATCTTTTTTTACAGAACTAAATAAAATGACATCCAAGTTTGTCTAGTTGGGCAAGCGGCCACGTATTAAAATGAAACTATTACAAAATAATAGGAGCAGGGGCGCTCTTGGACTACCAGAATGGGAGCTTTATTACCAGGCAGTGGTGTTGAGTTGGATTAAGGATTGGGTAAAATTAAAAGACAAGAGAATCTTAACATTAGAAGGCCATGATCTCTTGATAGACTGGCATGCATTTTTGTGGGAAAATGAAAGTAATATACATACCTATTTCAATCAACACCTAATAAGAGACTCGTTGATTACAATTTGGAAAAAAATCAAAGGTAAACACTATATGGAAATCCCACAATGGCTGTCAACCATGGAAGCCATAATACATCCAAATAGATTAGACGTACGGAAAATGGTAAGCTATGAAGAACTATTAGACAGTCAAGGGAAATTAAAATCAAACCAAGAACTGAAGGAAAATGGAATTATAATTGATTGGTGGCCATATTTGCAAATTCAAAATAAATATAAAAAAGATTCAAAAGATTTTGGATTTGACAAAGGGCAGATTAGATAAAATATTAATGGGACCGGAACAAAAACTTATAACTAAAATATATAAATATTTATTAGATTTCAAAATGGAAGAGGAAATAGTAAAAGTACAATGATTGCATGGGCACAGGATTTTGGATACACTATAGAATTAGAGGAAAGGGAGAAAATATGGAACATAAATTATAAGTTAACGATATCTGCAGCATACAAAGAAAACATATATAAAATGTTTTATAAATGGTATTTAGCTCCAACGAGATTGGCAAAAATTTACTCCAACATGAGTCCCAAATGTTAAAAGTGCAAAAAAGTTGATGGTACATTTTATCACATGTGGTGGATGTGCCCCGAGACCAGGACATACTGGATCCAAATCAGAAATTGGTTACAAGAGATCACTGGCTACAAGATTGAGTTCAGACTGGAATCCTTCCTTTTAGGAATCATCAAAGAAAAATTACCGAAAGAAGTAAAATATTTAGTATTATATATTACAACAGCCGCCAGAATAGCCGTTGCGTAGGTATGGAAAACACCAAATACCCCACTGAAAAACTAATAATACACAAAGTAACAGAAAGTGCTGAGATGAATATGCTAACAATGAAATTGAAAGAAAAAGACAACTCTGAATTCTTTACATATTGGAACATAGTATAAATGGCTAACAAACAGAATCAAGAAGTGAGGCAAAAATATTACACTTAAGAAAGTAAAATAAAATTTTATAAATTATATAAAGATATAAGAATAGTAATTATAGCTAAATATATTATTTAGTAGTAGACAAATGCAATATAATGTATTATGATATTTAAACCAAAATCCTGTATAGATGTTGATACCATGATGTTTTACGATGTAAAAAAAAGAAAATTAATAAAAATATATTAAAAAAAAAGTTAAACAATCAGTACAGTTATATCCCATATCATCTGGAAATAACAATGTTCTCAGTTCCTTCTTTATTTTAGCTACATGTTTTATTTCAATTGCAATTATTTTATAAGCCGGCTTACAACAATCTATAAAACATGGTCTATTCTTCCCTCAAGGGCCAGACCAAACGCCCTTAAACCTCACCTTCACCCTATTTCAATGATTGGGAGAATAGCCAGGTCTTCATAGACCTTCAAAAGACTGCAAGGATAGGGACTTCTCTGATGATTGGGATGGTTATGAAGGGGACACAATCTAAGATCATATCAGATAGCAACATTTAATGGAGGGGACCTGGATTGCACCCACCTTGTCTAATCTAAAAGGATAGGCAAATATCCAGACAAATGTGACCACAATTACATGGACTTGTGCTATGTGAGCTTTAAAGGTAATTAGCAGCACCCTGAAGTACCTCTAGAAAGCAACTGGAAACCAGTGCAACCAGAGATATTACTTGGGCAAATTGTGGAACTCCGCAAAACTGTGCATTCTATATCATTTGCAGCTTCCAGATGGTCTTTAAGAGTAGCTCCATGCACAGCACATTGCAGTAATCCAAAAGAGAGGTAACTAAGATATGGATGTCTGTGGAGTAAGTTGCAAAGGATTATAGATGGAAATAAATGGTTGTAAAGAAAAGTCAAATTATTATAAATTTATCCAATACCCTCACCATATATAGCACATTTCATGATCACATGCAATACCAACCTCATGTCGAAAGTCTTTTGCTGTTCTCTCCAGATGATCTGATTTTCTTCCAGATTTCATTTTGCTATAAATAAGGCAAACTGAGATGTATCATGACTCAACATAATTTTACAGCTTGAACTGGTCACTGAGCACCCTTTTAAGTAGTAACTTCAGATTAACTGATCTCTACCATCATATAAGAATGATGTCCCGCCTTTGAACTGACAAAAATGTATGTAATTGCCTACTGTTACTGTTTTCAACAGCAATCTGATCACATTATTTTGAGAGTTAAAAAAAAGCATATAGTCATGACAATACTATTGGTGCCCAGTATGTTAATACTTAGAAGTATACTGCTTCTGAACAAGAAAGGTTTGTTGCATTATTAAGGTTAGAAGACCATCCATTACATTTTCTAAATCTTTAATAAAAAATTCTATTGATCCTGTTTATATTCATGAAGCAAAACGAGTTGTTAAAAGAGAAAATCTCTATTCTTGAATCAAGCCTAGATACTTTTTAATAATTTTATTATCAAAAAGCCTAATATTAGTCCTCGTTCAGCTAATTACTGATTTTTTGAGGTTTTTAAGTAGTCTTTGCTTTGTACTGTTATACCAATTACAAGCTGGATCATAAAAACAAAGAAGAAAAGAATCAAGAAAAGCCAAATATCATACATAACTATTATCAGTCTAATCTCTATTCAAATATCTCACCATCTCATTTCATTGCATATACAAATAATTGTGTGGTCAAGTTAAGATTACAATTGGGACTAGAATTTTGCTAATTATTACAGTTGTAAGTTAGATTCTATTTCACAATTTTTACAGTGGTCTTAAATTATGAGATCATTAAACAAATCGGCCAAAAAAAGTTGCAAATTGCAAACATACTGTAACCAGTCTTAAATGGGAGCTGATCATCAAGCATCCCAATTGCGATCAAGTGTCCACAGAGGTGATGCAAAGGTCATTAAGTGTAAGTCCAAGTCATGTTACTTTTTCTGAGACCATTAACTTTGAACCATCATTATTCAAATGGTTAAAGGACTACTTGTAAACTTCTTTTGTTAAGCAGCAAATCTGTTACTAATCATGTTTATTATATGATGCCATGTTTTAACCTCAGAAAGTAATTTATTATGTCTGCTCATAATAATTTCAGAACCTTCATCTCCCATTTAATCGTGCTTTAAATGCTGAAAAAACTGTACTAAACTGTTCGATAAAACTCCTTCACTCCAAACAAGATAAGCTTATGACAGGACTAAAGAAATAACAAGTGGTGAGAAAATACTATAATACTGTCTAGTTACATGGATTAAAGAAAACCACAATTTACTTGATTATTTAAATATAAATGGTTAAATCACTGAGATTTGTATAATTCTGAACAAGATCAATAAATGTTCTAATGGAAGAAAAACCACTTACTTTTAGAAGATGTACCTAATCCACACAATCTTCATAAGCAGACTCTCTAAATAAACATGTTTATCCTCAGGAATACTTTTTGCTTTCTAAGAATTTGTCATGTGCCTTTTAAAATATAATAGTTCTACCAGTTTTGGCAGATACATAAACTGTAGCCGTTATTTGAATAGAGGAAAGCTTAGGATACTACTACTAGACTACAACTTAAATGAAACGGCTGTGAAGAAGATGCATAAACTTGAGTTAATTCAGAATTCTAACCATTTAATTGTATAAAGGAACTATCACTCACTTTGAATGCTCAGATCCAAAATATACAAAATAGTTTCCCCCATCCCTATCTTCTCTTCAAACAAGAAGGTACATCCAGGATAGGGCCAATTCATTTTGCAACATCTTCCCTATAAAAGTCTGAATGGCACCAAGCAATTTTTTTTTTCAGAATCAGTTCAAGCCACTTTTGTTTCGCATTGCAGTTAAACTGGTTTATTGCCTTTACCTGACATTTAAGAACTTTGTCTCCTTGCAATTTATGGAGGAAGTTGGGAATATAGTTCCATTGCAGTGTTTTTATAATACAATGTCCTATTATTTGTTTTATAATTTGTTTTAATAAATTTGAAAAAATCAAGTAATTTAAAATTATAGTTCTAAAATCAGCCTGTTGATCCAAATTTCATTATACTATATTCTAGAACACAGGTTTCAAACTCGCCGCATCACATTGCTGTCACGTGACGTTTCGTGACGGTTTTCCCATTTGTGGAGCTGGGGTGGGCTGTGTGTGATGCATCCGGTCCACGGGTCGCCAGTTTGACATTCGTTCTAGAAGATGATAGTTCTTTCTTTACAACTAATCTTTATTCAATTTTTAAAGGAAAGTAATACCAGTGTTATGTTAATGTTTTCATTTTCACAGTAATACTTAATATACGATAGCTTACCCATTTATTGTGCAGTATCTTATAGCTGTCAGTCTTAGACACAGGTATGAAGAACAGTAGGGAAGAATTCTACTGGCACTTTTCATAAATATAGGCAAACCAAAAGCTGTTATATATATCATAATGTTCTTTTATGTTAAATATTCCTGCAAAGGCAATTTAAAATTATACTTGCATTTGTTTTTCAATAAACAATGTCAAACAGCCCAGTTGTAAACAAGCGCACAAAGTATTACAAGAAGTATTTCTTTGGCACTAAGCTTCACAGAAAATAAATGAACTTCTGGACTGCTCCTGACATCACAGAAATCTATATGAACCACTATTCACATCATAAAGATCATGTCCCTCTTAATCTGTGGCTGTTTCAAAGATGCCCAAACAGGAAACAATATTCATGTCATACATGGCATCCTCCAATTTGTTGACTACTAAGCATTTGTTTGGGGGGAAAGCCAATATCAACCCAAAAAAACTCAAGAACAGGGAGGATGTAGGTCAGTTAGTATTTGTTAGTCCTGAACACAATCATATCCCAATGAACCCTTACCAATTGTGCTAGAACAATCTAGCTCATGAAACTAAAGATTTAAATTTCAATTGAGATTTTGTTAAGAACCTACATTAATGCAATTCCATATGTATTATTTACTGAAAAATCCCATTAATAAATTCCGTTTAATAAACTTTACTCTCAACCTAACTTAACCTAACATCTCTCATGCTCTTAATGTCAAAACCTTGTTTTAGTAAATTTGATATTGTCTATTTTATTTCTAAATCTCAATGTAAGGCAGTGTAAGGCAAGTTACAAATGATAACTTGGAGGAGTCTTCAAGATATTTAAAGTAATTGTCACAAAATGTGGATTTCATCCATAATTCTTATAAGTCATTCCTGTCAATGTTTATGTGAAAGAAAATATGAGTAACAACACTTGTTACGGAATCATTTTTTTCCTATTGTCTACGAAAAATAAGCTAGTTTCTCTGCTTCCAACTGTTGAAGCAATTCTGCTTGATCCTATCATTACTCTCAGATTCTTTTCTGAAACTGAATATGTATCAAATTCTTGTTCTGAGATTTCCTTCCATATCTGTGGTGAAGTGGATTAAGATCTCTGAAGATTTAATTGTAAGCTTATTTATTTTTATTTATTTATATCCCACCTTTATTATTTTTTACAAATAATTTAAAGACACAATATATTCAACAAACTTTCCTACTCTATTTTCCCCACAACAACAAACCTGTGAGGTGGGTTTGGTTGAGTATGTGTGGCTGGCCCAAGGTCACCCAGGTGGCTTTCATGGCTAAGACTGGATTTAAACTCATGGTCTTCTGCTTTCTAGCCTAGTGACTTAACAACTACAGTAAACCAACTTTTTAAAAGTTCCCCAAAGCTCTTAATATTTTGCTAGCATTTCAATTTATTACATTGTTATAGTCATCGTTTTAACACTCTGCTTAATATAGCACTACATAAGTACTGTAATGTACTATACGAATAAAAAATTGTTTCATTTTCCTGCACATTCTGTAACCTTAACTATTTGTAATGAACAATAGTGACATCTGCTGGCACTTAAAATCTCTTGTACTAAAACATTTCAAACATCCACTTTTAGAAAGAGCAATTAAAACTTTCCCAATGTTTATTCTTATGACATCAGATAATATTGGAACAACAGTATTTGGGCTTCTGTGTGACCTTAAAACCATACATTTGTCTGAATTCTCATTATAAATTAAGTTATAGAACATTCCCTTCTTCCCGGTTGTTTTCTTGAATTCCCAATTTATCCAACAACTTTGGCATTTCCTGATGATCTCTCATGTAATAATCAGGAACTTAGTTTTTATAAACTAATTATGTGCTGCTACACATAATTACAAAGCCCTTATTACAAAGGGCTAATAAAGTGATATTTTGTTATACATAGAATAACTTTATACTTTCCTCTCTAACAACTAGCACTAACCTCAAAAATCCTGTTTCGGTGTAACAATTTTTACACATTGTACTAAGCAAAAATTGAATTTGCTTGCTTGCGACTTAGTATGTTCTGCAGGCTCGACCTTTGTGAATGGTAAATGATGGTTAATGATTTATGACATTGCTGGAACCCCAGTCTATGGGGTTTTTGTTAACCATAATTAGGCAAAATATGATTTAGGATGCTGTATAGCCATTGCTATAGTCTCCACCGTTCTTGTTAATTATGACTGACAAAACTTGAATTCTGAACTATTTTGAAGACACCAGGTTGCCTAACCATCTTCTGGATATATTCACTAACAAGTGGGATTTAGTGTAATCATTTCTGAACATCAGTGGTAATTTCCTCATCCTACATTAGATAAACAGGAGCAAATAGTAATGGTTCTACAAATCTAACATAATGATAACATTTTTTCCAGTTACATTTGGTTTACACACAATTTCCTTATTGCTAGTTTTAAAAGAGTTCCTCTAGCATTGGCATTTCTATTTTAAGACCAAAATCTGAACGGAAATGTTGAAAGGGATAAGGTTCCCTGGAAGAGCTGCATTAAATGTAGCAGAGAATGGCTGTCACCTTCCTAGTTTAGCTGATTCATTTGGAAAGGAACGAATGAAAAACTAGACAAGTAATTAGATTATAAACACATTAATTGGGCTTCCTTAAGCCACTGCTGCCTGAGAATGATTGCATCTGCCGTCTAATACACAGAAAGGTCATCTTAAACTGTCAGCAGGCCCGAAGAGCAGGAACAGATACGGGCTGCCTCTGGCCTATCCATCCGTCCTTCGTCCGACTCACCTCACAGGGCGAGACGTGCCCAACAGGGTGTTCATTTCACAAGCAGATTTTATTTAATGGGATCCAGCTTCTCAGTTTTTGACCGTGAACCCTTAATTCTTCATTATGGATTAAGCATTATTTTAGACAAATCTCCCTTTTCTCTTCAGCATCGGGGGCTTTGACAGATGGTATTTATTTCTCCAGCACTTCCTTTGAACGTCGCTTCTTCCAGTTAAGTGGCCAGCCTAACTACTTCACTTAGAAGCCAGCAATAACACCCGATCATCTTCCTCAAAGTGGTATGGAAATAACCGGTATCCGGAATTCAGCGGAAATGGTCCCTAAAAGAGGAGGCACTTTCCAGCTCTGATTTGGGCACTTCCGTCTTGAATGATTCGTGCTTTTGCCGATCTATGATCCCCCTCCTTTTTTTTTTCTTAATGAAACTCAATTCATGCTTTTTATGCCTAACTCTTAAAACAAGCGAATAAATGGGCAATTTCTACAGAGGAGACAAGGTCAGAGCGATATTACTGTGAGCTCAATAGAAATGATGGGGGGGGGGGGAATCCGTCTGACATGGAGGTGAAAAACAATAGCTTTTAATTTCAAGTAAAGGGACGAAATGCATATCACTCTACAGCAGATTCTTAACCTCGGCAACTTTAAGTTGTATGTACTTCAACTCCTAGAATTGTTGGCTAAGAAATTCTGAAAATTGAGGTCCACACATCGTAAAGTTGCCGACGATGAGGAAAACTTCTCTATAGCTTCCAGTTCTATAATTTAGGGGTGGAATTATTACAGGAATCCTTTGTTATTATGCAAGCAAGAATTCTGGTTTGCTGCTCGCCGCCGCCCCGCCTCTCTCCCCCTCCCTAGCAAGAAAGCGATCCGCCCTCTTCAACCAAGGGTCTCATTGGTCTTTTTTTTTTTTTTTGATGGAGTGACATCACCCTTAGAACCCATAAGCAACGGATGCAGGGTCTCTTTCTTTGCATCGTTTCAAAGCTCTATAGTATTTGTCTTTAGCACGAGTTCTTACCTCGCTCGTTCTTATTGGATGTCATGAGAGGAGAGATGTTGTCAAGTCTCATTATCTTGAATGTTTATTGGCTAGAAATCATTCGTGGCTTCAATCCGGAACAAATGCGGTGATGAAGGTTTAGACTGCTTTATTTTAGTGCCGTTGCCGGTTTTCCGGGACACGCGGCGCTGGCTACGTTTGACGGAGGGAGGCAGAGAATCGCGCTGTGACATGTCCGTTTTCCACGACGAAGTGGAGATAGAGGACTTCGAGTACGATGAGGATACGGAGACCTACAGCTATCCGTGCCCCTGTGGAGACCGCTTTCTTATTACGCGGGTAAGAGGATGAGTGAGCCAGTCATTTTTATATGCAAGAGACATTGCTCTGTGACATACATTTTTACGTGAGCGTCTCTCATCGGAGCAAATTCTCAAAATACAGATTAGCCTTGACTGTTCGTCATGTGGGAAAGTAGAACTGCGAATACAGGCGGCCATCAAACCTACTGCCTTTCCGTCTTCCTTAAGCTAGATTGAAACAGTGATTTTAAAATGGGTGGATTTCAACTTTAGGACGGGTGGATTTCAACTCCCCAAATAGCCAGCACGGCAAGTTTGATAAGCACTTCGCCTTAGGATTGGGGAGGTCGTAGCCAATACATATAGAAAGTGCCAAATTGGGGAAGGGCTGACACGTCTCCTGTGTTCAGTCAGGGTGGTTATAAAATATTGTAATTAACAGTTTAGTGCAACTGAGATAGATGTTCAAACATAGCCAAAGGCAACTTGGTGCTCTGATAATAGGGCAAGGTATAATCTTATTAAATTTAGAAAAAAGATTGATAAGCCTGAGCGGCTTTGGATGGATAGAAGCATTTTAATGCAGTGCCATCCTAACCTGAGTTTAAAAGTCAGAACCTGTAGTTTAATCTTAGCACAAACTTAAATAAATTAAAACAAAATTACATAATATAAACTTTATCTTCCAGAGGCAAGGATAGACATTCTTTAGCCTCGATAGAAATATTGTGGGTATTTAATTTCTTTAATTTCTTTCTTTTCTGAGTAGAAAGATTTCTTCAGAATATCACAACGTGGTTGAGTCCATCCAAAGAAATGTCCACATTTACCCAAGCTGTGCATTTCAACCCTATGATTTTGGGAAATAATTTTTATGGATATGGTTGAACAGATAAAAATTCATTTTTGATCATAGCAAATTGAGATCTATTATTAGTTCCCTTCTGATGAACATATGCCCTAAGCTAAAATTAGAAAAGTGTCTAAATAGCTGAATTGCTGAGATCACACAGGGTAGAGCGGCGGCTGTGGGGGGCATTGTGACAGCCGAAGATGGCGGTGGCCGTGGTGGAGAGAACTTGGCAGCCACAGGTGACATCTTACTCCGACCGAGTTTTGGCCACGGGATGGGCTTTGCCCGCTGTGACTGTCGTGGGTGGCGCAGCGGTCGCATGGGGGAGAGTCCGCCCCTGACTACCAGGGCGGCCGCAGGTGGCGCTGTGGCGGCCGTGGATAACATCTGGTCGTGGGAGAGGGCTTGGAGTTGCCGACGATGGCGGCGACAGTGCCCTCAGCGGTTGGGACTTCCTGATCCGACGGCGGTGGCGGCGGTTCCAGTGGGGGCAGTTATGGCTTCGGCGGCCCTGATAACAACGGTGATCAGGTGGCCACGGGGACGACAATGTTTGGTGCCGTCTCCTCGGTGTCGGTGGCGGAGGCGAGGACAGTGGCTGGGTGGGACACGGATGTTGACTGAACATTTTCAAGCCCGGCCCCGGTCTCGGCCAGTGGGGCCAGCATCGGTCAGTGGAGGCCCAGCTGAGGGTGCCGTTGAGATACTCCTCTGAAGATCTTTGGGCCTTGAGAAATGTCCCCCTTTCTCTTAAGTGGTCCTCTAGACTTTCGAAGATGTTTCTTGAGGACGGATCCTGGGATCCAGAGAGATGGTGCGGCCGCAAGAAACGCTTGGGGGAGGGTTCCTGTTTATATAAATTTTTATCTAGATTTTTATTGGGGTTAGGGAGGATGGCCGGGCGGGGTTCGGGGACAACCTGCCTGAGGCTGGGGCCAAGCTGCGGGTCGAGCGTTGCCGGGAGGTGCTGGAGTTGGATGGGGTCAGATTGAGGATGGGGGATTGTCCCTGGGAGGGTGGAACACAGTTTATCGGCACGGTGAGCGGGAGAGGCAGATTTGGTGGTTATAGGGGGCCATATCCTATATTGGGAGCGTGCCTCCGCTGCTTGCGACCCCCTAGTCATGTCCCATTCCCCGGGTGGTCTGAGTCATCGGGCCCTGGGCCTTCAACTGATGCTGTGTAACGCCAGGTCCATCGTTAACAAGGCCCCCCTCATCTATGATTTGATTTGTGATGGGGGAGCGGACCTGGCGGATGTTACCGAAACCTGGTTGGGCCAAGAGGGAGGAGTTCCTCTGGTGGAGATGTGCCCACCCAGGTTTCGGGTCTTTCATCGGCCGAGGGCTCAGGGGAGGGGTGGGGAGGCTGCGGTGGTTATTAAGGAAGATCTGTGTCCTGGGGAATCCACTGTTTCTCAGACGACCGGATGTGAGTCCCTTTTCGTGAAGTTTGGTTCCAGGGTTCAGGTGGGCCTGTTGATCGCATACCTGGTTCCCTGCTATGTGACATCGGCCCTGCCTGAGCTCCTTGAGGTTATAGCTGGCTTGGTGGTTGGGACCCCCACGCTTATGGTCATGGGGGATTTCAACCTGCCTTCTGCCGGCGGGACCTTGGGGATTGCTCAGGAGTTCATGGCTTCCATGACAGCCATGGGCTTGACCCAATTAATTCGGGACCCCACTCACTTGGGGGGTCACATCCTGGATTTGGTTTTTGTCTCTGATCAGTGGCAGGATGATCTAGGTATAGGGGATGTTGTTGTAGAATCCCTGTCATGGACTGATCATTCGCTCCTTAGACTCGACTTCCATTCCGCACCCCCCCCCGCCGCAGGGAGCCGGGGCCGATAAAATGGTACCGTCCCAGGCACCTGATGGACCCAGATAGGTTCCTGATGGAGCTTGGGCCGTTTCCCGAGACTCACACACACGACTCGGTTGAGAGCTTAGTGGTTACCTGGGATAGGGTGGTGGCTGAGGCCCTTGACCATGCGGCCTCTGACCCGGTGCCGATCCCGAGCGGCTCCTTGGTTTTCTGAGGAGCTGAGGGAGATGAAGTGCCGGAAAAGACGCCTAGAGAGTGGTTGGAGGGCCAGCCGCTCCGGATCTGACCGAACACTATTACGATCCCATATTAGGGCATATTTAGTGGCAATAAGGACGGCGAGGCGATTTTACCTCTCCGCCTTTATTGCGTCCGCGGAAAATCACCCGACTGCTCTGTTTAGGGTGACCCGTTCCCTTTTGGAAGTAGAGGCGTGGGAGGATCCCTTGCAGGGACAGGCCGAGGACTTTTCTAGGTTTCTGCAGGACAAAATCACTCAGATCTGGGATGAGCTGGACTCCGACTGGGCATCTCCGGGTGGGGGGGCGGGGGCGGACTTCGGTGAGGTCATTTGGGATGAGTTCGCTCCTGTTACCCTGGAGGACGTGGACAGGATACTGGGGGGACTTAATGCCACCACCTATTTATTGGACCCGTGCCCCTCCTGGCTGGTCTTGGCTACTCGGGAGGTGACACGAGGCTGGTTCCAAGGGATCATTAATGCTTCCTTGAGAGAGGGGCTTTTACCCACCGCCTTGAAAGAGGCGATGGTACGCCCCCTCCTCAAGAAACTGTCTCTGGATCCAGCATTATTGTCGAATTATCGCCCGGTCTCCAACCTTCGATTTGTGGCGAAGATTGTTGAGAGTGTGGTGGCATGTCAGCTCCCTCAGTACCTGGATGAAGCGGTATATCTAGACCCACTCCAATCGGGTTTCAGGCCCAGGCACAGCACGGAGACGGCGTTGGTCGCGTTGTTGGATGATCTCTGGAAGGCCCAAGACAGGGGTTGTTCGTCTGTCTTGGTCCTGTTAGATCTCTCAGCGGCTTTTGATACTGTCGACCACAGTATCTTATTGCGGCGATTGGGGGGATTGGGAGTGGGAGGCACTGTTTTACGGTGGTTCTCCTCCTTCCTCTCCGACCACTCGCAATTTGTGTTGACAGGGGGGCAGAGGTCGATCCCGAAGCCCCTATTATGTGTGGTGCCCAAGGTGTCTGCTCTTACCCCTGCTGTTCAACATTTATGTGAAGCCGCTGGGTGAGATCATCCGTGGTTTCGGGGTGGAGTTCCATCAGTACGCTGATGATACTCAGGTGTACATCTCTACCCCGGGCCACCCCAACGAAGCCGTCGAAGTGATGACCCGGTGCCTGGAGGCCGTGCAGAGTTGGATGGGTCTTAACAATCTTCTTCTCAACCCGACCAAAACCGAGTGGCTGTGGTTTCCTGCGCCCAGATACAGCCAGCTTATTCCGTTGCTGGCTGTGGGGGGAGAAATTTTGCCCCCCATGGAAAGGGCTTGCAATCTGGGTGTCCTCCTGGACATACGGCTGTCTTTAGAAGATCACATTACGGCCGTCCCCAGGGGGGTCTTTTGTCAGATTCGTCTGATTTACCAGTTGCGGCCCTTTCTGGATCTGGACGCACTTCGCACGGTCACTTCCGCCCTCGGCATCTCCCGCTTGGACTACTGCAATGCTCTCTACATGGGACTCCCCTTGAAGAGTGTCCGGAGACTGCAGTTGGTCCAGAATGCGGCTGTGCGGGTGATCTTGGGAGCTCCTTGGAGCTCCCATGTTACACCCGCTCCTGCGCGTGCTGCATTGGCTTCCTGTGGTGTTCCGGATCCAATTCAAGGTGGTAGTGATCGTATTTAAAGTGCTCCATGGCTCAGGACCTGGGTACTTACGGGACCGCCTGCTGCCACCAACAGCCTCCCGCCGCCCAGTGCGTTCCCACAGGGTCGGCCTCCTCGGGGTTCCGCCAGCTGGGCGTTGCCAGTTGGTGGCCCCGAGGGTGCGGGCCTTCTCTGCGGGGGCTCTTTCCCTTTGGAACGACTTGCCCCCTGAGATACGGGCCATCACCGACATTCTGACCTTCCGGCGCGCAGTAAAGACCCTGTTTTTTCAACAGGCCAGCCTGGCCCAGTAACGATTTGTGGGGTTTTAAATTTGGTATTTTTAAATTTTTTATCAGTTTTATACTTGTTAATTTTATATTCAGCCTTCAATTTAATCATTTTAAATTGTTTTTAATTTTATAACTTTATACTGTTTCTGTTTTAGCTGGCTGTACACCGCCCTGAGTCCCTTTTTTGGGAGAGGGAACGGTATAAAAATCTAATAAACATAAACATAGAGTACTGTGTGAACTCAGCGCTGAACTCAGAAACCGTCTAGACAATGGAGAAAAGGACCTATACATTGACTACACAGCTGATTGCATCAAAAGAAAGTAACACAATCCACAACTCCGCATCCAACCCCACCCCATCCAATCCAACGTCACTCAAAACTAGGCATGCACGCCCCTAACTACCTCTATTCCAACCACAACTGGCCTTAAATGCAAGCTACTCAATGCAAGAAGCCTTGTAAATAAAATACCTGAATTTCTCCTCTTACTAAATACGGCTAAATTCAATATTATATTTGTCTGTGAAACGTGACTCATCGCATCTCTCCCTGACTCCATTACCACAGTAAGAGACTTATCATGTTTAGCGATCAGATCGTGAAATCTGTAGAGGAGGTGGTGTTGCTATCTTTTATAAAGTCCCTACATCTAAAAAACATCCAAGTTACCCAGGAGCTTGTTGTTCCTGAGATCATCGTCTATGAACTGTCCTTAAATATCACATTTCGGTTCTTACTATGTTACAGAGCCCCTGATTATGAAAACAAGCTACTAACTAACTACTACTAACATGGGCAGCATCCTGCCCACATGCTTTTATCTTTCTTGATGACTTCAATCTGCCTCATATTAACTGGACCTTAAGGAATGTACAACTGAACCCACACATGCAATCTTCTACAATGCAGTAACAAATTTGGGACTAGAACAACTAGTAACCAACAACACTAGACTTAACAACTGCCTCGATCTCATCTTCTACAATAGTTTGAATTCAATTTACGGAATACAAATTAAAGAACCCTTTTCCAACAGTCACCTCAACATGATTGATTTTTGTTTCAGTATACGTCCACGCAAAAATCATCACAATGATGGAATCCCCAATTATAACTTCAAAAAAGGCAACTATGATCTCATAAACAACGATCTCTCATCCCTTGATTGGCAATTTCTATTTTCTGGATGCAATACTGTAGAAAACCATTAAAAGATGCCTGGAGAGTACTTGGAGGACTACTCGCTCCGGACCCGACCGAACACTATTGCGGTCTTATATTAAGACCTATTTAGTGGCGATAAGGGTGGCAAAGTGTTCTTACTTTTCCACCTTTATTGCGTCCGCAGGAAATTGCCCGGCCGCCCTGTTTAGAGTGACCCGCTCCCTCCTGGAAGGGGGAATGCGGGAGGACCCCCTGCAGGGACAGGCTGAGGACTTTTCGAATTTCCTGGTGGATAAAATCACTCAGATCCGGGATGGGTTGGACTCTGAATGGGCAACTCTGGGTGTGGGGTCGGGGGTGAAATTTGAGACAGTCATTTGGGAGAAGTTTGATCCTGTGACCCCCGAAGACGTGGACAGGTTGCTGCGGAGACTGAATGCTACCACATGTTTATAGGACCCATGTCCCTCCTGGCTGGTGTTCGCCACCCGGGAGGTGACACGAGGTTGGTTTCAGGGTATTATTAACGCTTCCTTGAGTGAGGGATATTTGCCCGCCGCCTTGAAAGGGGCAGTGGTGAGATCCCTCCTCAAGAAACCGTCCCTGGACCCAACTTTGTTATCTAATTATTGTCCCGTCTCCAACCTCCGTTTTGTGGCGAAGGTTGTTGAGAGTGGTGGCACAACAGTTTCCCCGGCACCTGGATAAAGCTGTCTATTTGGATCCACGCCAATCAGGCTTCAGGCCTGGGCACAGCACGGAGACGGCATTAGTCGCATTGGTGGATGATCTCTGGAGGGCCCGTGACAGAGGCTATTCCTCTGTCCTAGTCCTCTTAGATCTTTCGGCGGCTTTCGATACTGTCGACCACAGTATCTTATTGCGGCGGCTGGAGGGGTTGAGAGTGGGAGGCACGGTTATGCGGTGGTTCTCCTCCTTCCTCTCTGACCACTCGCAATTTGTGTTGGCAGGGGGGCAGAGGTCAGCCCCGAGGCCCCTGGTTTGCGGGGTGCCTCAGGGGTCGGTGCTCTCACTCCTTCTGTTCAACATTTATATGAACCCGCTGGGTGACATCATCCATGGCTTTGGGGTGAAGTTCCATCAGTATGTTGATGACACTCAGCTGTACATCTCTACCCCGGGGCACCCCGATGAAGCCGTTGAAGTGATGGCCCGGTGCCTGGAGACCGTGCGGTGTTGGATGGCTTCAGCTCAACCCATCTAAGACTGAGTGGCTGTCCTTCCCGGCATTCCGGTACAGCCAACTGGTTCCATCGCTGGCTGTGGGGGGGGGAAACTCTAGCCCCCACTGAGAGGGCTCGAAATCTGGGTGTCCTCCTGGATGTGCGGCTGTCATTGGAAGACCACGTGGCGGCCGTCGCCAGGGGGGCTTTTGGCCAGGTCCGTAGGATCTACCAGTTGCGGCCCTTTCTGGGTCGGGATGCGCTTTGCACGGTCACCTCCGCCCTGGTGACCTCCCGCCTAGACTACGCCAATGCTCTCTACATGGGGCTGCCTTTGAAGAGCATCCGGAGGCTCCAGCTGGTGCAGAATGCAGCCGTGAGGGTGGTACTGGGGGCTCCTCAGGACTCCCATGTTACGCCACTTCTGCGCGAGCTGCATTGGCTCCCGGTGGCCCTCCGGGTGCGCTTCAAAGTCTTGGTTATTATCTTTAAAGCGCTCCATGGCTCAGGACCGGGATACTTGCGAGACCGCCTCCTGCCATTATCCCACCGACCGATATGCTCCCATAGAGTCGGCCTCCTCGGGGTGCCGCCGGCTGGATGGCTGGCGACCCCAAGGATGTGGGCCTTCTCATTGGGGGCACCCCCTCATCTGGAATGAATTACTCCCGGAGATGAGGGCCGTCCCTGATCTCATCACCTTCCGTCGTGTGCTAAAAACTTATTTATTTCGGCAAGCCGGACTGGCCTAGGGGTTTTAAATTTTAATCTGGTTTCTAATTTTTCTAAATTCTTTTGTTTTAAATTTTGTAGAGCCAAATATATATAATTCTTTTAATTTTTAATATTGTATATATGTTTCATATGTGTATTTTTATTCCGGCTGTTCACCGCCCCGAGTCCCTTTGGGAGAGGGGGCGGTATATAAATTTAATAAATAAATAAATAAATAAATAAATAACATATTTTTACTTGAAGTCAAAAGAGACATCAAACTATATGTACCATTAACAATTCCCAAAACCAGAAAAAACAAATTACCCAAAACAATAAGGAAGCTTCAATCCAAAAAGAAATCACTTTGGTGGAAAAACAAAGCTGGTCACGTTGCCAACTTCAAAAGCCGATACAAGAATGTATGCCACCAGATAAAAACTGAGTGCACCAATTATCACATTAAACAAGAAGAAAACCTTCTACGCACCAATTCTACCCATGCTTTCTACAATTTTGTAAACAATAAACTAAAAGACTCAAGGTCCATCCCACCCCTGAAAGGACCTAATGGTAAAGACTGCGATGATGACACTGTTAAAGCCAACCTTTTTAACACATTCTTTGGCTCAATATTTGTAAACAGCAATGGATCATGCCCAGTATTTCCTAGTCGAACCACAGACAACTACAATGATCTAATACAGAGGTCGCCAACCTTTTGGGCCTTAGGGACCACCAAACTCATAATTTTAGGTCCCAGGGACCACTAACTGGTTCTGTGGGTGTGGTCTAATTTGTGGGTGTGGCTTTGTCATGTGACTGGCTGGGCATGGCTTGTATGTAAATATTATAAATATTTATATAAACATTAAATTTTTATAAAAAAACAACTTTTACCCAAAATTAGGCAAAGCAGGCAGGCAGATTGAGTTGCTCACACAATCAGATTCATTCAGAAATCTATCTATCTGCCATTGGCTAGCTCAGTCTATCACATAAAATTTGCTGGCAAGCAAACTCATAAAATTTGCTAGCTAGCAAACTCACAAAATTAACTCACAACACACCATGTATGCAAATATTGAATTTTTTATTTTAAACAAGCCACTTTTATCCAAAAGCAGGCAGATTGAGTTGCTCACAGAATCATTCAGTGATCTATCTATCTACCATCGACTAGCTCAGTCTCTCAAATTTGCTTGCCCTGAGTCTGCACTGAATTTGCTTGCAAACAAACCTTCAATCCTAAGGGGGTTTGGCTGTGCTTAGCTAGAAAGAAAGAAATCCAACAATTTCCTGCTTCCTAACTAATCTAAATCTCCTGGTGCAGCAGAACAGATGATGGTCGGAAAAAGGAAAAATAGCAACTTAGCAGCCAAGTTTGTCGAGTAAGGTGTGAGTGGGCGGGGAAGGTTCCCACGGGCCATATGGGCCGAGCAGCCTTGTGTTTCTGTGCAGCCTGGATTAATTGCTTTGGTGGGGTGCTCTGTGGGTGAGATTTCTCTGCAGCTCACCAAAATTTTCTCACAGCCCACCGGTGGGCTGCAGCCCACCGGTGGGCGACCGCTGATCTAATATATATCGATTTTACAGAAGACAATGTTGAAAAAGCATTACACAATCTAAAACCATCTCTATCTATTGGTCCGGACGGAATATGTGCATACTTCTTAAAAAAGCTATCCATTGCCATAGCAGAACTTCTAAGCATAATCTTTGAAAAATCTTTCAGGACCAGCTGCTTGCCAAAACTATGGTCACAAGCCATGGTCATCCCCATTTTCAAAAAGGGAGATCCAAGCCTAGTTGAAAATTACAGACCAATCTCTTTATGCTGCGTCACCTGTGAAGTCATGGAATCAATTATTAACCAATCCATCATCCTCCACTTAGAAATAAACAACCTACTCTCTAATAAACAATTTGGTTTTAGGAAAAAACTGCCATGTAATCTGTAACTCTTACATTGCAAAAACATATGGACTACACAACTCGATCAGGGCAAAGTAATAGACGCAATCTACATAGACTTCTGTTGTGGTACACAACAAACTACTCCTAAAACTAAAATCTTATAGTATCTCTGGACACCTGCATAACTGGATAGAAGCATTCCTGTCAAACAGACAAATGGTCAAAATTGGAAGTGTCCTATCAAATTCTGTACCTGTCAACAGTGGTGTCCCCCAAGGCAGTGTTCTAGGACCAACTCTTTTCATACTCTACATAAATGACCTCTGTGATCATATTAAGAGCAACTGCGTTCTCTTCACTGATGATGTAAAGCTATTCAACACCATAGACAATACTGCTACCCTTCAAAAAGACCTTGACTATGTATCAGAATGGTCAAACAAATGGCAACTTCAAATCTCAACAAATAAATGCTCTGTCTTACATATTGGCAAAAAAAATCAGAAAATAAAATACAGGCTGAATAGTCAAGATCTTGTTGATAATCCAAACTCTGTCAAGGATCTTGGAGTACTCATCTCAATGACCTAAGTGCTAGAGTCCACTGTAACTACATAGCCAAAAGGCGTTAAGAGTTGTTAACCTAATCTTACGTAGCTTTTTCTCTGGTAATATTACACTAATAACTAGAGCATACAAAACATCTGCTAGATCTATACTCGAATGCAGTTCATCAGTCTGGAACCCACATTACGTATCTGATATTAACACAGTTGAGAAAGTCCAGAAATACTTTACAAGAAGAGTTCTTCTCTACTCGTTGCAGAAAACTTTATGCCACCAGACATGAAATTCTAGACCTAGAAAACCTAGAACTACGCTGCCTTCGGTCCGATCTAAGTATAGTATATAAAATCATACGTTGCAATGTCCTACCTGTCAATGAATACTTCAGCTTCAACTATAACAACACAAGAGCAAACAATAGATACAAACTCAAGGTTAATTGCACCAATCTTGATTGCAGGAAATACGACTTCAGCAACAGAGTGGTCAATGTCTGGAATACTCTACCTGACTCTGGTTTCTTCCCCAAACATCAAAAACTTTAACCTTAGATTTTCTACTATTGATCTTACCCCTTTCCTAAGAGGTCTGTAGGGGGCGTGCATAAGCGCACCAACGTGCCACCATCCCTGTTCTATTGTTTCTTTTATATTTTATTTTTCTTACATGCATCTATGTATTCATAACTATGTTTTACTTATACCTATTATCTTGTAAGTAATTGACAAATAATAAATAAAATAAAAATAGAGTTTGAAAGAATTAAGCATTTAATTGGTTTTTAAAAATTAAAATTTAAGTCAGTACTATATAAATACGTTATGATAGCTTTTATTGGACATGATCATGGTAAATATGACCAGAAAGAAACATTTTTAGAGGAGATTAATTTTGGTAAATCATCAAACAAAATATTCTGAAGATGTCCTTGGACAACTTCAGAGCAGTGCAAAATTTGTCAATAAGTGAATTATTGAGCTGAGTTCATGTTAGAAATTTTAGTGGAATTTTGTTTTGGAGTTCTCTTATTTTGGAGTTCTTTTTCTTGAGAAATCCAAAACAAAATTCAGATTGAGATTATTATATATAATAAATTAACATTTCTTTTTCACTCTTTCTTGGGTACAAGTTGTAATATTGTGCAGATTCATAGAAGACATCTTTAGAAATCAAAATACAGTACTTAGCAATACTTAGCATTAACATTGCATTTGGGCAGAAAAATTAGCATATGGACAGTTGGCTTTGGATGTACCCTGATATTTTATCTATTCAAACTTTAACAGGAAGAATTCAGTGAATTGAGACCTCATACAGTTGAGAGAAGTGTTGTGTTTTTTCAGAAGTATCTAACAAACAGGACTTGGATTTTGCCCTTTTCTTTTTAACATAGAATGGTATGCTTTATTAAGGGGTCAAATTTTTATGTATTATTGCAGGAAGATCTGGAAAATGGGGAAGATGTGGCGACCTGTCCAAGTTGTTCACTTATAGTCAAAGTGATCTACGACAAGGTGAGGAATGAGCAGGGGTGGAAGTTGTACTTGTTTTAGACTGTTTTCACAGGTGGTGACATTTTATTTATTCAAAGTCAGTAACCAGCAAAGATAATCCAGAGTCATTGGGAGTTAGCTGGAATATAAATTTATTTATTTATTATGTAGCCACAACATTTAAACAATATATAATAACTGGCCAAATTTTCTGGGTCTGTTCTCTATGTGGTTGATACATATTGGGAAACTCAGTCTTGATTAGCAAAAGTTATATGTATTGTGCCCATTTTGCAGTTCATTTAGTTTTGTGAATTATTTGAAATCCACAGACTGTGTCTTGAACATCTAATATTAACTAATTTGAATAAATGATAATTATAGTCAAAATGGAATAACAAAGAGCAGAGGTCACTGGTCAGAGATCAAGTTTAAAAATGAGCACTTCATTAAATAAACGCTGCGAGGTCAGAATATAATAGATTATAGTGTCCCCCAATATGTGAGTTCTCCTTAATCACCTTTCATTAACTATTTAATATGCAAAGCTAATGATCCCTAGCAAGCTGTGCTAAGCATTGATTTGCTATGTTAATTCCCAAGTTCCTGTAATGTCTCACCTTATTATCCAAATATCCCTTAGAACAGTGGTTCCCAAAGTGGATAGTACCTCCCCCTGGGAGTGGTGGGATGCCTTGGGGGGCACTAAGAGGCAAGGGGGCTGGCAGGGGGGGCACTAAGAGGTGGCAGGGGGGCACTGGAGGTGGGCCCCTCACAGAGCACATTCAGGGGTGGGATTCTACCAGTTCATTACTGTTCCCAGTAGTTTGGAGAACTGGTAAAACTGGGCCCCTGGCTGGCCCTGCTCCTCTCCGCCAGCTCCTCCATTCCCTACTGAGTCAGTCCATATTGCGCATGTGCGACATCGTGCGCATGCTCGACAATCGCTGATCACCACAGTGATTGTTGGACGAGAGAGAGCAAGATGGCGACCGGAGGAGGTCGACCAGAAGAGCTCCGCCGGCCAGAAGAGCTCCGCCGCCCGGCGTGGTGAGTTTCCCCCCCCCGGGTCCTCCTCACCTGTGGCAGGGGTGGCGAGGGGACCTGTGGGGGGATGGGCGACCCCCGAGGCCGTGGCACGGCGTCGTGTTTGGTGCTGGGCCCGGCGGCTGGCGGGGCCGCGCGGCTGTGAGGCGATCCCCGGGGCCGTGGCGCGGCGTCCTATCTGGCGCCGGGCCCGGCGGCGGGCCGCGCGGCTGTGAGGCGACCCCCTCACAGCTGCGGCTGGCGGCTGGCGGCGGGGCCGCGCGGCTGTGAGGTGGGCGTTTCCCGACCGGTGATGCTGCCGTGCGAGGCTGAGGTCTCCGGATGCCTGGAGTCGGCGGAGACCAGAGGCTGGAGCAGCTGGAGGCCGTGGCACTTTGCCCGGCGGCCGGCGGCTGGCGGTGGGTCCGCGCGACTTCGCGGCTGGCGGCCGGCGGTGTGGCCATGCGAGGCCGAAGTTCCTGGGACGGCTGGAGCGGCTGGAGGCTGGCAGCTGGAGGCTGGAGCGGCTGGAGACTGGCAGCATGGCTATGGGACCGCCGCCGGGGTCGAGACCAGGGCTGGGGCCGTTGTGAGGGCCCCAACCGAAGTTGGAAGGGCGGCTCGAGCGGCCGAGGGTCGGCCGCTGTGGGCGGAGCCAGGGCGGCCTGGCTGTGGGACTATTGCCGGGGCCGGGGCTGGGGCCTTTGCAGGGGCCCCAGCCGAAGCTGGTGTACGAGCCACGACTCGAGCGGCTAGAGGATGGACGTTGCGGGCAGAACCGAGGCGGCTGGAAGATCATCGACCTCCAGGGCCATGGTGTGGTTCTGGGTCTGGCGCTGGTCCCGGTAGCCCGTGGCGTGACCGGCAGGCGGCCGTTAGAGTTGGAGCTGGGACTGGAGGACCGCTGCCGCGGTTGAAGTTATTCTCCTCCTCTTCATCCAATCGGCGGTGCGCTGAACAGCCTCAACCTGGACTCGGGCCCCGGCTGGCTAGTTCTCAGCTTGGTCGGGGTCATTTTTATCATCTCCATCATCTTTATCAGAGGACTCAGGCCGGGACGCTATTTTATACCAGAAATGATCTCTGGGCCCTGAGATATGTCCCCCTATCTCAGCAATGGCCCTCTGCTCTCTCGGAGGCCCATCTCAAGGACGGATTGTGGGATCCGGACAGATGGTGGGGTTTTAAGTGAGGGAGGGAGGGGTGTCTTAAGAAATTTTTAGTTAGGTTTTTAAGGGGGTTAGGAAGGCCCGGGCGGGAGTTGGGGGACAACTCGCCGGAGGCTGGGTCCAGGCCGGGGGTTGGGCGTGGCCGGGAGAGTCAGAGTCCGGACAGGACCGTATTGAGGATGGGGGGGGTCACCGGGGAGGGTGGAATTAAATCTATTGTTACGGTGAGCGGGAGGGGCAGATTTGGCAGTTATAGGGGGCCATATTCTGTGTTGGGAGCGCGCCCTCGCTGTTTGCTTGCTGTGGCGCGCTCCGACCCCCTTGTCATCTCCCGTTCCCCAGGGGGTCTGAGCAATCGGGCCCTGGGCCTTAGGCTGATGTTGTGTAACACCAGGTCCGTTGTTAATAAAGCCCCTCTCATCCATGATTTGATTTGTGGGGGGGGCGTGGACCTGGTGGGAGTTACCGAAACCTGGCTGGGCCAGGAGGGGGGAGTCCCTCTGGTGGAGATGTGCCCAGCCGGGTTTCGGGTCTTTCATCGGCCGAGGGCCCAGGGGAGGGGAGGGGGGGTTGCGGTAGTTATTAAGGAGGATCTGTGTCCGAGGGAGGCCACTGTATCTCAGACGACCGGGTGTGAGCTCCTTTTCGTGAAGTTCGGTCCCAAGGTTCAGGTGGGCTTGCTGGTCGCATACCTGGCTCCCTGCTATGCGGCAGCAGCCCTGCTTGAGCTCCTTGAGGTCATAACTGGCGTGGCGGTTGGGACCCCCAGGCTTATGGTCATGGGGGATTTCAACCTGCCATCTGCTGGTGGTACCTCAGGGATTGCTCAAGAGTTCATGGCTTCCATGACGGCCATGGGCCTGACCCAGTTAATTCGGGACTCTACTCACGTGGGAGGTCATACCTTGGATCTGGTTTTCGTCTCTGATCAGTGGCAGAGTGATCTGGGTATGGGGGATATAGTCGTAGAACCCCTGTCATGGTCGGATCACTCACTCCTGAAGCTCGACTTCCGTTCCGCACCCCCTGACCGCAGGGAGGCGGGGCCATTAAAATGGTACCGCCCCAGGCGCCTGATGGATCCTGATAGGTTCCTGACGGAGCTTGGGCCATTTCCCAAAGCTCACACACACTACTCGGTTGAGGGCTTGGTCGCCACCTGGGATAAGGTGGCTGCTGGGGCCCTCGACCGAGTCGTGCCCTTGCGGCCTCTGACCCGGTGCCGATCCCAAGTGGCTCCTTGGTTTTCTGAGGAGCTAAGGGAGATGAAGCGTCGGAAAAGACGCCTAGAGAGCAGTTGGAGGGCCAGCCGTTCTGGGTCCGACCGAACACTATTACGATCTTATATTAAGACGTATTTAGTGGCGATAAGGATGGCGAGGAGATCTTACCTCTCCACCCTTATTGCGTCCGCGGAAAACCGCCCAGCCGCCCTGTTTAGGGTGACCCGCTCTCTACTGGAGGTAGGAGCGCGGGAGGACCCCCTGCAGGGACGGGCTGAGGAGTTTTCTAGGTTTCTGCAGGACAAAATCGCTCAGATCCGGGACGAGCTGGACTCCGACTGGGCATCTCCGGGCGGGGGGGCGGGGGTGGATATCGGTGCGGTCAATTGGGTTGAGTTCAATCCTGTTACTATGGAGGACGTGGACAGGATACTGGGGGGACTGAATGCCACCACCTGTTTGCTGGATCCGTGCCCCTCCTGGCTGGTCTTGGCCACTCGGGAGGTGACACGAGGCTGGTTCCAGGGTATTATAAACGCTTCCTTGAGAGAGGGGCTGTTACCTGCCGCCTTGAAAGAGGCGGTGGTGCGGCCCCTCCTCAAGAAACCGTCCCTGGACTAACTATCGTCCTGTCTCCAACCTTCGCTTTGTTGCGAAGGTTGTTGAGAGTGTGGTGGCACGTCAGTTCCCGCAGTACCTGGATGAAGCGAGTTATCTTGACCCCCTCCAATCGGGCTTCAGGCCCGGGCACAGCACGGAGACGGCGTTGGTCGCGTTGGTGGATGACCTCTGGAGGGCCCGGGACAGGGGTTGTTCCTCTGTCCTGGTCCTGTTAGATCTCTCAGCGGCTTTTGATACTGTCGACCACAGTATCCTATTGCAGCGGTTGGAGGGGTTGGGGGTGGGGGGCACCGTGTTGCGGTGGTTCACCTCCTTCCTCTCTGACCGCTCGCAATTTGTTTTGACGGGGGGGCAGAGATCGGCCCCGAGGCCCCTACGATGTGGGGTGCCTCAGGGGTCGGTGCTCTCGCCCCTGCTGTTCAACATTTATGTAAAGCCGCTGGGTGAGGTCATCCGTGGCTTCGGGTGGAGTTCCATCAGTACGCTGACGATGCTCAGCTGTACATCTCCACCCCGGGCCACCCCAACGAAGCCGTCGAAGTGATGTCCCGATGCCTGGAGGCCGTGCGGAGTTGGATGGGTCGTAACAGGCTTCGTCTCAACCCGACCAAAACCGAGTGGCTGTGGTTTCCTGCGCCCAGATACAGCCGGCTGGTTCCTTCGCTGGCCGTGGGGGGAGAGCTCTTGACCCCCGTGGATAGGGTGCGCAACTTGGGTGTCCTCCTGGACGTACGGCTGTCTTTAGAAGAACATTGCAGCCGTCGCCAGGGGGGCTTTCTATCAGATTCGTCTGATTTACCAGTTGCGGCCCTTTCTGGATCTGGGCGCACTTCGCACAGTCACTTCCGCCCTCGTCATCTCCCGCCTGGATTATTGCAATGCTCTCTACATGGGGCTCCCCTTGAAGAGTCTCCGGAGGCTGCAGCTGGTCCAGAATGCAGCCGCGCGGGTGATCGTGGGTGCTCCTCGGAGCTCCCACGTTACACCGCTTCTCCGCAGGCTGCACTGGCTTCCTGTGGCCTTCCGGATTCGATTCAAGGTGGTACTGACAGTATTTAAAGTGCTCCATGGCTCGGGACCTGGGTACTTAGGGGACCGCCTGCTGCCATCATCAACCTCCCGCCGCTCAGTACGCTCCCACAGGGTTGCCCTCCTCGGGGTACCGCCGCCCGGCCGTTGTCGGTTGACGGCCCCGAGGGTTCGGGCTTTCTCTGTGGGAGCCCCCTCCCTTTGGAATGATCTCCCCCCGGAGATACGGGCTATGACGGATATTCTGACCTTCCGGCGCGCAGTGAAAACCCTATTTTTTAAACAGGCTGGCCTGGCCCAGTAACTGTATTTTAGTTTTAACTTAATTTTAATCGGGGTTTTATTAGCTTTTAATTTTTAACTGAATTTTTGGGATAGACAGCCGGATCAATTTGGTTTAATTTATTTTAATTATATTTATTGGGTATTTATTGTATGTTTTTAGTAGGCTGTACACCGCCCCGAGTCCCTTTTTGGGAGAGGGAGCGGTATAGAAGTTTAATAAATAAATAAATAAATCAAAGCTGGAGGTCGGTAATTTTCACTCCAAAAAGCATCCAGATGCCATATTTTTTTTTCAGTGCAGCTGGACTCCAGTGAAAAAAACAACGTGGCATCTGGAGGTTTTTGGGAGCAAAAATTACCGACCTCCAGCTTTGCTCTGTTTCTCCAATGTGCACCGCCACTGTGTTCTAGGAATGCAGGCTCACCCCATTGACTGCTGCAGCACTCCGCTCGGACTTGCTTGGTCAGGTCCCTCCAGTGCAGCGGGCTCAATGGGATGGAGCTGCAGGGCCGGGGCCTAAAATGCGGCTGCAGCGGTGCATTGGAGAACCAGAGCAAAGCCGGAGGTCGGTAATTTTCATTCCAAAAAACCTTCATGTGCCCCTTGGTGCTACAAACTCTTCCTCCGTGCCCCCCACCCAGAGGTGGGGCTCAAATTTCTTCACAACTGGTTCTGTGGGCATGGCCTAATTTATGGGTGTTGCTTGGTGATTTATGACTGATGTCCCCCGAGCTACTTGACCTGTTTTTGGAGTTTTGACAGCCACACACAAACACACTTCTAACCCTGCTGGAGCAGGTGGTTGGACTAGATATCTCATTCAATTTCCCCTCCCTCTCTCCGTCCCGCCCTTTCTTTCTATTTTTCTTTCATCCCGCCTCTTTCTTGTCTATCCTTTTTCTTCCTTCCTCTCTCCCTTTTCTTTCCCTTTTCTCTTTCTTTTCTTTCTTGCCTCTTCCTTCTCTGTCTCTCTCTTTCCCTCTCTCTCTTTCTTTCTGTCGCTTCCTTCTATCCCCCCTCTTTCTTTGTCTATCCCTTTTCTTCTTTCTCCCTTTTTCTTTCTTTACTTTCTTGTCTGTTTCTTTTCTTTTTTTCTCTCTTTACCTCTTTCCCTTTCTCTTTCTCTCTCTTGCTCTCTCTTTCTCTCATTCCATCTCTCTTTCTTTCTTGTTCCATCTCTCCTCTCTCTCCCTTTCTCTCGTTCCCTCTCTCATTTTCCCTCTCTATCTATCCCTTCCCTAACCTATTTACCTATTTTCTGCCCAGGGAGACATGGCCTAATCTGTCAAAGGCCTGGGCTAATCCTGCATCATCCCATTTCCCCTTTCAGTGGCCCCAGCCCTTAATCTCCCCGTTTCCTCCCCCACGACTGCCTCTTTCATCGTCCCATGGCCATGACTTTACCTTCCTCCCACGGCTGGCTGCCAGGGAAGACAAGCCAGGTCTGAGCCATTGTTGTCGCTGGACTCCCCACCAGTCCACATAGCCATTATCACGAATACCTGCAGCAGTCACTTGTTTTTTTCGGTGCAGTTGGATTGTACCTGCACCAGAAAAAAAACGCAGCGTCTGGAGGTGTTTTTAAATCAAAATTACTGACCTCCAGCTTTGCTCTGCTTCTCCAACACGCTGCTGTGGCCACATTCTAGGAGTCGGCCCTTCAGGTCCACCTCAGGTCCACCTCAGTGAGCCCACTGCACCGAAGGGACTTGCCCAAGCAAGTCTGAGCAGAGTGCTGCAGCAGTAAATGGGGAGAGCCTGCATGGCCGATGCTTAGAACATGGCGGCGGTGGCGCATTGGAGAAGCAGAGCAAAGCCGGAGGTCGGTGCTTTTCACTCCCAAAAACCTCTAGACGCCGCGTGTATTTTTGGTGAGGCTGGACTCCAGCTGCACCGAAAACAACACGCGTTTTCTGGATGCTTTTTGGGGCAAAAATTACCAACCTCCGCTTTGCTTGCTCCGCTTCTCCAATGTACCGCTATGGCTATCAGCGATTGTTGCATAGGCACATAATGTCGCGCATGCACAATAAGGATTGACTGGGTAAGGAATGGAGGAGCTGGCGGAGAGGACCAGGGCCAGCCAGGGGCCCGTTTTATCAGTTCTCCAAACTACCGGAAACGGTAATGTACTGGTAGAATTCCACTCCTGAATTCACCCTGCGAGGGGCCCACCTCCAGTGTCCCCCTGCCGGCCTCCTTGCCTCAGTGCTCCCCTAAGGCATCCCACCGCCTCCCAAGGGGCGGTACCACCCACTTTGGGAACCACTGGTCTATTGTAATATCCTAGTTGTGGGGAGGTTTCTAATATTCAGTAGGAATGTTGGTTGTTAGGTGACCTTATTTGTTCAGAGTCTCTGGACTAGATCTCTGTCCCCTTGGATACTTGTATGTATTATAAGCTACTTCCACATGTAATTATACGAATTTCCTGCAGTGCTCTGATAGGAATTAATAATAGTTTAATGCTCTAACAGGTGTGAAGTTAGTACATTTTGGTTTCATAGTGCATTTCTTAGAAATGTTCCATAATAGAAATCAGTTAATTGCACTTAAATCCTATTGTCTTCAGTAAAAATGTAATTAAAGAGTAAATAATTTTAATGTGTATTTCATTTTATTTTCTGAATTACCTAATTTTGGTGAATTTTATTTTATTTATTTTAGATTTGCACAACAAGTTTAATAATAAAGTATTTTTGAGTTAACTGCCTAAATAGGCAGAGATAGAATTACCAGGAGAATAGGAAGCAACTAATCTTTGGGGTGTCTGTCTTAATAAATTCTTCTCTGTGTCTCATTTTGAATGTATAGTAAATCTTAAATATAATTAGATTTAGAATGTAGGATAATGAATTATTGGATTGTGACTGATGCTTTTAGTCATTTGTTACATATAGATTCCAGTCAAGACATTCAGTGAATTATTAGTACCATTACTTCTTTTTATCTCATCTGCTTCAAACATGATTGGTGATTTCACCTGTCATTATTTGGTAGTTATGAAATAGAGGTTGGAATACAAGATAATGATAATGCACCAAAGAATATTAGTAGAAGCAATATTGGACAGTTTGCTTCTTATGCCTTTATAACACTGAACTATTTTCCCCCCGTGGCATTAAGTGGTCTCTTTTTCAGTGATCTTGTTTTTATCAGAAAGTCATTTTTATCAGAAAGTTATTTTTTGCCATTAAAATAAATGATTCATTATTCAGAAGTTTATATTTAATTAGTACCAGCCTTGTATTCATACATACATATATAGTATATGTGTGTATTTACGATGCATATGTTAGTGTAATTATTCTTGTTTTCTTATTTCAGGAACAATTCATGTGTGGCGAAGAAGTCTCACCCCTTACAGAAAACAAAAAATTAGTTAAATGCTGATAACCATTGAATAATGCTCTTCTTGAACAGCGTAGCAACAATTGGACAAAAAGGACATCTGTTATGAAGACTTCATGTTTTATGCTTTAATAATTTATTGCTTACAAACAACTATTTCAGTTCAGGGAACTGATGTGAAAAAAACTATATTTATTTGTGCATAAAGAGACACTGCAAATAAGTGATATTTGAAAGTGGTGAATAACCTATCAAGTTTAAGACTGAAAATGAATATGGTAGACATGCATATTGTGTCATGAATGTTTGTTGAATGATTCTATTGAGCCTGGACTCTTTGATTCTTCTGACTAAATACAAAATGTAAACTATTGGTTTTGTTTTTAACTAAGAAAAACTGCAGCTTTTTTAGAAAGGAGACAGTAATACAAACCTTCAAATTCAGTCCTATAATATGCACCATTTCCCAATCAATTGGAGCTATAGGCTTGTTGAAAAACACACTTTTTAGTTGTTTATGGAAGGGTACAAGGCAGGGAGCCATGATGTCTCAGGAGGGGAGTGGTATTCCAGAAAGTGAGGGCTACCACGGAGAAAGTTTCCTATCCAATCAATCCCCTACATATTTATTCCATATGAGGGTATGATATTCACAACAGCCTTCTCTGGATAATTATCATGCCTACTGAATTGGGCAATATCAAAGAAGCAAAAACTATGTAGACTTCATTAATTAAAGATATCATTAATGTGAATGTTAGGATAAATGCAGAATTTTGGAAGCAGAGGAATTTCTTACCCTCATTTAAATTGAATTCATTAAGGTGGAATCTCTGAATGATTTGAAGTTTCTTTTCTCAGGTTTCTTGCTAAGCTGAATTGTTGTTTATAAAATAAACTGCCAAGTGACTCACCCTCTGCCCCTTGTTAAGCCCAGGATGAGCAAGAACATTCCATTTTAACAATCCATTGTTTGATTTGTCATTTATGCTATATTTAAAATGACTTTACCACTAATAGGGAGTCATCTGACTTAGGAACATTTGGATGTGCGCAGAAATGGATAAATTGACACAGGAACTAAAAAATAAGAATGAATCGGATTATTATAAAATATGGAATAAGTTTTATCGCTGGTTGGAAAAGAGGAAGGATCAAGAAATCTGCCTACTTAAGTCAGATGACATCCCTTGAGGAAAGAGTATAAAAACCTGAATTAATACCTGGAGTAATGTTATCAGATTTACCAGATGTTTATTCATAATTAATAACTCTGTCTTGTAGGATTTAATCTCTACTTGTTTCTGTTTGTCAGCTTGTTTCTGTCTCCATCCAGATTCTTACAGTCCTTAGATATCAGTTCAGGACTTTAATGGTATCTCCAGCTCATCCTGGGATGATGATGTAAAATTAAAAGTAATCAAAGTACAGTAGAACCTCTGGTCACGACCATAATTTGTTCCATAACTTTGGTCGCAACTTACAAAAAAATGGCGCAGAAAGGGAAATCTGTCGTGAAAAAAATGTAAATTTTTTGATCAGAAACTGATTTGCTCATGGTGAGAAGTGTTCGTGACCAGAGGTTCTACTGTACGGATGAAAATTGATTCTGAATTGATATTTTCCAGTTTTATGCAGAAATTTTGCAATGTAAAGGAGAGCACACAAACCTCAGATATCATATTGGGATTCCATGAACTTTCTCCATGATCACTGACTAAAACTGCAATTCAGATAGGAGTACAGCAATGGAATCTCCAGTTCCCAACCCTTGTAGGTGGTCCAGAAGGACTCTGTGTTTCATTGTTTCAGTTGCTGCTGAAGGATTAATAGGATCCAGAAAGCTCACTCAACCAGTTTCGGGTTTATCAGAACTATAAATGAATTTTGATGGGCAAAAGGCTCAAAAAATCCATTTCTTCCAGGATCTTCTCGAGTTGATTTCCTAAAAAGCTTTTCTAAAAAGTTGAAAACCAGACAAAATTGTTTAAGGATAACTTGATTCAAGTATATTCAAGACAAGATCCACTACTGCATTTGTCAAGGCAGGCAGCATTATTGCCTCTCAAGCATTGATTACTTCCTTGATTCCATTCCCAACTTGTCAGACCGCCCAAAAGATGGGAAAGTTGTGGCTAAAGCCTAGTAACAATGGAATTAAAACTGGAGACCCCATTCAGACCAAAGCCCATAGTCCAGCATTTGTTTCTTTCAGTGGCCAGTCAGCTCTGATTGGAGATATATAGTTCTCCCACTATTACTCACCCAGAACTGATATATGGAAATAATTCTGAACCTTGGAGATGATTGTCAATATATATAGCTCTTTCTCAGGAAAAAAATAAATCTAAAAACATAGTCTAACATGTATGTATTTTCTTGATTTTGTTAACTTGGAATGTAGGCAGATATATACTGAATACATGCAGAAATAATATGAGATATGGCAGAAACATACCATTTTAATTGATAAAATGTAGAGTTTGTGTTTTAAGAATTCTCAGATTCATCTCAATATGAGCAAAGACAACTTTTATTAAATATTGTTGAAATGGTCTATAGACTTATTCAGTAAACTATTTACTATTATTTAAGTAATTTCCATAGATAAGTACTTTAAAACTTCAGTGTTCATATTGCAGATAATAATTTTGTTCTGCTTTCTCATATACAAGGAATCAGTTCATGAAATCTTTTGCATTTTCGTAAGTTTGAACATTTTATAAATGGAACATACAAATTTAACCAAGTATATACTTATTTTATCTATATTCATTTATAAATTTAATAAAGATTAAAAACAGTATAGTGTTCTCTGTACTATAGCTGATATAGTAACTGAAGGGATAAGATAATTCCTGTTTACAAATATATGTTACATATACAAATGTGAGTTTATAGCTTTATATTTTTAGGAAGATTTCACACATTTTAAATACACAATTATGTTATGTACAATGCTAAACTATTACAGTAATGCAGGACTGATCAAAATTAAATTAATTCCTGTCAAAATATTGCCTGAATTTCCTGGAAACTTATTTTCCTTTCCCATTTCCAAGATAGAAATGAAGTCCTAGAAAAACTCCTGTGAGACCAGAGTTTCTCAAGGCATTCCAACTCTGCCTCATTTTACTTTTTAACTTTAGCCACCATGGTCTTATCAGGAAGTGGAGGAAAGAAAATCAGAAAGATTGAAATGGAGAAGAAGACCTACCTCCTTTGTCTGGGTGGTGCTGATCTCACATGTCCTATTACAGATAATTAGCCTTTTCCACTTTGGGAGGAGAGAGGAAGAAGTGTCAGCTTCACAATCTTCTTTGCAGCAGACAACAAGATCTGAATAAGAAAGATCCAACTGTGCAGGTACAATATTATGGTAACTGACTGGAGAAACTTATGTCTTAGTTATTTATGCTATCAAAACAGACTAAATGTCAGAAGACAAAGACTGCCTTAGAAAAAGTCTCAGGTAGCAATTCCTGAGCAGTAAGAGCTGATTCTAACATTGACAGTACCCATCCAGGCTAAGCAAAAACATTTTATTGCATGAAATAGATCAGTAAATCTTCCCTGGCAACATTTATGGAGATTCTTAGTCATTCAGATCAAAGGTGCCTTTTCAAAAGGCAACTGGATTGAGAACGAACTGAAGAAACTTCATGGATGAGAAACAAAACATTTTCAAGGAAAAACAAAATCCTTTTGAAAAAGCATTTTTGGGTCTTCCCTTGCAACCAGGGGTGGGATTCTATTGTTCAGACCGGTTCAAGTGAACCGGTAGTTCGGTGATCATTTGAGCTGACCTACTTCTGCCCTTTTCCTGTGCTTTATTTCCTTGTTTTTGAGCACAGCTGATTCGCATGGCAGAGCAGTTTGCTGTGCATCAGCTGTTTTATTCACCGGGGTTGCAGCAGAAAATAAGTATTATAGCTAAAAATGGTATCAAATACTTATATTTGCTGATAATAAAAATTTAACAAAAATAACCAAACTCTCCAGCCTGATGTTCTTAAATTATGTTAGACTTCCATTTACAGTTAATCCGGCCCTGAACTTCATCCTTATTTCAGTTGTAAAATTATCTTTAAAAAACCATTTTGTTCTTTTATGAACTTCAAAATCATTTGGTAGTTGTAGTGGCTTCCTTTTATCTTATGATACAGAAATGTATAATGTTTACTCCTATAGACACAGACATAGTAATATGCAGGCTTGTGTGTGGATGTCAGGTGAATGAAAATTTCTCACCATAAAAAATGCCTCAGAACAAAGGTTACATTGCAGAAATACTGAAATTTTGGGGAAACTCTGAGACTGAAGGTCTTCCACTTGTTACATTACTATTATATTTTATAATACCACATTTTTTTGATACCACATTTTCAGATAGAGGACTTCTAGGACTATCAATCTAAAGTTCTTGCTTTCCTGATTCCATATATTCTATTTTTTCTGCTAATAAAAAATATGGTAAAAGCAATTTAAAGTACAAATGAAACACAGTGTTTGGATTCCTTGTACAAATTATGTGTTTCAGATAGGATGATTGCATGATAAAATCTTCATTGAGAAGACAATACAGAGAGAAAAAAAGAAATATCTGCAAAATTTCTACATCATTGAGTTAAAAACCATCTCTCCAGAAGAAATAACAGGGAAAGAGTCCCAAGATAAATTTTGCCTGCGGGGAAAATGGCCTTTTTAATAGCTGTTTATATGAGTTACCTCTTCTTGCAATTCAAGAGAAGATTCCCAAGTTGATGAAGAAATTCTTTCAACAAAAGTCTTATTCTGATTGGTTCAAAATATATGAGAGACTCATTGGTGCCAGCAAGTGTAACTTGATAGAATGATAAAGAACATTCTGCATACTGTATACAATTTTTCGTAATGCTTAAATAGCGAGACTGACACAAGGTTAAAACATTCAATGATCTGAACCAGAAAAATTACCCAACAGTACACTATTCAAATGAAAATTCCTTCCAACGACCAGTTTCATAACTTTCCAAGCTAAGCTAAACAAGCTTCATTAAATGAGTTTGTATAACAGTCCCATCCAGGCCTGTATCAACATGTTCTAATAGCAGAGACATTCCTGTCACTAGCACCTGCAAAATTAAATATTCACTTCTGATAAATTAATCCAAATCTATGCAATCTATTGTGATAATAATTGAAGGTTTTTTTGTAGGTCTCTTTGAACTCTTGCTATTATAATAAGTTAGAAGATATATAACTTGAACTGTCAACAATATTGATTTTTTAAAATTATGTGTTTGAATTATTTAATGTAGGTTTATCTGAACCCATTTTTTTTGACATTTAGCCTTGATGTTTGATATTAGGTTATTCGTAGTGTTTGCTCATTTTTGTGCCACATCCGAATACAAGGTTATCACTGCTTTCATTCTAGGGCTAATAGCAAGCAAAAAAGTAGTAGACTACTGAAGCAGAAGACTCAAGCATTCATTTTAGGGCATTGTTTCAATTCTATGCCTAAACCAATGAGAAACATAAACTGGAATATGAATTAAATTTAGAGCATCTTATATTGCAGGTTTATTATAGGATACTTTCTCTAATTCTCATTTTAAATAGCTATGTAAGGATAGAATCATTATGAAGTTAGTGAACATCTCTTTCTCTTCACCATAACATTATTGAAAATGTCCTAATGTAGTTAATCTTGTGTTCCAAGCTTGCTTAATAAACATTAGTGTGCATGTGTTTGTGTGTCTTTGTGTACACATGTTTCATTAATTACATGTGTTCTGATCCAATAACAAAAACTTGTAGGAAAAAATGAATTAAGTAATTATATCAATGATATATTATAAAAAGGCCCTTTATTCTTTTTTTTAAATATATTTTTATTATTTACATATAAATATATTGAATACAGTGTAATTGTCCTGGCATTCCAATTACCGTAAAACAAAAGTGAAAACAGAGTAACATATATACTATTTTAAACAGTAATAGTATATAAACATATATACTATTTTAAACAGTGCTACAATATTTTCTGACCATCATATTCTAATATGTCAACTTATCTATCATTCTAATACTTACATTCCTATATCGATATTAAAATAGTATCTCTTTCCATGTCCACCTAACCTGATTCTTTTGCATTCTGACTTCTACCTTGTGTTTCTAACCATTGATAAAACCTATACCTATTGTTGAATAGTACTCTGTATCTCCTTTATTTTTTATTTTTAACATTAATCTGTCCATTTCCACATAATCTAGTATTTTCCTTATCGTCTCATCCCTAGAATTCCAACTGATTTTCACTGAATTATGATCTGCCCATAGATTTGTTTCTATTTCTACCTCATATACGTTAGTATTTAATTCCATCAACATCCATATCATATCTATTCTAGACCAGAATTGGTGTCTATTAGAATAGAATGTGTATTGGTTTTCTCTCGGGTTCCTCTCTCTCCATACATCTTGTATGTTTAATTCTTCTGCCATTTTAAAGAAAGGTCTAGATAGAATCCTTCTTACTCCTTTCCTTATGTATCATTAGTTACAGGTGTTCTGGTCCAAAAACAAAAACCTGTAGGAAAATTGAATTAAGTAATTATATCACTGATATATTATAAAAAGGCCCTTTATTCTTGAAGGCAGATTAATTCATGCAATGTGAATCTTGCACAGAAATAAAATTAATTCATATATATAATTGATTAAGGTGACACTAGGCATATTTTATGAAGTGGTTTGATAAGAGATTTTGACTGACTCTGAGGTCGCTAAAAAAAACTGATGGCTGAACAGAGTTTGGAATTTGTATGTATGGTTTCTTCATCAGGAAAAAAAAAGACAAAAATATGCTGTGGATGGCAAACAAGCAATATAACAAAACTTGAGTTCTGATATTGGCCAATTTGTGAAAGGACTTTTCACCCAGCAGCTATTCACTATGAGAACACATAGGCATTTATTTGTTCACTTACTTGTCACTTTTTCTCCCAAATAAACTGTAAAAACATTATTGTAAGAGGAGCAGCATAAAAAATTAATACATACATACATACATGCATACATACATACATGCACCTAGTTCACCAAAATTATTTATTCTGGATAAGCAAATCTGAATTGAAATATATTTATTAGGAATGTAATAAAATCAGATTTCCTCATAATAAAATTAAAGATTTGTTTATGACAGTCATGAATCCTCTGTTCATGAAATGAGAATGTACAAATGCTTTGAATATCTGGAATTTTCAGACATTTAGACTAAATAATAGTTTCTTTTGATCAATAAAGAGTATCTTTTATGCCTGGTACACATTTTTCAGGGGCAAACCTGAGGGAAATCTTCCAGATTCAGTTAGCAGTTTGAGTTAATAAATTTTTATTGCTGTTAATGTATGTTTATTTTTCCAGGTAGAAAGAATCTTATCATTGCAGTGACACCTGTGAAGATAAACTAAGGTATAAAGTACAGAGAGCATATAGTTTTCAGCCCACTTCATACCTCTTTGGTTAGCTGGCATAAAAAAAATGCAGCTTCTTTCGGTCATCCTTTTTCTTGCTTCTATATGCTTTGCATCGGCTGTGGAGAGGCAATATATCAGTACTAATGGCACCTTTGCAAACCGAAGAGATTATGACTCGATATCAGTTAAAAATGGAGGACGTTGGGGGGTTTGGACATGGATTGACAAGTGTCCACCAGGATCATATGCCATTGGTTTTAGCATAAGGGTAAACCTATGTGCAATACTCATTTTAGAGACTGAATTAATTTATAAATTTGCTACCTGAATCTCAATGTGTTTTTTCTCTTATTGCATTAGGTGGAAAAATATAGCGGAGCTAGTGATGACACTTCACTCAATGGAATCCGATTATTCTGTTCAACTGAGCAAACCAACAATATTATGTATACTGTTGAATCTGAACCTGGAGAGTATGTTTTGTTGTCTCTAATTTTCAAAAAAATTAAACATTGACACAGAAAATGTTACTTCTGGACTACCCTTTCTAAATATATTTATCTCCTAAGTGAGCATAGAAGAAGCAATTCTATTTTCTGTATACTAATAAAAATATGATAGAATTAACATTATTCTGTTGAAGGTACAGATATGTTATTGAGAAAAATGATCATGCTATTTTTATGCTTGTTCTAAATTGTAAACAGACATTGTTCAACATTTTTTAAAAATGGAAAGAGCTTTAAAAAATCTATAATATGCAATAAATTGAATCGCTTTTTTCACAGCACATTAGGAAAAAAAATAGAGGTACAGTATTTGACATTGATGTGATAAAGAATGTAGAAATCACACCAAGAGTGTGTGAAGTAATGTAACTATTAATTCCTATTTAAATAAAAAATAGTTACTTATTTGCTACTTATTTAAAAACATCCGTTAACATGTTATTATCTCATCACAAGAAACCCTGAAATCTAGATACTATTCCTGAATAATCTATGATTAGTTTTGGTTCTAAAGCTGTTTATATACATACATACATATATAAACTAAAAAAGACTGCCTATTAAATAGAGCTTAAATTCAGTGGACAACATAGTTAACCAGTGATAAGTCTTGTCATGATCACTTGTACAAGCTCAAAACAGACATACTTTATTGTTTCTTAAACAATTCTCACAAAGTAATGTGAGAGACAATCTCTCTTGAAAGAGATGTTGCTGATACTTTATTTTCTTTTTCCAGATACGGGCACTGGTCAGGAATTCGATGGTGTCCACGAAACGGTATTTTACATTCTTTTCAGCTGAAAGTTGAACCAGAGCAAGGAGCTGGAGATGATACAGCAGTAAACAACATCCGATTCCGTTGCAGCAATGGTCTTCAAATTGAAGAAGCTGGTGGTCCATTTGGTGAATACAGTGAGTGGAGCACACCTTGTGAGAGAGGAGGAATTTGTGGCCTTCAAACTAAGCAAGAACCCTACCAGGGCGTTTTTATAGATGATACAGCCTTAAATGATGTTCGTTTCTTCTGCTGTGAATAATCGTTTTAGCAAGATTAAATGACTATGCAATGAATATGCATTTGTTTATTTGTTGTATTTTTTCCACCAAGAAAATAGTACGTTAATGATGAGTACAATGTGTGTGTATATGCATGAGAGTATAAAAGGGAGTACAAAATCTTTATTTTCTAACACTGACCACGCTTTAAATAAATAGGTATTTTGCAAAGGTGGTATTCAGAAAGTTCTGACCAGTTCTGGAGAATGAGTAGTGGAAATTTTGAGTAGTTCAGGGAATCAGCAAATACCACATCTGACTGGAGATTTTACAGTATCCTTCCCCTGCCACATCCATCAAGCCACACCCACAGAACCGGTAGTAAAAAATTTTGAATCCCACCACTGGAATTTTGGTTGCGACTAAAGTTATGGAACAAATTATGGTCGTGACCAGAGATTTTACTGTACTTTGATTACTTTTAATTTTACATCATCACCCCAGGATGAACTGGAGATACCATTAAAGTCCTGAACTGGTGTCTAAGGACTGTAAGAATCTGGATGGAGACAGAAACAAGCTGACAGAAACAAGTAGAGATTAAATCCTACAAGACAAGAGTTATTAATCATGAATAAACATCTGGCAAATCTGATAACATTAGTCCTGGTATTAATTCAGGTTTTTATACTCTTTCCTCAAGGGATGTTTACGAACTGTGGTCATCCCTGCTTCAAGCAGCAGGTAGATGCTATGACAAGGACTTTAGTTAATGTTTACAACTCTACATGATTAGAATGGACTGACATAAACTCACACCTGATTACTACAACTGAATTCTACTGCATACTCTGTGTAGGGCAACCTCTGAGACAATAAGTACAATTGGTACAGTATATAGCAGTTAAAAACAACACCAGTTTAAATACTGCTTCACTGCTTATCAGTGGATTCTTAACTCAAGTCAGATGACTCCCTATTAGTGGTGAAGTCATTTTAAATATAGCATAAATGACAAATCAAATAATGGATTGTTAAAGTGGAATGTTCTTGCTCATCCTGGGCTTAACAAGGGGCAGAGGGTGAGTCACTTGGCAGTTTATTTTATAAACAACAATTCAGCTTAGCAAGAAACCTGAGAAAAGAAACTTCAAATCATTCAGAGATTCCACCTTAATGAATTCAATTTAAATGAGGGTAAGAAATTCCTCTGCTTCCAAAATTCTGCATTTATCCTAACATTCACATTAATGATATCTTTAATTAATGAAGTCTACATAGTTTTTGCTTCTTTGATATTGCCCAATTCAGTAGACATGATAATTATCCAGAGAAGGCTGTTGTGAATATCATACCTTCATATAGAACAAATATGTAGGGGATTGATTGGATAGGAAACTTTCTCCATGGTAGCCCTCACTTTCTGGAATACCACTCCCCTCCTGAGACATCATGGCTCCCTGCCTTGTAGCCTTCCATAAACAACTAAAAAGTGTGTTTTTCAACAAGCCTATAGCTCCAATTGATTGGGAAATGGTGCATATTATAGGACTGAATTTGAACGTTTGTATTACTGTCTCCTTTCTAAAAAAGCTGCAGTTTTTCAACAAAAAACCAATAGTTTACATTTTGTATTTAGTCAGAAGAATCAAAGAGTCCAGGCTCAATAGAATCATTCAACAAACATTCATGACACAATATGCATGTCTACCATATTCATTTTCAGTCTTAAACTTGATAGGTTATTCACCACTTTCAAATATCACTTATTTGCAGTGTCTCTTTATGCACAAATAAATATAGTTTTTTTCACATCAGTTCCTTGAACTGAAATAGTTGTTTGTAAGCAATAAATTATTAAAGCATAAAACATGAAGTCTTCATAACAGATGTCCTTTTTGTCCAATTGTTGCTACGCTGTTCAAGAAGAGCATTATTCAATGGTTATCAGCATTTAACTAATTTTTTGCTTTCTGTAAGGGGTGAGATTTCTTCGCCACATATGAATTGTTCCTGAAAGAAGAAAACAAGAATCATTACATATAAGAATCATCACATATGTATTGTAAATACACACATATACTATATATGTATGTATGAATACAAGGCTGGTACTAAATTAAATATAAACCTCTGAATAATGAATCATTTATTTTAATGGCAAAAAGTAACTTTCTGATAAAAATGACAGTTCTACAAACAAGATCACTGAAAAAGAGACCACTTAATGCCATTGGGGGAGGGGAATAGTTCAGTGTTATAAAGGCATAAGAAGCAAAATGTCTAATATTGCTTCTACTAATATTCTTTGGTGCGTTATCATTATTTTGTATTTCAACCTCTATTTCATAACTATTAAGTGATGACAGGTGAAATCATCAATCATGTTTGAAGCAGATGAGATAAAATGAGTAGTGGTACTAACAATTCACTGAATGTTTTGACTGGAATCTATACGTAACAAATGACTAAAAGCATCAGTCACAATCCAATAATTCATTATCCTATATTCTAATTCTAATTATATTTAAGATTTACTATACATTCAAAATGAGACACAGAGAAGAATTTATTAAGACAGACACCCCAAAGATTAGTTGCTTGCTATTCTCCTGGTAATTCTATCTCTGCCTAGTTAGGCAGATAACTCAAAAATACTTTATTATTAAACTTGTTGTGCAAATCTAAAATAAATAAAACTCACCAAAATTAGGTAATTCAAAAAATAAAATGAAATACACATTAAAATTATTTACCCTTTAATTACATTTTTACTGAAGTCAATAGGATTTAAGTGCAATTAACTGACTTCTATTATGGAACATCTCTAAGAAATGCACTATGAAACCAAAATGTACTAACTTCACACCTGTTAGAGCATTAAGCTATTATTAATTCCTATCAGAGCACTGCAGGAAATTCGTATAATTACATGTGGAAGTAGCTTATAATGCATACAAGTATCCAAGGGGACAGAGATCTAGTCCAGAGACTCTGAACAAATAAGGTCACCTAACAACCAACATTCCTACTGAATATTAGAAACCTCCCCACAACTAGGATATTACAATAGACCAGTGGTTCCCAAAGTGGGTGGTACCGCCCCTTGGGAGGCGGTGGGATGCCTTAGGGGAGCACAAAGAGGCAAGGAGGCCGGCAGGGGGACACTGGAGGTGGGCCCCTCGCAGGGTGAATTCAGGAGTGGAATTCTACCAGTACATTACCGTTTCCGGTAGTTTGGAGAACTGATAAAACGGGCCCCTGGCTGGCCCTGGTCCTCTCTGCCAGCTCCTCCGTTCCTTACCCAGTCAGTCCTTATTGTGCATGTGCGACATTGTGTGTCTATGCAACAATCGCTGATAGCCATAGCGGTACGTTGGAGAAGCAGAGCAAGCAAAGCGGAGATTGATAATTTTTGCCCCAAAAAGCATCCAGAAAACGCGTGTTGTTTTCGGTGCAGCTGGAGTCCAGCCTCACCAAAAATACACGCGGCGTCTGGAGGTTTTTTGGAGTGAAAAGCACCGACCTCCGGCTTTGCTCTGCTTCTCCAATGCACCACCGCGCCATGTTCTAAGCATCGGCCATGCAGGCTCACCCCATTTACTGCTGCAGCACTCTGCTCAGACTTGCTTGGGCAAGTCCCTTCGGTGCAGCGGGCTCACTGAGGTGGACCTGCAAGGCTGACTCCTAGAATGTGGCCACAGCAGCGCGTTGGAGAAGCAGAGCAAAGCCGGAGTCAATAATTTTCACTTAAAAAAACCTCCAGACGCTGCGTGTTTTTTTCTGTGCAGCTGCAATCCAACTGCATTGAAAAAAACACATGACAGCTGCAGGCATTCGTGACAACGGCTGTGTGGACTGTCAGGAAGCCCAGCGACAACAATGGCTCAGACCTGGCCTGCCCTCCCTGGCAGCCAGCGCAGGAGGAATGTAAAGTCACGGCCATGGGACGACGAAAGAGGCAGTCGTGGGGGAGGAAACGGGGAGATTAAGGGCCGGGGCCTCTGAAAGGGGAAATGGGATGATGCAGGATTAGCCCAGGCCTTTGACAGATTAGGCCATGTCTGCCTGGGCAGAAAATAGGTAGATAGGTTAGGGAAGGGACAGAGAGAGGGCAAGTGAGAGAGGGAACGAGAGAAAGAGAGAGAAGAGAAAGAGATATAAAGAGGGAACGAGAAGGAAAGAGAGATGGAACGAGAGAAAGAGAGGGAAAGAGAGAAAGAAAGGGAAAGAGAAAAAAGAGAAAAAGAGAAGAAACACAAGAAAGAAAAGAAAAAAAGGGAGAGAGAAAGAAGAAAAGGGATAGACAAAGAAAGGGGGGAATAGAAGGAAGGGACAGAAAGAAAAAGAGAGGGAAAGAGAGAGACAGAGAAAGAAAGGGAGGAGAAAGTGAATGGGTTATGGAGGGAGTGGGAGAGAGAAAGAGAGAGAGGCAAGAAAGAAAAGAAAGAGAAAAGGAAAAGAAAAGGGAGAGAGAGGAAGAAAAAGGATAGACAAAGAAAGGGGGGATGGAAGGGACAGAAAGAAAAAAGAAAAAGAAAGAAAGGGAGGGAGGAGAAAGTGAATGAGATATCTAATCCAACCACCTGCTCCAGCAGGGATAGAAGGGTGTGCGTGTATGTGTGTGTGTGTATGTGCATGTGCATGTGTGTCTGTCAAAACTCCAAAAACAGGTCAAGTAGCTCTGGAGACGTCAGTCATAAATTAGAACACTTATAAGCAACTGTCCATTAAGCGAGGATCACTTACATTTGATTTGCCAGTCACCTGGCCACTCACATCCGGTCACATGACCACCAAACCATGCCCATCCAGTCATGTGACCACCAAGCCACACTCAGCCAGCAAGCTATGCCCATCCAACATATGACCACCGAGCAACACCCACAAATAGGCCATGCCCACAGAACCAGTTGTTAAGAAATTTGAGCCCCACCTCTGGGTGGGGGGCACTGAGGATGAGTTTGTAGCATCAAGAAGCATCTGGAGGTTTTTTGGAATGAAAATTACCAACCTCCAGCTTTGCTCTGGTTTTCCAATGCACCACTGCGGCCGCATTCTAGGCACCAGCCCCGCAGCTCCATCCCATTGAGCCCGCTGCACTGGAGGGATCTGACCAAGCAAGTCTGAGCAGAGTGCTGCAGCAGTCAATGGGATGAGCCTGCATTCCTAGATTGCAGCGGCGGTGGCACATTGGAGAAAGAGAGCAAAGCTAGAGGTCGGTAATTTTTGCTCCAAAAAACCTCCAGATACTATGTGGTTTTTTCAGTGCAGCTGGACTCCTTTTGGAGTGAAAATTACCGACCTCCAGCTTTACTTGCTCCGCTCCTCCAACAATCACTGTGGCCATCAGCGATTGTCGAGCATGCGCACGATGTCACGCATGCGCAATATGGACTGACTCGGTAGGGAACGGAGGAGCTGGCAGAGAGGAGCAGGGTCAGCCAGGGGCCCGTTTTACCGGTTCTCCAAACTACTGGGAACAGTAATGAACTGGTAGAATCCCATCCCTGAATGCGCTCTGTGAGGGGCCCACCTCCAGCACCCCCCTGCCGCCTCTTAGCGCCCCCCCCTGCTGGCCCCCTTGCCTCTTAGTGCCCCCCTAAGCTATCCCACCACCCCCAGGGGGAGGTACCACCCACTTTGGTAACCACTGTACTAAGGGATATTTGGATAATAAGGTGAGACATTACAGGAACTTAGGAATTAACATAACAAATCAATGCTTAGCACAGCTTGCTAGGGATCATTAGCTTTGCATATTAAATAGTTAATGAAAGGTGATTAAGGAGAATTCACATATTGGGGGGACACTATATTATATTCTGACCTCGCAGCATTTATTTAATGAAGTGCTCATTTTCTCTGACCAGTGACCTCTGCTCTTTGTTATTCCATTTTGACTATAACTATCATTTATTCAAATTAGTTAATATTAGATGTTAAACACATAGTCTGTGGATTTCAAATAATTCACAAAACTAAATGAACTGCAAAATGGGCACAATACATATAACTACTCAAGACTAAGTTTCCCAACATGTATCAACCACATAGACAACAGACCCAGAAAAAACGGTATTTGTCCAGTTATTATATACTGTTTAAATGTTGTGGCTACATAATAAATAAATAAATTTATATTCCAGCTAACTCTCAATGACTCTGGATTATCTTTGCTGGTTACTGACTTTGAATAAATATCACCACCTGTGAAAACAGTCTAAAACAAGTACAACTTCCACCCCTGCTCATTCCTCACCTTGTCGTAGATCACCTTGACTATAAGTGAACAACTTGGACAGGTCGCCACATCTTCCCCATTTTCCAGATCTTCCTGCAATAATACATAAGAATTTGACCCCTTAATAAAGCATACCATTTTATGTTAAAAAGAAAAGGGCAAAATCCAAGTCCTCTATTAAATAAATAAATAAACTCTATTTTTATTTTATTTATTATTTGTCAATTACTTACAAGATAATAGGTATAAGTAAAACATAGTTATGAATACATGGATACATAAAGAAAAATAAAATATAAAAGAAACAATAGAACAGGGATGGTAGGCACGTTGGTGTGCATATGCACGCCCCCTACAGACCTCTTAGGAAAGGGGTGAGGTCAATAGTAGACAGTCTAAGGTTAAAGTTTTTGGGGTTTGGGGAAGAAACCACAGAGTTAGGTAGAGTATTCCAGACATTGACCACTCTGTTGCTGAAGTCATATTTCCTGCAATCAAATTTGGTGCGATTAACCTTGAGTTTGTATCTTTTGTTTGCTCTTGTGTTGTTATGGTTGAAGCTGAAGTATTCATTGACAGGTAGGACATTGCAATGTATGATTTTATATACTATACTTAGATCGGACCGAAGGCGGCGTAGTTCTAGATTTTCTAGGTCTAGAATTTCAAGTCTGGTGGCATAAGGTATTCTATAATGAATAGAGGAGTGGAGAACTCTTCTTGTGAAATATTTCTGGACTTTCTCAACTGTGTTAATATCAGATACGTAATGTGGGTTCCAGACTGATGAGCTGTATTTGAGTATTGGTCTAGCAAATGTTTTGTATGCTCTAGTTAGTAGTGTAATATTACCAGAGAAAAAGCTACGTAAGATTAGGTTAACAACTCTAAATGCCTTTTTGGCTATGTAGTTACAGTGGGCTCTAGCACTTAGGTAATTTGAGATGAGTACTCTAAGATCCTTGACAGAGTTTGGATCATCAACAAGGTCTTGACTATTCAGCCTGTATTTCATTTTCTGATTTTTTTTGCCAATATGTAAGGCAGAGCATTTATTTGTTGAGATTTGAAGTTGCCATTTGTTTGACCATTCTGATACATAGTCAAGGTCTTTTTGAAGTATTGTCTGTGGTGTTGAATAGCTTTACATCATCAGCGAAGAGAATGCAGCTGCTCTTAGTATGATCACAGAGGTCATTTATGTAGAGTATGAAAAGAGGTGGTCTTAGAACACTGTCTTGGGGGATACCACTGTTGACAGATACAGAATTTGATAGGACGCTCCCAGTTTTGACCATTTGTTGTCTGTTTGACAGGAATGCTTCTATCCAGTTAGGCAGGTGTCCAGAGATACCATAAGATTTTAGTTTTAGGAGTAGTTTGTCGTGTACCACTGAATCAAAGGCTTTACAGAAGTCTATGTAGATTGCGTCTATTACTTTGCCCTGATCGAGTTGTGTAGTCCATATGTTTTTGCAATGTAAGAGTTACAGATTACATGATAGCTTTTTCCTAAAACCAAATTGTTTATTAGAGAGTAGATTGTTTATTTATACGTGAAGGATGATGGATTCATTAATAATTGATTCCATGACTTTACAAGTGATACAGCATAAAGAGATTGGTCTGTAATTTTTAACTAGGCTTGGGTCTCCCTTTTTAAAGATGGGGATGACTGTGGCTTGTGCCCATAGTTCTGGCAAGCAGCTGGTCCTGAAAGATTTTTCAAAGATTATGCTTAGAGTTTCTGCTATGGCAGTGGATAGCTTTTTTAAGAAGTATGCACGTATTCCATCCGGTCCAATAGATACAGATGGTTTTAGATTGCGTAGTGCTTTTTCAATATTGTCTTCTGTAAAATCGATATGTATTAGATCATTGTAATTTTCTGTGGTTCGACTAGGAAATACTGGGCATGATCCATTGCTGTTTACAAATATTGAGCCAAAGAATGTGTTAAAGAAGTTGGCTTTAATAGTGTCGTCTTTGCAGTCTTTACCATTAGGTCTTTTCAGGGGTGGGATGGACCTTGAGTCTTTTAATTTGTGGCTTACAAAATTGTAGAAAGCAAGGGTGGAATTGGTGCGTAGAAGATTTTCTTCTTGTTTAATGTGATAATTGGTGCATTCAGTTTTTAATCTGGTGGCATAAATTTTTGTATTGGCTTTTGAAGTTGGCAACATGACCAGAATTTATCTGGAAGCCTGCAGTCACAAACCAAAAAATCTCCATACCACAAGCCAAGCAAACACCTGGGCTCAAACAGACACCCCCCCCCCCGATACCTCCAGCTCAAACACACCCCAACCAGGCACCCAGATGAAACCTAGCTTCCTAATAAATGATAGCCATCCGTTTACCCAAAGCCAAGCCACACAAAAAGCCTCCAATACAGGAAACACAATGTTGCCAGCCAATCAAGACAAAAAAATGCTACAAAATAGACAGAAGATATTAGAAACACCAATCAATCAGAACACAGCAAACTTCAAGGCCAATAAACACAGGCCAAGACTCCCAACCAATCAGGATGAAGAAAAAACCATTCTAACACAGCAGTAGGCTAGCGCCAAATTTAAAACAAATGGCTGTGAAAGCCTGACTCACAGACGAACACAATACACAAGCCTGATGATAGCAGATGAGATTCTGCCGAAACGTCACTGCAACTTTAAAAGCACAACTATAATGACGTGGGAAAATACCCGAACAAAGCTGAATACCATATATATAAATATCCACGAAAACTTAAGAAAACACACACACACAAACATACATACATACATACACACACATATACACACACTAGGGTGAATAAAAAAAGATTGGTCAAAGATTTCCATTTTATAATGCATTTAAGAATCAAGTCAAGCTGTTTCTGGCTCTCACTTTTCTTACAAAATGCATTATACTTGGAATTAAAACAGTAATCTGATTAATCTGTCACATATGCTAACTGCAGTCCTGAACTAAGCATCTCACATTTTTAAGATTGCATAATAGATGAATTTGAGGCTTGTTCTCATGATGAACGTTTAAATAGTTGGGATACCTATTTTTATAACTTCATTATCTACTCAACAGTTGAAAAGCTGACAGCACAGGCCAGTGCTCACCCTTGTGATTGTATTATTAATTAATGGAATAATATGCCAGAGAGTGAATTATCAATGCCATAAACATGATTATCAGCTGAATTACTTAAAACTAGGATATTTTTAACAGTACATTTGCAATTAGCAAACAAAAAATAATGTTTAGAAAACCTATTTTAAATATTCTATTTTTGTTCAGTCATTTAATGATTCTTAGGAACTTGTGGAACTACATGTGTTTGAAATATATTTATGTAACATAGAAGGATATTTTTTCCTTCTGAACAAATAGTGCAAGGGTATGAAAGAGTCCTAAGTGCATTCATCCAGAACTGCCTCTTAATGATAAAAATGTCAACAAATCACTCTACTAACATGAACTTAAGTTAGAAGTGGGGCTAAAAAAGGGAGGTTTTAAGAAGTTGAGAAGCCATCTTTCAGAATTTTGAAATGCAAGGTTACATTGTCCACTAGGAGGCAGAACATGGCTTGGGTCTCAACATACATGGTGTGTTGAGAGTTAATTTTGTGAGTTTGCTAGCTGGCAAATTTTATGAGTTTGCTTGCCAGCAAATTTTATGTGATAGACTGAGCTAGCCAATGGCAGATAGATTTCTGAATGAATCTGATTGTGTGAGCAACTCAATCTGCCTGCCTGCTTTGCCTGATTTTGGGTAAAAGTTGCTCTTTTTTATAAAAAATTCAATATTTATATAAACATTTATAATATTTACATACAAGCCATGCCCAGCCAGTCACAAGACAAAGCCACACCCACAAATTAGGCCATGGCCACAGAACCAGTTAGTGGTCCCTGCGATCTAAAATTATGAGTTTGGTGGTCCCTGAGGTCCAAAAGTTTGGCGACCCCTGTGTTAGATCATTATAGCTGTCTGTGGTTCGACTTGGAAATACTGGGCATGATCCATTGCTGTTTACAAATACTGAGTCAAAGAATGTGTTAAAGAGGTTGGCTTTAACAGTGTCATCGTTGCAGTCTTTACCATTAGGTCCTTTCAGGGGTGGGATGGACCTTGAGTCATTTAGTTTGTTATTTACAAAATTGTAGAAAGCACGGGTAGAATTGGTGCGTAGAAGGTTTTCTTCTTGTTTAATGTGATAATTGGTGCACTCAGTTTTTATCTGTGGCATACATTTTTGTATCGGCTTTTGAAGTTGGCAACATGACCAGATTTGTTTTTCCGCCAAAGTGATTTCTTTTTGGATTGAAGCTTCCTTATTGTTTTGGGTAATTTGTTTTTTCTGGTTTTGGGAATTGTTAATGGTACATATAGTTTGATGACTCTTTTGACTTCAAGTAAAAATATGTTATAATGGTTTTCTACTGTATTGCATCCAGAAAATAGAAATTGCCAATCAAGGGATGAGAGATCGTTGTTTATGAGATCATAGTTGCCTTTTTTGAAGTTATAATTGGGGATTCAGTCATTGTGATGATTTTTGTGTGGACGTATGTTGAAACAAAAATCAATCATGTTGAGGTCACTGTTGGAAAAGGGTTCTTTAATTTGTATTCTGTAAATTGAATTCAAACTATTGCAGAAGATGAGATCGAGGCAGTTGTTAAGTCTAGTGTTGTTGGTTACTAGTTGTTCTAGTCCCAAATTTGCTACTACATTGTAGAAGATTGCATGTGTGGGTTCAGTTGTACATTCCTTAAGGGTCCAGTTAATATGAGGTAGATTGAAGTCACCAAGAAAGATAAAAGCGTGTGGGCAGGATGCTGCCCATGTTAGTAGTATATTTAGCTTGTTTTCATAATCGGGCTCTGCAACATAATAAGAACCGAAATGTGATATTTAAGGACAGTTCATAGATGATGGTCTCAGGAATAGCAAGCTCCTGGGTAACTTGGATGTTTTTTAGATGTAGGGACTTTTTATACAAGATAGCAACATCACCTCCACTACGGATTTCACGATCTGATCGGTAAACATGATTAAGTCTCTTACTGTGGTAATGGAGTCAGGGAGAGATGCGATGAGCCACGTTTCACAGACAAATATAATGTTGAATTTAGCCGTATTTAGTAAGAGGAGAAATTCAGGTATTTTATTTACAAGGCTTCTTGCATTAAGTAGCCTGGATTTAAGGCCAGTTGTGGTTGGAATAGAGGTAGTTAGGGACGTGCATGCCTAGTTTTGAGTGACGTTGGATTGGATGGGGTGGGGTTGGATGCGGAGTTGTGGATTGTGTTACTTTCTTTTGATGCAATCAGCTGTGTAGTCAATGTATAGGTCCTTTTCTCCATTGTCTAGATGTTTTTTGAGTTCAGCTCTGAGTTCACACAGCGCTCTATCCTGTGTAATCTCAGCAATTCAGCTATTTAGACACTTTTCTAATTTTAGCTTAGGGCATATGTTCATCAGAAGGGAACTAATAATAGATCTCAATTTGCTATGATCAAAAATGAATTTTTATCTGTTCAACCATATCCATAAAAATTATTTCCCAAAATCATAGGGTTGAAATGCACAGCTTGGGTAAATGTGGACATTTCTTTGGATGGACTCAACCACGTTGTGATATTCTGAAGAAATCTTTCTACTCAGAAAAGAAAGAAATTAAAGAAATTAAATACCCACAATAGTTCCATCGAGGCTAAAGAATGTCTATCCTTGCCTCTGGAAGATAAAGTCTATATTATGTAATTTTGTTTTAATTTATTTAAGTTTGTGCTAAGATTAAACTATAGGTTCTGACTTTTAAACTCAGGTTAGGATGGCACTGCATTAAAATGCTTCTATCCATCCAAAGCCGCTCAGGCTTATCAATCTTTTTTCTAAATTTAATAAGATTATACCTTGCCCTATTATCAGAGCACCAAGTTGCCTTTGGCTATGTTTGAACATCTATCTCAGTTGCACTAAACTGTTAATTACAATATTTTATAACCACCCTGACTGAACACAGGAGACGTGTCAGCCCTTCCCCAATTTGGCACTTTCTATATGTATTGGCTACGACCTCCCCAATCCTAAGGCGAAGTGCTTATCAAACTTGCCGTGCTGGCTATTTGGGGAGTTGAAATCCACCCGTCCTAAAGTTGAAATCCACCCATTTTAAAATCACTGTTTCAATCTAGCTTAAGGAAGACGGAAAGGCAGTAGGTTTGATGGCCGCCTGTATTCACAGTTCTACTTTCCCACATGACGAACAGTCAAGGCTAATCTGTATTTTGAGAATTTGCTCCGATGAGAGACGCTCACGTAAAAATGTATGTCACAGAGCAATGTCTCTTGCATATAGAAATGACTGGCTCACTCATTCTCTTACCCGCGTAATAAGAAAGCGGTCTCCACAGGGGCACGGATAGCTGTAGGTCTCCGTATCCTCATCGTACTCGAAGTCCTCTATCTCCACTTCGTCGTGGAAAACGGACATGTCACAGCGCGATTCTCTGTCTCCCTCCGTCAAACGTAGCCAGCGCCGCGTGTCCCGGAAAACCGGCAACGGCACTAAAATAAAGCAGTCTAAACCTTCACCACCGCATTTGTTCCGGATTGAAGCCACGAATGATTTCTAGCCAATAAACATTCAAGATAATGAGACTTGACAACATCTTTCCTCTCATGACATCCAATAAGAACGAGCGAGGTAAGAACTCGTGCTAAAGACAAATACTATAGAGCTTTGAAACGATGCAAAGAAAGAGACCCTGCATCCGTTGCTTATGGGTTCTAAGGGTGATGTCACTCCATCAAAAAAAAAAAAAAAAAAGACCAATGAGACCCTTGGTTGAAGAGGGCGGATCGCTTTCTTGCTAGGGAGGGGGAGAGAGGCGGGGCGGCGGCGAGCAGCAAACCAGAATTCTTGCTTGCATAATAACAAAGGATTCCTGTAATAATTCCACCCCTAAATTATAGAACTGGAAGCTATAGAGAAGTTTTCCTCATCGTCGGCAACTTTACGATGTGTGGACCTCAATTTTCAGAATTTCTTAGCCAACAATTCTAGGAGTTGAAGTACATACAACTTAAAGTTGCCGAGGTTAAGAATCTGCTGTAGAGTGATATGCATTTCGTCCCTTTACTTGAAATTAAAAGCTATTGTTTTTCACCTCCATGTCAGACGGATTCCCCCCCCCCCCATCATTTCTATTGAGCTCACAGTAATATCGCTCTGACCTTGTCTCCTCTGTAGAAATTGCCCATTTATTCGCTTGTTTTAAGAGTTAGGCATAAAAAGCATGAATTGAGTTTCATTAAGAAAAAAAAAAGGAGGGGGATCATAGATCGGCAAAAGCACGAATCATTCAAGACGGAAGTGCCCAAATCAGAGCTGGAAAGTGCCTCCTCTTTTAGGGACCATTTCCGCTGAATTCCGGATACCGGTTATTTCCATACCACTTTGAGGAAGATGATCGGGTGTTATTGCTGGCTTCTAAGTGAAGTAGTTAGGCTGGCCACTTAACTGGAAGAAGCGACGTTCAAAGGAAGTGCTGGAGAAATAAATACCATCTGTCAAAGCCCCCGATGCTGAAGAGAAAAGGGAGATTTGTCTAAAATAATGCTTAATCCATAATGAAGAATTAAGGGTTCACGGTCAAAAACTGAGAAGCTGGATCCCATTAAATAAAATCTGCTTGTGAAATGAACACCCTGTTGGGCACGTCTCGCCCTGTGAGGTGAGTCGGACGAAGGACGGATGGATAGGCCAGAGGCAGCCCGTATCTGTTCCTGCTCTTCGGGCCTGCTGACAGTTTAAGATGACCTTTCTGTGTATTAGACGGCAGATGCAATCATTCTCAGGCAGCAGTGGCTTAAGGAAGCCCAATTAATGTGTTTATAATCTAATTACTTGTCTAGTTTTTCATTCGTTCCTTTCCAAATGAATCAGCTAAACTAGGAAGGTGACAGCCATTCTCTGCTACATTTAATGCAGCTCTTCCAGGGAACCTTATCCCTTTCAACATTTCCGTTCAGATTTTGGTCTTAAAATAGAAATGCCAATGCTAGGGGAACTCTTTTAAAACTAGCAATAAGGAAATTGTGTGTAAACCAAATGTAACTGGAAAAAATGTTATCATTATGTTAGATTTGTAGAACCATTACTATTTGCTCCTGTTTATCTAATGTAGGATGAGGAAATTACCACTGATGTTCAGAAATGATTACACTAAATCCCACTTGTTAGTGAATATATTCAGAAAATGGTTAGGCAGCCTGGTGTCTTCAAAATAGTTCAGAATTCAAGTTTTGTCAGTCATAATTAACAAGAACGGTGGAGACTATAGCAATGGCTATACAGCATCCTAAATCATATTTTGCCTAATTATGGTTAACAAAAACCCCATAGACTGGGGTTCCAGCAATGTCATAAATCATTAACCATCATTTACCATTCACAAAGGTCGAGCCTGCAGAACATACTAAGTCGCAAGCAAGCAAATTCAATTTTTGCTTAGTACAATGTGTAAAAATTGTTACACCGAAACAGGATTTTTGAGGTTAGTGCTAGTTGTTAGAGAGGAAAGTATAAAGTTATTCTATGTATAACAAAATATCACTTTATTAGCCCTTTGTAATAAGAGCAAGTTATAGCAGCACATAATTAGTTTATAAAAACTAAGTTCCTGATTATTACATGAGAGATCATCAGGAAATGCCAAAGTTGTTGGATAAATTGGGAATTCAAGAAAACAACCGGGAAGAAGGGAATGTTCTATAACTTAATTTATAATGAGAATTCAGACAAATGTATGGTTTTAAGGTCACACAGAAGCCCAAATACTGTTGTTCCAATATTATCTGATGTCATAAGAATAAACATTGGGAAAGTTTTAATTGCTCTTTCTAAAAGTGGATGTTTGAAATGTTTTAGTACAAGAGATTTTAAGTGCCAGCAGATGTCACTATTGTTCATTACAAATAGTTAAGGTTACAGAATGTGCAGGAAAATGAAACAATTTTTTATTCGTATAGTACATTACAGTTCTTATGTAGTGCTATATTAAGCAGAGTGTTAAAACGATGACTATAACAATGTAATAAATTGAAATGCTAGCAAAATATTAAGAGCTTTGGGGAACTTTTAAAAAGTTGGTTTACTGTAGTTGTTAAGTCACTAGGCTAGAAAGCAGAAGACCATGAGTTTAAATCCAGTCTTAGCCATGAAAGCCACCTGGGTGACCTTGGGCCAGCCACACATACTCAACCAAACCCACCTCACAGGTTTGTTGTTGTGGGGAAAATAGAGTAGGAAAGTTTGTTGAATATATTGTGTCTTTAAATTATTTGTAAAAAATAATAAAGGTGGGATATAAATAAATAAAAATAAATAAGCTTACAATTAAATCTTCAGAGATCTTAATCCACTTCACCACAGATATGGAAGGAAATCTCAGAACAAGAATTTGATACATATTCAGTTTCAGAAAAGAATCTGAGAGTAATGATAGGATCAAGCAGAATTGCTTCAACAGTTGGAAGCAGAGAAACTAGCTTATTTTTCGTAGACAATAGGAAAAAAATGATTCCGTAACAAGTGTTGTTACTCATATTTTCTTTCACATAAACATTGACAGGAATGACTTATAAGAATTATGGATGAAATCCACATTTTGTGACAATTACTTTAAATATCTTGAAGACTCCTCCAAGTTATCATTTGTAACTTGCCTTACACTGCCTTACATTGAGATTTAGAAATAAAATAGACAATATCAAATTTACTAAAACAAGGTTTTGACATTAAGAGCATGAGAGATGTTAGATTAAGTTAGGTTGAGAGTAAAGTTTATTAAATGGAATTTATTAATGGGATTTTTCAGTAAATAATACATATGGAATTGCATTAATGTAGGTTCTTAACAAAATCTCAATTGAAATTTAAATCTTTAGTTTCATGAGCTAGATTGTTCCAGCACAATTGGTAAGGGTTCATTGGGATATGATTGTGTTCAGGACTAACAAATACTAACTGACCTACATCCTCCCTGTTCTTGAGTTTTTTTGGGTTGATATTGGCTTTCCCCCCAAACAAATGCTTAGTAGTCAACAAATTGGAGGATGCCATGTATGACATGAATATTGTTTCCTGTTTGGGCATCTTTGAAACAGCCACAGATTAAGAGGGACATGATCTTTATGATGTGAATAGTGGTTCATATAGATTTCTGTGATGTCAGGAGCAGTCCAGAAGTTCATTTATTTTCTGTGAAGCTTAGTGCCAAAGAAATACTTCTTGTAATACTTTGTGCGCTTGTTTACAACTGGGCTGTTTGACATTGTTTATTGAAAAACAAATGCAAGTATAATTTTAAATTGCCTTTGCAGGAATATTTAACATAAAAGAACATTATGATATATATAACAGCTTTTGGTTTGCCTATATTTATGAAAAGTGCCAGTAGAATTCTTCCCTACTGTTCTTCATACCTGTGTCTAAGACTGACAGCTATAAGATACTGCACAATAAATGGGTAAGCTATCGTATATTAAGTATTACTGTGAAAATGAAAACATTAACATAACACTGGTATTACTTTCCTTTAAAAATTGAATAAAGATTAGTTGTAAAGAAAGAACTATCATCTTCTAGAACGAATGTCAAACTGGCGACCCGTGGACCGGATGCATCACACACAGCCCACCCCAGCTCCACAAATGGGAAAACCGTCACGAAACGTCACGTGACAGCAATGTGATGCGGCGAGTTTGAAACCTGTGTTCTAGAATATAGTATAATGAAATTTGGATCAACAGGCTGATTTTAGAACTATAATTTTAAATTACTTGATTTTTTCAAATTTATTAAAACAAATTATAAAACAAATAATAGGACATTGTATTATAAAAACACTGCAATGGAACTATATTCCCATCTTCCTCCATAAATTGCAAGGAGACAAAGTTCTTAAATGGCAGGTAAAGGCAATAAACCAGTTTAACTGCAATGCGAAACAAAAGTGGCTTGAACTGATTCTGAAAAAAAAAATTGCTTGGTGCCATTCAGACTTTTATAGGGAAGATGTTGCAAAATGAATTGGCCCTATCCTGGATGTACCTTCTTGTTTGAAGAGAAGATAGGGATGGGGGGAACTATTTTGTATATTTTGGATCTGAGCATTCAAAGTGAGTGATAGTTCCTTTATGCAATTAAATGGTTAGAATTCTGAATTAACTCAAGTTTATGCATCTTCTTCACAGCCGTTTCATTTAAGTTGTAGTCTAGTAGTAGTATCTAAGCTTTCCTCTATTCAAGTAACGGCTACAGTTTATGTATCTGCCAAAACTGGTAGAACTATTATATTTTAAAATGCACATGACAAATTCTTAGAAAGCAAAAAGTATTCCTGAGGATAACCATGTTTATTTAGAGAGTCTGCTTATGAAGATTGTGTGGATTAGGTACATCTTCTAAAAGTAAGTGGTTTTTCTTCCATCAGAACATTTATTGATCTTGTTCAGAATTATACAAATCTCAGTGATTAACCATGTATATTTAAATAATCAAGTAAATTGTGGTTTTCTTTAATCCATGTAACTAGACAGTATTATAGTATTTTCTCACCACTTGTTATAGTATTTTCTCACCACTTTAGTCCTGTCATAAGCTTATCTTGTTTGGAGTGAAGGAGTTTTATCGAACAGTTTAGTACAGTTTTTTCAGCATTTAAAGCACGATTAAATGGGAGATGAAGATTCTGAAATTATTATGAGCAGACATAATAAATTACTTTCTGAGGTTAAAACATGGCATCATATAATAAACATGATTAGTAACAGATTTGCTGCTTAACAAAAGAAGTTTACAAGTAGTCCTTTAACCATTTGAATAATGATGGTTCAAAGTTAACAATGGTCTCAGAAAAAGTAACATGACTTGGACTTACACTTAATGACCTTTGCATCACCTCTGTGGACACTTGATCGCAATTGGGATGCTTGATGATCAGCTCCCATTTATGACTGGATACAGTATGTTTGCAATTTGCAACTTTTTTTTGCCGATTTGTTTAATGATCTCATAATTTAAGACCACTGTAAAAATTGTGAAATAGAATCTAATTTACAACTGTAATAATTAGCAAAAATTCTAGTCCCAATTGTAATCTTAACTTGACCACACAATTATTTGTATTTGCAATGAAATGAGATGGTGAGATATTTGAATAGAGATTAGACTGATAATAGTTATGTATGATGTTTGACTTTTCTTGATTCTTTTCTTCTTTGTTTTTATGATCCAGCTTGTAATTGGTATAACAGTACAAAGCAAAGACTACTTAAAAACCTCAAAAAATCAGTAATTAGCTGAACGAGGACTAATATTAGGCTTTTTGATAATAAAATTATTAAAAAGTATCTAGGCTTGATTCAAGAATAGAGATTTTCTCTTTTAACAACTCGTTTTGCTTCATGAATATAAACAGGGTCAATAGAATTTTTTATTAAAGATTTAGAAAATGTAATGGATGGTCTTCTAACCTTAATAATGCAACAAACCTTTCTTGTTCAGAAGCAGTATACTTCTAAGTATTAACATACTGGGCACCAATAGTATTGTCATGACTATATGCTTTTTTTTAACTCTCAAAATAATGTGATCAGATTGCTGTTGAAAACAGTAACAGTAGGCAATTACATACATTTTTGTCAGTTCAAAGGCGGGACATCATTCTTATATGATGGTAGAGATCAGTTAATCTGAAGTTACTACTTAAAAGGGTGTTCAGTGACCAGTTCAAGCTGTAAAATTATGTTGAGTCATGATACATGTCAGTTTGCCTTATTTATAGCAAAATGAAATCTGGAAGAAAATCAGATCATCTGGAGAGAACAGCAAAAGACTTTCGACATGAGGTTGGTATTGCATGTGATCATGAAATGTGCTATATATGGTGAGGGTATTGGATAAATTTATAATAATTTGACTTTTCTTTACAACCATTTATTTCCATCTATAATCCTTTGCAACTTACTCCACAGACATCCATATCTTAGTTACCTCTCTTTTGGATTACTGCAATGTGCTGTGCATGGAGCTACTCTTAAAGACCATCTGGAAGCTGCAAATGATATAGAATGCACAGTTTTGCGGAGTTCCACAATTTGCCCAAGTAATATCTCTGGTTGCACTGGGTTCCAGTTGCTTTCTAGAGGTAATTCAGGGTGCTGCTAATTACCTTTAAAGCCCACCTAGCACAAGTCCATGTTATTGTGGTCACATTTGTCTGGATATTTGCCTATCCTTTTAGATTAGACAAGGTGGGTGCAGTCCAGGTCCCCTCCATTAAATGTTGCTATCTGATAGGATCTTAGATTGTGTCTCCTTCATAGCCATCCCAATCATCAGAGATGTCCCTATCCTTGCAGTCTTTTGAAGGTCTGTGAAGACCTGGCTATTCTCCCAAGCATTGAAATAGGGTGAAGGTGAGGTTTAAGGGCGTTTGGTCTGGCCCTTGAGGGAAGAATAGACCATGTTTTATAGGTTGCTGTAAGCCGGCTTATAAAATAATTGCAATTGAAATAAAACATGTAGCTAAAATAAAGAAGGAACTGAGAACATTGTTATTTCTCAGATATAACAGTACTGATTGTTTAACTTTTTTTTTAATATATTATTATTAATTTTCTTTTTTTTTACATCGTAAAACATCATGGTATCAACATCTATACAGGATTTTGGTTTAAATATCATAATACATTATATTGCATTTGTCTACTACTAAATAATATATTTAGCTATAATTACTATTCTTATATCTTTATATAATTTATAAAATTTTATTTTACTTTCTTAAGTGTTGTTTCAATTAATATTTTTGCCTCACTTCTTGGTTCTGTTTGTTAGTCATTTATACTATGTTCCAATATGTAAAGAATTCAGAGTCGTCTTTTTCTTTCAATTTTAATTTCAGCACTTTCTGTTACTTTGTGTATTATTAGTTCTTCAATGGGGGTATGTGGTGTTTTCCATACCTGCGCAACGGCTATTCTGGCGGCTGTTGTAATATATAACACTAAGTATTTTACTTCTTTTGTTAATCTTTGATGATTCCTAAAAGGAAGGATTCCGGTCTGAGCTCAATCTTATAGCCAGTGATCTTTTGTAATCAATTTCTGATTTGGATCCAGTATGTCCTGGTCTCGGGGCACATCCACCACATGTGATAAAATGTACCATCAACTTTTTTGCACTTTATGTTATTTGGGACTCAAGTTGGAGTACATTTTTGCCAATCTCGTTGGAGCTAAATACCATCTATAAAACATTTTATATATGTTTTCTTTGTACGCTGCAGATACCGTTAACTTATAATTTATGTTCCATATTTTCTCCCATTCCTCTAATTCTATAGTGTATCCAAAATTCTGTGCCCATGCAATCATTGTACTTTTGACTATTTCCTCTTCCATTATGAAATCTAATAAATATATATTTTAGTTATAAGTTTTTGTTCCAGTCCCATTAATATTTTATCTAATCTGCCCTTTGTCAAATCCAAAATCTTTTGAATCTTTTTTATATTTATTTTAAATTTGCAAATATGGCCACCAATCAATTATAATTCCATTTTCCTTCAGTTCTTGGTTTGATTTTAATTTCCCTTGACTGTCTAATAGTTCTTCATAGCTTACCATTTTCCATAGGTCTAATCTATTTGGATGTATTATGGCTTCCATGGTTGACAGCCATTGTGGGATTTCCATATAGTGTTTACCTTTGATTTTTTTCCAAATTGTAATCAACGAGTCTCTTATTAGGTGTTGATTGAAATAGGTATGTATATTACTTTTGTTTTCCCACAAAAATGCATGCCAGCCTATCAAGAACTCATGTCCTTCTCTTGTCTCTTAATTTTACCCAATCCTTAATCTAACTCAACACCGCTGCCTGGTAATAAAGCTCCCATTCTGGTAGTCCAAGACCGCCTCTGCTCCTATTATTTTGTAATAGTTTCATTTTAATACGTGGCCACTTGCCCAACCAGACAAACTTGGATGTCATTTTATTTAGTTCTGTAAAAAAAGATTTCCCTAATTTAATTGGTATCATTTGGAATAGATGTATTAGTTTTGGTAAAGTATTCATTTTCAACTTGCTATCCTTCCTAATATAGACAGTTTCAATTTGGCCCATAATTCCAATTCTTTTCTGATTTCTTTTCTGATTCCGATGAAGCCGTCGAAGTGATGATCCGGTGCCTGGAGGCTGTGCGGTGTTGGATAGGGCGGAACAGGCTTCAGCTCAACCCATCTAAGACTGAGTGGCTGTGCTTCCCAGCACCCCGGTACAGCCAGCTGGTTCCATCGCTGGCTGTGGGGGGGGAAATTCTTGCCCCCAGAGAGAGGGCCCGCAATCTGGGTGTCCTCCTGGATGTGCGACTGTCATTGGAAGACCACGTGGCGGCCGTCACCAGGGGGGCTTTTGGACAGATCCGTAGGATCTACCAGTTGCGGCCCTTTCTGGATCGGGATGCGCTTCGCACGGTCACCTCCGCCCTGGTGACCTCCCGCCTAGACTATGCCAATGCTCTCTACATGGGGCTGCCTTTGAAGACCATCCGGAGGCTCCAGTTGGTGCAGAATGCAGCCACGAGGGTGGTAATGGGAGCTTCTAGGGGCTCCCATGTTATGCCACTTCTGCGCGCGCTGCATTGGCTCCCGGTGGCCCTCCGGGTGTGCTTCAAAGTCTTGGTCACTCTCTTTAAAGCGCTCCATGGCTCAGGACCGGGATACTTGCGAGACCGCCTCCTGCCACCATCGGTTTCCCACCGACCGGTATGCTCCCATAGAGTCGGTCTCCTCGGGGTGCCGCTGGCTGGACAGCTGGCGACCCCGAGGGCGCGGGCCTTCTCATTGGGAGCACCCCCTCTCTGGAATGAATTACCCCCCCGGAAGTAAGGGCCACCCCTGATCTCATGACCTTCCGTCGGTTACTTAAAACTCACCTATTTTGGCAGGCCGGACTGGCCTAGGGGTCTTTTAAATTTTAACCTGGTTTTAATTTCTTTTAACTCTCGTTTATATTTTAATTAGAGCCACACTATATTCAATTTTTAAATTTTAATATTATCATGTTGTATGTTGTATATGTGTTCTGTATATGTATTTTTATTGGCTGTTCACCGCCCCGAGTCCCTTTGGGGAGAGGAGGGCGGTATATAAATCGAATTAATAAATAAATAAATAAATATATTTGCTTAATCAGTTTAACATACTTATCCTCTTTTAATGATGAACATCTGGGTGATATCCAAATTCCGAGGTATTTCATCTTTTTTACTATTTGCAGTCCCATTATGTTTTCTAATTCTACTTTCTGTCTTGTTGTACAGTTTTTGACTATCATCTTAGTTTTATTTTTATTTATTTTAAATCCTGCCATTTTCCCTAATTTTTCTATTTGTTTCAATAATATTGGTCCCGAATTCATTCAATCTTCCACTATAAATACCAAATCATCTGCAAATGCGTGAATTTTATATTCCTCATTTCTAATTTTAATTCCATAAATGTCTGGGTTTTGTCTGGTTGCAGCTAGCAACACTTCTAAAGAGAAGATAAATAACAGAGGCGATAATGGATACCCTTGTCTCACTCCTTTTGCAATTTCAAAATCTTCAGTTCGATTTCCATTTAATAATACACTTGTTTTTTGATTTGAGTATATTTCTTGTAATGTTCAACCAAAGTTCAGCTTTTTAATTTGATATAGCATGAATTTCCAATTGAGATTATCAAATGCTTTTTACGCATCTAAAAAAATTAAAGCTGCCTGTTTTTCTGGGTGAGCTTCATAGTATTCAATCGAATTTAGTACTGTCTTAATATTGTTTTTAATTTGTTTATTTGTCAGGAAACCATTCTGGTCTGTATGTATAAGTTCACTCAAAATTGGTTTCATTCTTTCTGGTAATATTGTCATAAATATCTTATAATCCATATTTAGCAACGAGATTGGCCTATAGTTCGCAATTAGCTGTTGATTGGTGCCATCTTTTGCAATTAAGGAGATGTATGCCTCGGATCAGGACCTCGGAAGTCTAGCTTGTGTTAATGCCTCATTATATAGTTCCAGTAATATTGGTTCAAATATTTCAGATAAATTTTTGTATAGTTCGCCTGGTAGACCATCCGGGCCTGGTGTTTTGTTATTTTTTTGTTTTTGTATCGCATTTTGTAACTCTGTTAATGTTATTTATTAAGTACTTCTCTGTTTTCTTCTGAAATTGGGCTCAGACCATTTCCCTCCAAGTAGTATCTAATGTTTTCTTCCATAACTTCTTGCTTATAAAGCTCGCCAAAATATCTTTGCACAATTCTCTCTTTCTCCTCCATCTGATAATACACTGTCCCTTCCTCATCCTTGAGTTGCTGAATTAGTCTTTTCTCTTTCTCTATTTTTAATTTATGGGACAACCACCTTCCTGGTTTATTTGCTGATTCAAAGAAGTTACGTTTAAGAGTTTTTAAATTACGTGCATTTTCCTCAATATCTATCAAATTTAGTTCATGTCTAATCATCCATATTTCTTTCTTAACTTTTTGGAGCTCATATTCAAATTTTTTAATCCTTTCTTGTAATTTGTTGTTTCTTCCATTTTTCTTTGTTTTTCTTAGCTATATAGGCTATTGATATGCCTCTCACAAAGGCCTTTGTAGTGTCCCATAAATTTTGTAAACTAGTATGTTGTTTTAAATTAACCTTAAAGAATGTTTCTAACTCATTTTTAATTCTTGAGATATATTCTTTTTCCTTTGCTATTTGTGAATTTAATATCCATCTCCTTTTCCTTTTACTATAGCCTTTCCATGTAATTTTAACTGGGCTATGGTCAGCCCATGTATTAAGCATTATCTCTACTTCACTAATGTCTTTCTCGATTGCCCCATTAACTCATACTATATCAATTCTGGACCATGATTTTTGTGGACTAGAATAAAACGTATATTCTCATTTGGATTCCTCTTCCTCCATATAGCTTCCAAATTGGCCTCATCTGTTAAATCAAATTTTTTTTTGGTAGAATTCTCTTTTTTTTCTTCCTAGTCCCTTCCATATTAATATAGTCTTTTTTAACATCAACAATGGCATTAAAGTCCCTTATCAAGCAAATATTTTCTTCACCTACACTAATTATTTTATCATATAGTCCCTTATAAAACTTCTTCTGGTTATCATTAGGGGCGTACATCCCCACCAATAGTAATTGTTTTTGATATAAATTAATTTGTATCATTAAAATTCTGCCTTGTTCATCTGCATAGATTTTTTTTGCGTTCATCCCTTTTTTTACGTAAATTGCTACCCCTCTTTTCTTTGATCTGCCAATGCTGTAAATAATACACCCAGCTTGGGATATTCTAGATATTTTTTTATCTTGTTTCTGGATATGTACCTCCTGTAGGCATATAATATCGACGTTTTGTTTAGTTAGTTTGGTTAATATTTGTTTCCTCTTGATCTGAGAGTTTAATCCATTGATGTTTATTGAGAGTAATTTAATCTCTTCTTCCATTGTAAATTCTGAGTCTACCTAAATCTTCTGTTTGTTCTTGCTTCTCTTACTCTTAGTCCTTCTCTCCTTGGATATTGTCTCTTTTCTTTGCCTCTCTCTTCTTGGTCCGTTTCCTGTATTCCCTGTTGCTGATCTTGTTTGTCCTCCTTACTCTTGCTTTCTGACTCTTCTTTACTGCTCCCCTCTTCCTCTATTTCTACCAACTGATCGTAAAGTTCTTGCGCCTTTTCAATACTATCAATTTTTACTCTTCTTTCTTGCCACATCACCAGCATTCCTTCATGGACCAGCCATCGGAACCAGATGTTTCGTTTATTCAAGAGTATTGCCAGAGATCTATAATCCTTCCTTAATTTTCTTACCCGCCTTGGAATTTGTTTCAAGGTCATGATCTCTTTTTCTTTATATATCATCGGCTCGTCCTTTGTGATTCTATATACAATATCTCTTACATTTTTTCTGGCAAACCTGATATGGACCTCTCTAGGCAGCTTGTTTCGTCTGGTGTAGTTTGTATGGATTCGGTAGACCACATCTAATTCTTTCACTATTTCCTATTGGTCCCTTTGCAATGCCTCTGCTATTAAGTGGGACATTATGTCTCCCAGGTCTTCGTCTTTGGATTCCAATACATTTTGGAACCTCAAATAGAATGCTGCACGTTCCATTTTGAGATGGATAATCGAATCTTCTAAATCTCTGTTCATCTCTATTACTTTCCTATCCATCCCTTCCAATCTCTTATCTGTTTGTTCAGCTTTGGTTTCTATATTCTTTATTCTTTGTTCGTTCTTCTCCAGTGTCTGTTGGATCGTTCCTATCTTCTCCTCTAAATTTTGAATTTTACCCTTCATTTCTCCCATTTCCGTCTTCATATCTGTATGGTTATTTACCATTGTCTCCTGCATTTTAAGCATCGTTTCCTGAATAGCTGTTAATGTTGCTTATATCATCTGCATGTTGGCCTTGTTGCTTGTCTTTTCCGTGTTCAACATTCCTTCTATTGTTTTTTGGCCCACTGGAGAGGCAATAGACATTGATGAACCAGACATCGGATTTTTAACCTTTCAAGTTCGCTGTTGAAGTATTGGTCATATTCCTAACTTTATTGTAGATATCTTCCCACTTTACCATTCACTGTTTAATTTTTCTTTTGTTATTAATTCTATTCAGTAGTTTTCCCTAGAATATAAATATCTTTTCCCACTTATGATATTCTAAATTATTCAGATTTGATTCAGTCTTTTATAGAATCTGAAACTAACTGAATCACCAAAATTAAAGAAGATAAAGAAGGGAGAAAGCAAAAGGGATGACAGGAAGGATAATATCAAAATGAGAAAGAAAAGAGAGAAAGGGTGCAATATAATATCCTAAAATATACTTTCTATAAATTGTTCTTATACAACTATTTTATATTACTATATTATGGTATATCAACTATATTCTTTATCTTTAACTGTAAAGTTCAGTTTCCTTTAAACAATTCTATATTCCACTTCTTATATATATAACCTTACTTATTTCATTAGTTGTTAATAATCAATAATCATCAAAATAGTATTTTACCAATCTTCACAATTTCATGTCATTTAGACTTTTAAATTCTTAATAAATTCAATCAAACCTGAATCAAAATATTATTTCATTAATTCTATAAAAAGAATTAATTTCCACTTTTTTCCACTGTTCTTCTTTTACAAGTCACAAATCAAGTTAAACTCCAAATTCCTAAATAATCAGTCTAAATCAACTTCAAATTTATCAAAACAAGTCCAAAACAGCAGTCAATCTTTAATCAACTAAATCATCTTCAATCTCTGTCTTAAGAGTTCCTTGCTTTCACCGCCAGATCGCCATTTCCCTTTGGACTTCCATCGTCTTATTTAAGACTCACAGTTCTGCCGTCTCTCTCTGCCGTTTCTCTCCTCGGCTTTCACTTTCCACCTCCTTCACTACAAGTTCAATCTATCAATTGATGTCAAAAATGCTGTTCATGATCTGGTATCTTCCTCATTGGGCTAAAGCGCTGCGGCTTCGGTCTGCCATCGAGATGGCCACTCACACGAGCTATCAACCGCTACCGCTGTCTCTTCGGGCTTCCTCACACCTTTGTCTTCCCCTCCAGGGTCTACGTGCCCCTCACCGGGGCCTCCAAACGCGCAGATTGGGGATGAGAGAGCAGGGCTTGCTCTTCTCTCCCCACCCCGCCACAGCACTGCAACCGGAAGCCTGTTTAACTTTTTTATTTATTTATCAAATTTATTAGGCCACCATCTAACTACCAATAATCTGAATGGGAAACATAAAGTATACAGTAAATCATGGACAATGGTCATTCAAGGACATTCTCTCTTTACATCCATGCTAGGGCCCCAGATCTAATAACTTGATTTTTTCTGAAGTACTGGCAAGGTTAGGGCCATCTATATCTTTGGTGAATGCCATTATTCTGATACTCAGTTTGTTCTACTTGGCTTCTCCTGTCAATGGGAGTAAAGAAGTACATGGATAGCTGTGATTTACTAAGAGTTATATCTAGAGTGGCAACTCTTGACAATTTCTCTTAAAGCATATGACACTCCTAACATTGTCAGATTAGTACTTCGAGATAGTTCTCACTTTGTACATAACAGTAAGCAAAGCACTTTTCACATTTGTTTAGCTGCTACCAAGAACAAAATAAATTAATGGAAATAACTGAGCTGCATTGGGCCGTTCATTTCCAATTTTTGGAAACTGTGGGAGCAGAAATATTTTTTGACATAGAGTCATTTTGGCAAAATAGGCAGCCATATAAATCAAACAAACATTTTGGGGATTATTTACAAAACCAAAAGGGCATCATTTTTTATAACATCATTGTGTGCAATTTCAGAAGTCAGTTATAAGCTAATGTGACATATTAAAGTTAGACTTATTCTTACTGTGGCGTTTCTGTGTTAAGGTGAACATTATAGGACATCATGTGATTTCTTAATTTCTAATTAAGAAATATAACTGTTTCTTAAAAGAAATAAGAATTAAAATAAGAAAAAGTATGGTAGCATTTATTTGGCAAATATCCTGCTGTTTTACAAGATAGTAGAAATGCTCAACTATTTTTATTCAGAAATTCATTTCCTGCCATATGTTTTAAATTATATCATAGCTAGCCAAATTTCATTTCTTGGATTCCAATTCTTCTGGCTGGAAAATGAAATACTCATAATTGTAGTTTGATGTAGTTTATCATTTTAACATTTTCTGTACATTTGAACTTGCGTAACTCATCTTAAGAACTTTAGGTTCAGAACTAATAATACAGTATGCTCTGTAGTTTAACAAACAATTCCAAATTATATTCTATGAGTTGATTGCCATACTATGAAAGTCAGAGGAAACACAGCAGAAAGTAAGAGAACAAAATGCTATCACTGGAGTGATTAGAAATTATATGAAAGCTGTTGTTGGTTATGTTGCAAATGATTTGTGTTCAAGTCCCACCTAGCCATGAAACTGGTCTTGAGTCATGCAATCTGTTTTGTAACACTGCTATGAGAAAAATGAGAGGGGGAAGAAGATGGGTATATATTATAGTAAGTATTTAATAAAAATAGAACATTATTTTGCTTTACTATTTTGTCTGTGGTTAGTTGGAGTTATGCTTTTTATTCAATCATGATTTTATTGTTTTCCTTCCTAAGAATGGAGGAGAAAAGCAGCTTTTTTGAGCAAGAGCTGCATTTTTAAACTTTGTGTTTTTAATCTGAGAGCTAAAAAGCATGCCAGAAATGAAGACTTTGGACCAGAATTTTCCACCTCTTTTTTTAAGATTAATAAATAAATAGATGTATTAGGCTCATTTGAATACAAATATCCATGTTGTATTTCTGTTACAAAGACAAAAATTTGAACCTACTTTATATATATCACACATTTTAAAATTTTGCTATAAAGGAATGGCTAATATAAGGATCTTGAAATTTATAGATGAATCTGAACTAAAAATGCTAAAGCCAAAGGTGAGGAGTGTGTGGTTTTAATCTTTTGTAAATTGCCTATGGTCATATATGAGGGGGTGTTCCTAAAAAACTGAATGAATGAACAAATGAATGAGCCTAGTCTTTGCTTATTTTTGAATTCTTAATCTTGTTAAAGATTCAGCTTTATTATTTGTAATGAGATTAGAACTTAAAATTTGTGTAAATGTGAAATAGTGCAGCTAATAATAGTAGCAGTGTAAGAAGCCAGTAGAACTCGTAGTTACCCCATTTAATGATTGGAGTTTCATGCTTGGAAGGATCTGGAAACAATTATTTTTTGTGCTGAGTTTTGTGATTATTTCTTAAAATAGTGGTAGTTATGATGATGGTTTTTGTCTTTTTAGATTATTTCTAAAGCAAAAGTGTGTGGCATCAGCAATGAATCTGAAACAGTTAAAAGACTTCGTTTGGCAGTGACAGATAAGGAATTTACTTTTAAGGCAGGACAATGGTAAGATTCTTTGATCTGTATTATTAAATAGAAAGAGAAACTAATGATATTCTAAATTGATGGTACATCTATGCCCAAATTATCAATTTTATTGACAACAAATTATTGTTTATTACAGGCAGGTGCAAATGTTTAATTTAGTCATCGTTGAATGCAGTAATTTTTCCTCATAAAACATGTAATATATTTCTCCTACGAGCTGCTCAGATCATCCAAAACATGGGTGGTTCAGTCTTCATTCTGATAGGCTGAGCTTAAACTTTGGAACGCTCCTCCTCCTCCACGGAACTCCTCCCTAGCATTCCCCAGTTTTAGTTCAGCCTCATCAGAATAGGTTGTGTTTAGTGTTTGTTCTGGTCGAAACAGGTGATCTAAATTATTTTTAATTTTCTTAGTTCTTTCCTTGACTCTCTTTTCTATCCCTCTCCCTTCCATATCCTTCTTGAATTTTTCTTGGGTTTTTTTCTGTTGGATTTCGGTTTTCCTCCCCCCCCCAAAAATATATATAAATATATATATAAATATATATATATATATAAAAAGAGAGCAGAGAGCCCTCCGTTCTCCCAACGGGAGCGTCGGGGGGCGTCTGATTATTTCGGGAAGTGCCTGCTGTGCCCCGAATTGTGGGGGTTCTTGGAAACGTTTTTTCCAGCCCCCCCCCGCTGCCCCCCCCGCCGCTCGATAACGCCACATTTGCAAATGGCGTGGCAAGTTTTTTTCCTCTTTATTTCCCCTGAACACCGTTTCTTTTAAAGCGAGAGGGCATAGTCGCTTTCTTTTGCCTTTTTTTTTTTCCTGCTGCTGGGGCTTAAGGGGGCAGGATTTGCTTGATCTCCATTGCAAGGCAGGAATTTGCTCTGGTGAGTGCGTGTGCCAAAATTCGGCCGGCCGCCATTTTGGCTGCAGGAGACCACATGGCAGCATTGTATATTGCATAGGCATTGTTCTGATACTGACTGTGTGGCGTATTAACTGCTCTCTTGGGACCTTCAAGGCAAGAGTCTTAAGTAATATTGTCTTTATTGATATCTTACTATTATTTGTTGGCTAATACTCATAGTCCTTTCCCAGCAGCACAACAGCGAGCACCTAGGGCCTGAGTCAGCCTGTGCAGTCACGCTGTTGAGGGCCCATTATCTACCAAGGCCCTGTTGGTGTTCTTGATTTGGCTAATTTAAATAATATTGAATTTGTTATCATAATCACATAGGGTTGGTGTGTGTAAATAGTTTTTGAATCAATCCTATTTATTCTTTATATATATTTATATAAATAAATAAATAAAAATTTAAAAACTCATTAATTACAAACAAGGGGAATATATCTTTCAGGGCACCCTGCCCCTTTCTGGGGTCAGGCGTGCCAACCGCCATATTTGTCTATATCCATTCAATTATATTTTTTTACTATTCTTAAACAAAAAAATGGCAGGGGGTAGCGGTTCTCACACACCTACCTCTAAAGGAAAATCTAAATCCAAATCCAAGCATGTGGGGGGGGGTGGTTTCCAAAGCCTCTGAAAGAGATGCCAGACAGCGCCATAGGGCACTAGAAAAACAAATCAATAAATGTGCATGGGAGGCACATAGGACTTCTCAACACCCTTTTCCACTCAGTCCATGCCCTTCCTCATCTACTCACCCCCCCCCCCCCAGATATCTCTCTTCCATCCAGGCTCGGCTGAGACTCATTGGTACAACAAGCCCAGCCATCAGATTCGCCAACTGTAAGATGGGCTCCTGAAGCCACATTCACCCCAACTGCATCGGGGCTTCGGCAAGATACTTCTCTTCCTGAGGAGGTGCCTGATCAAATAGATCCTGGATGGAAATGGCCATCCGGCAGGGTATCACAGTCAATTTGCAGCATGCAGCTATAACCAGACATCAGCCTGCACCAACTGAATTGGACGCCCAATCGGTTCATTCCCTGGTTAGGTCGGAACAGCAATATGAACAGGTACTCCCACCAGGGGATTTTTCCATACAGGGTCCACCGGGGGGGGGGGGGGGGCGGGAATCAAGAAATTGAGGCACAGGAACTACTCCAAATGCAGCATTTGGAACACAGTGACTTAGAATCTCCACATGATAGTGACCATTCCTTATCTGAACCGGATTTTCTAGAAGGAGGGATGTCTGAGGACGAGGGGCTTACCCCTGACCAACCTACCTTTACTGGCCTACCTTTATTGGCCTGTTTCAGCCACAATTGTTTAAATCACTCCTCTTCAAAGCAAAAAACACGGCGCGCTTAAATGCAGCGACCCCCTCTGTCTCTTCACCAGAGGAAGGGCCTCAAGATCTCTTTTTTAATCAACCCACAGTTCAGGCCGAGGTAATTCCAGTCCCTCCCATGTTCACAGATCTAGTACAGAAACAGTTACTTTCCCCTGCAACATACTCGGCTCCCACGGGGTATGATAGGAAGTTCTTTAATTTGGCTCCAGGGTATTTAAAATTGTTGAATATTCCAGAAGTGGACGATCCCATTGTTGGGCTAGCATCTTCTTCCTCGGCTCATAGCGAGGCCCTTGAGGCCTTAAGACCAGAAGACAAAAGGGCTGAACTAGCCTTACGGAAAGCCCATCAGTCAGACGCATGGGCGATCCAAGCAGCCACAGCTGCTTTTTTCTTTAACCGGGCTTCTCTTAGATGGCTCAAGCAGCTCCAGGAACAAATTCCGAGCTCTAATATCAGGGCTCATCAGGACATAGCCAAACTTACAGCGGCCACGGAATTTTCGGCAGATGCGACATTCCATACAGTCATTCCATACAGTTTTCCACTAGAGCCATCGCATCACATGTCTCAGCAAGACGCTTGCTTTGGCTCAAACATTGGCAGGCAGACATTAAACACAAGTCCAAGCTGGCCTCAGCTCCCCTAGCGGGAGATAAACTATTTGGCTCCTCTCTCGATCCGCTACTCATTGAAACCCGGAGCAAGAAAAAGTTTTTACCTTCCTTTATTCGCAAGTCAGACCCCAGATTCCCCCAGTCCTTTCGGAGGGGTTCATTCAGACCCTATTTTCAGACTTCCTTCCAATCCAGAATCCACAAGCCTCAATTTTTTTGTTCACCACAGTCTCAAGACAGGACAGATCCCGGTGATAGATACCAGAGGGGCGATCAGCCCAGAAGGTCCTTTAGGACCACCGGCAACAGATCTTTTAGGCGTCCACACTAACTACGTGGACTCTAATCCCATAGGGGGCCACCTTAAGTTATACGCGGGCCACTGGGATTCTTCTACATCCGACTCCTGGGTAAGAGACACTATAAGGTTTGGGTTGGCACTAGAGTTTCAGTCTGCCCCCCAAGATTTCTTTATGGCATCCCCGGTTTCCAGGAATCCGGACAAACGTAATCTTATGGATACAGCTATTCAGCATCTTTTGGGGATGGGCTATTCAACCGGTTTCCAGGGATCAAAGGGGGTGTGGTTTTTATTCTCTTCTCTTGGTTGTTCCTAAAAGTTCAGGAGGGTGGAGAGCAATTTCAGATTTAAAACGCCTTAACCGTTTTTTGGTTTCAAAATGCACACTTTGCAACCCATTCTTTCCGGTATCAGGGAGGGAGACATTCTTACCTCCATAGATCTAACTGAGGCCTATTTGCATATTCCCATCAGACTATCTCATCGTAAATTTTTAAGATTCTATTATAATAACCATCATTTTGAATATTTAGTCCTTCCATTCGGATTAGCCTCTGCCCCCAAAACTTTTACCAAGGCCCTAGCAGCCCTGGCTGCCCATCTCCGCAGTGTCCCGATCAGACTGCAGTGTTACCTTGATGACATCTTAATTTTGTCATCCATCAATCAAGCAGTCAGAGATACCCAGACCACACTACAGATTCTGCAGTTCCATGGTTTCTCCATTAACTGGACAAAGAGTCAACTGACTCCTTCTACTAAATTATTTCATCTAGGGGCTATCATAGATACAAGGGCAGGTAAAGTTTACCCTTCCAAAGATAGACAGAAAAGTATGCAGCAACTAGTGCAGTATGTCAGGGCAAAAAAGAGGGTCTCCCTGGCTGATCTTTCAAAACTCCTAGGTAAGATGATTTCATGTATATCTATAATCCCTTGGGCTCGCTTCCATTCAGATCTCTTCAATGGTTCCTCCTACTGTTCCAGCGGTCCGGTCAAAGCAACTCCACACACAAGGTCAAGATTCCAACACAGGTTCTCACTTCACTTCTCTGATGGTCCCGGACAGCAACAAACAAAGGTTGCCTCTTCAAAGGGCCCCACAGGGTCACCATCACCACTGATGCCAGCATGCTGGGATGGGGAGCTCATCTTCAATTGGCCACAGCACAGGGCCGCTGGTCCGCCGTAGAACAGTCAAACAATATCAACTGGCTGGAGCTTTGAGCGATACACCTGGCTCTTGGTTCATTCCTACCTCAGGTACGCAACCAACATGTCTTAGTTTTAACAGACAACACTACAGCCAAGGCACATGTAAACAAGCAGGGGGGCACTCAGTCAAAACATCTTATGAAGGAGGCGGAACATCTCTGTCGCTGGGGAGAGAACAATCTACTCTCCATCAGGGCGGAACATATATCGGGCGTTTGCAACACCCAGGCAGACTGCTTAAGCAGGGCCACAGTGGATCAGGTGGAATGATGTCTTCATCCGACCCTTTTTCAAGAGGCAGTCAGGTTGTTCGGTCTACCGGTAGTCAACCTATTTGCATTCCCTCTCAACACCCAACTCCCGAGATTCTTTTCCAGATACCCCTCACAGGGAGCAGAGGATTTCAATGCACTTCATTGCCAGTGGCCTCCAGGACTCCTATATGCATTCCCCCCTCTTCCTCTGATTCCCAGAGTCATCAGGAAGATGCTCGATGAAAAGGCAGAACTGATTCTGGTGGCCCCATATTGGCCCAGAAGGCCTTGGTTTGCAGACCTCTCCTGCCTGTCAGTGTCGCCGCCATGGCGAATTTCCCCTGACAGGATCATCCTAACCCAGGGTCTTCTTCAACATCCGGACCCTCAATGGTTCTACTTGACTGTCTGGAGGTTGAGCGGATGCATTTAAGCAGTAATAACCTATCTAATAGAGTTATTTCCACCATTCTAGCGGCAAGGCATCCCTCAACCACTCGCATTTATAATGCCACGTGGTCCATTTTCACAAAATGGTGTACCAAGTCAAAAATCGATTCCAGATCTCTTTCAGTAGTTCAAATATTAGATTTTTTGCAGGATGGTCTCGACGGGGCTCTCACCCAATACCCTGAGGAGACAAGTATCTGCCTTGTGTTCAGTCATCACTTATGAAGGATTACCCTCTCTTTCTCATCATCCACTTATTCGCGCCTTTCTTAGAGGAAATTTACGACCGCCACCGGTTCACCGTTATCCCACCTAGGATCTTAATAAGGTGCTCTTAGCCCTTACTAAGCCTCCTTTTGAACCAATACAATCCACATCTCTTCAATTCCTCACAAATAAGGTAGTTTTCCTAGTAGCTATAACTTTATCTCGTCGAATTTCTGAGTTAGCATCCTTATCAGTCAGGAATGACCTTTGTGTTTTTCACGCAGATAGGGTTGTTCTCCGACCGGACCCTACTTTCATTCCAAAGATTAATATTGCCTTTCATAGGGCACAGGAGTTAATTTTACCAAATTTCTGTCCGCAACCCTCCCAAGGGATAGAATGACAGTGGCATAAACTGGATGTTAGACGAGCTTTACGAGCATACATCCATCGCACTGCTTCATTCAGAAAGACCAAAGCTTTATTCGTTGGTTTTTTACCACACAGTCAAGGTACCAAGGCATCCTCATCCACCATTGGTTGTTGGTTACGAGCGACCATAGCCAAAGCTTATCAAGTCCAGGCTCTGGCAGTGCCCAGGGGCATCACAGCTCACTCCACAAGAAGTGCAGCAACCTCAGCAGCTTGGGCCACTCAAGCCCCAATCACTGATATTTGTCGAGCCGCAACATAGGCATCACCTTCCCCTTTTATCAGACATTATAAAATTGATGTGTTTGCGTCAGCTGACGCTTCCTTTGGTAGGAGAGTTTTACAGCGAGTCCTGGAGGACCGGGAGAGAATCCAGGACCAGACGGCATCCCACCCGTAGGACAAGCCAAGCTTTGGTATGTCCAATTGTTTTGGATGCTCTGAGCAGCTCGTAGGAGAATAGGCGTTGGTTCTTACCTGATACGCCGGTTCTCTTCAAGCGGTGAAGAGCACCCAGCCCCACCTTAACTTTTTCTGTTTCTTTCTGTCTGGGGGCTCCTGTTTCGGCCGAGGTAAATTTGTAGTTCCAAGGAAGCAAAACCTGCTTTCTACTCTGATCTTCGCCAAAACTGGGAAACGCTAGGGAGGAGTTCCGTGGAGGACGAGAAGCATTCCGAAATTTAAGCTCAGCCTATCAGAATGAAGACTGAACCACCTATGTTTTGGATGCTCTTCACAGCTCGAAGAGAACCGGCGTATCAGGTAAGAACCAACGCCTAATCTCAATTGCAAAAATTTTCTCACATATTGTTTAGCCTTGTATCTCTTTTGAAATGGTTATACATAAAAATTCCTTAAACCTACTCTACTACTACAGAGAGTTCTGTTTTATTTGCGCTAACACACAGTCAAAAGCTATATAGCTATTTGTGAATATCATTGAAAAACAACAGCATGTGCATAACAAATCTCACTTGAAAATGAAAGGATTTCCAAAAGTAATAAAATGTGAGGTTATTTGCTGTTTGAAAAAGAAAAATTCACTCGTTCTATTTTTATTTTGTTTCTCTGTAACCTAATCATTGGATTAAATTCTATAGTATTTTCAGTGTATTGGATGGATGGATAGATGGAAGGGAGGGAGGGAATATGCTCTCCCATTTTTAGAAAAAGCTCTCTAAAATGAATTACGGTCTCTAGAATCTTACCTGGATAGGATATTGATTTGAAACAAGTAGAGAAGGTTTAACCATGGAACTTGTGATTTTGGCCACTCATTGTTGCTCAGTTTACGCTACATCTCAGGGGTTATGTAAGGATAAAATCATAATAGGACTCCATATATACTGCCTTGTAGAATACTGTATAATGATTTAATCTTTGAAAAATAGAATAGTATATTTTCTTGTTCATATATTCAAGAAAATTACAAATTGTTTTTTAATCATATGGACCTTTTCAAAGATCTGAATGTTTTCTCTCAAAAATTCAGGCACAATTTTATATCATTTTTTTTTCAGTCTAATCACTGTTTTCTTGTTCTTTTTTGCTTTTGCTTTCTATTATCAATCCATCTGGCAAGTTTTATAAGATCAAACTTCATCCGTAGGATGTTAATAGCTAGAGTTACTAGTAGTGTTAATTTTGCAGTCTTTTGCATTTAAAACAAGAAAACAAGATGTTGATTGCAATGATTCATGTTTGTAGAGCAATTTGCAGCACCCTTTGCACATGTGCACAGATGCATACTAAATTTGTGCTTGTTGGTTCTTAGGCAAACATTTACCCTTCAAAAATGTTTTGGTAATCATCATACTGAAAACTGGGTTGTTTAATTATAATTACTCTTTTCATTATCTTCCTTTTAAATTATTCTAATTCTGTTTGGCATGCTAGCGTTCCACCAATGCAGCTAGTAAGATTGCTTATGATCAAATGAGTAGTACTGAGAAACAGAACTGGGAGGTTGGGGCGGGGGGGTGAGAAGGTTAATAGATTTACATTTGTGATGGATTGGCTAGAGGCCTCCTCTTCTTTCAAACATGTTCATTTTTTTTCCTCAGTGAATATTTCTGTCACACAGAGGAGCTAGTTACAGTTATGCCTACTTTCTGAAATTTCTGGCTTCATAAATTGATGTTTTGTTGAAATTTCATCACAGCACCTATTATAGTGTTGAAAGTTCCAGTGTGTTCAGTAGTAATCTGTGATACTGTAAAGATTATATTTCTACCTGACCACTTGTTCTGAAACTGACTTGTTTTCTTTGCATATATGTTTACTAAAAAGTACTGTTGTTTGTTTTATTTAAAATTAAATTTATATATTATGAAATTTTAAATTTCATTTATAGGAACATTTTTTAAAATATTTATGTATTTACAACTAAAGTATAGTTTAAAAAGAAGCCAGAAAATGAAATAGACAAATGTAGGGCATGTATTATATGAAAAGTAAAATAAAGTCTGATCTATAGTCACTCAGAAACACTATTTTTCATTTATTTAAAAGTACAGTTTATCAGTGCACTTTATATCCGGTAAATTCATATTAGATTTCATCTATACATATGCAAATAACATGGATTGGATTCAGTTATGTATATGATGAAATCATTGACTTTGACATTTAGAAACTAGACAGTTTCTGTTGAACTCCATAATGAGATAGGACACCATATATGAAAATAAAAGGGTTGTCTTTTATTTATATCTACCTTTCACTTGGAAGCTAACATAAGACTCCTTCTTATTTTTCCTTAAAACAATCCTGTGAGGTGAGTTGGACTGAGAGGGAATGACTGGCCGAAAGACACTAAGTTAATTGCTCTGGTAGAGAATGGAGTAGAACTTGTGTCACTTTGCCTCTAGTCTAATATTTTAATGAGTATCCCTTCGCTATCAATATAGATATGAGGAGTCCAACACATAAAGATTGCTCCCAGAAATGCAGATTCATTTTAATGGAGGCAAAAATCCATGTCCAAGGGGAGAGGGGAAGTTGTATTCTCTCAACAAGTAATTTTTGTGGGAAACATTTAAATGAAAAAGATCTCTGGAGGGCTTAGGAAATATTCCAGCATATATTATATATAGAATCTGTTTCTTCTCTAATCAGGTTTCGGTTCATCTTCTCTTGATAGACTGTTTTATATAGCACATTTGTTCTGCTTAATTATGAATAAATGCATATAAATAACATTTATATGCATTTAGCTTTATAAATACCTATAGCTTTCTGTACAGAATATATTAGATGTTATTGGTATCTGTAATTAGTGAAATGCTTTCTGCAGACAGTCTAATGTGGAGGAGAACAAAATGTTAGCCTTGTTTACTTTGCTCTTTTTTTTAGAACCCAAAAGCCATTTACTGTAGGCAAATGCAAAAGAAGTACCTGTGAATCAAAAACTTATTTCAGATAGCAAATCAGGTCAAAGTTCTGGTTATTTCCCTTTCTGTTCATTAAAATCAATAGGTGCTTACCTGTCTACTTCATTGAAATAAAGATCTATCCAAAAAATCCTCTTGTCCACCTCTTCTAAAAAAACCCAGATTCTAATAATTTTATCTCCAAGTTGTTTTATTTTACAAAGAACTACATTCTTATTACTACGTTGCACTGATCTTATCCCTGTGGACATGTAGAACTTATGATTTGTTGCACAGAATAAGAATCTTATAAAATTCTGCCTTCCTGGAAAATCTTCAGGAACATACGCTTTTTTTGTCATTTGATGTTAACTTTTTATGTTTTAACTTAAATGTAACTGTAAGCTGCCCAGAGTTTCCCTATGGTAAGATGGGAAGCCAATAACAAATTGTATAAATAAATAATAAATAAAATAAATAAATTTCCACGATGATATTTCAAATGGACTTTTGCTTATAGTCTTGGGCTGCATTAATCATGTGCTGCATTTTTCAGATTGAAATTTCATTTTTTAAAATTTTAGTGGTTTAATGATTATACAGCATTATAATCTGTATTTATAAAGAATTAAACATATCCTGTATAGTCTTCTAATGCCAGTAATATTGTAGTGATTTGTTCTGTAAATAAATCTGTTTTAATTATAGTTTTGCATTGGGTTCCACAAAGTTTCAAGTAATAAAGGAAACAGTAGTAATATTCTAAGATAAATGGTATCAGGTCCAGATAAGTGGTGTCAGGGTTGCTGGCTTTTAATTGGGTTACAAGTTTATAAAACAAACTGAATAAGCATTTTGTCAAAAGAAGACAGATTAAACTTTGAGCTCACTTTGTAGTAAATTTGAACTTTCATATATGTTTCATAATTTGGTTTTTACATTTAACAGGCAAAATAATTCCTCACTAGAGGGCACTATAATGCAGCTTGCCTGGATTAATTTATAAGTACTATAAATGTGTTTATAAAAATAAAATATAAATAAATAATGCACATAATTTAAATTACTTTTTCTTCAATATTATTTTTAAAAACTGGATTAAATTTGGCAGTATTGAAGAATTAATCTTTTGAAAATGTCGGGCAAACATATCTCTGATGAGATGGAAAGTATCCATTTGTAAAGTGATTCGGGTAGAAATAGATTGGATGATAACGTAATATTCTTGAAATGAAACTTCATAGATTAAGAATATGCTATCAATACAAGTTTTGTGGCATTGCTGACAAAATAACCTTTTAACCATGTATATTTGCCATTATGATTCTATCTACTTCAATTACAATTTTATGTTTAGAACAAAAACTTTATTTTTTTCCTATCACTTTGTTTTCCTTTTTCATATCATTTATAAGGCTGTTTACTTTTATGTTAAAAATTGTAAACTGCTTTGATTGCATTGACTAAAAACAGAGATATGTGTATAGGAAATGAATAAGATTCAGACATCTACACTACTTAAAAACCAACTGAAGATTTTGTTACGAGTTTTCTGTTATGGGAAATTTTAGATGAGTTAGTGAGTTATCATTCTTATTCCCCCAACAGTAATTTCAGTGGGAAGAAGTTTAATAGTTGCCTCTAAACATCCAAACCTGAATGACCGCTTGCTTAATATAATTGAAATTACAATGGCTCTGAAAGAATGCTTTATGCGCTATATAAACTTCCAGCCATGGTTAAATGTCATGCTGTCTCCCGCACCCCCAATAATCATTTGATTGTGATCTAGATACTTGGTAATCTATTCACACTTAAGACTGGTTGCCAAGCACTCCACAATCATATGATTTCTAACTTTGCAATCTTCTCTACTGATTTCCCCAGAATGTCAATGGAGAAAGTAGTAAGGAAGGTTACAAGCTGCCACCACCCGCCAAGAAAACTCATTCTCATGTCCAACGACTGGCTGAAACGGTTGCCTGCTGAGAGGAGCTGAACTCCTCCAATGCAGTGGGAAAAACAATTAAGGTCCTAATTATTTGAGCTTTGTTTCTGTACCAGGCTGAAGGAATTCTTTTCCATGCACAATGCCGATATACTCCATGGAGTGCTAAAACAGAACTCAGAGGCTTCATTTCTTCACCCTACTTACATGTTCCCTTATGCATGTAGAATGGAGTCTAACTCTTTGGCAGGGTAGAGAAACGGAGGTTAGATTCTGATGATTTGACCTGTTTTTGCTCCCTATCAAAGTAGGGCTGATATCCTTTTGCAGGCAGCTCTTTTAGCTGCTAGAGATGAAGAAGCTAAAATTCAATCAGAATGGAGAGACAGCCTGATAAAGTAAGGACTATGGGGTGCCTTAGAAAGCTGGAGGGGACTCCTTTTCTCTCTCAGCAGCACTTGGATTTCAGCAGGAAAGATTTTTAGCTTCTCTAAGAGGATTGCGATGGACCGGACACGATTCACAACTAACAACAACAAAGCGGACCTCCTCAGAATCTCCCTCACCCGCATTCCTTACCTTGGACTCCATCCATTTAACAATCCATGCATTAGTTTAAAAACTACAATCAGAAGTGCTTGGGTTGTGGCCTTTAACAAATCAGTTACATGGAAAGTCTTGTGACAACTCATTTAAGAAACCACTTCGTTCAACAGCCAAGATTCCGGGCTCAGTTGTGGTTGTAAATTGAGAATTAATTGAATGAATACACAGGACTTAGGCAAGAACTTACGCTACTATGATTCATATTTGTAAATCTGAAAATAATATTAACATTTGATCTGTTCTGTTGGGCTTTAATGGTATTTACCCATTGTTGCTTTACCAGCTAAATATCTTCTATGTGATTTTCCTTGAACTTTGCCTATATAAATAGTAATGTAACATTCTATGTAATTAACTATATAGCAAGGTTCTAATACATATCTTTATGCTTAATATATTATTAAACTGTACACATTTGAATAATCTTGTCAGAAGTTTTGAATAGTAAAAAAGAAACCTGTTCCAGGACATTGCATAGAAGAAATTAAATGGAAATATATTTTCTTTTAGGGTAGACTTCTTTATACCTGGAGTTCCTGTAGTTGGTGGATTCTCAATATGTTCAAGTCCTGGTATGTTGGAAGAAGAGGGAATATTAGAGCTTGCAGTAAAACATACAACACACCCACCTGCCCACTGGATTCATACTCAGGTATCTGTAACTAAATGCTCCTAATAATCTTGGTTCTAGTGTTCTTTAAATTAATTTTTACATCTTTGTTACTAGGAGCTGTATTGTAGCTTTATATGTAATTCAGTATCATTATTACTTTGAATCCTCCTACCCTTTTATGTGTACTATAAGACATGAATTTAATAATGGAGTATAGTATAATATGTATTAGATTATTTGTGCCAGATTTGTTAAATGCCATACCTATCATTGCACTTAAATTTGAAATCATCTACATATAAAAGACAAAAAACTGTTTTGTACAATGCTTTTCATAAAACTTTAAATCTGGATAAAGGGAACATTTTATCAACAACTAACACAATCTGTGTTTAACTAATGTATATCATTTTGTGTTGACCTGTTTTTTTCTCACACATACAAAATCTCTACCAGTACATGATCCTCCTATACAAGTCTTCTCTTATTGAATTATGTAAGTGTAGTAGCAGGTGGGATATTTGAAAAAGCACAGTAAAATGACAGAAACTAACCAATACAAAATTAGTCTAATTTCCATTCTAAAAATGAAGAAGTATGAGGTGGTACCAGAATAAGGAAGATCTTTGAACCTAGGCTTAATTTTTGTGATGTGGAAAGAACACAAAGATGTCAGAAAGTGGGCTTATTGACCAATGCTTAAATAGAAAAGAATCTTGTTATATCTGAAATACTACTACAATTGTTATCACATAAACTCCTACAGTATATATAACATCCTCTTTATCAGATATATTTAAAGACTTGGCCTGTGACCCATGAAAGTTTACATGAAAAAAATAGGTTCACTTTTTAGGTGCAACAAGCTTACCTTTTTGCTCTAAAAATCTAGTCCAGAATGGTCATGGATTGTCTACCAAACTATAGTTTATAAAGGATAATTCTGTAAAAGGTAAGTGAGGTGAAGGGGACCTTTATATATGCCGTATTATAAAAAAGATGCTTTTCTTCTGTTTTTGTTGACTAGTAGGATGGTATAAAATCAATGCAATCTTATCATTTGAGAAATTCTCTTCCTTTCTCTGGTCTCTTCATTTCCCAAGTTGCTCCTAATCCATCCATTACCATACGCCCATAAAAAGTAGCCCTACTGTTCTTAAATAAGTTATTGTCACGCACCATTGAAATTTCAATAAAATAAAAGGTATTCTGAAAATGTATAGAACCAGTGTGGCTTGACCACATATTCTTAGATAAATCCCGGTGGAGATTTTCTATCTCTGCTGTTTTTTCTATCTCTGCTGTTCATTAGGGAACTCAAAAAATCTAATCTCATAATTACCTGCCTCAGAGACATTTCCTGGGACTTTTCTTCCTTAATATTTTAAATTAAACTCAGTATCACAGTAATTAAAGCAGTTAAAACATTAGCTAATGCTAGAACTGCTAGTTATCATTAAGGTTTTTTTATGTCAAGTATCTGGGTGCTCTCAGGTGGAGAAATTACAAACCTATTTCTTTTAACAGAAGTAGAGAAGGTATTTAGAAATGAGGAGACAACTATAAGCCATTTCATAGCCTATGAACCTATCTTTTTCTAAAATTATGTAAGTTAGTAGTTAATAAGATATAAAATAAAAGGAAGTTATGGATTTCTAGTCCACAACTTACAACCATAATTGAGCCCAAAATTTATGTTGTTAAGTGAGACATTTGTTAAATGAGTTTTGCCCCATTTTACAACCTTTCTTGCATCAGTTGTTAAGTGAAACATTGGAGTTGATAAGTTAGTACCCAATTGTTTATTTATTTATTATTTCGATTTGTATACTGCCCCCTCTCCCAAAAAGGGACTCGGAGCGGTGAACAGCCACAATGAAAACATACAATCAGAACAGCTAAAAAAGAGTTTAAAAATTAATTAAATTAATTAAATAGATGGCTATAAATTAAATAAATTAAATTAATTAAATAGATGGCTAAGACCAATAAAACCCGTAAAAAATTAAAATCAAATTAAAAACCCTACTCATAACGTTATGCCAGACCGGCCTGTTGGAAAAGGTGGGTTTTAAGTGCTCGTCGGAAGGCCCGTAGGTCAGTAATGGCTCGCATCTCCGCCGGTAGCTCATTCAAAAGGGAGGGTGCTCCCACAGAGAAGGTCCGCACCCTCGGGGCTGCCAACCGACATCAGCCAGCCTGCGGCAGCCCGAGGAGGCCAATCCTGTGGGAGCGCACCGGCCGGCGGGAGGCCAATGGTGGCAGCAGGTGATCCCGCAAGTACCTGGGTCCCAAGCCATGGAGCGCTTTAAAGATGGTCACTAGCACCTTGAATCGTACCCGGAAAGCTACCGGAAGCAAGTGCAGCTCGCGCAGGAGCGGTGTAATCTGGGAGCTCCGAGAAGTCCCCAAGATCACCCGCGCGGCCGCACTTTGCACCAGTTGAAGCCTCCGGATGCTCTTCAAAGGGAGCCCCATGTAGAGACCATTGCAATAATCTACGTGGGAGGTAACGAGAGCAGAGGTGACTGTGCGCAATGCACCCCGATCCAGAAAGGCCACAACTGGTAGATCCTACGGACCTGATAAAAAGCCCCCCTGCTGACGGCTGATATATGATTGTCCAATGACAGCCGCCCATCCAGGAGGACTCCCAGATTGCGCGCCCTCTCCGTGGGAGCCAAGATTTCACCTCCCACGGTCAGTAATGGAATGAGCTGACTGTATCTGGGCGCAGGGAACCACAGCCACTTGGTTTTGGTCGGTTTGAGCCGAAGCCTGTTTAAACCCATCTAACTCCGCACGGCCTCCAGGCACCGGGTCATCACTTCAACTGCTTCGTCGGGGTGGCCCGGGGTGGAAATGTATAACTGAGTGTCGTCAGCATACTGATGGAACTCCACCCCAAAGCCACGGATGATCTCACCCAGTGGCTTTACATAAACGTTGAAAGCAGGGGCGAGAGCATGGACCCCTGAGGCACTCCACAACACAAGGGCCTCGAGGTCGATCTCTACCCTCCTGCCAACACGAATTGCGAGCAGTCGGTGAGGAAGGAGGAGAACCACCATAACACGGTGCCTCCCACTCCCAGCCCCCCCAACCGCCGCAATAGGATACTGTGGTCGACAGTATCAAAAGCCGCTGAGAGATCTAATAGGATCAGGACGGAGGAACAACCCCTGTCCCGAGCCCTCCAGAGATCATCTACCAACACGACCAACGCCGTCTCCGTGCTGTACCCAGGCCCGAAACCCGATTGGAGGGGATCTAAGTATACCGCTTCCTCCAGGTGCTGAGGGAGCTGTCGTGCCACCACACTCTCAACAACCTTCGCCACAAAGCAAAGGTTGGAGACCGGATGATAATTTGACAACAATGTTGGGTCCAGGGACGGTTTCTTGAGGAGGGGCCTCACCACCGCCTCTTTGAAGGCGGTTGGCAAAAACCCCTCACTCAAGGAAGCGTTGATAATACCCTGGAACGAACCTCGCATAACCTCTCGGGTGGCCACAACCAGCCAGGAGGGACATGGGTCCAATAAACATGTGGTGGCATTAAGCCCGCCAAGCATCCTGTCCACGTTATCCAGGATCACAGGATCGAACTCCCCCCAAATGACCTCACCGAAATCTGCCCCCACCCTCCCACCCAGAGTTGCCCAGTCAGAGTTTAAGCCATCCCGGATCTGAGCGATTTTGTCCTGCAGAAAAATAGAAAAATCCTCGGCCCGTCCTTGCAAGTGGTCCTCCCGTGCTCTCTCATCTAAAAGGGAGCGGGTCACCCAAAAAAGGCGGCCGGGCGATTTTCTGCGGACGCAATAAGGGTGGAAAAGTACAAACGCTTTGCCACCCTTATCGCCACTAAATAGATCCTAACAAATGACTGCAGTAATGTTCGGTCAGATACGGAACGGCTGGCCCTCCAACCACTCACTAGCCATCTTTTCCAGCGCTTCATCTCCCTCAGCTCCTCGGAAAACCAGGGAGCCACATGGGATCGGCACAGAGTCCGCAAGGGCACCACCCGGTCAAGGGCCCCGGTGGCTGTCCTATCCCAGGCAGCCAACAGGTCCTCAACCGAGTCGTGTGTACGAGTCTCGGGAAGCGGCCCAAGCTCCGTCATGAACCTATCTGGGTCCATCAGGCGCCTGGGGCAGTACCATTTAGTCGGTTCCGCCTCCCTGCAACGAGGGGGTGCGGAATGGAAGTCCAGCCTAAGGAGCAAATGATCCGACCATGACAGGAGCTCAATCAAAACATCCCCAAGACCTAGATCATTCTGCCACTGACCAGAGACAAAAACCAAATCCAAGATGTGATCTCCTGTGTGAGTTGGATCCCTAATTAATTGGGTCAGGTCCAAGGCTGTCATGGAAGCCATGAACTCCTGAGCAACCCCTGAAGTCCCACTGGCAGAGGGTAGGTTGAAATCCCCCAAGACCATAAGCCTGGGGGTTTCAACCGCCAAGCCGGCTATCACCTCAAGGAGCTCAGGCAGGGCCGATGTCACATAGCAGGGAGCCAGGTATGTGATAAACAGGCCCATCTGAACCTCGGAACCACACTTCACAAGGAGGGATTCACATCCGGTCATCTGAGGAACAGTGGATTCCCTAGGACACAGAACTTCCTTAATAACCACCGCAACCCCCCCACCCGTCCCCTTATTTAATTGTTAAATAAATCTGGCTTCCCCATTGACTTTGCTTGTCAGAAGTTTGCAAAAATTGATCATATGATCTTGGGACTCAGCAAAGATCATAAATATGAATCAGTTGCTAAGCACCTGAATTTTGATCACATGATCATGAAGTTCTTTGTAACTGAAGAACGGTCATAAGTCACTTTTCTCAGTGCTGTTGTAATTTTGAATGGTCACTATTGTTAACTCAAAGTCTACCTGTACTGAAGCAGTTTGTTATATTTTTATTGTTTTATGTTTTTTATTGTTTTTGATAATTTAATTTTAAAAAGTGATCTGAAACTGTAATGATAGTATAGTGCTACAATTGGTTTGGATTTGAAACTGTTAAGAAATTAACATTAATTCTATTGTTAAAGCGAAAAAATTCAGCTTTATAAATTAGAGGAAATGAATTGTGTTTTTCTGTTGCCAGCATACTGTATTTACAAATAACTAGGAACAAAAGAAAAAGCAGTACATTCTGAGAAGCAAGCAAAAGAAAAAAATTAAAAGTAAAGTAAAACTTGCCTGTGCTTGCGAAGTAGACTTCAGCTTTAGGTAATAAACACCATCAATTAATATGGTTTCAGTAACAATATTACCTTCTTGCTTATTTGCACCAATATAAACGATATCATCAACATAAACAAGAATTATCTCATATACAGTCTCAGGTCTTTTTGTGAACACGCATTCATCAGTTTCGGATTTAATAAAACCCATTAAATTTAGTTTGTCAGTAAGACATAAATACCACATTAAACCAGACTGTTTCAGACTATAAAGACTTTTGTGGGTTTTAGGAACCTTTGGGGTAACAACAGGATCTCTCTCTGGGACATTTCTCTTTGGGCCTGTGCTCCCCCTTATTGGAAAATGTATACTTGCCTGTGCTTGCGAAGTAGACTTTAGCTTTAGGTAATAAACACCACCAATTAATATGGTTTCAGCAACAATATTACCCTCTTTAACCACATAACTTGCTTTTTCAAAATGGTGAACCTGGTACTTGGATACTCTTGACAAATGACTCTGACTAAGAAAACTTCTGGTTGCTGTTGGAATATAATAAACATCAGGAATGAATGCATCTAGCTCTTCAATATAAACAGTTCCTTTTCTCTTGACCTGAACAGTATTATTGGAAAAAGTGTACAGTTCACACATATCAGGTTCAGGCTCATGCATCTCTGTGAAAAGATCTCTTCTGTAGGTAACATGCACTGTTGCTCCACTGTCCAAAGTCCAGAGATGACTTCTGTCATAATGCGGATGAGATTGTGGATCGTTAGTTAACGCCAATGTGATGTGTGGAGCTTGTAGATCATGCATGGAACCAAGATGACCTTGTCTTTCGCCTCTGCCCTTGCTTCTGAAATCTGTTCCTCTGGGCTGGTACGTGACAAGTGCTGGAGATCGTTGGGAACAATCATGGATGACATGTCCCAGACGACCGCAGACGTAGTATCTTGGCATCCTTGGAATGAAGTCCTTTCCTTGGAAGTTGCGCCTCATTGCTGGTTGCACCTCTCGATGCAGGTGGTCCTCTCAAATGTGGCGTGGCATGCATGAATTCTTCTTCTTCAGTTAAAATTCTGCAAACATGATCAACTGTGCGCTGAGCAATAGGCACTTGATTAATCTTTGAAATGGCATCTTTCCATTCATAATTCAATGAGTTAATAATAACACCCACCCAAAAAAGGCAATTGTTAGAATTAGATTTATGATAGAGGGGAAGACACCATACTGGAATTTGAATTTGAATCAGAGGAAGTGCTTTAGGAGGCCTCATTGGCTTTAGTCAAACCACTGAAGTTTTTATTTCAAATTTCTAATAGTCTGATTACTTTTAAATTATCCTTCAGTAATAAAATCATTTTCTCCTATGCAATACATTTGTGATATTTGTTTTTTGGTGGAGAAAATATATACTGTGTATGTGTGTGTGTGTGTTTATATACATACATATAAATATATCTACATGCATACAATATATGTGTATATATATGGGTTACACACACACACCATTTTATAAAAAACGTGAGGCATCCAACATTCATCATTTAGTACAGAATTTCTTTCATTGACAGAATCAAGGTAGGCAGTTCCTCTCCCTGACTCCAGCATGTGTCCTATTGAGACACGTGAACTATTGAGAAATGGAAAAGAAATTACATTACATTGGATTCTTCTTCAGTCTGGAGTCCGCTAAAATGGGTTTGAACGAAATTCTTTATTAACACTGCCTGATTTGGTAAAACTGGATTATGTGTTATTACCTATTTCAGTTTAATATTGTTTTCAATTATTTTCTTCAGAATTGTAATTTGTCTGAAAAAAATATGTGTCTTTGTGATTAGTAACTGTATTGGACACTGTAGCCATAATAATTGCCAAAAACTGTGTATATTGTTGTAAGATAAACACTAAACTAAATGCAAGTTTTGTTTTTGTCTTTTTTGACATACCACTCTCTATTTTAAAAAAAGCACCTATTATAACTGTATTTCCACTTAACAAGCCTCTGGCAAAATTCTTTTAAACACGACTTTTTAAAAATGTCCTCAGTCCCCAGGACCTTAGAATTCTAACTTAAATTCCCATGTTCTTCTGAAAAGACATTTTATGAGATAACTTTAAAGCAAAATTAGTTTGTTTTAAACTTATCTCATAGACTCAACAAAGAATGAAACCATATGTTGTTATTATTCAAGATCAATTGTAACATTCTTACGATTGAAGAATGTATAGATTGCATTAACTTAACTTATTTTGCAATGTAACACCACTAACATGGTTTTCAGTTAAAATAATTTCCCTGTCGATTTTCTTTGAAGTCCATCTTTGGTATTGTTGTTTTTTGCCTTTTCTGTTCTTCTCTATAGTGTGCTCTTAATTCAGAAGTGGCTTTACGAGTTGGAGGCAACTTCTTTTATGATCCTCAGCCTGAAGATATTCCAGCAAACGTTATGCTCATAGCAGGTGGAGTAGGCATTAATCCTTTATTTTCTATACTGCTCCACATCGCAGACCTTCACAGAACTGAAGAGAAGAAAGGAAGTGGTTGCAAAGTGGGAACAACCAAACTCTTTTATTGTGCAAAAAATGCACATGAACTTCTGTTCAGGGTAGGTTTATTATATAAGATTGCATAATTTGCTTTAATGGCTACAAAACACCCCTAATTTTTTTTAATTTGAGAAGTCAGGAGCTACAGTGGGTAGGACGTTGATGGAAAGTAGTGGGGCTGTGTCATACACATAGGCAGGAACAGAATTTTCTATTTTGGTGAGCAGGAGGTGTTTTTAAAGTTAATTTAGGGCTTACATTTATAGGTTTGCAAGCTTTGTGCTCCCCCAAAATAAAATTAATAATCATATTAGGAAAGAAACAATTATAATCATTTATTTTAATATGTTGTTAAAGTATGTGGTACTTCAGCTGTTTCAGGTAAAATGAGGAGCAAAGCCCAGAACAAGGTTTTTCACTTGATCTTCACAAGTTTGATTGCATTTTTGAAAAATGTAACTTTGCTTCCTCAAGAGATCCCAACATATTTTGAGAATCCTGATTAGCGCTCTTGGTTTTATATATTTCTTGTCTTTCCTGCTTCATATGTTGTGTGATCAGAGGGAGCATTGGGAATTACAAAATAGGAGTTCAGGCCTAGATAATGTCTGGGACATCAAGTTGCTCACTGTATTGTTCCTACTGTATACCAAACTTGCTTCAGTTGTTGAAGCAACTTGGTAAAACTGAGCATTAGGCAATACTAGGTAAGAGGAAGAATGTCAATAGTGTGTGTTGTATTTTCTATGGCTTGACCTGATCTGAGCAGCAGTAGTATAATCGTTTTATTCTCAAATCAAGCCAACTACATTTGCAGCAGGCCTCTGATGTCCAGCCCAGTCAAGATATTGTCAGCTGGAAGTGCTGCTGTTCTGACAATCATTTAGTGATTTTTAGAAACAGTATATAAGTTGTTTTCTACTAAACTTTAAAAGAAGTATGCTGCTTCCACATGTTCTTTCTTTACTTTGTATTTCTTTTGCTGAACCCACAATTGAAAGTATATTCTAGGTAAGGAGGAGATCTAACCTTCACAGGGTTAGATTAGAAAGTAGATGACTGTTGCTTGAGAGATTATTTGTACAACTCCATTATAAGGAGTTGTTGCTTGAATTTGAAGTCATATATTGATGTAAGAAAAAAGGGAATTAGTTATGCTACTTTTTTCTTAAGTTGGGTGCTCAAAATACAATATTTGCTTACTGTTCTTCAAATTTATAGAACCTGGACTATACAAACAACACATCTGCTTTGATTTATTTGACTGTGGTATTACTAAATATCTTGCACATTCCAGAAACAGATTCTTGGTTTGACAAATGCATTTCCTGGAAAAATCACGTGCAGTTTCCACGTTACCAAGCAGAATTCACCAATTTGTGAGAAACTTCTGCCTTACATCAAGGGTGTGTATTTTTGTGAAGCATTTAAAAATTGCATAACAAGTTGTAGTTTTAATACTTTGAGAACCAAAGTAAATGTAGCATGCAGGTAGTTCTCACTTAATGTCCTTAACTGAGACCAGCAACTTTGCCTCTAGGCAAAGTGGTCAGTAAGTAGGAAACCACATGGTTAACTCTCTTGAAGTATCTATCTCTCTAATATTTCTACTCTGCCTGAAAGCAAAGAATAATAGAATAATAGTCCAATCCCCTGCTAAGCAAGAAAACCTATATCATTTCAGACAAATGGCTGTCTGGTCTCTTCTTAAAAATCTCCAGTGTTCAATCACACACAACTTCTGGAGGCAAGTTGTTCCACTGATTAATTGTTTTAACTGTCAGGACATTTCTTAGTTCTAGGTTGCTTCTTTCCTTGATTACTTTCCACCCATTGCTACCTGAACTGCCTTCAGGTGCTTTTGAGAAAGGTTTACCCCCACTTCTTTGTGGCAGCCGCTTAGATATTGGAACACTGCTATCATGTCACCCCCAACCCTTCTTTCATTTTACTAGATATACCCAATTCCTGCAATTTTTCTTCATATGTTTTAGCTTCCAGATTGCTAATCATATTTGTTGCTCTTCTCTGCCCTCTTTCTAGAGTTTCAGTATCTTTTTTATATCATGGCAAACAAACTGGATACATCATTCTAAGTGTGGTCTTACCAAAGCATTATAAAGTGGTACTAACATTTCACACGATCTTAATTCTATCCCTCTGTTAATGCAACCTAGGACTGTGTTGCTTTTTTGGTGGCTGCAGCACAATGCTGGCTCATATTTAAGTGGTTGTCCACAAGGACTCCAAGATCCCTCTTCCAGTTACTAAGCCAGGTACTATCTATTCTATACCTATGCATTTAGGGTTTTTTGCCTAAATGTAAAACAATTTTTATTCCCATTGAATTTCATTGTGTTAGATTGGTCCCAGTGTTCAAATCACTTCTCGGACTTTTGTCTAAGTTCAAGTATAGTATAAATCTGTCAAGACCTTCTGTGTCTTCTGGAGTGTTGCCTATTTCTGCCATCTTGGTGTCATCTGCAAATTAGATGAGTTTTCTATCTATCCCTTTGTCTAAATCATTGATAATTTCTACAGGCAATCTCTTTTTTGCATGACCCTTTCCCCACTACTGGCATGTTTTTTGTCAGTGTAGAGAGTGGAAATAGTTTGTTCTTTGTAATCTTTTCCTCTCCAATCTCTCTGCTCTACTGAAGGGGGAAGGGGGAAGGTAAAGGAAACAAAGGCTATAGAAATCATTTGCTTTTTTTTGTCTTCCCTCTTACAGAGCAGAGGGCGGGAATGTAAAAACACAGGTCAGACCCAGCACAACATTTGGGAACGCTGTAAAGATTATAAATGGGCTATTAAAGGTTTTTCCCCCCCAGCACTGTTAACTTTAAAAGGTCTAAACAAATGGTTGGGAAGTGAGGACTGTAAAATATTGAGGGGAGGAGATTCATTATGCAGACTATGCATGTTTATTGAAAAATGTATCCTTGTTTGGACAACAAAGTTCATTCCCAGATGGGCATTGGAGCAAATAAGGATCCTTATTCTGAGTAAGGATGTTATGTTTAAGAAAGTTAAGACTTTTCAAACTTAGTCAATATGTTTTTGCTTGCTATTTATTCTTATTAAGATATATGGGTAGCCTTTACAGATATTTTTTTTAATGATTGATTCAATTTCCTTGATACTAGCTTGATTAAAGAAAAAGTTTATTGCAAATGTTTAATTTGGCATTATTTTATTAACAGCAATTAGAGTTTGGCTAAAACATGAAGGACTATAAACACATTTTTGTAATCTTTCTGTAGTAGCAGAAAAGGACCTAGCTAGCATCTTACTTTCTCTTTGTAAATTATTATACACTAAGCAAGCATTGGGAAGAGACACTTCCAGGCATTTTGACATGATTGAAGCATGTTTTAAAATGTTAAAGCATCAGCTTCCTCTGGAATTCTTGTATGGCTTCTTTAAGGAATCTCCCTGGTTGTTTCAAATGCATGCATATTCACTGCTGCTTCATTAGTTCTAGCAGAAGTGTGATCCATGTAAACTCATGCCTTCTGGAAGATCTGGCTGCTGTAACAATTCAAGGAGAAAATGTTTTGCTTATGCCAGCATGATTTATGAAGCTCCCATTTCAAATAATTATCGTAATTTTATTAAATGTCTTCATAAATGTTTTCTTAACTCTGTGTATTCTCTACTAGAAGGAAGATTATCTGGAAGTGACCTAGAAAAATGTATCTCCAAGAATACTTTTTGGTACATTTGTGGACCACCTCCAATGATAGAATCCATCTGCAAGCTGCTTGAAAACCTTGGGGTGGTTCAGAACAATATTTTCTTTGAAAAGTGGTGGTAGCACACCCAGTACCTTTCCAGGCAAAATAAAAAGGAAGACATAATATATGCATTCTCGCTGATGAACACTGCGAGTTTACTAAAATCGAGAAATTACATTAACAGAATTAAAGGAAGCAATCCAAAAACAGAAGCCAAATAAGACCCTGGGGCCAGACGGCTTACCAGGAGAATTATATCAGAATTATTGAAACTACTATTACTGGAAGTATGTAATGAGGCCTTGTTAAATGCAAAAATACCGGAATGGTGCAGGGAATCATATATTACCTTGATACCGAAAGAAGATACCGATGTTAATCAAATCAAAAATGATAGACCAATATCGCTCTTGAATACCGACTACAAAATTTTTGAGTATTATTGCAGGAAGGACAAAAAGGATTTTAAATGAAATTATACATAGTGATCAGAATGGATTTCTACTGCAAAGACAAATAAGAGACAACATTAGAATAGTATTGAACATATTAGAATATTATGAAATGCAACCAGGAAGACAAGTGGCCCTTGTCTTTCTAGACGCACAAAAAGCATTCGATAATTTAAATTGGGAATTTATGGTATGTCAAATTAAGGAAATGAAGTTTGGAGACAGATTTGAAAAATTAATAGAAACAGTTTATTCTTCTCAAAAGGCCAATATAATAATAAATGGAGATATAACGAAGGCATTTATAATAATAAAAGGAGTCCAACAGGCATGCCCATTGTCACCTCTGCTCTTTATTTTGACATTAGAGGCATGATTAATAAAAATTAGGAATAATTCAGAAATATAGGGAACAAAAATTTAAAAAGAAGAGTATTAACTACAAGCATTTACGGATGATAGAATCAGGCCCAATTTTGATAGAGAAATTAGAAAAATACGGAGAGATTTCAGGATTTAAAATCAGACAAAACCAAAATGCTAGTGAAAAATATAACGATTAGAAATAAAAAGGAGTTAGAAAAAGTAATGGGACTACAAATCACAAAAAAAATTAAGTATTTAGGAATATGGTTAACAGCGAAGTGCTCCACAATAAAAGAAGACAACTACATCAAATTATTCAATCAAATTAAAAAAGATTTGGAAAAATGGGAGACTCTACAATTATTGTTATTAGGAAGAATAGTAACTATAAAAATGAATGTCCTGCCAAAGATTCTATATTTATTTCAAACAACTCCAACAAAATTAGATAAGAATTTTTTTAGAGAGCTTAATAGCTTAATCACAAAACTTGTCTGGGCAGGCAAAAAAGCCCGAATAAAGTTAAAAGATTTACAAGATAGTAAGAGCAGAGGTGGCCTTGGGTTTCCAGATTGGGAACTATACCGTAAGGCAATAATACTTGTATGGATACGAGATTGGATCAATCGAAGGAAAAAAAGAATATTAACTATCGAAGAAGGGCATGACATACAAAGAGGATGACATGCCTTCCTGTGGGTCAAAGAAAACAAGCCGTATCTATTCTTTTATAGACATAAAATAAGAAATGTGCTGATACAATCATGGAAACAAATAAAGAATAAATATTATTTGAAAATTCCAAACTGGGAATCGCAGTAATCCACCTCAATATAATGGAGGTTAAGAAAACGGCTAGGTATAGGGAAATTCTAGATGACCAAGGGAACTTAAAGAGCAGACAGAAATTGGAAAAGCAGGGAATAAAATTGGATTGGTGGACCTATATGCAAATTCAAACAAGATATAAAAAAGACAGTGAAGAACTTGGAATAGATAATGAAATACAAAAACTAGATAAAATCTTGATTGGCCCAGATGAGAAATTATTATCGAAGTTATATAAATATTTATTAGAATTTGAAAGAATGGAAGAAATTGTGAAAGAAACTATGATTGCATGGGGTAGGAATGTTGGACATACTATTGATCTGGAAGAATGGGAAAAGATTTGGAATGTGAATTACAAAAAAAAATTGGCAGCATATAAGGAAAACCAACATAAAATGTTCTACCATTGGCATTTGGCACCTTCAAGACTGGCTAGGTTTTACCCAAACTTAAAACCAAATTGTTGGAAGTGTGGACAACAAGAAGGTACCTTCTTTCATTCTTGGTGGACATGCCCCAAAGCGAAAAAATACTGAAAAATGATTCAAACGTGGTTAGAAGAGTTAACTGAAAACAAAATTGATTTTATCCAGAATTATTCCTCTTGAGAATAATTAAAAAAAACTATAATAGAAAGTTATATGTAATATATTAACAGCAGCAAGAATTTCATATGCTCAGTACGGGAAGGAAAACTCTATACCACCTGAAGGCTTAATAATCAAAAAAATTCTAGAATGTGTGGAAATGGATAGTTTAACTATGGAATTAAAAGAGAAAACAGAATACAATGCAGTATGGGAAACATGGTTTATTTGGATAGATAATGGATATAAAAATAGAAAATTTAAATAATGTATAAAATAAGAGGCTAAGAAAGTATTATGCATTGTAAGTTTTGATAGGACACATAAATGTATATATAATGTCACAGTGTTGGTTAATAACTATTGATAATATGTATAAATGGAAAAAAATTCAATAAAGCATTGTTAAAAAATTGTAATAACACTGGAAATTTATGTGGAACTGGTCTTGGGAACACTTTAGTATTTATTTGCCTGCCTGCAAAGTTTATTGGCTGTTTTAATGAACTGTCTCAAGTGATGTTCAAATACCCCTCCCTAATACATAATTTGGGCTAAATATTTTTGTCAAATATGTATAGTCACTCATCTCACAAAACGTAACTCTTGGGTAGTAATAACTATTTGTGACAGACCAATCTGATATTACAGTAACAGTAGCTGGATCTTCACTGAAGGTCCACTGACAAGTAATTGGGGTTGAGAGCAAGGAACAGAATGTGGAACTGTTACAAGACAATAGTTCTATGGACCCTGAAGGTGGCCCGCTTACTGTCTCCTGACACATATTCCCTTACCCATTACTATATAATATTATGGGCTGTCTTTATTCCCCTATAATAGTTTCATTCTCCAAATCAAACCGCCCAAGATACAGGACCAAAAAGCCAAGTCTCCTCATCACACACCTCTATGAGGGTAAGCCGGCCACTCTAAACGGCTTTAGCTCCAATATTTATGAGTACCAACACAGCACTCAATCCTCACCAGTCCACATACTACCACTCACCAATCCCCCCACATACACCCATCCCCCACATACACACACTTTAAAGCACACTCAGACACCTAACTAGACATAGGCTCTCTCCTCCACTACTAGCAATAGGAGAGCTCCCTTCATTAATCTCTTCCCAATTCATCAATTTCTTCTTCCCAGCTTTCACCCAGAGGAAAGATTAATCATTCACTGAGGCACTCAGTACAGGTGGAGCCATGTTTGGTGGCTTTGCCTAATAAATTGTTTTTAGTTTCTTTCAGATTGTCTTTTTATTTAATTCTATTATTTATATGTCACTCAATTCCAAAATGTCTGAGTTGCTTTATAAAATTCAGCATCTCATTGACTTCATTCATTTCTACAGAACTGTATTAACAAATATATGAATAATAAACATCCTCTGAATTGTCTGTAAACATGAAAAATAAATTGTTGAATAAATGCATTAAATGAGGTGAGTCATTTTAATTTACATTAGTAGAAAACCAAAAGTTATTTGGTGGCAACTTTTCTAACACATTTATAAAAAAGCACAAAAAGCTTATGCTTTATAATACACTTATTAATCACAAAAAATACCAGATTTTGATTTTTTTTTGTTGAATCAATATATTTAGATTAGAAGAATGATAAATTTTAATAGTCACACGTTCTAGTCACCTCTCATCTGGATTACTGCAGTGCATTCTATATGGGGCTACCGCTGAAGGCTATTAGGAAACTTACAGAATGCAGCTGCACAGACAGTTCTGGTGGCCCTTAGGATAAGGGTTAGGTGGCCCATGTAACCTCTGTTAAATGAAGTTGTGCATGGGTCCAGGTTACCTCAGGAAACATCTCATCCCAATGAGATTGGCCTGTCCCATTTGTGCTGGCAGAAGGAGCATGCTGCAAACCCATTGACCAAGGAATTCCAGTTGGCAAGGTCCAGGAGACGAGCCTTTTCTGCTATGGCTCCTGGCTCTGGAACATCGTACCTCTTAAAATGAGATCTACCCCCAGCTGCTTGGCTTTCTGAAAGGGTGTTAAAACCAATCTCTGCCAGTTGATCTAAAGCCAAGATGGGGTCATGTCATTCTAGAGGTGGTTACTGGGTTAAATAAAAGATCCCATTACCACTCCATTATATATCCCACCCATGTTAGCAATTTTTCTGCTAATTTTAATGCTATATTTTATGGGTTTTTTAAAAACGTTTTACCAAGTATAAGTTACCCAGAGACATAATGGTGAGAGGGACAGTGTGCGTGTGTGTATGTGTGTGTGTGTGTGTGTGTGTGTGTGTGTATATATATATATATATATATATATATATATATATATATATATATATATATATATATATATATATATATATATATATATATGGATTGTACTTATATACCGCCCTATTTCCCTGACAGGACTCAGGGCGGTGCACAGCCAAATAAAATACAGAGGACAATACAAAATTAAGAACAGTTAAAAGATCAAATATAAAAGGCTGAAATTTATAAGAAGTTTAAAAGCCAAACTAGATAAAAACCAGATTAAAATCCTAAAAACCCGTAGGCCAGACCGGCTTGATGAAATAAATAAGTTTTCGACACCGGAAGGTCAGGAGATCAGGGATGATCCTCATCTCCAGGGATAATTTGTTCCAGAGGGAGGGTGCCCCCAACGAGAAGGCCCGCACCCTCGGGGTCACCAGCCATCCAGCCGGCGGCACCCCGAGGAGGCCAACTCTATGGGAGTGTACTGGCCGACGGGAGGCTGATAATGGCATATATATATATATATGTGTGTGTAAGGTTTTTAAGCTGATAATTTTAAATAATAAATAAGGGAGACTAGTATAGATCTATTTCGAGCTAGTTAGCTCTCTTCAGCTAGCCATACCCTTACTGGGATTCGAACCAGGGAAGTATTACATGTGAGGCAGTTGTAATTGCCACTACACCACTGGCTCTCTCCTTATCAGCTCAGGCAGGGGAATAAGTATATACTTTGTATTACAACACCCTGTTAAGCCCCAATTAAGGGAGAAAGCATACTGCTTTCTTTTCTGTCTTTCGGCTCATCACCAGAGACCATACCGACAGAAAGCTATTTGTTTCGTTGCCTTTTGTTTACATGTATGTAAGGTTTTTAAGCTGATAATTTTAAATAATAAATAAGGGAGACTAGTATAGATCTATTTCGAGCTAGTTAGCTCTCTTCAGCTAGCCTTACCCTTACTGGGATTCGAACCAGGGAAGTATTACATGTGAGGCAGTTGTAATTGCCACTACACCACTGGCTCTCTCCTTATCAGCTCAGGCAGGGGAATAAGTATATACTTTGTATTACAACACCCTGTTAAGCCCCAATTAAGGGAGAAAGCATACTGCTTTCTTTTCTGTCTTTCGGCTCATCACCAGAGACCATACCGACAGAAAGCTCTTTGTTTCGTTGCCTTTTGTTTACATGTGTGTAAGGTTTTTAAGCTGATAATTTTAAATAATAAATAAGGGAGACTAGTATAGATCTATTTCGAGCTAGTTAGCTCTCTTCAGCTAGCCATACCCTTACTGGGATTCGAACCAGGGAAGTATTACATGTGAGGCAGTTGTAATTGCCACTACACCACTGGCTCTCTCCTTATCAGCTCAGGCAGGGGAATAAGTATATACTTTGTATTACAACACCCTGTTAAGCCCCAATTAAGGGAGAAAGCATACTGCTTTCTTTTCTGTCTTTCGGCTCATCACCAGAGACCATACCGACAGAAAGCTCTTTGTTTCGTTGCCTTTTGTTTACATGTGTGTAAGGTTTTTAAGCTGATAATTTTAAATAATAAATAAGGGAGACTAGTATAGATCTATTTCGAGCTAGTTAGCTCTCTTCAGCTAGCCATACCCTTACTGGGATTCGAACCAGGGAAGTATTACATGTGAGGCAGTTGTAATTGCCACTACACCACTGGCTCTCTCCTTATCAGCTCAGGCAGGGGAATAAGTATATACTTATTAGTATATACTTATAGTATATCTCCTTATCAGCTCAGGCAGGGGAATAAGTATATACTTATATATATACTTATTCCCCTGCCTGAGCTGATAAGGAGAGAGCCAGTGGTGTAGTGGCAATTACAACTGCCTCACATGTAATACTTCCCTGGTTCAAATCCCAGTAAGGGTATGGTCTCTGGTGATGAGCCGAAAGACAGAAAAGAAAGCAGTATGCTTTCTCCCTTAATTGGGGCTTAACAGGGTGTTGTAATACAAAGTATATACTTATTCCCCTGCCTGAGCTGATAAGGAGAGAGCCAGTGGTGTAGTGGCAATTACAACTGCCTCACATGTAATACTTCCCTGGTTCGAATCCCAGTAAGGGTATGGCTAGCTGAAGAGAGCTAACTAGCTCGAAATAGATCTATACTAGTCTCCCTTATTTATTATTTAAAATTATCAGCTTAAAAACCTTACACACATGTAAACAAAAGGCAACGAAACAAATAGCTTTCTGTCGGTATGGTCTCTGGTGATGAGCCGAAAGACAGAAAAGAAAGCAGTATGCTTTCTCCCTTAATTGGGGCTTAACAGGGTGTTGTAATACAAAGTATATATATATATATATATATATATATATATATATATATATATATATATATATATATATATATATATATATATATATATATACACATATACATATACACACACACACATACACTGTACTATGTATTTATTATATTTAATAATTATTCTTAATATCAAATATCCCAACACTTTCCAAAATTACTGCAATACTTATCCAGATAAAATTCTTCAATTATTACATAAAACTATAAATTTGGAATATCTACAAAATGAATGATTTAGCTCTAGAAATTTCTATGACATCTAGACCAAATTGGAAGATCTGCATGTGTTGCCATATATTGTCATTTAATTTTAGGCAACCTAATTTTCCTTTATATTGCCTCAACTGTTCTTTCAACTTGAAGGAAAGGAAATTAGCACAATTGGACAGCTTCTGGACACATTCTGTATAACATTTCACTTCATAATAGAAATGAAACCAGAACTCAGAGAAAGAGAATGTAACTGCATAAGTGTTAGGTCACCTTCTGTAAAATTGATTAGTAATTTGAACAGAGGAGGTTCAATTATTTTGAACTATATAAAAGCATCCTAGTTTTCATTGAAGACATCAAGTGTACTTGACATAAAAGAACGGAGTAAAACTATTCATGTAGTAACTCTTCACAAGCATTTTAAAACAGTTCCACGTTTAGATTTATTAGATAACTGAACAGGCCAAGGAGAGATGAACAACTGAAAATGAGGACAAATAGGGGCAGGGGAAGTAGGGCATAGGATTTAAATCTTTGAACCTTCAATAAAAATTACAATAAAACTGCAAAAACGCTTAGCCCTATATATATAGGAAATTGCTTTTCCAGTATCAGAAAGACTTCTTTCAATTGTGATATTTTTATAACAAAATGTACTTTGAAGAACATGCTAGCAATAATATCGAATTGACAATGCACTATAAAATTGCACGAGTCATGCAATCTATAGACTACAGTGATCATAGATCATCCAGTAATCATGGATCATAGAAGACGTTGAATTGAAGTTGATTGCTGGAATCTGGAAATAAATAATGTAAAGCTAGCTGCTTAGTCTGTTGACATAAGATGGAAAGAAAGAAATAGACAATTAACAAGGTAACAATACACTTAAGTTTGAATGAAAACTCCAAAATACTGAAAAAGCTGAATAATATTTTATTTTAAGTTATGCTTGCTGGACATGACAAAAACCAAGTTTTCCTTTTGCTAGACATCTAGTGAACCTAACCAGGTTTTACCTCAGTTGTTTAACAGTAAATTTAAAAACTATTCCAGCAGAAATAAAAAATGCATGTTCACATTTTATTAATCTAAAATTATTTTGCATGTGTATGCGTCTTGAATATTTACACATATTCACCCACCCTTATATATGCAGGGTATAAAGGGTGCTGACATCCCCTAGGAAGAACCAAACTAAAAAACTGTCATATGTCCATCAACTGTTTCATTGGTATAAAATACATTATAGCCCATCCCCACAAATTTCTGAAATTATTCTCTATTTTTTCTTACAAATTCTTCCCTGGATACATTCCACCAATTGGTTGTAAAGAGAATATTTTTGGAACACATTAATTCATATAAGCCCCCTCATCCTGTCACGGTCCTGATGGAGGTGAGAGGAAAGGGACAGAACTGTTTGGCTTTCTGCAGAGTAGGACAGGAGAGGAACTTTTTATCAACTTACATACACTAGTGAGGATACATTTCTTTGAAATGCCAATTTTGCTTTCTCTGATCTTGAAAAAATTAATCTCCCTCAAAAGGAAGATTATCTGTGATAGTAACACTGTAAAGCTTAAAGAGGAACTATAAACCAATCTTCTGCAGCAACTTTTTAATGGAACTATTTCCTTTACAATTTAAGCAGTCGACAAGTGATTATTTTGGGATATTCCAGTAGCCCATCCATTACCAAAGAGGAACTGCATAGTCCTACCTTTTTGCCAAAAACCTAACAAAGTCCTCAATTTTAAGGCCTCTTGACTTTTATTACTGAGTTTATTTCTCCTCACTCTGTTATTCCTTATTTCTTTCTGCTCACTGACTACACTACAGTAATAAGGATATATCTCCTTGATCATAGGATGTCACAGGCATCTGTGTACCTAGTGTTCCGGAATACATTTTGGTAGGGATTGTTCACCATGAGAATTCTAGCAGTAGGAAAAATGTGTTGCTTTGTGGTGTTCAATTCTACAATAACAAATTCTTCTTTTAATAACACAAGCACTTCAAATAAGCTGTTAAAATCTATTTCACCTAGAATATTTCCTCTGAAGGACAGAGGGCATATCTGTGTAATTGCAAAATTATATTCTCCAAGTGATTTACTAACTAATTATTTTATACTGAAACTTTAAATTTTTATCATTAGGATTTTCTTATGCATCTTAATGGTTTAAGAGTGTAGCAGTATTTTTTAAAAATGTAAATTATAATTCATTTGATGTGAAACTTCCTTAATCGAAAAGGATAGAAGATTATTCATGCAGATGGGGACAAGGACAGGTTATATCTCCAAAAGTAGGAGCCTATGTATGCAAAACTACACAAAGACACACTGATTATCTTCACCTTATTTTCCAGATAAAAGTTTGTCAATTTGTTATTTATTGTTATTACATTTATACTTCCATCTTGCCTAGAGGTCACTCTAGGAGGCTTACAACCAAGAACAAATCATGATAAAACAATGAAATATTAGAATAAATATTACCATTAAAATATGACTTAAAATTAACAAACATGGCAATGAAGGGAGCATGTTCTTCTTATGGGAAAAGGAAGCAATGCCTATGGCCTTGAAAAGAATTCTTCCTCACCATATTTGATACTGGGAAATCTCCATACTTCCCTTTTTAGGGAAGATTCTTGACAAGTTGATGGTGAATCAGGTGTAAAAATGACTTAGAATATGTCATCTGGATCCTCTTCAATCAGTTTGGACTTTAGATTTGAAACACTGGTCACATTGGTGGATAATTCTTGTTGAGACCTGGATATGGCTATGTAATGCAGTGTTTTTGGTCCTATTGGATCTTTCAGAGTATATTTATATTATTAATACTTTAATAATATAATACTTTGCTGATTTTATTAATTACTTTAATTAATACTTTCAGAGTATATTTATATTTATATGGTTGACAATGATATCTTTTTGGACTGCGTTCAAGAATTGGGGGCCATGTTCTACTTCCAGAAGAGTTCCATTTGCTTGTGGTATTGGTTGTTCTTCATTTATTGATGTCCCTGTGGATATGTATATTTATCTTTTAAGTCCTGGTCTTGGGCAGTATTTCTTTATCAGAGTTTTATGGAGAAGACTTCTTTTACAACTAAGACTCCTTCTTTTTGGAATATGAAAAATTCATTCAGAAGGCATTTGGTAATTGTGTTCAACACTGTAATTCTTTTTGTTATGCAAAGTGTCCTGAATTTTTAAATCTATGTAAATAAAAAAAACATTCGTATTATGGTTTTCTTTAAAGACCATTTAATGCAAATACATTTATATCTAATTATTTTTAATGCTACTGTCAATTTTTAATTACTGTATTATACTAGAAGTATAGTGAATACTTATCATGGTGAACATTGGTAGATCTGGTATAAGCTAACAAGCAAACTCTGGATGAATAAAAACTAGATGGTACAGGCTAGAAGTTGCAGTATAGAAAATGAAGCTTCAAAGTCTGGCTCGGATGAAGTAGAAAGAACATCTGTTAGACGGCTAGTGCTAATACAGTAGATAATTGCATGCTGCTCTTAATTCAAAACGAAGCAACTCAGCATATTTTTAGCTACACGTAATGTACAAATTTTTGCTCAGTAATCATATTCTCCATCATTAGAATCATGTCAATTGAAACATTTATGACTTAACAAACCATGGTTTATGAACATTCTTCTTCCTTTAGTTTCTCTTTGATCTTGCTCTGATTAAACTGAAATCTAAACTTCATTTATAAATGGAAGTGTACTTGGGCATTTTTGTAAAAACCAGGATGAAACTATAGCATTAACATTAAGCCATTGTTCTTTGATTTGGCCAACCATTGACCAAAACCAAGATGCAGTGTGTGATGGCAGCAAATAAGAAGAGTGAATGGTGATTGAAGAATTTCTTCTGATCCTTTGGTATGCAGACTGGGCTCAAGAGGGTGCACCTTTTCTATAAAAGGTTCTGTAGATATAGGGGTGTCCACAAGGTATGATTAAAAAAAAATCAAGATGGCAGCCACCAAAGCACATGTTTTATATGTATGATACACATGAAAAACAGGAAGAGTGTCAACCATTTTGCCATAGTTACCGTTTTGATTTTTTTTTACCATATCCTGTGAGCTCCTTGGGTAGTATGTTTTAAACTCTGCACTCTAGATAATGTTAGCCAAATCCAAATTTAAATATTTCTAAATTGTTTGTGTTATTATGTTCTTCCTGGATGCACATAGATTACAGGTTACTTGTATTTAGGTAAAAGCTTAAGGCATTGGCTTACTTTGGGGTGATGGGAATTCTTGTTTATTGAATGCTAAAAATAAATGGAGTTATTTCTGAACAGTTAGCTAAGTTGCTGTAGCCAGAATAAGTAAGCATTCTACAGTTTTGGGATATGGAGAACTAAACTGATAGTATGTTTTGGTTTGTGCATTGAACAAATGCTTTAAGCTATTCTTCCATTATGTTTTATGTGTCCATTTGAAGTAGTCCACATTGTTATAAAATGTTCTGCAAATTGCCGTTTCTTGTACATTAAGCTGACAGTTTTTTTTAAAAAAGTTAAGTATGCATGATGTGTACCTAGAGACCATGTTTTATTGAATTGAAATACTTTACAAAAAAACTAATGGGAACTATCAAATATGAACCAGCCAGTTGGGAAAAGAAACAGTATTTTTTTATAGTCTCTAAATTTCAATTTGTATAAGGACAGCATTTTCAAAACACTTTACAAAATCTGAACAGTAGTCAGAGTGAATTGGTAATAAGAGAAGCAACTACAAATATGTACAATTAAATTCAAGTATAGTTAGAGGTTGCTTTCATTCTGGCACAAATTATTTCCTAATTAATATTATTCTGTGAAATTCTGAGCAACACAAGAAGATGACAGGAACAATCTTTTAAAATTAATACAACTTAATGTGCTTTTTTGAAAAATAAACATATTGTTTTATAGCATGGATTATTAAGTGATTAAATGGTAAACAGATACATTGGAGAAGTATAAAGAAAATTATAGTGTGCTCTGCCTCTAGTGGCTTTTCAAATAAAATATGAATCCCCATTATTGCTTTAAAATTCTGAAAAAGATGGTTTAATCCAAAGAAAATACAAATGGATCACTTCTTTAAAGTTTCTAAACTCCTAAATTCCATTCTCTGGAAGAGAATAAAAAAGTGGTATACATCAACAACACTTTATTTAAAAATATTATATTAAACATATTTTGAACTATTTGGTTCAAAAGCAAGTTATCCATGGAATTCCATGATTAGCAAAAAAGCTGAATGAGTTTGCATCTACTGGTAACATGAAGATACAGCAGTGCTAACATTTCTTCTATATACCTATAAAAATTCAACAGTATCAAAGCAAATCTACTGTAGAGTTATATTTGTGATATTCAAAATGAGTCCTTTATTTTGCAAATATTTGCCCCTCTCAATCAGCTAATACCTCAGGGATCCAGTCAGTTCCTGCTGCTTCTGCCTCACACATCCTGTCATCTGCTCTGGTGCAATGCTCTTGAAACATCTGGCTTTCAATTTTCATGTGTGCTGTTCTGACAGAAGCCCCCCATGTTTTCATCACCATTCTGTCTTGCATTCCATGTTTCTGCAGACATCTCCTTGTCATAGGAAGGCATTCTGTGCTCAAGAGTCCTGTCTTCAGCACAAGCCAGTTGCCGATATGAAATTACTGGGAATTGTAAATCATTTGTGGAGAGCTGTGCTTCTGAATTTTTTCCATTTGCAGCTTCTAACTCCTGCGTTTCTTCTGTCTGCTGCTGTTGGGCTCTGGCACTTAGCTTTGCCTTCAGAGGTTTCTTCTCTTGCTGGTGTTGGTCTTGCTTAGAGAATCTCCAATGAAACTGAAAACAGATATAATAATACAGGTTATGCTTGAAAAAGAAGAGGCATCAGGAGAAATCTTCAACTGCCAGCTTAACATTAATTTAATTTTTAAAAGATATGCTAAGACAGCACAATCTTGCTTTTTAAATAGAAGTTATTTTGAAAAAAAAAAGGGCATTATTTTGAGTATTAGATACTGTTCTACAGATACATCTTTAAGCTTCTCAAGGAAAAAAAAGTAATTTCCCAATGTCAACAGCTTTTTATCAGTTGTATTTTTAAAATGTGTTGGTCATGATTTAGTGGCTCCAGCAAATTATTTTTTTCTTAAAAGAAAGTTTAGTTCACAAACTAAAACATTTCACTGTAGTTAGAATGTTTTCTTGATATATGAAAACAGGAAGCCTTATGCAAAAGGAAGGCTTTACGGTGCTTCAAATTTGATTCTGACAAGGTTTTCCGGAATATGCAAAAGCAGAAAAACAGTGTCAATTGGCAAACTTGTTACAGCAGCTGTATCTTTCCAGGATTCCGTACTCTAAAGTACTATTTCAGGATTGATTCTGAGACCTTGCAAAAACTTAATCAATACTAAATGAAACTAAAATGCATCAGATATTGCATCTACCTGATGAATGCTTGTATATTTTATCTTCTTGTGTGGTTCAATTTGAACAATAAAGTACTCAATTTCTTGAAAAATATTACACATTGGCAAGGAAGAAAATATTCCGTAGGATGTATTATTATACACAACAATACGATATTACAGCTGTCAATTCTCTAGCTGGTGTTGGACTTCATTTGCATTGAATTACTCCCAAGAACCTAGAATGTCATAATATATAAATGTAGTACATCTTTAGATCCAAGCATTGTGGCTTTTTGTAATTGACAAATGGAAATTTTGTCGATGTGCAGATTTCTTGAGTGCTGCCCAACTGCCATCTGGCTGGTTTATGCTATAATCTTTCAACTTCAATTATTATTTTTCAACTTCAATGTATTTTTTTCTTTTCAATTTCTTTCAGCCTCAATGTATAATGTGGGAGTAATCTACAATTAGATGCACGATCCAAGACTAGTGGAAACTTAATAGTTCAAGTCCTAACCAGGGTCCTAAGAATGATTATAATAATATCTAAGAATAAATGCAGTTGAAGCAGAGTGCTTTTTTGTAAAATTAAGTTATTTGAGTTTGATAAATGCAGTATTTCCTGATATTGTAGGAGTCCTTTAGGTATCACTAAGAGGACTCCAATTATTTTTATTATAATAACTGTAATAATGATGTGCAAATAGACATAGAATAACTTGGCAAAAGAAGACAAAAATAGTACCAATAAATGCCTTGGGTGCAATCCCAAAACTACTGGAGCACCGCTTAAACACCATTGGCACTGTCAAAAATTCAATATCAGTTAATTGCAAAAGGCAGCTTTACTTGGAACAGTTTACATCATGTAACAATACCTCTAACACTGTTAAACATCAACATCTGTCTATCCCTGGTACTTGGGAAGGATTTGATAGGTGGATAAAAATGCCAAATCCAGTCTAAACATCTGGCTGACTGTCTGACGATAATAATGGTTTAGAGGTTTAGACTTGATTTGGCATTTTTATCCAGCTATAGAGTCCTTTCCAATGAATGGGAATAGGCAGATGTTTGATGTCTGATTTATTGTTATTACTATTACTACATTCATCCATTCATCCATCCATTCATTCATTCATTCATTCACTCACTCATTCACTCACTAACCACAACCAAGTTAATAGAATTGCTCTGCATAATTCCTTAGCTGACAAATTCTGGCTAATTAAGCTCTCTAAAGAACACTCCTAGCTTCCAAATCAATTAAGGTTAGCAGTCTGAATTATTCTGCACTCCTCACTACTATAGTAGGTTAACCAAACTGGGTCAACATCATGCCATCTGAACATTTTCCTAATTCATGCAGCTAACTTGTTCACATCCTATTTCTTTTTTCTGACAGAAATGCAGACATGTTCAGTGATCACCTTGCAGCATCACAATTTTACCAAGAGTTTTGCTTCAAATTTCTGTCCATCCAAAAGAAACATATAGACCAGTGATGGTGAACCTTTTCAGCACCAAGTTCCCAAACTGGAACACGTGCATGTGCGGGTGCTGGAGCATTGCACGCATGCCTATTTTTTGGCCGTTCTTTGAGCCATTTTTGGGGCATTTTCAGGCTTTTTTGGGGGCGTTTTTCAGGGCATTGTTCAGTCTGGTTTTGGCTCAGAAACAGCCCTGAAATGGCCCTGAAAATGACCTGAAAAAGGCCCCCAAAACGGCCTGTTTTTTGGGCCATTTTCCAGCACCCAGCAAAGACCAGCTGGCTGGCATGCCAGAAACTAGAAGAGCAGCTGGCGATGGTGTGCGTGCCCACAGAGAGGGCTCTGCGTGCAACCTCTGGCACATGTGTTATAGGTTCGCCATCACGGATATAGACAGTCTATCTCTAGATTTTCTTCTTTAAATAAATCATTCACATTGAACTATGAAAAAACTTAATTCTATTGTGGCCAGAGCATACAAATGATTTAGCAATTCAGAGTAAAATCAGAGCCAGAACAATCTGGGGAGAGTACAGTATAGACGGCTGTTGGCAACCTGGCATGAGGCTCTTTCATCCCTCTGCTGTGGCTCCCTGTTGTGGCAGAGGGATGAAAGAGCTGTCACTCTGCTGTGGCTCCCTGTTGTGGCAGTGGCGATGGCCGGAGCCTTAGTGTGGGAGCCTCTGCATAGCAACAGGATTCTGCCTTCATCGTGGTACATTTGCTGTTGCCGCCAGAAAAGAGGGCTGGAGGAGAACGGTGGAGGCAGATCTTGGGGGTGGGGGCCATGCCCCAAGCCTAGCCTTCCTCCTCTGTTTTTGTCGGGGCCAAAAACACAGTAGGAGGGGGGGCGGCTGACCTGGCAGAAGCGCCCCCATTGGCAGTGGAGAGGCCTGGCCCAGCTCTTGCAGCGGGATACTGTTCGGCACCTCCAGACGTGAGCTGCCACCTTTGAAAGTGCTGCATCTTTGAGGAAACTAGGCAGCGATGGCTGAGGTTGTGGGGGAATGCAGAATCGTCAGGGCTGCTCCAATCCCCCTCAGCAAGCCAGGCCTGGAAGAGCACGGAGAGTTGCGGGCCAAGCACTGGAGTGTCAGAAGACTCACAGTTAGCAATAACTGTGAGAGGGATCTTGGAGTATTAGTGGACAACCAGCTAAATATGAGCCAGCAGTGTGCAGCAGCAGCCAAAACAGCTAATGCAATCCTAAGTTGCATTAACAGAGATCAAGTGGGGTACTAATACCACTCTATAAAGTCTTAGGAAGACCACACCTAGAGTACTGCATCCAATTTTGGTCACCACATTATAAAAAAGATATTAAGACTCTAGAAAAAGTACAGAGAAGAGCAACCAGGATGATTAGGGGACTGGAGATTAAAACATATGAAGAACAGTTACAGGAACTGACCATGGCTAGTACAGTGAAAAGAAGAACCAGGGAAGACATGATAGCAGTCTTCCAATATTTGAGCGGCTGCCACAGAAAGGAAGGGGTCAAGTTATTTTCTAAAGTGCCAGTAGGCCAGACAAGGAATAATGGATGGAAACTGAACAAGGAGAGATTCAACCTGGAAATTTTCTGACAGAACAATCAACCAATGGAACAGCTTGCCCTTGGAAGTTGTGGGAGCGCCATCACTTGAAACCTTCAAGAAGAGATTGGACTGCCATTTGTCAGAAATGGTGTAGGGTCTCCTGCTTGGGCACGGGGGGGGGGGGGGGGGGGTTGGACTAGATGACCTATATGGTCCCTTCCAACTCTGATTATCTGTTATCTGACATGTTCCAACGTTGCCCCAACATGCATTTTCAGCACACTCCTCCATCCCGAAGTGGAATTGAGTGGGAGGTATGGGGAAGGGAGCAATGGGAAGGATAGGGGGATTCTAGGAGAAGTCTGTCTGGCTTTTATTTTGGCATTGGGTGGGAGGAAAACCCAATAAAAATCCAATTTCTCCCAATAAATGGGTAAAATCAAGGCCCTGTAGTCCAGAGTCCAAAAAGGAGGGTGGGGTCTGTTTATTGGAGGATCAGCGAGGAAATCAGTTGAAATCTGGGCAGGAGGTTATTCAGAGAGGGATCTGCCTGGGTCTTTTCTTCCCTCTCCCTTAGATTCCCCCCTCCTGGATTTCTTCCCTAGCCTTGTTTTAAGGAAAGAGGTCACAAGTGGCCTATTGTGGGACAATAGTGGCTAAAAAGCTGTGAGGGGGGAGCAGATAGAGAACCTCCTCCATGGTATAGACTGGCTCTTTGCTTCCCCACCAACTTCAGAGCATTTTCCATGAGAAAGCAAAGGGCCTTGGTTGGAGGCAACTGGATAAAACACAGCAGCTCCAGACCGCACCAAGTTCTCAAAATGGTAGTCTCTCCCGACCCTCTCTCTTCACTCCCCCAAGTCCAGAGGGGACTCCCCCCTGGATTTCCAAGTTCATGTTTCTGAGTCCTGTTTTTTTTCTGGGTGGGGGGTAGGAGAGACATTCTGTAAAATGTATGCTTAAATCTTGTGCCGGTGCAAAGTCCTGATTATTAAAGACAGGGATGGGGAAAATATGCCATTTCTTTCCCAAAGATCCAGGGAAAGTGGAATAAAAATTGGTGTGTTTGTGTGTGTGTGTAAAAATAACAGCCTGGGATAGCTTCAGTCACAAATAACAGTTGCTGTTGCTGAGTGTTTCTAAGCTCTCATTCAGCATTTTTTAATAAATACTAACAGTAACAAAGCATAATATACAGGATTAAAGGAAGGAAGGTGAAATCAGAGAAGGGAGAGGAAGAAAGGAAGTGAAATCAGGGGCTACTGCACTATACTCCCATCAATCCTGAGTTGTGCTGTTAAAGAAATCCAGTGCCACCAGGGAGAAGTCAAGTTGTGAAAGAGCAATCGAAATTCCTCACATTGAAACTAAGTGATGATAGCTCATAACACGAGGTGTGCATTCTCCCTGATGCATTTTCTTGTTATGTACTCTATTATTCCAATTTCAGATGTTTTCTCTGCTGTGTCCTCTTGTTATATGAGAGAGGGGGAGAGAGATAGGGAGAGAGAGGGAGGGGGGAGAGGTAACCAGTTCTCTGCCCTAATGACTGGCTGGGTAGGCGTGACTGGGAGGTCATGTGATTGGGTGGTAGTGATCGACATCAAGTTGGCCATGCCCACCCAGGTTTTATGGCTCCAGGTGCTTTCTTTTCTGTAGGAAATGGGTCCAAATGGACCCATTAAACAAATGAGTGTTTAAGGTTGCTGACCCCTGGTATAAACTAAGCAGCGTTACCAAATCTTGGATGCAAAAATCTATATGACCACTAAATGGCAGCAAAGAGATACAAGAAACTGGGGCCTATACCTAATACTTTTAGATATAGGGATCCAGTAATGGGGTGAGGGTCATGACTGATAGGAATGGAAAGAACAGTGTATAAACATTTAGATTTTAGGAACTAATTCTGCCCCATCAATTCAGAATATACTAATGATCTAGAGAATTAGACCAACTTGATATCAATGCTGTGAGGATGGGATGCAACTTCTTTAAACTATTCCTAGTGACTTTACACTAAATATTTATTACTTTCTCTTTGTATCACAGTATGGTTGGTGCCTATCTATTAGTCATGCCATTTTCCCACTATTGCAGTCATAATACTATTCCTTTGTGAAATGAATCAAAAAAATAATTTAAATATGCTGACTTCTAGTGAAAAGATGACCAACTGGGAAGGATCCCTGAAGGTTTTTTCTCCTGGTCTGTAGCTTTTTAAACTTACCAACAGAAGGAACCAGCATTCTTTTAGTTTATATAACTCTCCTGAGCTAGGAAAAGTCCTAGAATTATCCGTCAAGATCTTCCAATACAGCAAAGATCTGCAAATAGCTTTAGGAGCTCTGCTTCGAAGCAGCCTGCCTGCTGAAAGCTAGGGGTCGAGGATTCAATGAGTTCATTGTTGAAGAAGCAGACATTTTGGAATTTATTTTTCAAATGCAAAAAAAATTATGTGTTTCATTTCTTAATCATTTTTAAGGACTTAACTTTTATTAAGCTAAAAGTACCTCTCTTTAGCCACAGTCTGTTATTCCTTTTTGAAAATCTGCATCATTTGGGGAATTTCTTCATTGTTGAACAACAAGGAAGAAGACTGCTGAAGGCAAACTAAAATAAGGAAGTATCATTTTTTTAACAAAAATTGATGGAGAAATATAAGGGCAGAAAGTTGTGATTCTAGTTTATTATTTTTAGTAATTTGTAGCTCGGTATGCTTTGCTATGAGTGACTAAAACTTTCCCATTTTTATGATCCCTAACTGACCAGCAATTTTTAACTGACTTACTAAAAAAATACTCTTTGATTAAAGAGAGAGTTTAAAAAATGAAGGAACAAATTATTAGAGATTTGAAAAATCTTTAAATAAAATCCAACAGTTCATAAATCAGCTATGTTCCAAATATTAAAAAAAAACCTTCTCAAATACTTCAGAGATGCAAATATGTGTAGAAAGTTACCAAACCACCAAAGCAATTTCACAAGTAGCTAACAATGCAGAGGAGTCCATTGCAATTTTGGAATATAAATTTGACATATTTTTTTATTATGATGGTTTAAATATAAACTGCCCAACAGAATTGAAAGAAGACCTTTTACTTCTGCAACTTTGAAAAGGACAAGTTTGCAACATTTTCCTAATGGACATTAACAAGATTGAGAAATCCTTGAGAAGAAAAAGAAGCTTAAAACTACTTGACAAACATTCCAGAGAAGATTTTATTCAATGAAGACAATTTAGAAGGAGTGACTTAAACTCAGTGAGTCAATTGGAATTAGGATGGATTTTCATTGTTTTTATATTTAAAATTGAAAGAAAGTCTTAATCTAAAGTCTGAAAATGTATTTTTTCTTTTTTATATGTAATACTAAATGCTTAAGTAAGTATCTACATTAAGAGAAAGTTAAAAAAAAGATGTATTACCTTAAAGAAAAGTTTGGAGCTTTAAAAAAGTTGTATAAAGAATATTCTATAATGGTAACTTGGAGGGAGTGGTCTAAATTTAATGAGTTTATTGGAGTTAATTGGAATTTTATTGGTCAAAAAGTGAACTTTAAAGCAGTGGTTACCAACCAGTGGGCCGGGAACCACTGGTGGTCTGAGAGAAAATTTTGATGGTTCACAGAGAAATGTCACCCTCAGAGCACCCCCCCCCCCAAAGCAATTAATCCAGACTGCGTGGGAACACAAGACTGCGCCACCCACATGGCCTATGGGAATACAAGACTTGTGTCGCTTGCATTGCGAACAACACGAATTAGTGAGGGAAGGGGGGAACTTGCCCCACTCATCGGGCTGCTTCTTTCTGCTTCTTTCTTCTGTTTTTGGCTGCACGCAAGGAAAGCAGCAAAAGTCTTTCTCTACTTCAGGCTCCGCCAGAAATGAGTCTTTGGGACTCTGCAAGGCATCCTGCTCCAAGAGGCTGTTCCGCTCGACAAGTCTCACAGAGACTAATTTCTGGCAGAGTTTGGGGGACAGAAAGACTTCTGCTGCTTTCCTTGCATCAAGCCAAAAGTCTCTTTTTCTCTCCCCTTCTGAGAATGGAGCTGGAGACGGTATCCTGCGATCCCAAATAAAGAATGATCGAGCGGTAGGAAAACGGGGTGGGGAATTTTCCTGCAGACTTTTTGGGGGATTTTCCCAGGGTCTCTAGTCCGCAGGATTTAAAATTATGAGTTTGGTGGTCCCTGAGGTCCAAAAGGTTGGCGACCCCTGCTTTAAAGTACCGGTATATATGTTAAGAGGAAGTTTTTAAAAAACATATTAAAACGTTTTGATTTTAGAAATATTCTTAAAGCAAATTTTGTTTAGTGTTTCCCTTTAAGGTTAAAGAATCTGAAAGAATACATGAATTTTGTTAATAAAGTTAATAAGTTTATTAAGTGCAAATAGAAATAAATATTATTTCCACAGCAAGGAAGATAAAGCAGAAATGGTTACGTCGATTGTTTTAGTCAAAGAGAAGAATATTTAAATGTTTTTATTTGGATATAACTTCTGGATTTTGTGCTTGTGATGAAAAATAAATGTTTTTGGTTTTGCTGATTAGATAGATTTAGAAATGGCTAGTTATATACTAATGTGTAAAAGTAAAAAGTTGAGGCTGTATAGGTATTGACTTACAACACTTCATTTAATGACCATTCAAAATTACAACAGCCCTGAAAAACATGACATCACCATTTTTCAGTTATGATCTTTGTAGTTTTGCAGAATCTGCAGCTTTGCATATTCCCATGGTCATGTGATCAAAATTCAAATGCCTGGCAACTTATTCATACTTATGACTATTGGTTTCCCAAGGTCATGTAATCACCTCTTACAACCTTCTGACAAGCAAAGTCAATGGGGAAGCCAGATTCACCTAACAACTGGGTGGCTAACTTATCAGTTGCAGCACTTCACTTAACAATTGTGGCAAGAAAGATCGTAAAATGGAGCAAAATTCATTTAACAAATTTCTCACTTAACAACAGAAATTTAAATAATAGTTGTTGAAAAAGTGTAGGTTCAAAAAGTTTTGATTACATTAGCAATTTCATTCCTGTTATAAACTGTGCTGCAAATTCTGTAGCATTTGACATAATCAAAAATACTATAGCCTTTTAAATTTCTCTTATGGACAACAAGGGGACAAGTCTCCCATTTTCAATAAGCTCATTCAGATCTAATTAGGCAATATGTGCCTCTCTTTTCAATTAAACGTGCCATTCCAAAGTCTGAAAGTGAAGTCTCAAACTATTACCTGTGAATTTGGGCATATCCCTACCAAGTAACACTTGGTATTTTGGTTCTTTTTCTTTTCCTGGATAATAAAGATCATAAACTGAAACATCTTACATTGTGACATTACTTTTGACATGTTTTTCCTTTTAATTAGCCAAAGTAGAGTTCAGGCATTAAACATGTAAAGGCAAAAGGGTAGGAGAGTAATAACTCATTGGAGAGATGGAAAGGAAGCAAGCCATGTTCCAACTACTGTTATAATTCCTAGAATTCCTCAAGGCTAACTGAACTAAGAGGAGTTGTGTTTTATTTCACCTAAAAGCTGTTAAGCCACTAGTTCCTTGTCCTTGCTTCCACTTCTTTTATCACCTATATAATTTATTGCTGTTAGTTTTGATAACTCAGCCATAATTGAAAATAACAGCAAACTTAAATAAGCAATTGACATGTTGCTTATTAAAATATAAGTTACTCAATTAAATTAAATTAAAATATGCAAGCTTTGCCAAGATAAATACACTGAACAGTGTAAGGCTATGTACCTTAGGTTGCTTCCTCTTGTTTTTCTGGGGCAGGAAAGGTCTCTGAAGAAAGACAATCTGCTTTGTGGCTAGTTTTCCATCTCTACAAAATAAAAATTAAAAACACTAGCTTGAGAATGTTTTCCATATGTCCACCTTTAAAATTAAGGACCATCCACTAAAATTAGCTTTAAGACATACACACACTAAGTTCTTCACCAGGCTAAGTCACTGGGATTAGTATTAGTCAATTGTCTATAAGCTTCTTCTGAACTTTCTTTCATCGTGATACAATTTGTAGACCATCTATGGGCAGAAGATCTGATCCCTGAGTGATGTGTCAGACTTTCATTACAAACTAAAATTGGTTTAAATTTAACATGAGTTAATTTAATATGGTTACTCAGGAATTTAATAACAATTCCCTCCTGTTACTTTTTAAGAGATTCTTTCAACAGCGGCTTTTGGAAGGTCCATCCAAGGTATAAGAGGATCTTATGTGGGCACCACATATTTTTTTTGTTATTAAAATGTTTTTGAACTGAAAAATAAACTTTTAATCAATAAACATTTCTTAAAATGTGTGGTTCTTATAGTAGGAATCATCGTGCTGTTATGAATGTAAGTAAAGAAAACACCTGTTGTATTCACTGTCTGACAAAACTCAAGACTGTACAGATTGTGTCTTAATTCACTGTTTCTTTAACTGAAGTCTCAATAGTAAGGCCTGAGGTAGACAGTCCAACCTCCAACTCTCTCCAAAAATATAGTCACATATACTATATCACCTTTATTCCAAGAGAAGATTTGGTAAAAAAAAATAATATGTATCATAATTTACTGCATGTTGGGAGAACCATGCCAGACCCATTTTAAAAATGGTCTTACATATTTTAATTGTATTCAGTCCAAATTCTAAAGGCCTTATTTTAAAGATCTCCTCAAACATTCTTTGGTTCACAAATGCAAAACAAAACTAGGATCTTCATACATCTGAAAAGGCTTAAAGGACTTCTATAAGACTGTATAAAACACAAGATGACACTTTAAAGGCCAAAACATGTGCACCATAATAAATTAGTTTATGTTTAAGGGCTAATGGAATTTGTTGTTTTTGCCTAAAAGGAGAAAAGAAAAACATATTTGAATCTAATAAAGTATTTTCATTTCTTTACTGATAGATTTTTCTAATTTTATACTCTTTCACATTCCAACATACTGTTGCCCATATCCCATCAATTAAGTGGTATGGGCAATGGACTAATACAACAGAATACTTATGTAATTGTCTGGAATATAATTTTTTTCAGATTTGTACCTTCCAGAAGCTCAAGGAAGAGCATAAATGCTCCTTTCTTCCATTTTCCCTGAAAATATGAGGTGGGTAGGGCTGAGAAACTCTCTATCATACTCCAAAGCCACCCAGTGAGCTTCCATCATTGATGAAGATTGAAACTGGTTTCCCCAATGCCACTTTATCACGCAGGCTCTGTAGCACTAACTACAACCATAACCTGAAACAGGCATGAGGCCAACGCTAAATCAAAAACTGTCAACTTTTTTTCCCCAGTACACTATATGTATCTATTAAAATAAAGTCTTGTTTCAGTCAAGGTCAACCTCTGATGATTTATGGACAAAACTTTGTTTTGTTTTTGGTTCTGTTACAGAAGTTGCCTTCTTCCAAGACATCTTTTCAGTCTGGTTTACAGCCTAGGTATTCAATAGAGGCCTTCTATTCAAATATTAACCAGGCTTGATCTTGTTTAATTTTTAAGCACAGGCAATACAGGATAAGTGCTACCATCTGTTAAGATATTTGAGGTAATTTCTTTCTTAAATTTGCTGGCCTTTCTAATTAACCATTCAGGATTTAATCTGCTTTAATCGAGTGGGTTATTCCATAGCTACAAAGATACTTGCAAATACTGAGCCAATCATCTATAACCATTCAGTAGATAATTAGTTTATGGAAATCAAAAACATATGTGACAATTACTAGCTTTCAAACATCTGATTAGATTCATATTGAAAAAGTTCATTAATATCTGAATGGAACTTCCCAATTGACAGTGAAATATGAATGGAACTTTGGCAGCTGAATTATAGGAAATAGTTTTGCTGTTGCTGGGGGACAAAGGTCAAAAGAAAGCCCATCTGCCTTCTATGTCAGAGCACATTTCCCTGGCAGTAGGAACCTCCCCTTTATGGATGCTGCAATCCTAATGCTTAAATACAATTGTGGGTGCTTCAATCCTAATATAATTTGCTCCCCTCCATCAGAATGTTTAATAACAGATTAATCTATTACAGATGTAGTTGAAGTTACAGAAAACATTGTAAAAATGAATGAAATCAGCAATAATCCATGTTGATAAATAAATTCAAATTGATAAGCCAAGCTACACTGCCTAGTCATTTTCTATGAAAAATAGAATAACTCTATATATGGTGCTCGAGCATTATCTTTAAGGGGGTGAGGATGGGAATTAAATATTTGCATTGTGTTGGGGACAGCAATTCAAGGCTAATACATATATTAAGTAGGGCTAATCAAGATCCTCATTAATTCTACATTATATCCTGGCTACCATTTTAAAGACACAAGTAAAAATTCTGTACTTTTTAGAGAGGCAGGGGAATTGTGTTTGTTTTTGGCTTAAGATACTGGTTTAACACCCTGGCACACTGAATTTAGTGCTAATGATGTTTAAAGATTAAAACTTTTACAAAGGAACAAAGATAAACGGCAGACATACAAGGGATAGTAGCAGCAAATGGCATAGAAGCTATATGGCTTTTGTATCTTTGAATTCTATGACAATAATTTATATTCATGGGATGAAATTTTCCTGCTTTCCCCTGTAGCTTTCCACATCCCCCTCCAAAAAGATCCCTGTGTCTGGACATTAAAGACTCTTTGAGAAAGTGTGAGATGTTGTGCAGGTGAATATCACTCCCACATGAAAGACAAACTGGGATATGAGCCAGCAAGGAGGAATGGCTTCAACCATTCTTTCATCAGGAAAAGAAAATTAAACAATTGATAATGTCTCAGATAATTGATAGGACATCCATCTGCAGCTTGCATAGTCTCCCCTGTTGCTTGCCAAAGACTGCTTTCTACTTGCACTGCAAGATTATCGGCATAAAAAAAGAAAGGGCTGAACACTTCATGCTCTATTGTTATATAGGTAGCTTCTGTGCAGGCTTATTGTAAGATCAATGACAATTTTTATGATTGACTCTTAGACTTAAGGAAAGACCGTCTCTTGACCATACCTCTTTGTCTTTACAATTGGAGTGGGAAGCACACAGGTCAGCTGCCAACCATATACTGCAAGAGAGTTCAACAAGGGGATGTAATCTGCCTGTACGTGAACCCCCTAGGAGAGAGAAATTAAACAATTAGAATGAAATGCTAAAAGTGAGTCTATTTCATAATGACTGTTTATTAAAAGGTTAGACTGTTTTAGCAAATTCAGCAAAACTGGGAAAGAAATTTCAAAAGAAAAGGAATAAAGACTCATTTTTCAGTTCTTGCTGAAGGGATAAATAATCTTTTTTAAACATGCTCCAAAACCTTCCATGTGGCAGCTGACGAATCAAATCAACAGGAATAATTCATTTAGTTTTGTTGGATGAATGGCCTCCTGCAATATTAGCTGAAAGAGAACAATTACCTCCTTCCAGACAAAAGAGTATTCAAGCAATACAAAAATCTCAGCTCAAATAGCGTGGGCAGTCCTGCTTTGGATTGTAGAAACATAGCACAGTGACAGCTAAAATACTCTTCATTTACACCAGATGGGCCAAGGACACACAGGGGAGGGGGAAACCTGCTTCTGACTTCCAGAGCATTTTATGGTGTGTTAAACAACATTAGGGCAATAATGAGTCCAGGTCATTTACATCCCAGTAGCAACAGCAAATAAACATTTTGCAATTTGCTTTGTTCTTTACATTACCCATAGGCATATGAGCATCACCAATTTGTTATTTTTCATTAGCAAATATGCAAACAAGCACTAAGTAATGCTTTACACATCAGGATCTAACTCAAACAATTATTGTCCACACACACAATAGGTAATGGATTGTTTGACTTCAAACAGTAATGTAACACAAGACATAAACCTTATCTAGAGAAAATGGGCAGAATCCCAATTTACAGAAAGATCGATGAAGAATAGATTTGCTGAGAATTGGCCCATCTCAAGGTAACAATGAACCATTTCCTACAGGGAACACTCTACAGAATGGATTGGATTTCAACCTTCAGAAAACCAGTCAGCAGGCTTCAAAGCTATGGAGTCCCCCTTTTGGTCTTAAGTACAGTGGATGCTTTGGCAGTTAACACAATCAAAGCAAAAATTCACTGCCTTGGTTATTACGGCTTTGTATAGTGTGTTACTGCCAAACAAATCTGTTTTCTTGCCAGGTTTTTAATGGCCAAGAGCCGCTGAAGAGAGAGTCATTTCTAGGGAGTGTTATCTGTTATGACCCAGGGCAGGACTAAATATTGTTGGCACCTAGGCACTCAGGCTTTGGTGCAATACAATTGTCTATGTTTGATTTTTGCAGAAGCTGTATCATTTTGCCATTTGCCATCACGGGTGTCTTTCTCTATAGGCATGCCTAGCGTGCTCACAGATTATTATTATTACTGTGTTCCTACAACTTATTGTTATGATTATTTAGATTTAACCTTCCTTTTTGTTTCTGGTAGCTTCTACCCAGTCATGGTAGAATTACATCTGAGGAGATGAAGTATTTCATGCTCTTATCAGAATTTTTTCCTACTAAGGGAAAAAATACAGATGTCGGTAGAGGCAGAGTTACAATGTAGGGCACAGTATTTGGACTTCTTATAAAACTCTATAACTAAATGGGGATATGCATAATCCAAATCTTTTAAAAAATCTATTTCAATTTTTAAATATATTTTATCAAGCTACAAAAACAGTACGATCAACATTTCTTTAAAACCATTAATTATGAGTATCTAACTAAATGTATAAATTAAATAATTATACATTGACACATATATTACTACTGTATAAAAGAGTATGTATTTAAAAAAATACTAACCTATTTTATAAAAAATGTATATGATAAAAGAAAGAAAAAGCCCAATACCAATATGCACAAAAAACCCTTGGATTATAAAAATGAAAAAGAAAAAACACTAAGAGCTTTAATTTTCCCTTCCATTGTAAAAAAGGGGGAAACTTTAAAAATAAAACAAAATAAAATATTTTGTGCATAAGCGTCCGTTTTTATTATCTTGATATTATTTTGTTATTATTTTTAAAATAACAAGAAGTATTTTTTAACACTCTAATATATGTAATTTGTTTTGGTTCTATTTCTCTTACACTTAAGGCCAACTAATTCTTTCTTTAAAGTAATACTTAAAGGACATGAAAAAGAAAGCATGAGCATGTAATTTCATACATTATATGTAATAAAACCTTAACATTTCTAACATCATATATAAGGATATATATAATAGTAGTCATTTTTAAAACTCAAAAGAAAGATCTCAGTTAAGATCTCAATATTCTTTTAAAAGAAAGCATATGTACAAAGGGGGAAAGAATGTAAACTGTTCTACAAGTCATATTGGAAGACATTTTCTTTTATATGTGAAAAGGAGCACAATTTTAATGAACTCATTCCCCATTCTCTTGCAGTTGGTAAGTAATCTCTGATCACACCTTGAGTCTCAAAAAACTAAAGAATGTTGAGATGGCCATTTTCTACTCCTTGTAGCAGATAAAAAGAATTCTATTTTAGTCATGATTTTGGTGTTTATTAATTTTTTTCCTATTCTCAGCAATAGTCTGGCTCATTAGGAATATCTAAAAAGCTATGTACTTTGAGTTATGGGGAGGGGAGAATATCTAGGCCAAATCAGTATAAAGAAAAGCAACATGTATTAGCAATGTCCTGGTTTTTCTCAACAATACAGGCTTTAAAATAAAACCAATAATAAACAAAATAATATAATCCACATTTGTATAAGACTAGAAAAAGTGCATCTGAAGCAATTTTTCCACCGATCTCTGAATCAAAACTGGCAGCTGTAGAATTGAAATAACTTTAGAATCTAAGATGATATATATGTTCATCAATCCAGCTTAACTTTTTGAAGGATATATGAATAAGCAGTCTTGATTGCTGCCTGTCAAAAACTTCTTCGAAAACACTAAATAAGTAAAAGCCACAATGCATTGGTAGCTGAAACAGTACCCTTTGCTGAATGCATCACTTCTAAAGTAATATTTGTAAACTGTATTATCATATAGGCAGTCCTCAAGACATGACTGCAATGGTGCCTGCCCATTACGATTACATGTTATAGCAGTCATTATGTGAAACACATCATCTAACAATTCCACTCCTGCTCTTCCCAGTGAAACATAAACAAATGTGTGGATCATTATGTGAAATGTGGGGTGCCTTCTGGGTGGGAGAGGCCTAGTACAGGTCCAGCCCTGCCTGCCCTGGCTCTCCTAAAGACTTTCCCACCTGCAAAACACTCCATGTTCCACTTCCCATGCTTCAGTATCCAACAGGCCTTTTCCCAATCCCACCAGATCTTGGACCTGATATCCACTGCACCAGGCCAAACATTTCTCTCCTCATTTACCTTTTGAAGAGCTCTGAGACCTTCCAAAACCCTGGAATATCTTTTTGTTTTGCACAGCTGCATGTCATGGTTGCAAAAGTGGCTGTGCATTTTGTTCTGCACACAAAATGGCTACATTAGGATCACTGCTACAAACTGCCACAAATAGGCAGGACAAAATGATTGCTGATTTTGGATTACTGCTGCATGGCCCAGAGACACATGGCCTGCCCTCCTTCCACAACATGAAGTCCAGAGAGTTTTAGAAGATGTGGTACATGATAGACAAATGGGATAGACAAGTACTGCACAGTTCCAGTGGTACAGAATTGGAGGGGGGAGAAGAGGTGGGAAGGCACTGCAGGAAGACATGACTCTCTTTACTCATATTCCTTTTTTAATGGTTTTTGAACCCATTGTGGTCCATTTCAAGGGTCTTATTTTATCTCCTCCAGAATCAATAAATCTTCAGCAGCCAATACCAAATGCCTAGAACGCATTTTGGGTCATAAATAATCCTGCTCTTTTCCTTTTTCCCTCAATTTCTCTCTTCTAGTATATTAATTAGTAGCATCAAGGGGAGCATAGTTCAAAAGAGATAGCATGACTATCATGACCTTGCAGTAGAAGTCCCTTCTCTTTTGTATGTGCATCAATATTGTATTCATGTACACAAACATGACATTGTGAATATTATCTTGTCTATTTTGACTTGGATGCCACTATCAGTTCTTCGCACTTCCTTGCCAGTACACAGGTTTCCCATTTTTGTGAGAAAGTTTCTGTCTGAAAAGATGTTTACCTCTTTTTCTATCAGCTATGTTATCAGCTAAAAAAATAGCTCACATCCTAAACTAGGTACGCACACCTCTAACTTCCTCAATACCAACTACTACTGACCTTAAATGAAAGCTATTTAACATAAGAAGCCTCATAAATAAAATACCTGAATTCCTTCTCTTACTAAATACGGCTAAATTCGATATTATATTTGTGAAACATGGCTGAATGCATCCCGCCCTGACTCCATTACCACAGTAAGAGACTATCATATTTACTGGTCCAATCATGAAATCCGTAGAGAAGGTGGTGGTGTTATCTTCTATAAAAAGTCGCTATATCTAAAAAATATTAAAGTTACTCAAGATCTTGCTCTTCCTGAGACCATTGTCTGCAAGCTGTCCTTAAATATCACATTTCGCTTCTTATTGTGTTACAGAGCCCCTGATTATGACATTGTACATGTTAACTTCACTATTATCGTGGGCAACCTCCTGCCCACACACTCTTACCTTTCTTGGTGACCTCAATCTACCTCTTCTTAATTGGACCCAAAATGAATGTACAATTGAACCCATACATGCAACCCTGTACAATGCTGTAACTAATCTGGGACTGGAGCAATACTAGACTCAACAATTGCCTCGATCTCATCTTATCATCAATTTAAATTCAATTTATGGACTACAGATAAAAGAACCATTTTCCAATAGTGATTACAGCATGATTGACTTTTGTTTCAACATACGTCCTCACAAAAATCACCATAATAATGGGATCCCCAATTATAACTTTAAAAAAGCCAACTATGATCTCATAGAAACTGATTTTTCATCTCTTGATTGGCAAACTCTATTCATTAGCTGCAATACTGCATTACATCTTTTTACTCAAATTAAAAGAATCATTAAATTATATGTACCACTAATAACCACAAAACCAAGAAAAATAACCCATAACAATAGGGAAGCTCCAATCCCAAAAAAAAAATCTCTGGCGAAAAAACAAAATTGGCTATGTAGTTAACTTTAAAAGCTGCTACAAAAACTTATGCCACCAGATAAAGACTGTATGCACCAATCATCACATCAAACTAGAGAAAAACCTTCTGTGCACGAAATCCACCCTTGCCTTCTATAATTTTGTAAACAACAAACTCAAAACTCACGATCCATCCCACCCCTAAAAGGACCTAACAGTAAAGACTGTAATGATGAAACCATTAAAGCCAACCTCTTTAACACATTCTTTGGCTCAGTCTTTGTAAACAGCAATGGCTCATGCACAATATTTCATAGTCATATCACAGATAATTACAACCATCTAATGCATACCAATTTTACAGAAGGGTAACATTGGAAAAGTACTACATAATCTAAAACCATCTCTATCTATTGAACCTAATTGATTATGTGCCTACTTCTTAAAAAAACTCTCCACTGCCATAGCAGAACGTCTAAGTATAATCTTTGAAAAATCTTTCAGCACCAGCTCCTTACTCAATCTATGGTCAAAAAGGGAGACCCAGACCAATTGAAAATTACAGACCAATCTCTTTATGTTGCGTCACCTGCAAAGTCATGGAATCAATCATTAGCCAATCCATTATCCTCCACTTAGAGACAAACAACCTACTCTCTAACAAACAATTTGGTTTCAGAGAAAATTATCCTGTAACCTGCAATTCCTACACTGCAAAAACATATGAACTACACAACTCGATCAGGGCAAAGCAATAGATGCAATTTACATAGACTTCTACAAAACTTTTGATTCAATGGTACACGACAAACTTACTCCTAAAACTAAAATCTCTAAAGCCTGGCATCTCCAGATCCCTGCATAATTGGATAGCTGCATTCCTGTCAAACAGACAACAAATGGTCAAAATAGGGAGCGCCCTATCAAATCCTCCTGTTAACAGTGGTGTCCCCCAAGGCAGAATTCTAGACCAACTCTCTTTATACTTTACATAAATGACCTTTGTGATCATATTAAAAGCATCTGCGTTCTCTTCACTGATGATGTAAAACTATTCAACACCACCGACAATGCTGCTATCCCTCAAAAAGACCTTGACTATGTGTCAGAATGGTCAAACAAGTGTCAACTTCAAATCTCAACCAACAAATGCTCTGTCTTACATATTGGAAAAAAAAATCAGAAAATAAAATACAAGCTGAATAGTCAAGACCTTGTTGATGATCCAAGCTCTGTAAAGGACCTTGGAATACTCATCTCTAATGATCTAAGCACTAGAACCCATTGTAACCAAAAAGGCATTAAGAGTTGTTAACCTAATCTTACATAGCTTTTTCTCTGGTGATATTACACTACTAACTAGAGCATACAAAACATTTGTTAGACCAATACTCGAATACAGCTCATCTGTTTGAGAAGAGTCCTCTACTCCTCTACTTGCAAGAGAATACCACCAGACTTGAAATTTTAGGCTTAGATAATTTAGAAGCGTAGCACATAAAATTATCTATGCAATGTCCTATCTGTCAATGACTACTTCAGCTTTAATGACAACAATACACATGCACTCAATAGATACAAATTTAAGGTAAACTGCACCAAACTCGATTGCAGGAAATACAACTTCAGCAACAGAGTGGTCAATGCCTGGAGTACACTACCTGACTCTGTGGTTTCTTCCCCAAACCCGAAAAATATTAATTTTAGACTGTCTACTGTTGACCTCACACCATTCCTAAGAGGTCTGTAAGTGGCGTGCGCACCAGAGTGCCTACCGTCCCTGTCCAAATATCCTTTTATTCGTATGATAGCCCATAGCTGTAGCATGCTCTCACAATAGGCACAGATTGCCCAAAATATATATATATATACTATTATTTTTCTACTTGCATGCAAATTTTAATTTTAATACCTCCACATTAAATGCTACAAAGAAAGTTAATTTAAATATATATCTGAATTAACCTGTGTAGAAATGATTGCAATTCTTTTTATATTGTTAAATTGATCCAATATTTTCTCATATATATTTTAGCAAAATTTAAGAGCTTTTTCACTAAGGCTTTATAATTTTTTTTAAGTCTTTTAAATGTAAAATACAATGGAAAGTTATTTTTATCCAGACTGTTGTTTACTTTCATACCAACTATTTAGTCCAAACATCTTATTAAAAAAGGTGCGAAAAATGCTCCTTATATTCAAGCTGCAGTATTTCCAGTGACAGACAGAAACTGCTGCCAAACCACATTGTTTTATCTACCAGTGATCTATGCAAAACTTGACATCTGGCATTTTGAAGATTTTCAAGGTAGGGAAACACATATGTGGATTTACACACAAAGAAACCATATATTGTATGTATACAACTTAATAGGTTCAATTTTTAATCTATATTGAAAGAGGGGGGCCCAAAGCCACAAACACCTCATTTTCTCCTTCCTCCTTTCTATTTCACTCTGGAAAATAGCAAATAGGACCTTTGAGAAGATTGAACTTCACATCACCACTGGCCCTCCTGTTACTCAGAGCTCCAACTGTCTGGCTGCAGACATCAAACTGTGTTTATTAGGCTCACAATCCCTATGCACTTAACAAATACATTTACACATCTAACATTGAACTGAGGATGCTTTGCTAACTCTGTACATGACAAGTACAGCCTTTATCTGATTCCCCATAGCTGAGGCCGGTAAATGAACTAATCTGAAAGAGACATTTGACATAAGCTTTGCTGACCCAATGACAAAGGCAGAACATTGAATCTTTTTCAGGGAAATTTTCCACTGGAAAATTTATAGTCCATCAACTAAGGTAACATAAAACTAAGGCTCTAGTTCTTGTGGTTTTGAATATAAATATGAATTAAAGAAGAACATTAAGCATTTTATTCTGATATAGAACTGTGAACTATTTGGTTGAGAATGCTGTATTCTGGGTTGGCAGTGTCTATCTATAATTCTTCTAATCCTGTGTTGAATAATCAAGTATTGAACCTGGACTGTCTCTCTCTCTTTTTTTTTTTGGTAGTTGTGGAGAAAAATAAAAATAATGGTAATAGTTGCCTATTACCATTAATTGCCTATGGGCAAAATTGTGGGGTATGATCAATCTTTATTTTTCTAAGGTAGAACAATGTATTGTACATTAGATATCATACCTCAGTTATTATTCTGCTTCATGAAAGTTGTATGTTCTTCCAGTCTGAGCTGTATGTTCCTTATTCAAAAATAATGTAAGTCTGTTTTCCACAAAAGCATGGCTGAAAATATTCTCTTTGCTACTTCTGTCATCTAGTAATAGCAGGGGCAGTGCCAGTAAGCCACCATGATAAGGGTAGATTTTGAACAGAAGATCTTGCATGTTTGAAATCATATTTTCTTTTGCTAGATCCCAAACATTATGTCAGGTCATAGAGGGACATGTATGTTGGATGAAATAACAGATTACTCCTGCTTAAAGGAACATCACTCCCTGGTATTCCTTTAAGTTTATGTGCAGAGGGTCTCATAGTTTTTCCTTTCAGAACCCCTTTGATTTGCATGTGTCAGCAGGCCATGTGGGGCATTAAATTTCCAGAAAAGCATATTGGGAGAATCTTCTCTACTTGTCTGGAAAGCCTTCTTACTTAATCCACAGGGCCAAAATGCTGAGGACTTCAGTCTCCTTCACCCCATGCCAGCATATCAATTGTTGCAGATGATAAAATGGACTAGAAAGCCCCCATTCTTCTCACAGATCAGATTCCTACAGATAGATAAATCTATGACTTTAGCCATTTGTCAAAATTTGACCCTGCTCTTAGCACCAGTTCACTTTTAGGAGAGATACTGGATGTTTTTCTAACTGCAGAGAAATCCAGCAACCTTTGTACCTTATCTTGACCTTCAATTAACTTTAGAATAGCACAATTCACTTGCTTCACATTAAGATAGAATAAGTTTAGATTGGCTTATTTTGTGGTGCCTCATAGAAGACAGCATGTTACATGTTACATCTTAACCCAGCTACAGAGAAGGGGCAAGGAAAAATCCATGATTGTGCCATTTTATTTCTTTTCACTGTAGGACGGATAGAGAGGCTGTCAGGCTTTCAAGATCCTGTTATTATAACATTTTACAACAAAGTAGTTTCAGTAATCCATGTGGTTTCTGTTTTCCTGATGCAAGGGAATTCAAGGCCAAATTTAAACTTGCTCTTCAGAGATAGTTTAGGAAGAATCATCACCTTCCTACAGTTCATTAGGCCCATTAAGCCCATAAGTTGATTAGAACAGCGATGATATTTAGCACCACCACTAACAACAATAATAAAAAGGCATTCTAAAAGTCTAGCAGGAGCTAGAGAAAAGTAAGAACCATCATTACTATCAAAATTCAATCAGCCAATACTTGGCCTTAGAAAACATCAATCTTTCTCTCTTGGGGTGAAACAAATTAGATTTAGGGAACAAAAGGACATGAAGCTATGACAGGGATCACTCTATGAAAGAAAAGCTGAAACAAGAAAAAAGATTTAATGCTAAATCACACAAAGCTTATTGGAATTAATAGAATCTAACATCTATAGAACTGGAGTAATAGGACACGTATGGCTATTAAAAGCCAAATATTGCAGTTTCTTCTAAATAACTCAGCTGTTTTACATCCTGTTCACTGCCCGGCAAGAATCACATATTGTGGCAGCTGGAAGGTTTATATTTTTTTGCATACTGACATGTTACACATATACAGAGAACTATGATGAACATATTCATGTTGCTTACAGTTGAGAAGCTGCTTTATTTGTAGAAATTAAGCATGCCAAGTTTTTTTGTTTTTTGCTTTTGTTTAAATGTCAATGGTAATGCCCATTCAAATTCAAAGGAAGGTCTTGTTGTTGAATTAAACTGCATATGAAACTTGAATTACATATCTCAGACCATTCAAAAAGGAACATTTTAAGGTCTGCATAACTCTTATAACAATTCTAAGATGTGCTATGAGTTTCATACCCACATCAATATACAAAGCAAGTGAAAACTAAGAGAAACTAACATTTAATCAAGCCTACAGTCGACTGTTACTGTAGAATTAGGAATGGTCAGAAGAGCATCTTGTTTAGGCTGGGCTAAATTTGTGGAATGCTCCTCCTCCACGGAACTCCTCCCCAGAAAAAGAGATGGGGCTAGATGCTCTTCACAGCTCAAAGAGAATGGGCGTGTCAGGTAAGTACCAACGCCCTTTCTCTCATGAGCTGTTCAGAGCATCCAGTAGTGGGACATACCAAAGCTTGGCTTGTCCTACGGGAGGGACTCCGTCTGGCTTGGAATACCCTCCTGAACCCTGTGGATCCTTTGCAGAACCCTTCTGCCAAAGGAGGCCTCAGCTGATGCAAACACATCTATTTTATAATGCCTAATGAAGGGCGATGGAGAGGACCAGGTTGCGGCTCGACAAATTTCAGTTATTGGTGCCTACATGGCCCACGCTGCCGATGTTGCGGTGCTCCTTGTTGAATGAGCTGTTATGCCCATGGGCACCTGCAGTGATTGAGTCTGATATGTTTTTGCTATTGTGGCCCGTAGCCAACGACCTATTGTGGAACACTCAAGCATCCCTGAGTGTTGAGTTGAAATGACACAAATAAGGCTTCCGTTTTTCTGAAAGTCGCTGTGCAGTGAATACATATTCACAATGCTCTCCTCACATCGAGCCGATGCCATTGAAGTTCCAACCCTTGGGATGGCCTGGACAAAAATTAGGAAGTATTAGCTCTTATGCCCTATGAAAAGCCGAATTAATCTTGGGTATAAACGTAGGATCAGGACGAAGGACCACCTGATCAGAATGGAAGATGCAAAGATCTTGTTTGATCGACAAAGCTAGCATTTCAGAAATACCACAAACAGAAGTGATCGCTACAAGTAAAACTACTTTATACGTCAGAAATTGTAGGCTTGACGATTGCAGAGGTTCGAAAGGGCACTTAGTGAGTGCAAGAAGGACCTTGTTAAGGTCCCAAGTGGGATAACGGTGAACAGCGGACGTAAGTTTGTGGCTCCTCGAAGGAAACTCCGCATACATGGGTAATGGGAAAGAGAGAGTAGACCTTCATAAGTGACAACTGACGCCAAGACCGTCACCTGTCTTTTCAACATACTAGGTGATAGAACCTTGTCAAGTCCCTCTTGTAAGAACTCTAAGATTTGAGCTACAGATGGAGAAATAGGATTAATTTGAGACTTGGTACACCATTTGCAGAAACTGGACCACGTAAATGAGAGTTGTTGAGGGGCATCTGGCAGCTTGAATGGTGGTGATAACTCTGCTGGAAAACTGTTCGCTCTTCAGACGACTCCGCTCAACCTCAGGTGCAACCATTGAGGGTCCAGATATTGAAGGAATCCCTGGGCTAGCAAGACCCTGTCCGGCGGAATTCTCCATGGTGTTGACATGGATAGACTGTGGAGGTCTGCAAGCCACGGCTGTCTGGGCCAGTAACGGGCTACCAGCAGCAGCTCTGCCCTCTCGTTTAGCAGCTTTTGGATGACCTTGGGGATCAATGGAAGTGGCGGGAATGCGTACATAAGTCCCAAGGACCAATGGCAGCGGAGCGCATTGAAGTTCTCTGCTCCTTGTGATGGGTATCTGGAAAAAAATCTTGGGAGCTGAGCACTGAGGGGGGAAGCGAACAGGTCTACAGCTGGCTGTCCAAATGTCCTGACCGCCTCTTGAAAGAGGGTCGGATAGAGGCGCAACTCTGACTGATCAATTGTGACCATGCTTAGACAGTCTGCTTGTGTATTTGACAGTCCTGAAATGTGCTCTGCTCTGATGGAGAGCAGGTTGCTCTCCGCCCAACGACATAGACGCTCCGCTTCTCACATGAGGAGTTTTGACTGAGTACCCCCTTGTTTGTTTATGTGAGCTTTTGCCGTCACGTTGTCGGTCAATATTAGCATGTGATGATTGCGTACCTGTGGAAGGAAGCTGGGGTGAGCCAGGTGTACTGCCTGAAGCTCCAACTAGTTTATGCTGCATGGAGATGAGGACCATCCCTGATCTCCTGACCTTCCGGCGTGCGTTGAAAACCTATTTATTTCAGCAAGCCGGTCTGGCCTAGGGGTTTTTAGAGCTTTTAATTCGGTTTTAGCCTTCTTAATCTCTTATTTTTAATCTTTTGATATGGCCAACCTATTTAATCCTTTTTAACTTTTTTTTTTAATATTGTATGTGTACTCTTATATGTATATTTTATCTTGGCTGTTCACCGCCCAACTCCCTCCGGTAGAGGGGGGCGGTATACAAATTTAAATAAATAAATAAATAAATAACTATTCTATGAGGGACCAGCGGTCTTGTGCTGTGAGCGATTGAAAGTGAGCTCCCCATCCAAATAGGCTGGGTGGTGATGGTGAGTCTGTTGAGCTCCTTGAAGAGACAACCTCTGTTTATGACTGGTCTGGTCCACCAGAGGAGAGATATGAGGACCTCTGATGGTACCTTGACTGTGTATGTGGAATTGCTTTGGCCAGATCGCTGGTACGGGAGCAGGAACCACTGGAGGGATCTAGTGTGGAGGCGGGCCCAAGGAGATATGTGAGATCATCTTGCCTAATAATTTTGATAGATCCGCTAGGGGCACTCTTTTTTGAGTCCTGATCTCCTTAACTAATTGATGGATCCAGTTGTGTCTGTCTGGTGAGAGGAAAACTATGCCTACCAGCGTATCTATGACAGCCTCCAGATGGATTGAGTCGCTGGTGTTAATTGACTCTTTTTTCAATTAATTGAGAACCCGTGTAGTTGTAGGGATTGTAATCTAGTCTGAGTATTTCTGATTGCTTGATGAACAGAAGATGACAAAATTAGAATATCATCAAGGTAACACTGTAGTGGTACAGGGACACCTCGGAGATGAGCTGCAAGAGCTGCGAGAACCTTTGTGAAGGTCCTGGGGGCCGATGCTAGTCCAAAAGGAAGAGCCACATATTCGAAATGGTGGTTATTGTAACAGAATCGTAAAAATTTAGAATGGGAAGACCAAATAGGAATATGTAAGTATGCCTCCATCAGATCTATGGATGTAACGACATCCTCTTTTCTGATACCAAGTAAAACAGATTGCAGGGTGTGCATTTTAAAATTGCGATACACTAAGAATTGATTAAGATGTTTCAAATCTAAGATTGTTCTCCACCCACCCACTCACCCGAACTTTTGGGAACAACAAAAAGATGAGAATAGAACCCTCGCCCTCGTTGGTCAGCAGCTACTGGTTGGATGGCTTGTATATCCAGTAGGTGTTGGATAGCTATTGCCATAAGATTTCGTTTAACCTGATCTCTGGTTAAACGAAAGAGGGCATGCCATAAAAAAGTCTGGGGAGGCGGACTGAAACTCCAGGGCAAGGCCGAATCTGATTGTGTCTCTGACTCAGGCATCAGATGTTGAGGAGTCCCATTGGTTTGTAAATAATTTAAGGCGGCCGCCAATGGGAGTTATCTTGGACGCCGGAAAGATCTATTTTCTGCTCCTCAGAAGGATCTCTTGGATTGGCCCTCTCTTCAGCTCCTCTCTCCGAAGTCGGACCAGTCTGGATGCTGCCCTGGTCAGAAGGATGGGGGTCTCTGGTATCTGGTTGAGAATGATCCCTGATAAAAAGGCCAGAAGGATCCCCTCCGAAAGGGCTGAGGGTTTCTAGGATCTGACTTCTGAAAAAAGGAAGGTAAAATTTTCTTTTTGTTTCGAGTCTCGATAAGTAATGGATCCAGGGAAAGGCCAAACAGTCTGTCTCCCGCTATAGGAGATGAAGCCAGCTTGCATTTATGCTTAATATCCGCTTATCAATGCTTTAACCATAGCAAGCGATGCACTGTGACATGTGAAGTAATGGCTCTGGCTGAAAACTTAACTGCATGAAAGGTTGTGTCAGCGGAGAATTCAGCAGCTGCTATAAGTTTTGCAATGTCCTGATGTGCTCTAATGTTAGAATTTGGGACATGCTCCCATAATAGCCGGAGCCATCTGAGAAAAGAATGGGTAAAGAAGGAAGCGGCCATGGCCGCTCTGATGGTCCACGCATCAGACTGATGGGCCCTGTGTAGGGCTAGCTTGGCCTGCTTTTCCTCCGGCTTTAAGGCCTCCAGCGCCTCACTGGGAATGGAGGACGAGGACGCTAATCCCACAATGGGTTCATGTACCCCGGGAGTATTTAACAATTTTAAGAAGTCCGGGGCCAAATTAAAGTGTTTCCTGTCATACCCCGTGGGAGCTGGGTACACCACTGCAGATGCCAACTGTTTCTGTACCAGATCCGCAAACATGTGAAGAACTGGAATCACGTCTGCCTTGACTACCGGTTGGTTGAAAATGAGATCCTCTAGTCCCTCTTCTGACGGAGTTGCAGTGGTAGAAGCGGCCAGCTTGTCCAGGCGTGCAGTGTTTTTGGCCTTAAACAAGAGGGATTTAAATAGCTGTGGGTGGAATAAGCCTGTAAATACAGGTTGATCGGGAACAAGACCCTCATCCTCAGACATCCCCCTTTCTAAGGGGTCTATTTCTGACATGGCCGGATCACTGTCATGTATTGATCCTGATTCAATCTGTTCCATCTGATCAATGTGTTCCCCCTCTTCTGCCTTCTTCTCCTGTTCTGACTCCT